>CM077463.1:30111122-30711122 GCA_039654755.1 Calcarius lapponicus | reverse complement strand
CTAAAATAGCTTAATAGCTACATATAATCTGAAAAATGGAGTCATTTAAAGAGTTAATAAATCTAGATCATCAGGTCCCTGGAAATTTATTCATTTTATTTTATTTTACTTAATTTTAATAATGTGCTCAAGTGTATTATTTGAATATTTAAAGTTCAGCATATGCTTTGCTGAACTACGGCTTGATTATGGCTATGAGAAAAATTTTTATTACATATGCAGAGAACTGAATTCATTAGTCTTCACCACTTTCTTGCTTATCATGTAGAGCTTAAGAAAAGTTTTACTTTCTCCTTGAGATAAATGTAAATCTTGATAGTAAAGCTGTGGATCAAATCTCCTCTATTGGGTTTGTGTGACCAGGTTTTGCTGTGACTGGGGGACAGAGACAGGGCTCTGGCTTCTGTGGGAATCTGTGTGTGCTAGAAGCTTTCCCTATGTCCAACAGAGCCAGTGCCTCTCCAAAATGGACCTGTCTCACATTGGAAAAGTTCATGGAGGATTGTCTTCCATGGGAGGGACTGCACACTGGAGTAAGAGTGTGAGCAGTTTTCCCCTTGAGCAGGAAGGAGCAGCAGAGACGATATGGGATAAACTGACCATGGCCCCATTCCCAATCCTGTGTGTGCTGCTGGGGGAGGAGAGAGAGAATTTGGGAGTGAAGTTGAACCAGGGAAGAAGGGAGGGGTGGGGGAAACGTACTATTAAGTTTTGTTTTGATTTCTCAATTCCCTGTCCTGATTTGTTTGGAAATAAATTAAATTAATTTCCTCAAGTCTGTTTTGCTCATGATGGTAACTGGTGAGTGGTATCTCCTTGTCCTTATTCTCAGCCATGAGCCTCTTGTTACATTTTCTTTCCTCTGTCCAGCTAAGGAAGGGAGTGATACAGCAGCTTTGGTGGGCACCTGGCCTCCAGCCACAACTGGTTACTGTATTTGGCTAAAGATGAAGGTACCATTTTTTTAATTTTGAAATGATGCAGCTGGTCACTAAGTTATTTGGTTGAGTATCCTGTCTTGTAATGCAAGGATACATCAAAGAAGGCTAGAGATTGAGGGTAAACCAGAAAAAAGTAATTGGTGAGTGTGTGCCACGAAGAATACCAAAGGTCTTGAAGGGAGCTGTTGGAGAACTCTAGCTATCTACAAAGCTGATTTTCCTGTGTCCTAGTGAATCTTACACAAATTTTACATGCCTCTTGAAGGTGTAGCACAAGACAGAAGAAGTGTCTGCCCTTCTGAATGAGGAGGCAATGTGGCCAGTAGAGGTTTCCTGGTTGTCATGGTTTGACACTGGCACAAAGCAAATGCCCCATGAAAATACACTGTCCCTGGTGTCTGCTGTGAGATTTTTGACCAGGAATAAGAAAAAAAGCAGGCTCTTGCTTAAAAAGAAAAAAAAAATTATTAACTAAACTACAAAAACAATAACTAAACTACACACGAAAGAAAAAACTACAAGGAAAATGAAAACCTTACAAAAACACTCTCCTCCTCCTCCCCTCAAATTCCCAATACAATACACCTCCCAAATCACCAACTCTCAGTCCATCACCACCCTGTAGATAATCAATTCTCAATTCATCAAGAGGAGAGGAGTCCTTCCATGTGTCATGGTGGCCTTTTCCATTTTCCAGGTGCTCTCACCACCTGAATGGATCAGGGCTGCTTCCAGGGTTGTCTTTTTTTAAGGATGTTTTGTCCAGTTCCTGAAAAGCACAGTTCCTCACCTTTGGGACATCAGTCCCCCCCATATTTCACCCCCTGGATCCGAGGGGCACCACCACTGAATCTTTTTTGGCTCTGGGACATTTCTCCCCCTGGACTCAGTCTCTGTATCACACGGAAACATGGCTCTGTCCATGGCCACACAAAAAGAGTCCAGCATAAAATGCCACTCCATCTTCTCCATTCTTCCAACATCTCTCTCTCTCTCTCTCTCTCTCTGGTCCAGAACCTTTATTCACTCAGCCATTTCCTTCTTCACCTTCACTCTTATCTCTCATCTAGGACGGGTTAATGTTCTGTAAAGTTTTCACTGTCCAAAAAGGGTTAAAAGCTCCTCCAGGCGGCCGGACTCTTTCTCGGTGCATCCTCCCCCCCCTCCTTCTCCACAGACCAGGCATGCGGGCAGCCCATATCAAATTTCAAGGGAACAGTCCAGTCCCAGGCACCGATTCTCTTCCACCCTTCCACCCTTGGGGGGGCCAGGCCTACCGCGTGGCTGCCCCTGCCCCGTCCAGCAGCCGCGCTGGACGAGGGAGAGCTCTGATCTCTGTCCCTCCGATGTCCCAAGAGGACAGCAGGCGGGCAGCTCTGGCCTTTTAACCCATCGGTGCTCTCAGAGGCGGAACCAAAATTTCAGTGGTCAAATTTAGTGCCAATGTTAAAATCTGAACTGTCATTGGCCTCTGTCTCCACAGCATCACAGCATCCCAGAAATCCTGTTTCCGGATCAAACCATCACACTGGTGCATCTCAAACAGCAGAAGGCAGTAGCTCTCCTTAGGCCAGTTAACTGAACCTCAAATATAATGGTCAAGAAACTCATATGTGGGCTTCCCCCATTCTTCTCTGTTTTCCTGATGCCCCCATAAGTAAAGGGAGCTGAATGCTGGTCCCCTGCCCCTCTTCTTGTTGAGTCTGCTGGGGCTGCTGGTGCACAAGCCATGCCTGGGGATTTGATCTGTCATGTCACTGCTCTATAAAGCTGGCTTCACCATAAGGACTATTGTTCCCTCACTGAGGGACTTTTCTGTGGAGAACTAAACAGTCATCTCACATATAAGATGTGCAGTCCTTGTAGACTCAGGACTGTGAGAAAGAACTGCAACAGCATTTGACAACGGTTATATCTTGATAAGGATGTGCATCTTATATTTCTGCTATATTTTTGTGAAACTTTTTTTTCTCTGCAAAACCTCTTATGCCTAAGCTAATCAGAAGTGAACTGAAGAAAAAAAATTTGAAGAGGATTACTTAGGTAGGTTGGAGAAAATATATTCATAAGTATATAGTGTCAATTATTTAATCATAAATTCCATTATGAAGTGAAAGGATAGCTATATGATTGAAATTATACAAAGAAGCCTTCTATTTTGACAAATGTCACAGTATTTTATAAGCACAGAATGCTAAATAATAGGAAGATTGAATAAGAAAAATATTAATGGTTTTGAGATTTTTTTTCCAAGTAAAGTAAAGACTGGGTTTAGTAAATTTAATCTTCTTCTCCACAGTTTTAGCAAAAATACAGAACAAATCAGATAAAGAAAAGAGAGAAAGTATTTAGTATTCTTAAATTCATAGCTATTATTATAGCTTTAAGGAAGAGAAAAATATTTATATATATTTGAAGTATTTCTGTGGGTTTTTTTCCCAGGAAATCAGCTTGGAGAGATTACGTATACAGAACTCTCTTGATGAAATTTACCAATTTAGATGAGTTCTAGCTCCTCTAAATGTGTCCTCACACAAAGAGGTCTATTAAAAAGTCTTTTATATTTTTAATAACATATCATGCAGCTATTTAATGACATTTTGATATCCTAACTGCTCATTGAATATTTACTCCCCATTGCTTTTCATGGCTCGTATTACCAACTGCATGTTTTCTGTAAGTCAAACTGTTTCTGTTGCCATTTTGAAAAAAAAATATAGGCAAGTCTCACAGTAGGATATTTTGAAATATTTAGTTAAGTGGAATAGTCTATTGAACAGTCATTTTTTTAAGGTAAGAGAAAATAAAAATTATTTTATGAAGAGTATTGCAAGAAATTAATTTGTATCAGACTAAATCTAAAAGATGCAATAAAAACCACAGAAACTCTGAGCCAGTTGCCGATGTGTTTGCTGTACATACAAGGTATTGCTGCTGAAAATCTCTGACAAATTTAGCTTTAGAAAAGGCTTGCTTTGCCCAGTAACAGTTGTAATATCATAAGGTTTTGTAACATTTTGTTTTAATTAAGAGGTAATTTTTCACTGATTCCCTTAAATCAACTTTCCTGGCTACTGCTGGCCTTTCTTTTTTTTTTTTTCTTTCTTCCCTCAGCATTTGATAATTACTGTAACACATCTGCCAAGGAAAATTTAAAATTATGAACTTTCCCAAATACTCACAATGCTGTCCCATCACAGTGATGGTTCTGTTCAGGCTGGAGCTATTCCTACAGACAGAAAAGACATCAGTGGGTTGAGATGTTCTCCGTGGCATTCTTTAATTTTGGTACTTCTCTAAGCTGAGAAATTGCCCTGATTTTTGACCCATGAGATCAGGTACTTTTCTGAGCTTTTCGAAAATATATGAAGAATAGAAATGAGCTACAACTAGCATGTGGGGGGTTTTCACATCACTTGTCTTGAAGAAGAATTTGAGTGTATCTAGAGATTAAAGCCTACGCTTTCTTCTACAGTAGGACTCCTTCCCTTCTTTTTAGTTCTCCTGAATGAGTCTGAAATGTCATCTCTCCCAGCTTGCAGGCATATGATCCCTGGCACAGCTGTGCATTTCCACAGATATTTGATGGAATTTCACCTGTCATCTTAGCTTGTTTGCTCAGCTTTGAATACTAGCCTCTCATCATTAGGGCCTGATTTATCTGTGAGCGTGCAGATGCAGCAGAGCAGGAGCCCACCAGTACCCGTGTTGCACAGAGCATCATGGTAAATCTCCGTGGCCAGAGCAGTGCCAGGATGCAGAATTTGGTTCTCCTGGAAGCACAAAGGACTGCAGAGAAGGGGCCATAGAGCAGAGGGCATGGTCCTCTGCTTGAGGGCCAGCCTGTGGGGATGAGTTGTATCTGTGGAGGAGCAGTGTAGTGAGAGTTGAGTGCCTGGGTAGTGTGTGAGCTCTTGGGGCCTCTTGGTCGCTCCTGTGCTTGAATGCCTTGCACTGTGCCACTGTGTTTGCCAAGGCTTCAGGCTGAAACTGAATTAATGACATGCAATGGCAGCAAACTGGAAATCAACTCAATTTGTAATGTACAGCAGTTGTAAGTTGTAATGTATCAGTGTTGTAAGCTGAAAAATATCACTAAGCCTGACATTGTTCTTACTGGTGGGACTGATACAATATGTTCCTGAGCAGGAATTCACATTGAAGTCTTTTATGTATTACTAAATAATTAATATGCAGAGATTTTGGAATTAGCTAATGCTTTCTAGGTGAAGATGATAAATATATTTTAGTAATTCTTTTAGTCCTGCCACTTGATTTACCAATTCTTAAAATATTGAATTGCAAATGTATTATGGCTTTTTTATGTGTGTCTCTTTCATGAGAGCTGCTAGTACATTTTGTTTTTCTTGAGTTACATGACTTAGTGACAATCCTATTTAGTCAGGAACTTTGTGCATCATCCAGTGAAATATTAAAAGGTTTTAACTATTAAATTATTTTTATGTATATGCAGCATGCAAAGCACATCATACTGTGCACTAAGCAAATTCCTTTACCAGTTTTATTACTAGAAATCTAAAATAAATAATGGATTGGTTAATAAATCCTTTTGTAGACCTATTTTTCATAATGGCTCTGTTAATCATAAACAAGAAAGAGTATTTGCTAAGACTGCTATGCTTACTGAAGAAAAAAGAAAAGTAATGCTGTGTAATATGCTAACCTCTATTTTAAAAATATGTCTTTAGAGAACTGAAAACACAGAAAAATTTGTGAAGGAGTGAAGTTATTTAGCTATAGTGGCCTTTTCAATAATATATCCATGACAATTCCAATAAAAGGCATTCAAATGGAATTCAGTTCATGGAATTCATGTACTAAGCCTGTTACTTAGTACTTAGCCTGTATTTAATGTAGGCAGTAGCATTGACAGTTGATTTCTTCCAGAGATGGATAAGTGATGCACTGCTTTATACTGAATTCCTTTAAATCTGCACTACTTTGAATTTCAATTATGGTTCAGTGTTAGCTAGGTTTTTTCTGCGCATTTAACTGTAAAGAAATATCATATGTGAAATCTATTCTGTTTTCAGTGACCTTTTCTTTCCTTTTCCTCTTTTGTAACTTTAGGTTTATATAAGCATGTAGACATGATAGAAAAATGGTAGTACAATCCACTTATTTTGATATTTAGTACATTTTTTCAATTCAATCAATTACCTGAGTTATCATTACAATACAGTGCTCACCTCTTCTTTTGTGAATAGCTTAAATTGCTAAACTGTGTTGGATGGGTGCAATCACAATTGTTATAGTAATGTCACATAACTATTCCATACTAAAATTTTATTTATTCTAGGAATTTTATTTATTCTGGGAAGGGAATAAACCATTGCATTTGAAATACATCTCTCTCTTGTACATGATTTTTTGTGGTTTTGTCTGTGCATATATGTGGTATGTGCATCATTTTTAAATGTAGATTTTCACTGTTTAAGATTTTCTTAAAATAATTGTCATTTATATTTTTTTCATATTTTAAAAATATATTTTCTATCTAAATTAGCAACTTATAAATTTGATAACTAATACAGACCTTGACTGATTATATACTAGCTCTGTGAAAGAAAACACGTATGGGATGTTTTATCTATATCTGGAGCTGCTGTTTCAGCTATCAAACTAATGGAACTGTAATGGAACACTTAGTAACAAAATTAATGGGCTGAATTCTTTTCTTTGTCACTAGATCTGTGTGGCTCCATTAGGTCTGATTTCTCCAGTTACTAGAAGAAAGAACAATGAATATGCTGGCACTATGCTATGTATTAGAAAGGAATCTATCACTTTTTGTATTCATGAGCTAATTGGTACCTTGTTACCTCAAACTTTGGTAAGCTGATAGAAGATAAAGAACATCTCTTCTGGTATTGGTTTATTTACAAAATAATTTATTGATTCTAATATTTGTGTTGTTCTTGGATTCATAAAAGAAGGAGGTGAAGGATATTTGTTTCTTCTGTCACTGTTCATTATCGCAGATATTTCTACTAGAGAAAGTGGTTTCTCTGGGATTTTACTGTAATCCACAGGATTTTATTTTTATTGTGCTCTTTTCCTACTACTGCACTTGATAGTACTTGTTTCAAGGTTCAGCCATGTACAAAAGATGAAAAGTAATAGCAATCATGTTTTCTTTCTATTAAAGTATGGATTTTTTTGAGAGATTAATTTACTGGGCCAATTCTCTGTGAGACCATTTTACAGCTACCATCTAATATCAAAACCCAGTGCCACAACCTTTCTTAAAGACATGCAATCTAATTTGACACAGATAGCTGTTCCAGACTTCATAGTTTTTTTAGGGTTATAGCTGAAATGCTGGGTAGTTAGTTTTTTAGGGTTATAGCTGAAATGCTGTGTAGTTGCATAGGTGTTTCTATCTTAAGGATTTCTTTGGATTTTGAGGGCCGAAATATTTTTTAACTTCTCATCTTTTTCATTAGCCTGGTCCCTTTACACAGTTTCCAACATTGGTGCAAATTTGCCAGTCTTTAAAAATACCAGTATCATCAAACTACAGCTGATTGACTGATGGAATATGGGTAGTGGGGCAATGAACTGGTAGATCTGGAAAAATTTCTTGAAATTCTATGCCTGCTCTAATGGGGCCATCTCTAAATCACTCAGGGTTTTGCCATATTAGAGGAATTTTCACCTTATGTGTATTGGCACATTTCAGAACCTCTCTCTGAACTAGCAAGTATCCAGCCAGCAAAATATAGTCTGAATAGACTTCTGCTGCTCCAGAATGACTCCTAACTACCCCCAATGAGTTTGTGTCATGAAACAGAAAATTTGAGAAGGAAATTTTGTATATAGCTGATGTTCCATATTGCCATGGGACAGTCTATTATAAAGCTTCTTAGCTAACCTGTATGTGAAGGAAAAAAATATGAGGCTATATTGCATTAGAAAATAGAAAACACAATTTGAAACACTGTGATTGTTTCTATTGCTTTATCTTCATTTGATTTGAGAAAATGTTAGGTTTTTTGTGTTTGAATGTTTATAATTGGACATGACATTTGAGAGGCCTGTGCAATATTGCTAAAATATAAAAGACTAAAGCAAAAGTGACTACAAAACCAGAGACTGGCCTTTTAAATTGTAGTTTTGTCACTGTTGATGAAATTTCTCAAGGACTTAGGTAGTGTGGCACTTGTAGTTTAATTCTATTTCTAGTTTGTTGGGTAGCTATTACTGTTATCTTTCAGTGGTATTTTAGGAGATTTGCACAATTTAGACATTTATTTATGAGACCAGAAGACAGGAGTGTTGACTGTTTGCTAGGCTAAAATATGATGAAATAAGATCATCTTTCTTCTTCAGAAGTATATTCATACCCAAGTACTTTTCCAAGTACACCCTCAGAGAGGATTTTGGTGTTGACTCAATGTGAAATGCTGTGCTTTATTATTTTCTTCATATTACCTTTGTTTATTCTGTGACTGATCTAGATATTCCAGGATTTCTAATTTTGCACTTTGTAATGTGATTATTGCATCTTCTATCACAAAATGTAAGTGCTTTGTGTATATTTAATGTTTTTATTGGAATAACTAAAATTTCAGTCATAATTCCCCAAAGTCAAAATACACTGTGAGGAAATCATGAAACAGTCCATCTAATTTTCTAATTTTGATTGTTTTGGAGGTTTTTTTTTAATGAAGGAAATAATGAAATGTGTTTATAAGCATTTCATCAAAATCAACATTTTGTTTTCAGAAAAGCATGAAAAGAAATACCAAGTGAAGAAAAGAAAGATAGCTTTCCTTTAATGTGCAACACTTAATGAGAATTTATGTAGCCTTAGGAAAAAAAATTAAAAGTAACATAATGTTGCAATCAAAACTTTGTTGTGAGCAAACCAGGAAAATTCCATGATAGGAGAAGCCACTGAGTCACAGCTGCAATAAAATCACACTTTACAGCATTTTACTGACTGTCAATAGAGTTAATTCAGAGAAAGATAGTACCCTTTGCACTACCAATTATCAAATTAATACTCAAGTTTCATCAAAACAGTTTAACAACTTCCAAGTGTCTATCTTTATCTCAGTGGTTATGCTGCCCCTTTGAGTCCCAAGGCTGGCAGAATCCATCCTCCTCAAAAAGACATGAAAAGGGTGTTTTCATGAGTTGCTGGCACCCTGAATTCTTCACTAGGAAAATTGTGATGTCAATGATTTCCTCTTTCTCAATTTCCACTAATGTAGCACTTTTAAAAACTTTTTCCCTTATACTTTATTTATTTTCAATTTGTGTCTCTATTTATGATTATTTTATTTTGTGCTAGTACATTCCTTGTTATTTTCCACTGTTTTGCTCTTTGTGCACCTTAAAACCATTTTGACAGTCAGCTGTTTGTTTTAATGACCATTGCTAGGTTTTTTCTGTCTGTTTCATTATCCTATGCCTACGGTCCTGTATACCTCATTATTATTTGCCAATCACAAATATCTCATCCTATACACAATATTTACTTTTTAATGTATATGCAAAAACTCTGATTATACCATGAAGCTATGGCTATAAGCAAATATAAGTGATATAAGCAAAACTGTAACAAATTAGTCAAAAGTCACCTGATGATTAGCAAATTTGTTGCAGCTAAGCAAGCTGAATCAAAACTCCAGGCAGGAGAGGTAAGTTCAGACAAATCCTGAAATTAATCTTGAGGCTTTGCAGAGCCAATACAAGTTCTACAGCTTGTAACTGGCAGTGGCTATACTGAATTGCAGGGCTATGATACAGCTGTAGTCACATCCCTGCATTTTGGTTTTGTCTCTGTCTTATTACATGTCTAGAATTGTTCAAAATGAATGTGAATGTGACACGTGGGGATACGGTTTAGTGGTGAACCGTGACTTAATGGTTGGAGTAAATGGTCTTGGAGGTCTTGGTCGGTCTAAGTGGTCTTTAGTTCTATGATTCTATGGTTATTACTTCCAAACAGAAAACTGACAAATTAGTAAGTCTAATTTTTTCAAAAGTTTTAAAGGTTTGAATTTTTTTGATTCTGCATTGCTGTTTCTCAGGGTATATTTAGTGGTGTTCTTCATTGTTTCAGAGTTGTTACAGAATGTGAAATCTTGGATGTTTAAGATGCAACAAAATAAAGAAGGCTTAAATAAAAAAGAAGCAAGGGAAAATCTGTGCGGAATGTTCCTAAACCAAAGTGAACTCATGACTAGGAGCTACAGTACTTGAATTTAGCTGTTTGGGTAGACTTTACATTTTCTGGGGAAGTTGAGAATACCCTTGTTAGAGTGTGGTGGTTTCACACCAGCCAGCAGCCCAGCTCCATACAACTGCTTGTCCACTCCCCCACCAGCAGAATCTGGGAGAGTCTTGGAAGGATAAAAGACAGAAAAGTTGTGGATTGAGATAAAGACAATTTAATAGTAGAAGCAAAAGCCATGCACACAAGTAAAGTCAAACAAGGAATTAATTCACTGCTTCCCTCTGCCCTCTCAGGGAGAGCAGTGCCCCATCACATGTCATGGTGACTTGGAAACTCAAACAACATCATTCCAAACCTTCCCTTCTTCCTACTTTTGCCAACTTTGCACACTGAGCATGATGTCATATGGTCTGGAATATACCTTTGGTCAGTAGGGGAGACCTGTCCTGGCTGCGTCTCTTTCCAACATCTCAGGCATCCCCAGTCTCCTTGCCAGTAGCAGCGGCAGTGCAAAAAACAGAAAAGGCCTTGAGTCTCTGTAAACACTGCTCAGCAGTAACAAAAACATCTCTATTTTATCAATCCTGTGTTCAGCACAAGTTCAAAACACAGTCTTGTACCAGCCAAGGTGAAGAGAATTAACTCTACCCCAGCCAAAACCAGCACATAGGATCACAGCATTATTTGGACTTCCCTTTTCTTGAGATCCAAATGAATACCTGTCATTTCCATAGAAATTTTGATGTTCTCCACTGTATGCTGCACATATACACACTCAGTAGAGTCTGAATACTACTTTTCCCATTTTCATGATGTATTTAAGAACCAGAGGATGTAATATTGTAAGGTGGTTTTAGGATGTAATAATAAAGGTGGTTTTTCCAAGCCTATTAGGACAAAATGAGCAAGATTGTTGTAAGTACCACAGCAGATAGCACTATCAGTCTTAGGCTTATCTTTTCCTTATGCAGTGCCAAAACTAATCAGTTTCCACACAACTAACATACTCACAACAAGCAGACACTGAGGAAATACACTTTTAGCACAGTAACGCTGTCAAAACAGTATTATTAATTCAAAACTTACTTTGCAGATAAAAATTGCTGTGTTAATGAAGTGACTTTTTAGTTGTTCAACTTAATTGTCAAAGATTTAAAAATAGTTTAAACAGCTCAGCTTAGGTGCAATAATATGAATTCAACTCAATATAGTGGCTGTTTTTGCCACAGCAAGAACAACAAATAGGTCATAATGTTGACATAGCCCCAAACTATTTAATTGCTGGCATCTCTGTGATCAAAAGGGAACACATTCCTCAAACAATTTATGTCTGTAAAGTACTGATTTTTTTATGGTTAAGGCAGTGTTTCAAGGGAATAAACTTATTTTCTTTTGTAAAGGGAGAAAATAATGTCTATAAGTGAAGTGATTAATTAATAGATTATCTCAGTATTTCACCGTTACAACAGAAAGTGTAGCCTTTTAGTTCACTTTTCTCAGTTTATTCATATCTAACCTTGATGAGGGTAAATCCATTAGCAAGGGCAGGTTATTCTCTGCGAACAATTCTGTTCTTCCTCAGTGAAATTCATGGCTGCTGTGGTAAGTACAGAATAATAATAGGCAAAGGAAAAAAGTTATTATGGTTGTTTGCAGAAGTCAAACAGCAAGGTGCTTTTAAAGTGAACCTTTAAGTTATTATAAAAGAAATCCTATAGCATCAGTGTAATTTGTTGTTTAGCAAAGGCTTCCATCACCCAACAATATCTGTTTTTCCTTTTTAACTCTAGTCATGTTGTAAATCATGTTTATAGGAAGGAGACTTCTTTATTAGTTTCAAGGCAGATGATGGTCAGTAGAAATAATCCTCTGGGTAAAATTATTCCCAACTTCAGCTTAAAACATGTTTTGATTCATTTATTTTATTCTCAGTCTGTTTGCAGACCTCCTGCTGACATCAGTAACAAGCAATGTACTGAGAAAAACACAGAGCTTTGAAAATGAGATGTTATTTGTGTTTGGAAAGAGTATTCTAACATTTTTTTCTCTGTACTAATGCTGTCACATTTTATATGCAGCTGTGGGATTTGCTGTGGTTTTATATATTTGGCACCAGCCTGTAATGTGTGTGCTATCATGCTGTATGCTCAGGGAAAAAACTCAACATGGTAATATTACATTTGCAGCCCACTTTATAGGCTAATCAAGATACAGGATGTTGTGAATTCCATAAATATCAACCAAACTCCACAAAAGTGTGTCAAGACATTAAAAAATGTTGCTCGATGCTATTTAAAAAGAGTTGTCACTTAGCAGCCTATCCTTTGCTTAAATGTAAGAAAAAGAACTGCTAAGGATCTGGGAAAAAAGTGGTCTCTGCAAAGGATCAAGCAAGTGAAATATAATACTAGACTTCAATTCAGTGATCCACTTCAAATTCTTTTAGATATCATGGGTTATTAAGTAACCAAATTATATTCAAGTAATTCAGCACCTGCTTCATCAAGCTACAGAATATGGAATTAGATATATACCACTTCAGCTTCACTGATTTGATTATGTAGTAGAGAGAGACTGGTGAATATATATTAATCCTATGAAATTAAATCAAGAAAATTAGCTGAAGATATTCCTAGGGGCCTATTTGGTGTCTGTTTGCATGAAATGCTGAATTACCTGCTTACTAAGATCACTTTTTTCTTTTTTTTTTTTTTAATGAGAAATGGAATGGAACTGAGTTTACATAGGAATTTAGGCAGCAAAGTACAAGTTCAGACCAGAAATCCATTTAATTCCTGCCTCTTACAACAGCCAATACCAGATCATTGAAATACAAGAATAAAGCAAGCATACTTTTTTCCCCTCGGTGGTTCCTAATATGGAGTATAGAGACTTTGTTTATGTTCAATTACCTGTGCTGGACTTTGCTTCCACCATTATTTTTTGAACCAGTTTTCTATATTTTTCTAGTCACTTCTGTATCCTGTATAATGTACGCAAGGATGATGTAATGCTGTAGACACTGAAAAGCATTTCCTATTTATTGGCTTAAAAATTCTTTAGGATAATATCATAGATGTTTCCTTGTTCTTATGAGAAATAATGACATAAGAGTGAAATAAAGCCTATACATTTTTTAATCCATGCCATTGCTAATTCTGTTGCCATTATAACCATTATAACACTGTTGTCTGTTTAGGAGTCTGAATTATTCAATCTTTCCACAGACACAGACATTCCAATATTCCTAACCATGATTCTGTCCTGTTTATAACTTCTGTTGATGCTGAATTCTTACTACATGCTATTTTCTCTACAAGTCAAAACAAATAATTTAAAATGCAGAAGTTTATGCTGCAGGCTTTTCAAATTAACTGAGATTAACTTCATACAAAATGACTTAATTTCAGTGTTAAGTATGGACTGTCTTATCTCAGTCTGAAATTGTGACTGTTCTATTCTTACTTAGTCTATTTTCATACCATATATGAAAAGGATCTTGTTTATAATTTACTTAAGATTTTCTAAGCAATTGTGTTTTCTGTACTATGTTATCTCTGATTCATTTATAAGCAATATCAGAATTGAATTTTATTTTGATTTATTGAAGTAAAATATGAGTGAAGTAAAATTACTGACGTAAATATTAATAAATAAGATGCTAACATGTTTGCAAAACATATTAATCAGGTTTAAGCAGTTCTAGCACTTCAAAAGGTTTTGACCTGTGGAGAAATACATTTTTGGTCTGTAGAGAAATACATAGAGATTTCTACAATCCACAGTAATTTTCATTTTTGGTTGAAGACAAAATGGAGTTTTGAAGGAGAGTGATAAATAGTAAACACAACATGTTTAGAAAAGCCACTGTCCTGGTGTGGTTAGTACACAGTGCACAAATTCAAGACACAGATTCTGTTGAACTTATTCAAAAAAGATACTTAAAATTTGTTCTCTGGACCTAGAATAATGAATAACCGAAAAGCTTTATGTGGATTATAGAATGCCTCACCTATTTTGAGCAGGTTTTTTTTTCTTGAAAATGAAAAAAAAACAAAACATTCCTAGTTCTGTATTTCAGACAGTGCATTTCAGCAAGCTGTTTTGAGTTCCAAAAAATGTTTTATCAAAAAAAGAAAAAGAAATTGTTACTAAAGACATTTTCTTCTCCCCTCATTGCATGCATGAGAGAGTACTCACTCTTCTGCTCTGTATTCTCCCACTGCTCTAAAAAATCATCACATGCTTTGTATTTTTCACATACTGATTTATTTGCATTACCTAATAACACTTCTGGTTTATATTTTGGTTGCAGGTTTCTCTTGGACTTCTCCATGCCCGAGCCACTCATATTCTCTGGCCCCCACAACGCTGGCAGAAGCTACAGCCGATGCTCCCTCCGGAGCGCAAACCCCTCCACAGAGAGCAGGAGTGATCTGAACCTTCAGGCAGGAAAACACTGACGTGAAGTTCAACCAAAAAGAGTTCCAGTGGTCATACCATCACCTGTAAGAGCTTTGCCATGTCCTCTGACATCAGTGTCAACAAATACATGTGACATCTAAATGTTACAATGCCACCAGAAATTCTTTGTGTTTCTTTTTGTTGTTTGTTCTATTGTTTGGTGGGTTTTAAAAATTTCCAACATTAGGGCATTGTATAGTAATTCAGTTTGAAATAATTGGTTGTAAGAACTGAACGTTCATTTTTTTTCTGGAAGCAGTAACATGCTTGGCTTATGTCTGTACCTGTGCTTCTCTGGACAAGAAACTATTAAAACCTTCGATAAACTATTTTGATCTTTTACATCCACCTTGTTTCTTTTGTAACTGCATGGAAATTATTAATATTGATTGCATGTGAAGAAAGAAAAAAACACCCAAAACATATATACTTTGGGTTGTCCTATCATTACTAGTAATGAGGAATCAGTACTTCTGTCGGTGAAAAGTTTTTAATGCAGCTTATTTCTATTATTAAACTGAGTGCATATTGCTTATTTCTATTTCCTTTTTCAGGATAAAAATAGTTTGTTTTATATAAATATTCCCTGTTTATCTTTTTGAATTAGATATTTGGTCAAATTGTACAGATGTTATTACCTTATCTGAAGGCAGTGTTGAATTATTTTTTCTAGTAGACTAAGTCTTCGTTAGTACTGATTGCCACATTTCTTTGAAACTACGTAATTAGATAAGAAATATGTCATTAATATTCTAGTATATAGTTAATATTATAAATATACTCTGTGAATAGGCAATAAAGCTGCACACATTATAAGTGAAAAGAACTTGGAAAATTACACATTTTCAATGACAAATCAATATGACCCAGCCTTTGTTCATATTTATTGAATTTTACTTCACATAGGCTAGTACTAGAAAAAATTTAACAAACCACACAAAAGATCTTTAAATATTTTCAGCTAAAAACATGCAATTATCAGAACTTCAGGCAAGATTAATGCAAGTCTACAGTTTTTTAACACACACATCTTCTTTGTGAGTTAGATGATAGCTTCAATCACTATGAAAATTATCTATTACTATCTAACTTTCTTCTTAAATGCTCCAGCTCTGCAGGCTCTCTGAACACTTTATGTTTCAGGGTCTTTCTTTATTCCAAAAAGGTGTTCTACAGGTCTCTGAAGTCTCTTACTTAAACTAATACAGTTTGTTTGGGTGTTACTGCAGTAAATTCAGAATTATTCAGGGACAGAAGGAGAATCCAGGAAACTACATGCATGTGAGCCTGCCCTCATGCTGGGGAGCATTATGGAACATTGAATGTGATCACTTGGCCAGCCAGGGGGTCAGGCTCAGCCAGCATGTGTTTAGGAACAGCAGGTCCTGTTTGACCAATCTGATCTCATTTTATGACCAGGTGACCTTCGTAGTGGATGAAAAAATTGTGACAGAAAAATTGTGGATATTTACATGGACTTCAGTAAAATCTTTGACACTGTCCTCCTGCAGCATTCTCATGGGCAAGTTGTCAGCCCACAGCTCAGACAAATGCTCTCTTCACTGGGTTAAAAATTGCATTCTTCTGTCTATATTTTTCCATATTTGATCTTCCCTGAACCATCCCCATTTCACTGACTTTGATCTCCTAAACACCTCAGAAGTCTTGTGCAGTACTGAAATGCACTCCACAGCAAAACCTGTACCCGTGGGCAAGTCTGCCTGGCAGCCCAGCCAGCCTCCCCTCTGTTCCCTGATGTTAGTTGTACCCAGTGGGATGGGTCCAGGGGCCTCAGTGCTCCTTCACAGCTGTAAGGTGGGACTTTCACAGTTTGATGACTCCTGAAACAGACACAAAGGGGTTAAATTGTGGTCTAATTTGGGTTCCCACAGCTTTCATTGTTCTTTGGGCTCCTTTGTCTGTGTGAAGACTAGCTCATTATCATGCAACTTATACAGGCTGTGAAAGTTTCAATGTCCCAAGTATTCAACTGTGACATGCCTCAAGGAATATTTATTCATCTGTATTTGCATACATATATTTGTAAATATTCATGCAATTATATGGAGATGTATGTAGGATATACAAGATGAAATTATGGAATAGAGAATATGCCTATTAAGTCTGGAGATGGTTGTAAAGACTGATGTAACTTTGGAGAATGGTATTAGAGCACAGTGATCTGAATTTGATAATGATGACCGGAGTCTGGTGCAATAATTACCCATACACATGCTGGATTATGTTAAAAGAAAATTTGGGTATTATAGTGGATTGTAGTTGAACATGGGGCAACAATATTCTGAACAAGGAAAATGCACACTTCGTAAAGAGCGTACAGGCTGTAAACACAGCAAACAATATTCTTTCTACATTCATGTAGGGTATAATTTTAGGTGCCAGATACAAAAAAAAAAAAAAGAGGACAACTTTTTATTATTTAGAAAGACACAACGAAAATAAAGAACCAAAAAAAAAAATCATGTATGAGAAATGTTGGAAGGACTTGGGTTTATCATTTAGTCTTCAGAGTCTGCAACAGTCTTCAAAATGATGAAAGATTGCTGTGAAATGCAAGACAATCATTGGTTTTCCAAGTTCATCATGTGTGGGAGCAGAACTAATAAATTTATAATGCAAGATCTGGACTGTTAGATTGGACATAAAGAAATATTTTAATTATAAAAAATAATGAAACACTTGAATAGATTATTTTTTTACTGCAAGACTGTAATTTTTTTCATCAGACCTGTTGGAGACAGAAGGATGGATGAACTAGACCTGAGGTCCACGTCAGCTATTTTATACGTTCTCTGATTAGGTCTTCTGTACTTGGTAAACTTGGTGTTGCCTTTGATGCTGGGCAGGCAGTTGCATCAGTATCTAATTCCTTTAGACTGATAACTATAATTCTTTAGATTAGGTTCTTAAGGCTAACTGTATTACAGTACTCTTACGTACCATTTTCCTCTAATAAGCATCTGAGGAACCAGTTTCCTGTTAAAGAAGCTATTTTCTTCATACTGTCATCATAATCATGTGCATGACATTTTACATTATCATGTAGGTTGGTGAATAGAAATAGCTTAATGAAATCATAACAGATAATTCACTATCCAGAGCATGAAGGGCAAAACTTTCCTTTCAAAGCAGAAAAGACCAAGATTGGCACACATGAGCACATATTTAAAGGCGTTGTTATTTAATTGATACATTTGGGTTTCAACCTTCAAATGTGAAGCACATAATGAGAAGCCTGTTCTGGAAGTAATGAAATCAGTAACAAAATTCTCATGGCTATCATGATTAGCATTCTAAGGCCTCTTCACAGGCCTTCTGGTTTTTGGTGCTGGCTTATATCTGTAATGCAATAAGGTATGATTTGATGTGAGTTAAATAAGAATGAGCGCAAGTAAGGAGTAGGACGCTAAGAAATGAAAGGAGGACAGGATATTTTAAAGCTTGATTTTTTTAAATGTTTTAGGCATCCCATAAATACCTTCCTATGGCCCAAGAGAGGGAGACTAGACTGCCAGAGTGTGCTTCTAGAGCAAAGAGAGATGTTGCAAAAAAATCAGGAATTGGTACTCTTAGCAGACATGCACAACTACCCCTGAAAGAGTGACCGAGCAAAGCTGTGTATCTCAGCAGCACAGCCCCATACAGAAAACCAAAGCACCGACTGAGAAAGTGGAAAGCTGGTGTAAGTAAAGAATGATCATCCAATGAATCTAAGGATCTTCAATTAGGTTGCCAGGATTTCCCATGAAGGGAGAGCATCATATCATAGAAGATGTGCTGAGCTTCACTTCTTCCATCTATTCATCCTTTAGGACAACATACCTAGATGATGCAACATGAATACTGGCAATCTGTCATTGCAGGCACCAAGTACTAACTGTTCAGTTCTGAAGCAATTGCAAAATGGATAATTTAGTGCAGAACTATCCAAGGAGAAAAAGGTAAAGACAAGAAAATAGATTACATTTTAGTGAACAGTTTACACTGCCTGGATCTTCAAGTATTAACACTGATGAAATAAAACACCAGACGTTACAACACAACTAAGACATATGAACTCAAAGTACCACAGTATAGTCAAGTGATGACAGATATGAGCTCTTCCTATGCAGAACTTCATTTTCACATAT
Source organism: Calcarius lapponicus (assembly GCA_039654755.1). Classification (NCBI taxonomy): domain Eukaryota; kingdom Metazoa; phylum Chordata; class Aves; order Passeriformes; family Fringillidae; genus Calcarius; species Calcarius lapponicus. The sequence goes on along the minus strand of CM077463.1, from coordinate 30,692,358 downwards.
CTTTTTCATTCCTTTAGATTTGTTTACCATGCAAATCAGACAGAGTTATGAACAATTCCAGCATATTACAAGTAAGCCAGCTGTCAGAAGTGTCTTTCTGTAGTTGTATTGCTCATGTGTCTAGCAGCTGATGAACCTGCATGGTCTCATGTGACTTTGGTTATCCTTTGGTATTTTACTATAATGTGGAATAATTCTCTCACTTTGGAATATTTTAATATCACTACTATTATGATCAAGAGAATTATTACTTTTTTCCTTTCCATATCGACATGGTCTATTTTTACCATGGTCTATTTAGCATCTTACCCAAGATCATAAGATAGATTTGGAAAAAAATCCCAGAATTTCCTAGATCACAATCTACCTTTTTATTGTCCGTCATTTACTGTCATTGCCTTGCACAGTTAACGAAAAAATGTACAATTTGTGATATAAAATACAAATCTTAAGAAATTTAAAAGATCCATGAAAACCAAAACTCTGAGCAGACATCTTAGCCTTCCATAATTGTATGGTGAGAGGGAAAGATGAGTCTTTAGAGATAAAGTTTCCTACAGCATTATGGGCTCATAGAATATGTAATGTGGCCGTAATAGTGGTAAATATCTTAAAATATGTGCTTCCAAAAATACCCAGTTTCACCCCAAACTACTGGGTTTGTGTAAATAGCATGCAGCAGCCCTTTCTCACCATTCTATAGAGGCTATGCTTTTGTGCGAAAAGAAATTGAAGTTATTGAAAGAAACTAGAGGACAAAGGGTGCAAGATGGCTTAAGGCTATGGCAGTGGCTTAAGGGAGAGACTGGAAATCCCAGAGCTGAAGTTCTCATCACTACCTCTGTACTCCTTTTCAGTGACTCCTTTGTGTGAATTAAATGCTCAGACTATTAAACCTGGTACCACAACTACAAATTTAATTTCAGCCAGTGTTTTCCAGTGTTTTTTAATAAAAAAAATGTTGTGTATCCTATTGCGGAAGTTTTAGCAGTACATTTATGACTCTGAATGCTGTGGGGGTAATTTGTTTGGTTTTTAGTTTGTGAAATAAAAGATAAACCAGAAACTGATTTATGCAACTGCATCTCAAGAGACTTTTAAGCAGAACATTACACTGAAAAGATTATCAATGCTTAAACTATGTCATCATCCAAATATTTTCTTGATTGAAATTCATTAATTGTGTTACTGGATGAGGGGTTCGCCTTTGGAAGATTTACTGGTTAACACTCCAAAGGTGTAGACTATTTTAAAAATGCAGCAGCTGTATCTGAATTGCAGGTTACCCCAAACATACAGTGAGGAAAGGTTTAATTTAAAAAAATATTTAATTTGTGATAACTTATTGGAACTATATTAACCCACCATATTATCTACTATCTTCCTCTTCCATCCCACTCACAAATGTCTCAGCATTTTATTTAACTCTAACCTTTTCTCCTATCCTCCTATTAAATGTCAAAATTGAATTTTACATCCTTTGGGAGCTAAACATACCATACCCATGTTTTTTTTCTTACACGCATTTCAATTAATAAATGAAACATAGAACAGCAATTTTTCTTTAGCAATCCCCACAATTTTATCCATTTGATTACAAGCATTAATCACACAAATGGTTCTGTTTTCTGTAGGACTTGATTGCCTCAGGACCTAAGATCAGGCTATAGTACTTAACTTTCTAACCTGCTTTTGATGAGCCTGTAATTAAAGAAATGCGTTTCCTTTATTCTCCTTTCTTCCCACATTATGAATGGATGGTTTCTAAATCTGACATGAAATATCTTAAGGGTTTAGATAAGTAGTCCATTTGTCCAGTAACCTGCTCCTGACGGAGGTTAGTAAGTTATACTTCCTATAATGAAGAGTTTGGAATAACCTGCCAAAAGGGAAATTATGTTTCAGCCCCAGGCAGTTAGTGTTATGCCCTGGGGCATGAAAGTTTAAATTTCTTACTTATCTTATATCCTTTCTTACGTAACTGAACGTTCCTCTGTCTATATAAATGTTTAGTGCTCTCTTTAACAGCAACATCTGAAAAGTCTGTTTGTAAACAGAAAACAGCTGAGTAAAGTTTGAAATTTTTTTCTTTAACTTCTGTTTACTTGTGGTATCCCCTATGTTAAATTGGGAGCAATTATTATTCTTGGCATTGTAACCATATGACAATGGGTGCAATTAAATTTAAAATCAATTGCAAGTGAAGTCTTTTTATAATGTGGGCTAAATGCAGTAGAACCTAGCAAGTTCAAGAAATAGGGATTAGGGGGTTTTCTTCTCTCTCTACAGTTGGTTAAAGTTATTTGGGTCACTGGCACAATTCCAAATCTTACATTGAGTCTTCAATAACCAGGCGCCAAAAGTGAAAGTGCCTGTTTTTCAGTGGTTTACTTTTAAAATAATTTTGAAAATCAGGTGGTTTTCATTTTAAGTCATCTGAAATGAAATGCCTGACTTACAAAATCAGCAGTAACTATTGAAAATCAGTGCAAGGTCATAATAGTAAGTTTGAATGTATTTGCTTTTTTGATAACTGACTAAAAAGAAGAAAATTATTTCCTCCACCTTTTCTCTATTAATAACCTGTATTTTAAACAGACCCTTCTCAGTAACAAGACAGAACAAAATTTTTAAAGACACAGGAAATGTCTGATGGGATTTTCTAAAAATACTTAAAATACTTTATGGCACAAGTAGATACATCGCCTTGATTGAAAGGTAATGGAACTTTTTCTGCTAAATAATTTTGTGATAAATTCATAGAATTATTTAGTCATCTAACAGTCAACACAAGTTCTTTTAGCCTATTATGTAGGTGTGGTGAGTCTAATCTCTGTTTTGTATTTGTTTCTCTCGCTTTGTCTCTCTTTCACACACACACACCCACACACACACCCCACACATACCCATGATACTTAATCTTGTAGGTGTCTAAGGAATGAAAAGCTATGTTCACAAAAAGTTTCAAGTGCTACAGTACTTTTAACTAATTAGTATCTTCAATATGAATAGCCAGTGTGCCTGTTTAGCATAAGAAGAATTAGCTATGGAAGAATGAGATTTTCAAAGTGAACTGAACAGGGCAATGTCCAAATTGTCCAAAGGTTAGTTAGTGTCCAAGATTGCATTGGTCCTAGTTAATTAAATCTGCCTGGGAAGAATCTCTGGAAAATTAGCACTTTTTCAAAAAGCAATGAAGGGTTGGAAGTAGTTCTCAATTCAGGTGACACTTAATTTTTCTTCTGATGACACAAATTATATCATGAAAATTGGCAGGGAAAGAGTTTGTAGAAGTGTGCCCGGAAGCATAAGTGTCATGAGGGTAGCTACTGTTATGAGTGATTCATCTAAGTTTGTTTGGAATACATTGTTCCAATAATTCAATTACCTATTTGGAAAGAATGCAATATGGCAATTTGATCAGCAAGTGCTTTTCAATAACTTAAAGCTTTTGAACTTCTTACACTCATATATAACTTCTACTTGTTTTCTTTTAGTAATCTTTCTGTTAGTTTTTTCTTTTTTCTAGTCACAGTCCAAAATTCTTATTTTCACGCTACTGATCAGTTTGATCATCATAAACTTTCCCACTCACTGGCAATGGTGAAAAATCCTCTATTTTAAAAAATTTTATTCTCACTTTTCCTAGTTTTCACTCTGTTGCTTAGCTACTCACCTAGAGTATTTCCTTTTTCATATGTACTCCTTTTCTTCATAGTCTTCAAAACATTTATTTTGATTTTTCCAAGAAATCTATTATGCAATTCAACTTTGTAGAAATAATAATTACCCTTATAGATAATATAATATAAATAATTATCCTTAACAAAATAAAAATATAAACCATTGCTTCAGGATTTTCTTCTCACAATATCTTCGAATTCTGTATTATGAAATTTTATTCTTGTGTATCTATGTAATAAAGCATTTTTATCTAGCTACATGATGGACCTAAACTGACATTCTTCGTCTCAGTATTGATGTATAATAAAAGAAAATGCTGCAAAGTTGAAATCCATGTGGTGCATGCAGCAAACCAAGCTGAGATTTAAAGCACAGTTGCAACATAATGGGGGATAAAAAGGCCATTGGTGAATACTTTGCTTAAACAAGGTGGTCCTCATCTTCAAGTGTATCTACTCTTTCAGCTAAAGATTCCTTGTCTTATTTTTTTATAGGTCACTATTTCTTGCCTTTACCTATACAAAATGATTCAGAAAAGTGCAACAGGTTTGGTTGGTTTTTCTAAAAGCAAATTATCTTGTTTGACAGATTTTGCTTTTCATGTTTGGAATTAGATAGTTGCCAGATGGAATGTCATAAGGTCATTTAAATTCTGAGAGAAAAAGAGCAGGGTGGTCAGAAATGCAGAGTTCGTAACAGTGACTAGGTCAAAAGCAAAACATTCTCTGAATGTGGTTAAATGGGACATTGACCTGTAAGTCAGTCTATAAACATATTGTTGATATATAGAACATGCCAAGGATTTGAACTCTAACAAGAAGTTTGAATTAACTGAAGAGTCATCTGGGTACATTTTTGAGGAAGTAATTAATGGGAGGGCAGACTGAGACAAGGGTTAAGAGAGATCTTGTATGGATTGGTTTGATTTTTTCTAGATGAAAATAAATTAAGTTAAAAACCCCAACCTGAACGATAAAAAGATTTAGGACTCAGTGTATAACGGAGTTTCATGCCTTATGTATTCCTATGCTGTGGTCCTAATCAATCTCAGTTTTACTGACAGAGTTGTAAGTGCCTCTAAAGCAAATCAGACTGTGTAGCTAGAATGGAAATTATTCAACGTGACCAAGTAGTTTCTTTGAAAAATATGTATCCCTGGGCTACAAGTGCTCAAAATCAATGTTCAATGCTCTATTATGGATGGCAGACAATATTGAGTGGCATATAAAAAACATTCATGATGTTAACTTCCTTTGTCACTGGAATGTCACTGGGTTGTCAAAATGAATAAATGAAAATGTATTTAGTTTAAAAATCTCTCCATGGAGAAATGATATCTGGAATATTAAACAATGACATTCCTGTATGAATTCATGTAGTTTAAGAAAGAAATAATAAATTAAATATTCATATATGGAATAAATATTGTATGAATTTAGAATTCTAATGAAAAATAATTATAGAAATTAAAAAAAATATTCATTGTGATTATGCCCATGAAATAAGCTTACAGGAAAAAACAAAACAAAAACAAAAACAAAACAAACAACCATTGCTAAATTAGTGATATGCAACTATTTGTAGGTAAAAATTCATGAGAAGAGTTATGTTCAAGAGGCCACTCTCTGTGAGCCTTTCAGGCAGATATAATGATGAGAAAGATTTCTTATATACTAACCCAGAGAAGTGGAATTGGAGATTAATGAACGAGCAATATATCTTGTTCTGGAGGACATTGTGGGTGTCTGAATTCCTATTTGTAGGTGTGTAACCACTGGTCTCTTTACAAGAAAATTTTGTTCTTGTAAGTAGCATTACACAAACTTCTGTATAGAAGAAACTGTATGATCAGCAAAAGACTGCACCATACTTTGATTGCTGGCTAAACTCTGTTCCCAAGTCATAATTTACCCACTGAGGCTACGTCAGATAGAAATGTTTTGCTTTGATTTCTGAAAGAGGATTACTTAAGTGCTGTTTCTTTCCATTTCTGTTCTAGGACTTGTATAAAAGTGTTACACATGAAAAAACACCAAAACCCTGTCAGTATTTTTTCTTTATTGAGAATTTGACCTGCAAGATGTTGAACATCTGTTACTAGTGTTTATCTGGGATTTAGAGTTGGTTGGTGAGTTAATATAAGAATAGACAAGTGCAATTAAATATAAAATGTAGGGAAGATTAAGAAACAAGCAAATTACTTGTGTATTACTGCTTTTACTTACCTGCACCTCTCTGCTTTATAGCACTTTGACTATAATTGGTCAGATAAAACTGAAATGATACATATATATCATTTATATATTATATATATATATATACATATATATAAATTTTTCTTGCCAAGTATGTGTGCCTGAGCTCCTGTTTCCTCCTACAGTGTGTCACTTTACCTGTCTCCTTATACTGACAAGACTGTCCTATGGTACTGCTTTTAGAAACACAACTATAAGCTTGTAACTTTTCATATTTTTTCATTAATTATGCTTAACTCTTTGCTCCACTGTGAGATTAAAATGGGAAAAAAAACTGGTTATTAATAACACATTTCTTCTAAAGTGAAATGTATTTTTAAATAGCTTTCTGAAAGCACTCCATTATACAATGAAGTTTTATTTAGAACATAAAAATGTAAGTCCACACTCTCACTGACATTCATGCACGGGAAGAAAAAAACATTATGTTGAGAATGGGATTAAGGCATTAAGGTGATTTCACTCTGAACATTTTTTCATCCTAATTCATCAGCACAGGAAATTATTATTTTATTTCTATTCCTTGAATTCCATAGGATAAAGCTCAATCAGAAACATATCTGAGACAGAAGGCTTGCAAACAATATCTTTTGCAAATATCCCTTTACTTTAGAGGAAGTATGAATACTGACCTTGTAGGGTTATATATATATCTGATTAGATTTTTCTCCCAATGCAAATATGGTTGATTAATGGCCCTGCACACTATAGGATAGATAACTCAAGTCTGAGGGCTGTGTGACGCTGAACAAAGGATCTAGACCCTGTATGCGCACCAGGTCATTACACATTTTGAAACACTGGAAGCAAAATAAAGTCACTGTTTCGACAGAAATTAAACTGGATTAGTTTGGAATGACTTAGCAGATAGCCTCTCTGTCCCTTCCTTGGCCTTGCCAAAAAACAGCCAATCTGACTGGTTAGCTCATGAAAGAGGGAGATTATTATTTTCAGATGAATGATATAATTAGCAGCTGTTGGAATGGTGCATGCCAACTCTGTTAAATTGTTTTCTTAGTGAAATTGCTGAGGTGAAAAACATGTAGAAGTTAACATGGATTCCATTTTGGCTATGCCATGACTATCTGGTTTTGCCACCTGGATCTTGAGGAAAGCCAAATTTTTGACCTGATCTTTCATAACTCTGCTAAAGTCGGATTCTGTGAATTGCTCTGCTTTGTGAACAGTTATTTTTTCTGCCTTGATTAGTTAATTAGCAATATACAGTGCCATTATACGAGAACAAAGGTTTTGTCTCATCAGTCAAAGATGTTTGCTGAAATATTTTGTGCTTTTTCAAATAAGTTGAACTAAGTTCATAATGGCCCTAGCAGTGTGAGTGATGCCGTGTTGATGGACAAATTTAAGTTATCAGCAAGGGTTATCCCATACACTTGAAACCTGTAAATGCAAAAAAAATCTGCAGAAATCTCATTGACCACTGATCGCCTTTCTACAAAGCACAGTGACCTCACAGTCTATGGAAAAAGCCCAAGGCCCAGAAATTGTGCATCCCACAAGTCAGACTAACTTTGTAAAAATCCCTCATAGTGTCCACTGATAATATGTGATACAGGCTGCCAACAAGTTTTGTTATCTTGGTAATGAAACGTGGTGATTGCTGATGATATCACATAGTGTATCAACTTGGCTAGTAACATTTTGGTAAATTATGGTTCCAGCCACTGAGTTCAAAATTGGTTTTTGAATGGGAATATTATACTGCTGTTGTCATAGTTTTATGGCTTCAAGATTTGGACAAATTGCTATGTAAATGCCTCATTCATTTTCACCTATGCTGTTTTCAGCAAATTCCCGATGTCAAGTGGCAAAATAAATAGAACTGAAGCTGTGCAGTTTGTAAAAGCTTTGACATTGACACTCTAATCATATCTCAGATGGGAAAGCAATGTCAGGGAGTTCATGTGCCTGAGAGAAGTATCCCATTGTTTTGATAGAATGACAAAGATGCAGAACTGGGTGGCTGAAACATTGGGAAGATTATCTCAAGGATAATCTTAAAGTATGTGAAGTAAACATATCTAAAGACAAACTTTGATGGCATCAAGTTCTGTAATTCTAACGACCTTGAGGAACATATTGCTGCTCATACGCTGAACTAAAAAGTCTTCAGTGTGGAGCAGCAGAAGCAAACAAGAGCACAATTTAAAAAATAGGATCAGAAAACCCACCATTCAGAGATGCCTTCAGGCTGTCCCAGGTTTTGCCTGTGACACATCCACAGGTACTAAGCCTTCCAACGGGTCTCACTGTCATCCCAAAATTCATGAGTGGACTTTGGAAGGCAGATGCAGTTTCATGTGTTGATGACGAGGGAAAGTTTGTTTTCCATGCAATAGTATGAAATGGAATGTTCACAGGTCCCTCTTGGATGACTCTTATCTGCTTCAGAGGGTTTACTGCCTGCTATTTCCCTGTTGACTGCTTGCTTTGAGTATGAAAGTCAGAAAGGTCAGATTTACTTCTGAAGCAGAATTCACATGAGTGAACTTTAATGAGAGGGTTTAGTATCTAAAGAAATTTTACTTGAGTATTGTGTTGTTTGGAAACTTTTCATATTCAAAGGCAAGAACAAAACCAGAAATTTAAACTCTATAAGACTAACTATAAAATGCATAGCTACAACACACTTTAATGCAAACTTTCTATAATTAAAAAGATGAGTTGCTGTCTTTTCATGTAATAGAAATGTTCAAGTGCCCTACAATATAATTACAATTTGAAGTGTTCCCTAGTCTTGGACCAGTAAGGAAAAAAAAATCAAAAGACATAAAGATTTCACCTTTCCTTGGATTTTTATCTCATATTAAAGAAATTATAATTGCAGTTTAAATTATAAAACTACATTCTCAATGCAGTGCTGTACCACTGAAACTATTAAACTTATTCATGTTAAAACAGAGAACAATTTATTCAGCATAATCTGGTGCAAAGATAAGCATCCTGTGACTTAAAGGGGTCGTAAGAGTTTCCTCTCTGTCCACAAGAAGCCTATTGTAGGTCCTTAGAGATAGCTGAAAAATTTAGATAAATTAATCTACCCATTTGAAGGTTAAATTAAGAGAATGGAATGTTCAGGTTAAGTGATGCTATTAATGCTATGACTTCACATACAGTCTTCCTAAAGCATTAATGCATGACCACGTAGTTACACAGGCTTTCCTATCCTTTTAACTGCTATCTCTCTTATATGCAGCAAAATTTGTAGAAAATGGAACATATAACTTTGAAATAATGCATAAATATAATAAACAGATATCTTTTCTCCTGTGTCTAGCCTGGAGGCTAGAAGTGTGGTATTTTGAGTTGCTCTCTTCGTTCTCTCCCTCCATCCCCCAGCACTTCAGGGGGATGGGGAGTAAGGGCTGTGGTTGGTTCACCACCTGCTGTTTCTGTCACTCCTTCCTCCTCAGGGTGAGCACTCCTTACACTAATCCCCTGCTCCAGGGGTCCCTTCCATGCAATGCAGCCCTTCAGGAACAGATCCTTCCAGTGTGGGTCCTCTGTGAAGTCACAAGTCCTGACAGCAAAGCTGCCCAGCCTGAGCTCCTCTCTCTGTGGGGCCACAGGTCCTGCCAGGAGCCTTCTCCAGTGAGGGGTTCCCATGGGATCACAGCTTCCTTCAGGCATCCACCTGCTCTGGCATAGAGTCCTTCTCGGGCTGCAGGTGGATCTCTGCTGCCCCATGGATTTCCGTGGGCTGCACAGGGACACCCTTCCTCCCAGGGTCTTCACCAGGGACTGAAGGGGAGTTTCAGCTCTGGCTCCTCCTCCCCCTCCTTTTTCACTATCCCTGGGGTCTTCAGGGCTGCTCCTTGCATATTTTCACCCTTCTCTCCTGCCTGCTGCTGTCTAGTGGCTTTTTTCCCTTCTTAAATCTGTCATCCCAGAGCCCCTATCACTTTTGCTGATGGACTCAGCTTTGGGCAGTGGTGGGTCTTTCTTGAAGCTGGCTGTAATTGACTCCTTCAGACATGCAGTAGCTTCTCACAGATGCCACCTTTGTAGGCCCCCTAATGTACCAAAACATTACCAAGAAAACCTAATACACATTCTTGTATTGAGAATAGAGGATGGTGAGGTTAAGTGGGCTAAAAGTCTGTACCTCTGAGTAGAGTTCAGAAAGTCTTTAATTTGCTTTAAGTGATGATGCTCTGATTTTTATAGGTAGGGATATCGCGCAGCTGGTTTTATTCCCATTCTTTTCTTTGTAGATAGAAGAAGTCTTTAAAGCTTCAGAAGTTCACACTGACATAGAAGATAACACAACTTGTTGTCTTTTGCTTATATCTGAAAATAGACCTTCTTTAATCCACCAACATGCTAATATTTTCATTTTTATTTTCCTTTTTTTTATTTTGGGGAGTGGGCATGACAGCTGTTTAATCTTCAGCAGAGTAACATTCAGCAGATGGATTAGAATTCTTATCTTGCTAAACCAGCAACATCAGAAATCAATATATGAGTGACTTTCTGAAGTAATATTTCAAAGCAAAGCACAGTTTTCATAAGTTTATAGAAATAATCTTAACTCTTGAAGATGTATCTGTGAGGTGATACAGAAAAATTAATACAGTTCAGGCTTACATTAAGTCAGGAGGGGTGAAAATTTCAGCCCAGGTACCTCTGCAAATAGCCTTTTGCTTACAAACTTTGACTTGCCATAACTAGGTTTCATTTTGACAAATGGGCTGTTATCTTTTTTCCTTTCATTTATTCTACATCAGGCACAATGAATTAAATGCAATTAACGCCTCTTCAATAGTCAGAGTGTTCCAGATGAAAGAGATACATTTACATTGGTAAATAAAAGCATCTCCTCTATACCAAATTTCCATAAAAATCCTAAAATGCCTTTTGTAGGCAAACTTAAGCCCCTTGCATGTAGGAAGCCCAACTCCTGGAAATACTTAATGGAATGAGAGTGCATATACAGGGAAGCTGACACACAAAAGCTCAGTAAGCACTCAGTGAATGTTCTTATAGGGGTATAGTTGAGCCTGACCTTTGTCTGTTGTAGTTCCACTGATATAAAGGGAACTTTAACAATTTATACAGGGTGAGAATGCAATCCATGTGTTTATTGAGCCTTTCTTCTACTGTAGAAACAACTAGGCACCCAACAGAGGTAAATCAATATAGTTCCACTGAAATCTATGGAGACATGATGATTTTAAGAAGCAAAGAAATGAATGCTCTCTTTTTGTTGTTATTGTCTTCATCTATTTATGAAGTTCCTATATTTCAAATTAGCTTTTCTCTCTTTGTCTTTCTGCTGTAACAGTTTCAAAATGTGCGTGTCTCCACCCTCTCTGAGTGTCCCTACTATAGCACTGCTAGGGCTGCCACCTTCCAGGCTGGAGGCTTCTTCCATTGCTTCCTGTGGACACTTTCCACCATTGCCACAGAGCTGCTGGCAGCACTGCTGACCGTTCTGAGCATGACTGTGGTGTAAACACAGCGTCAGATCTGGCATGAGCTGCCTGGTGAGGCCTTCTATCTTTGTCAGGCATAGCAGAGGACTCAGTCAAGGCAGTACATGGCAAAAAAGCCTTTGAAGCCTTATTAGAAGGCTACTACTACAAAGCCCTGCACTGAAACAGCAAAGATGTGTTAATCACCACGGGCCTCCTAAGGCACTAATAGTTAGCCTGCAAGGTTGTACTGAAAACAGTCTCAGTATCTTTGGGTTGGTTTGTGAAGCACCTCATCCTTAAGGGGCTTTTCTTAACAATCTGTAAGAAAACTTACATTGTCCTTTGTAACAGGGTTCCCATGCTCTGAAGTGGCTGAAGGGGATACTCTACTGAAATTAATATTTATTTTGCTTCTAAGTCTCACAACACATTTGCTGAAGAGGGTGAAGCAGCATAGAGAATTGAACTGAAAAGCTGTGTGCCATGGCTTGAAAAGTCTGCTGCGCTGGTTAGAGATCAACAAACAATTTTTACATTTGCCTCTGTCTCTTATCAATTTGCATATGGTTGAAAGTGAGCAAGCTCAAAGGTATTAAATTTTAAAGGTTCAGAATGAGCAAAGAAAAATATTGACCAATAGGACTGTTAGCTTTATTCTTTTTTTACCTTCTGTTTCTATGAATCTATTCTCTGTGAACAGAAAATGAAGAATATGTATTGCCATAAAAAGTACCTTTAATATAAGCAACCGTCACAGCTGCATACAACTCGAGATCTTCCTGACCTTGCAAGTTTCTACAAGGTGTTGGGAATTGAGTTGTTTTATCTCATCTTGAAATATAAAGCTTGAGAGAGTGCTTCTGGCTCCATCTCCTAAGAGTACCTGTGGCACAAACACAATATATACACAGCAACTTTATATGTATCAGAAGTAGAAATATCAGGAAGGTCTGCAAACACAGACCATTCTGGAACATTTTCCTTCCACCAGCTGCTGAGCATTGCGTAGAGATGGAGTCTGTTTTGCTTTTATTAAATCCTACGCCAAGCTCTCAGCAGACATTATGCAGTAGATTATTCTCCTTAAAGAGTGAGGAAATTCTTGTTTACTATAAGAAACTCCAGTGTTGAAAGGTTTGTTTACAGTTAGACCAGATATTTGGAGGTGTCTCTTATGTTATGGCATGTCTTCATTTCACACATCTTCAGGAAATATCTGTATCTCAAACGTGTTAATCCTCAGCTAAAGCCTTATCTACTGGAAAGCTCTGAAGCAATCTAATTTATCATAATTGCTGCATGAAGTGAGGTAGGTGGGAATGTCCTCTCAGTATAAGGCAAAATTAAGCAGTAATCTGTTCACAAACCAACAGCTCTTCAGAGAGGGAAATCTTTTGTAAAGAAAAATAAATCTTTTTTTTTTCCTCTACAGGTATTTCAACAATTTCACGTGCAAATGCCAAAATCCCAGTTTTTTGTCACAAGTTAAGGATTTTAGATGTCTATAAGGCAAATATAAAGGGCATAGGAATTTAAGAGTCCCGGGCAGCAAGATGATAATCAAATCTAAAAATCTGCTAATAAAATCTAAAATAATGATTACATATGTATATGTGCCTAAAGCTAACAGGAACAATAAAAGGATGTCATGGAAACTGGGCTGTAGTGGCTAAGCTGAAAGCAATGTTGGCTTATACACACACTCAAAAGGGCTCAGATGGAAGATTCAATCATCCATTTGATAGCTGTGAGTGAGCATTGTACTTTGAGGTCAGTACTGGACCCCGTACTGTACCTCATACATCTTCATTGATGACCAGATTGATGAAGAGGACTGCAACGTCAGCAAATTTGTAGATGGTTCTAAATGAGAGAAGATTTATTGACATAGAAAAATAGCTCCAGTTTGAAGGTGTCTCCATAAGCCTGAGGACAGCTGACAACAGTGACAGGAAAGACAGCATGGAGAAATGCAGAACTCAGCACCTGAGCAGAAAGTCTGCACTGCCTGGTGGTATAGATGGGGAGCAAGTGACTGAACATCATTTACAACTCCCATCACCTGGATATGCTGCCATCATGGGACAGCTGAACAGCCAGGTCCTCTATTCTCATGAACCCTGCTTAGTCAAACATTTTGCCTGTTGAGGGCCTGGTGCAATTAGCCTAAGTCATGTAGACAGAGTACTGAGCTGACTCAACCAGCATTGTGGGGAGAAAAATTTATGCTTTTAATCCCTTTTTTCAGTAGTAAAAAATCTTTTGTCTTGTTTAGATGTATAGTGAATGTTCTGCGTAAAAATTCATGACCTGTCTGGCTTCCTGAATATGTCCAGTTTATATCTATGGCTTCTAGGACCCAATAGATGCCAGCAAGACTCATTATATTGGTCTTGAAGTGGAATAAGTTGGTAAGTAGAAATTCTAGACTTATCTGTTGTCTGTGGCACAGGTAAACAGCCACAGAAAACACAGAGTTGGCATACTGCTGTGTACAGAAAATTCTAAGGTGTCCAAAACTGCAACTGGTTCAACTTCAGCATTCAGGATTTTATCCTAGTATCAAAGATCACTGCTAGAAAAGCTCAGTTACTCAGTACTTTTCTTTCCCAACACATTTTAATTTTTTTTAGTAAGGTTCTGTGCTAAGGTTAGAACAAACTGTTGTGTCCTATGAAATCAAATTTGCATTAAGAATTATTTTCAGCAATCTCACTGAAGAAATAACCTCCTTTGGTTATGTAGTTACATATTTGCTGTCAATTTTTTTCCATAATGTATATTTTGAATGACTCATATTAACAATAAATAGCTCCAAGTGAACACAATAATATTCTCATTCCTACCTGCTCTTTTTTTATTCTCTCATAATTCCTGGAATATTATTTCTAAATGTTTACATGTTATGCTAATAAATCTAAAGTTTTCTAGTATTGTCACATGCTCCTTGCAACACTTTTGTTTCTTGAAATGTTTCAAAAATGGGGAAAATTTAAATGCATTTCTGTAGTGATATACATATATGTTTACACTTATTACAAAAGATGTTGTTCGTTAGAAGGCATATTAGAAATACAATAAAAAACCCAAAACAGATGGAATCTTATACACTTTAAAGTACAAGAAGAATTTTCCGGTCTCTCTTTGATAACTGCAGCTATAATGCAATACAGCAGCAGAAAAATAAATTACACACAAAAAATCCATTTCCATGCTAATGGAGTGTGTTCTATAAGACTGTTAGCATGCTTTCAGAGAGCAAAGAGATGTTATTTAAGAAACTCACTTTTTAGAATAAAGGTATACATTAAAATTGCTGTATGAAAGATTCTAGTCAGCTAAAAAAATCTATTTCTTCTTAATGAAAGCATTTATTTCTAAGTAGAAAATGCCAATGAGAGTAATGACTGGATAAAAAGCACTGAAGAACTGTAAAGCCTGGGATTTTCCATTTCAAAGTCCTTTAACTGGTTTCACAATAATGGTTTAAAAATGAATAATGTAAGATCAGGAAATTCTGTGCTTGTCAACTGACAAAGGTTTCTTCCAGTTTTCAGCCTGTACAAATGAAATTCCTCCTGAAAAGCCTTTAACTGAAAAAAAAAAAAAAAGAAAAAGCCAAAACTGCAGAGAATGTAGCTGATAACCCTCATAATCAAAGCTGAACAAAGAAAGAAATGCTCTGTGTCTGTGCATGTGCATTTGCATGTGTATTTGACTGATTGAGACTGAGAAAGAGAAGGAAATTGTGTGTATACACTAGCAGTTCTTTGCTTACATTTTTTCACGTTACATAAAAAGATTAGCAGACTTCAAAGCAGACAGGTAAATGACACAGTCACGGCTGCCTGTTGATAAGTTCTGCCCTCCAGTAGTTCTACTCAATCAGCCCTCCTGCACTACGGTATGCAGTCTGTAATACTAGTTTTGTTAGAAGAGAGAGAACTCTGATGTCTGTAAAAGCCAAAGTGGAAGAGGGCTGGAAAATGCAACAGCAGAGTGATTTCTTTCACATGCAAGCTGGTAATTTGCTTTGCTGGAGATGCTGTCCACCACCATTTTTATTGCAATCACTTAGGGGAGATAAATGTGCCCTCCAATGAATGTTCAAAGAGAGTAAAGCTGTAAAAAAATTGAGTGTGTTTCCATTTGAAGTGCCTACAAAACTATTTTTAAAATCTATGTTTTACCTTTCATACACAGTACTAGCAGCTGCATATATTTGTTGAGCATATTTTTTTTCCCTTGTAGCTTGAGTGTTATGAAATCCAGAAGATCCAGTGCAATTCCTTGGTCTTTTTGACTTTTAGCAATGGTTAGACTCAAATTTTCCATCTAAATAGTGAGTAGATGAAACATATTTGTATGCATCTTTGTTGTAGTTCTGCTTCACAGTGCATAGTAAATACTGTTTGGAGAAGGTGAGAAGCCTTTATCTTTCAGCCAAATCCCCTAAAAATGTTTATTTTTTATATGAATGAGTTTTCTTCACCCCATAACATATTCTTATAGCTACCAGATAAGGCCCTACAGACTTAAAAGTGGAAGAAATTTAAAAATTTAGGCCCATGGAAGGACATTTCAAGTAAGCTAGATATCTAACCTGTAAAAGATAAATAGGTGAATGGGCAACAGCAGAAATGACATTTAGACAACAGAGGAATGTAGGCAACCATCAAGTCCTTATATACAGAAGATATTTTGCCAAGGCCTTGAATATAGGTCTTTGAGAGGACAAGTGTTTAGGCTTGTGAGTTTTCTGTGTGTGTTCATCTTGCTTGTGAGTTAGGAAGCAGCTGTTCATGTTTGTTTCCCTTAGTTCCCATTCCAGTCTCATGGGTGGAACTGTGGGGGGTTTTTTCCAGTCACTGCAAGGCAGGGTATATATTGTAGTCTGTAATCCTTTTACTGGATACTCCTGATAGCCACTCAAAAGTCTGACTATCCCATGGAAGAGAAAAAAATATAGACAGTGTGGTGTCTCCCTGAGAGATGTTCAATATACCAGAACTTCTCACCTAGACAGCATTGGTTAGTTTCTCCTTGTCTTGCCTGCAACAGCTGCAGTAGACAATGATGAGTGTCTATACTTGCCAGGAGGATGGATTCATGCCAGATTACAGTGACTGTGCATAGACATTGAGTTTAGTGAAGGAATTGTCAGTCCCTAAAAGCAATGTTCTATTTTTACATTGCTCAGACACCCACAAAATGGTGTGGCAACAAGTGGCAGGAGAACAGATGCATCAGGAAAAGAGTTAAGTGTGTATTTTTAGGGTGGGACACTCTTTCAACAGTCAGATTTCAAGCTGGTTAAAGAGACCTGATGTACTATTTGAAGACCTCAAAACCAGATTGAGGTGACTAGTTTTTTTGGTTTTTTTTTTCCTGAGCTGAAAACTTAGGAAAGACTCCAACCCTATTGTAAATTTTAACCTAGCCTTTAGGACTTGCAAAAAGGTTGTGGGATTAAATTCTAATTCCAAATCCCATAAATCAGAAGATTTGAACTTGAGCTTTTCTCAAATAAATTCTCCAAGCATTAGGTAAATGGTTATCTAAAAGGATTTGTCTATCTTTTGCTTTGTTTTGTTTAAGAAAAAAAGGGATAAGAATGATTGGCTTGGGATATTTTTATACCAAAGGGTAGCAAATGTGCAAAGCTAGTGCCAATGGAACTAGCTGCTGAAGTTGAAGCAATAAATGCATATGAAGACAATGTGGCACCTGAGCCACTAAATTGTAGGGTTTTCAAGCTTTCGTTGGCTGCTGCTTAAATTGTTCATGAAGCTCTTGAGATAAAGCTGTTATCTCTGCACAGCATTGCTCTCCACCATATATTCATGCCAGCTTGACTTGAACTTGCTCAAGGGTCTTTACAACATATTTTACTTCATGGAACAAACAACCTATTTGATTCCTCTCTCAAAATTGTGGAGTTTTCCTAGAGGGGATATTTAAATCTTTGCCTTGGAGTTAGAAATCCTAGACCTGACTTTCCTCTTGGCATCTCCTGCTATCACATAGCAGTGTACAAGTGGAAGTAGGGTGAGATAACTCAGGTATGTAGAGATACCATGCAAGCAAAAAGGGATGGAGTTAAGAAAGCCAAAGCTCATCTAGAATTTAATATGTTAAGGGCCATAAAGTGAAATAAGAAGTGCTCTCCAGGCATATAAGAAGGAAATGAAGGCTAGGAGAAACGAGACCACAGTACTGATAGGATTGGGTGACAAAAGACATGGAAAAGCCTGAAATACCCAGTGCTTTCTTCTACTCGTACTAGAATGATTTGTTTACAGGAACCACAGACCCTAAGACTAGATGAAAGGCCTGGAGAAAGGAAGCCTTACCTATGGTATGGGAAGGCCCAGGCTGTGGAATGTTTAAAGAACCTGGACGTGCACAAGTCCATGGAACATTATTCTTGTGAAAATACAGTTTGGGCAGTCCTTTCTGAATTCACAGGTGCTACTAAATCTGATATAATAAGATACACATTTTCCTTTTCTTGCAATAGTTACCTAATTTGAAGAGAACTCCTAGCCTTGTTCTTATAATTCTGTACACATTTACACAGTCTGACCTGGTAGTCAATTGACATCCAATAAGCAAAGAATAAAGAGAATTGCATTCACCATTATTTATAATCTTTGAAATTTCGTGGGCATTAGATTTCTTCCCTTTTTTTATCTTCATTTCTTTCTGGCCAACCTTTGAAATTGGCAACAGTTCCTGAGTATTAAATCTGTCTCTTAAAACACATTGTCTGAGGTTGTTGTTACTGTTTACACTAGTGGAAAAAAGTCTGATAAATGATTTTTCGTTCTTTCTTGTTTATAAAATGCTAACAATGTTAATTATTCTACTCCTAGAAATTTTTCATATTAATTATGTCAGCAATAGAGTGAACTTTTTGTTATTACTTGATATCTTGTTTGCTGATGTGAAAATTATAATTACCTAAATTAGACATCCTGAGGTATTTTCCTGATCCAGTGGGAAACTGTTTTATAGAAATAACATACACACTGTTTACTCTCTCCCTAGAATCAAATGGACTTTTATTTTGGTTGTCTTTTCTCCCTTGCTAAGGTATGCCATTACATGCTAGAATGACAAGGATATAAACAAAACATACTGAGAGTATAATAATCTGTCCCAAAATTTTTTGTCACATTCTTTTTGAAAGTCAAGGTGACATTAATATTGTTAACAGTCATCTAATTCACGCTGATTTCTTTCAGCTTTCACTGAGATCTATCCTCTCAAATTAGACTTTATTCTCTTCTTGTACTTTGTTGATTTTCACTGATCTTTCAGTGAAAAACCCCAAACTTTCGATAGATTGTTTAGTCACTTCCATATTGCTGAATGAAGCTGTCAATATCCCCAGAAACTTCTTGTGTTCTGTCACAAAATTTTCATGAAAATGCCCTTCCTAGTTTATTTATGCCAATGGAGTGTGTCATACAAATGCATTGAAATAAGTCATAAGTGTTATAAAAATAAAATTCAAACTGCAAAAGTCAGAAAATCTTTTTGTCTTTATAAGGTGCTTTCAGAGCTGCTTTGGGGAAAAATATTTCATCACTGTCATTTGTCAGTCCTAAAGCAGTACACCTATCTTGAGTGAAGTTGATGTCCTCTGCAGTTTAATCTATGGTAGACTTACAGAAATTTATATCAGGTGTACAACAAATTTATTTTCTTTTTTTTGTTTGTTGGTTTGGCTTTTTGGAATTTTTCCCTCTTTAATTTTAATATATTTATGCATTGAATGATCTGCTGAATAATGTATATTCATTCAGACACATGTGGAAAAAACCTTCTTATTTGTGATGGATAGAAAGTTTTGGAAGGTCATCACACATATTTTACAAGCACAAAACATGAAAAAATTACATCCATTTTCTTGGGCAGACAGAAATTCTTGGATGAATGATGAAGCTACTTTTTCTATACTTGTAAGAGAATTGTCTGTGTCTATGTTTAAAACCAGTCAGTAAAAATGATGGTATTAATTGCTCCTTATTTTTATCTAAGAAGATGATGTATTCAATTCTGATAATTATAAATTTTTTTGAAAAAATACTGTTACTTCCATTATGTTTTGGAACTACCGTACTTCTG
Organism: Calcarius lapponicus; assembly: GCA_039654755.1. NCBI lineage: Eukaryota > Metazoa > Chordata > Aves > Passeriformes > Fringillidae > Calcarius > Calcarius lapponicus. The sequence continues at coordinate 30,672,848 of CM077463.1, read as the reverse complement.
AGATTTTTCCTAAAGTGATTTAGTGGTACCCTTAATACTATTATTTGAAACACTGGTGAAAAACAAAGGCCTCCCACACTACAAACAAAAATCATTGTGGGCTTTTTTTAACCTAAGAAAGAAAAAGCAACAATATTTGCTTGTGTTTTCAGCATAATGTCTATCTATCACTCTTACTGTGTTTTCAAAAACTCACTCCATTTTAAACCTCTATTGAAGGTAATAGGATCACAGGATTATAGACAAGCCTGGGTTGGAAGAGACTTTAAAACACCATCTGGTCCAACATTTTGTTAGGAAAAGGAGCCTTGATAAGATTATATGGCACCCTGTTCAGTCACATCCTGAAAACCTCCAGTGATGGGGACTCTACCATGTGCCAGGGGAGGCTGTTCCAGGGAATGCTTGTCCTTACAGTAAAACTGTGTCTTTCTTATTGAGATGAAAGCTCTCCTGGTACCTCTCGTCTTCTCCATGTAGGTCTTGTGAAGGGAGAGCCTCTGTCCTCCTACTGACAGTCCTTTAAGGACTGGAATACAGTGATGAGGTTCCCCAAGCCTTCCCTTCTCCTGGAAGAGTAGACCTTACTTTTTCAGTTTGTCTTCATTTCAGTCTTTCTTTGCATAGCGGGTTCTCCAGCCCTTCAATCTTCTATTACACTTAGAAATTGCAACATATGCTTATGGATTAAAAATGGTTAATAAATGGGAAATTTGAATTAATGCCCTGCAGTTAGAGTGCAGGCTGTTGAACATGAGCACGGCCTTGACAGAGGTCTCAGTGGAAACTGAAGGGGTGTAGGAGGGGAAGTAAGATCACTTCACATGATTAGCCTTTTCACATGATAATCATGGATAATTTGAATAAAGTAAATGTGTGAAATGGAAAAGACTAGGACAACATCAACAGAGAGCACTTCATCAGATAGACGCAGATAAGAGAATAGTTTAAAGGAAAAGCTATTCTTGATACTACTTATGCTGTAATAATTGTGATCTAATGGAAATAGGTCCCTTATATAGTGTCTTTTTCCTTTACCCAGTATAGTGTTTGCAGCCACCCTAAGGATGCTGAAAACTCATCCTGCATGGAATTAAAACAGTTAAAGCTGGCCATGGAATGCTATCTGTGAACTCTTGGGACCTTTTCCCATCTTTTACTGATGTTTCTTTCTGATGGAATTGTTATGTGCTGCATGAAGAGATACATAGGTAGGTGAGTAAGTGAAGCTGTCTTTTAGGAATTTTATCCTAGCTGCAAGTGCTGAACACACAAGGTACTCAGGACTTGTTTCCTCACCTGCTCTCTTTTTCTTTATTTACTGTAGCATCCTATGCAGTGTCCCCTTTCAATGCAAAGATTGTCACCAGAAAAAAAAATTTACTCTTACATATTTTATTTATCTATTATGAGTCTTTAGTAAGACCTCTGATGTAGATTTATTTTCTCTGCTACCTGGATGCTCTTGTCAAAGACATGTTATGACTGTCTTCATCTTGCCAAGCTCTATTATGTTGTTTTGTTGTCACTAACACATCTGAAATCTAATACATTTTAGTCTACCATAAATGATGTGTTCATGGCATGTTTAATGCTTTCATGCTTCTCCTAGATGTAGATTTTTGAAACAATTCAGTATCTAAAATATTGAGAAAAAGGAACTTATTCTTGTGGAAGAAAGAAAACTTGAATTTCATAAATCTGACTAAATCTTAACATGACTGATGTGTTAACTTCAAAATGTCATTTCAGGTTGATCAAGATGCTGAAGCATTTTTGCCTTCCAAGGCTTTATATTACTATTTCCTTGTATTAATATTCTCCCACATCAATTCAGATCACTTAGATGCTCTTATTTAAATGGAAAGAACATTTCAAAGATCACCTCAGTCAAACACTATCTTGCTCCTTAACAGAATGGGAAACTGCAAATATCAATGCTGCCAATGGAAGAAAATTATTGTCCTGAGTTCACTCAAAATAATGAAGCAATAAATAAGTATTCTACAGGTCATTCCCTTAAGGATCCCCAAAGGTTTAATAATTTCATTGGTATTGCAAGCATGTCAGGGCAGTCTGGGTAGCAGCTAAGCACACAGACTTTTCTGCCACTTTCACCTGTATAATGTAGTCTAGGGTAAGGTCCATGATTGCCAAGCCTGTTTGAGGGCTTCAGAGAGCTGAATGTTCCTCAGCGTGGAAGATCAGTAGGCAGAGATCATCACAGTATGTAGGCATGTGAGATTGAAACTATTGAATCCCCTTTGTGCTTATTTAATTGAATTCTGCATCTTTTGCATCACAGGACATGACAATTTTAATTCAGTGGTGATATGCAAAACTAGGAAAATACAAGAGAGATCTCTTTTTGCCTCTTTTCGAATACATCCTCCCTCTGGCAAGATTAGAAAGACAGACCTTGCACACAGCCTTTCTCATAGTGTTTTCCCATCCTAGTCTCCACTACCAGAGAGGAAAAGGCTATGTGAAAGCAATTTGAGTATCATTCTTGTGTATGAGATGAAGTTCTGTAGATCTACATGACTCACAGAATGGCTTGATTCAATCCAGAGACTAAGCAAAAATGTTTGTTATGTCCTTCACTAGTCAAAGTGATTAAAACTGTAATTGGAAATTGCTTTGAACAGGCTTAACAGGGAGAATCAACTAACCCTCCTTCCAATGAGCTCATATCTTTCTGCTGGTGTGTCTGGCTTCTGCAGTATCACAACTTCCCCTCAACACAAGCTGGGAGAGCCAGATCTGCTTGCCTCAGGTTGCTCTTCTGCTTAATGTAGTTAGAAAGGTTCAAGTTGTACCAATTTGCAATGACACTTATTGGCTTAGACAAGGGCTGGCTTTGATTATTCATCTTTTCCTTATTCTTGCCAAGGCAAAGAAGGAGCACGTGCCATGTTCCAAAAATCTCCCTTTTTCATGGACGTACAATTTTTTTAAGAAGGAAACAGCTCCAAGGTAAATTAAGCTGCCTCTTATTTTGCACTTTATACATTTTAACTTAAAACTATCCTATGTCTTCTGAAAATGCAGGACATGATTTGATGCTCCCTCATACTTTAGGAATTAATTCTTCTTTTAAAGAGACCAACCAGGAAGAGTAACTTCTTTCCCAGTTTTAGACAGCTTCCGTATCTTCAAATCACCTTTTTTAACCATAGAAAACATTGTGAACTGGCAGGCAAAACACAAAATTGGACTTTTAGTCTTGGGATGTTTCCTCTGGGTTGTCATTTCTAGACTATTTCAATTATAAACTAGCAGGCAACATTATTTTTTAAGCTACAAGTTCTCCATTTCAGAAGCATTCTTTACAATAGATACTGCATACTTTACAAATTCATAAACACTTTCTTGTCAAAGAAACAGATCAAAACTGGTAAGTGACCTATTTAGCATAGCAATATACAAAACAAACCACCTTCTTCAAAAATAACAGATTTTTTACCGTGCAATTACTCAGATCCATAGGAAAATCATTAGGACCTTACACCAGACAAGGCTTTAACCAAGGCCTGCTAAATCCTTGTGAACCTTCTGGTGGTCATCCTCTCCACATCCTAAGACACGGCTTCTAGAAACAGTTACCCTGAACTGGCTTTTCCTTCACTTCAATTTCCCATCCCCAGCTTTAAGCGTGTTTTATTGATAGTGGCCCTTTTTATAGAGCTCAATTTTGTGGTGGAAAGGCAGCAGTGACCATTTGAACTTTTCACCGGGGAGGTTGCAGTCCAGGAACAAACCAAATTTTAGAAAGCCTTTGACCATTTATTCTACTTAATTCACCAAATCCATCTGGACGTACATTAAAAACTGCAGAGGATTTTCTCTGTTTTGGAGTGCATTGTACCTTTCATGTCTGCAGTGTGGTGTTTAGTTGACAGGCTTAATTGTTCCCAGATTCAGCAATCCTCATTAGTTTGCATTTAGTGCTGTGTCTTTTATGGATGGTAGATTATTTGACATGACTTGCTATTGCAGAAATAGTTATTTCCAAGCTGCTGCCAAGAGACTGCAAATTATTTTCATCTACCACTCACAAGTTTATACTTTCACGTTCTTGTGCCTAATCCTAATGAACCTGACTTAAAAAGGAAAAATCAGGCAATGACTTTCTCCTAATTGTAATTTCACACAGATTATCTCAAACAAATGGGAGTGTCTTGAGTCTTGCACAGTGCAAATGCCAGGGAGTGCCCAAATGCTCATTGACTACATTAACAGTTTTGGTCACGGATGGTGTAGTTCTCCTCTATGACAGTTCCTAACATAGAAATAGAAAAGGCTTGGTTGCTGGATTGCTTAAATTGAATGTTAAAATACTTTGCTGTTAGACCAGGTAAATTTCAGCATTCTGAGAATAATGCTTTTCCTTTCTCTGATAGCCACAGGAACCAGTAGGTATCTTTGTGGTATAATTATAAATAGCAACAATTATTATGCTTCAACAATAGCTTACCTATAAACTGAGTTAATCTTGCTTCATGTCATGTTTATGTTCATATCATTCATAGTAATACATAAAATCCCTTTAAGGTTTAGGATTCATTTTAATTTATTTGTTTATTTATTTTTTACAGACATCCAGTACTAACCTGTGTCCTGCCTCATGTTTCTATGCTATTTCTAGAATTCTATACTCTCTCTATAAAAGAAACTTCTGTAGAGAGGTCCAAATTGCAGCTAACACTTAGGCTGTGTGGATACAAAGCTGATTTGTTGGCTGCCTTTCATTCTAAATTCTTTTTTCTGAATTATATTTAGGTACCTACTTGAGCAATGTCTGTAGTTGAATTTTTTGGGACTAATGCCTGAACTGATGGGACAAGAACTGATTAGTAAAAATGGTTTCATAGGAATATGGTCTTTATTAAGAGCTCACTTAATTTTGTCCACCAGATCTTCGTATTTATTGAACAACTTACTGTTAATTCCTAAAACTTACTGTTTGAGTTAAAGTCCCTGATTTCACTCTGGTTTTGCCTTTGCTCTGCTTGACTTGACTTGCCTCTGCTCTGCCTTTGATTTCATTTTTACTGCCCTGATTTCTAGTTATATTATACACCCAGGATTAATATTTCATCATTTGCTTTGCGTGTGTGGTTTGGTCGCATATCTATCTTGCAGCCTATAAATTTCCATTTTCTTCTGTACTTGATGTCTAAACCAAATTCTTGAAAAATATGGCTGAAGTTTTCCAGTTGGTTCTCAACTTAAAATCCATGAAGATTTTTCAGGAATCACTAAATGGAGATCAGAAATGTAGTCCTGCCTGTAAAAATTATATCTGCCTTAGTTGTTTCAACACCAAGTTGTGATTTAAGGATGATGGAGAGTTTTATAATGTCTGAACAGTTGTGCATTTCATGCTGTTCAAGGTACATGTTCAACAAATTCATGGCCTGTAGTTATGACTTTTGGCTTGCTCTGTGCATATTGGTTTACATTAAGTATGAAATGTTTGCTCAGCTAAGTGTCAGCTCCTACAATACTGATTAAGTCTATCTTGCATTCCCAGCTCATCCACAAATAATCTGGCAGTAGGTAGTAACCGCCGTTAGCACTGGATCCTAAATTCTAGAGTATGCACTATTTTAATGGATGAAGCAGCTCACATCAAAGTCTTTTTGGGTTGTTTAGGGCCTTCTGGAGAGATGTACAGCTACTGTATCACATGGATTAAGCTTGTCTCCTGTACTACAGAACTGCTGTCTGGAAAGCATTTGGATTTTGGTCTGCAGTGTGCTCTCTGCTCAAAGCACTTTTCCCTGTCTTACCTTCTCATTGTATCACTGTAGGCTGAGCTAGAGAATTCAGAACTGGCCTTTTTGCTTTTTCATATGATGGATGTGTAGACTATGAAAAGGTAGTTTACCATTCCCATAAATTGTTAAATCTTATTTATTTATTATGATGTGTCTCAACTTTCAGCCTTTCTGTTTCCCTTGGTGTCAATATAACCAAAGCAGAATAGTTCAAGTGTCTTCAGTTTCAGCTTGCCATCATGCAAACTAAAACTTGCTAGGCTGTCAGTTCAAATCAGTGCTGTGGATCTGGATTGTTTTTTCCTTGACCTCTATTTCACAACAAAAAATGCCATCAGAAATTTTATTCCTGGGAGATCCTCACTGCCTGGTTATAACAGCCACATTTTTTGCCACGAAATTGTCTGACTGTACCATTCAACACGACCTTGGAATTTGAAGCCAATGCCTTTGCTCTGAGTAAATGTGGTCTGGTTTTCTTGGCTATTGTTAGTGCATAGTGAAAATGCATCATATCTAGACTCCCATTCATCTTTGGTCTTGTATTAGAATTATAGTTGGGTAGCTTGCAGTCTTCTTCAATGTATCTCATAGGAAATTTTGGATTTTCTTAACTCACTCTTGACATTCACTTTACTGCATCTCCAGTGATGACAGATACTTCTGCTTTTAAATCTTTCATCATAACATAGCACAAGAATTGTTTTCAGACTGTATTTGGTGATGAACTAATACAGCTGCACACCGTGTTGGCAAACCTTGAGTGTTGGTCTGGAGATGAATTTACTGGTAATACTAGAGGAGAAAGACACAATTTCTGGCATGACGTGTAATCTACACTTGAACACTTGAAGACTGCATCAACCCTTTAACTGCTTTAGTTGCTTCTGTGAACTTCAGTTAACCACAGGGCCAAGTCAAAGTCAGGTGAAAAAAATAACTGTAAATGTTTTCAGAGGATTCCAAACTTTATAGGCTGCTTCACAAAAAATGCCCTGACATTAGTTTTTATATGTCACCTTCAGGCAGCCTGAACTCAGTGTGAGCTCAGATTGCTGACAAGAGCATTTTGACTGTATAGATCCATGTTTATTGCAAAGGGATAGCCAAAGTTTTGTAGCGTACCTTCTCCAAGATGTCATTCACACACCATTGGTGTATGAATTTGCTCTTTCCACTGAATGCTATAACCAAATATCTGTCTATGGCTAAATATTTTTTTTTCAAAAATTTATTTTAAAAAATGTGGCTAGTCCATAACATGGGCACGTGCATGTCTCTGGAATTAAACAAAAGCTCATAATCACAGTGCACACTCCCCCTGCACCCAAGGAGCACCCAGCCTCCTGTCAGCTCTAGCTCAAAACTTGGTGACCTTGGCACTGCTATGGCAGGATGTATGTATGGCAGGATCTCTTTCCAGAAGAAATCTGAGTGGGACAGTCAGATTTATTGACTTGTATGCATTCACTAAGTATTGTAGTATCTCTTTAAGTTTCTGTAACTATATCTCATAACTGTGGTTGATATTTGCTACAGGAATAAATGAATGCTTGTAATGAGCAACTAAACCTCTATCATATTAGTGATGTCAGGCATAAAATGTAGCAGTTAAAGTCTTTTCAAAAATCGAAAAGTATCAGAAACATCTATTGTTGTAATATAAAGGGAACACTTCAGCATTTTATTAAGAAACTTTGCTGGGTAAAATTAATTGCATTTTTAAAAGAAGATTAATTTTGGATGAAAAAATTTGCTCTACATAAAAGATGTCTTTGAAAAAAATATTTGGTTGTACAATTTTAAAGAAACAGGATAAGTCTTTAATTCCTGGTTTTATTTGATTCCTGGAGTGCCAAGAAGACTGTCAGTGAAAATTTTCTAAAAGTTCATTTTATTGTACTATGAACTTTGAAGTATTGTATGTAATATTTTTCAGTTTTCAATGTATTCTAAAGAAAAAAATCATATTGCAAGCCTTTTAATGTTTCTGGACCTATGGAACATATAACCTTAAATAATTTCATGAGGCCAAATAAAGCCTGAAAAAGAAGAAAAGGACAGGAACATTACTTGTGTGCTGGTGGCTTGTCCATGACAACTGTTGAGAAAGGATCATGAGGCAGGTTCTAGGATCACACCAGTTTCACTGTAAAACTGGCATGGAGAAGAAAAAGCAGTCAAGAGATGAAATACGTTTCCTTGGATGAAATGGGTACTTGGGATAGGCAAAGAACAACAGCCACTATTCCTACTCAGCTAAACAGAGAGATAAATTTGATGGTTTTATTTACTACAGTTTGGGCTCTTTTTCTCTTTGAGATTTCTAACATTGCCCTCCCCACAGTCTTCAGTTTTACACTACTCTTATCTGCAGGGCCGTTACCAAAGATGTAAAGAGACAGTGTCCTGTGGGTCTGCTGTGGTGTGTCTTGGCCTGGTTTTTGTCTCACTAATCTCGTCAGGACTGATTGGCTAAGTGGAGGTTGAGTCCTTCAAAAGTCATTCATAATGCTAAATATGGTAGCTAGGCTTCCTTCCAAAATGTGGGTGTTACGAATTTGGTCTACTTTACAGTGAGGATAGAAAAATTAGGTCTTTAGGTCTATAGTGAGCGTAGAGAATCCTCAACAACTGTCTTGTTGAGAGTTGTTAACAGGTTGAAAGTGACAAGGAAAATTATGACTTTTAGCACATAGGGATATGCAGCCAGCTGGCATTTTGGAGTTGCATATAGCATATTCAGCAGAGCAATGACTTTGACTTAGGTTTTATCTTCATAGCAAGGGTATTACCACCAGGATATGAAATAACTTTCTCATGAGATCTTGTATTTTGATGAATCCTTCTTGTAAGGTGAATCACCCACAGCAGGAATGAGAATGTCCCACTTGTTCAGGTCACCCAGATGCTGATGAGGCAATTTCTTGGAGTGGGAGTTCAAACTCCTTTTGACAGGGGTGATTTGGAAAGATGCATGATGATTGTTATAACCCTTAAATTCAGGGATCAAGTGAGGCTGGAACATCATAAGCACCACTGCCAACTCCACCTTTCCAGCTATATTTTCTAGTGATTTCTGCCAGGAGGTAATGTGAATAAATGAAGCACTCTTGCATACTGCATAAGGTTAGGCAGAACACAAGTGTTAACAGGCAAGTGCAGTAGAGATAATGATGTAAAGTTCACCTCTGAGCCTAAAAGTTTTGCGGGAATTTTCCATTGAAAGACTCAGTACCTACAAAATTGGGCAGGGAGTTTGAGACTATCATTGATGCCAAAAATAGCTGATGTGATTATAACTTTCCATAGCATGATTTCATCGTTAATGAAATAAATAACAAATGCAAGGTTGTTACCTCTAGTTTTATTGCACAGCTTTATGCTTATGCATTTTGAGTGTAGGTTAAAAATAAAGACTTTGGTAGATTTTTGAACTTAACAAATGGAGAGCTTCCATTTTTAAGAACCTGCTAGTCATTGCATCTGAAAGCATTCTATGAAATATGATTAAATCTAGCTTCAACGTACACTCTAAAAGAGATATCTTAGTATTTGTATTTACTATCCAATCCAATGCCTGACATTTTACCAGTTCTTGCTATAAAAAAAGCCCTAAGTGAAAACCAAAAGGATATACAAAACAAATGATGCCTCTGGATGCAAAAGAATTGCAATTGGCTTTGAATGCTGTTTCACAGTGCTAACATTTTTAATTTAAATTGTTGAAAATTTAGAACATTTTATTCTGTAGAAAGATAATCATACTTGTAGACTGCCAATCAACCAATGTAGTGATGGTTTATGTTTTAATTTAGATTGTTTTTGTGGCACTGTACCATAACTCATATAGATTAAGCTTAAAAAGCTCATATACTGAAGGTGGATCTCTGGCAATCTTCAGCCTAAATGCTGCATCTGCACCCTTGGTTAAAAATACTCAAAAGAGTACAATGAAATTTCCTTACTTCAGAGGAGAGCATTTTGGTATCTTTCAGCTGTGTGTCTTTGAATATATGTTTGTGTATATGTATAGTGTTAAAAAGTAACCCCTCTATATTTCCCTGGTAAGCCAATGCCTGATTAGTTTACAGACTCACCATTTCTGGCCTTCTAATTAACCCTCTTATCTTTTGTCAATTAAGAGAGTTGTTTCTTTGTTTACTTTTAAATGATATTAAACTGAGCACATAATGCTGTGAAACTTAATGCTTTAAATTTAATATACCTCAGCTGGATATTGAATAAGTAATCAACTAATTGAGTACCTGAAAAAAGTTTATTTTTTTCCAAGTCTCCCAAGACACCCACTTCTCTTCACAAGTGCTGTGGATTTTTTTTTTTTTTTTGCATATGTGTTTTATTTTCTATTTATGTCTTATGACAGAGGAGGCAAAAGCCTAATTAAACTCCAGCTATGGTTTGCCAAAGTTGGAACAATGTTTTTAGTGCTATAAACAAAGATGATAGCATAATGAGAAATAAAGAATGGTGTGATAATGCACCTTTATTTTGGAGGGTATAATAAGAGTATGTTCCCAAAACCAAGTCTTAGCTGAGCCAACTTCTGACACCTGCTTCCTTGAAATGTATCTGGACTTCAGAGGTCTAAAAATTTTTTTCAGAATTAAGCTTCTTAGTAATGAAAACAATGAGCAGAAAATATGTAGCATCACAGCACCATTCCCACCACCCTAAAAAACAAACAAACAAACAAACAAAAAGGATGGGAAGATTCAGATTGTTTTCTTTTGTATGGACTAAATAGAATAATCTTCTAATTGACCAACAAATTCTTGATTATTGACTGAGACTGCTAGTAATTTTAAAATTAAGTAAATTAGGCTTTATGAGGATGTGGCTCCGTATTCGAAAGTTTAGTGCAATCCTCCCTATTAGCAGGAATTTCATATCACAGGTGCTTTAATGCAATAAAAAAGAAAAAGAAAAAGAAAAAAAAACAACAACAACAAAAAAAAACCCTACCAAAAACCAAAACCATAACATACAAAACCCTCCAACCCCAAACAAACCACCAAAAAACCAAGACAAAGCCATAAAACCCCAACTCCCTAGATTTACATGTTAAAAGAAAAATGATTCAGGTAGTTCAATGTTTGAAGTTAAATGTTAGAAACTTAAAAAAAAAGTTTAAATTGTTTTTAAACAATTTAAACTATCCTATGGAATCACTAAATTTGTTTTCATACACATTTCAATAATATGTGAAATTAATTACTGCATGACCTCACACAGCTATATCTCTGCTAAATAGCAGTTGAATGTTAGTCTTCACTTTTTTTTCTCTTTGATAGTTTTTTGGCAATGTACTAAATTAAGAGGTTTTGTTATCAATGGGAACCTCTTCTACTCTGCAGTAGAGCATGTCACATGATAACACACTGGAACCATGAAATTTGATAGCATTTTAAAATTTGCCTCCTCCACTATCTCTTATTGCATACAAAACCCCACAAAATAAACTTCTGTGGCTGTAAACTAGAGATATATTTTTTAAATTGTCCTGCTGGAAAAAGTCTACTTTGGAAATGCCTGCATTTTTCAACATAGATTATTGGATTCAGATTTAATTCTTTCTAATTATAGCTAAAGTGTAGTGTTTGTTAATCTGTTACTGAATTTGTAAGAGGATAAGATTTTTATATATGTGTGAAAATCTTAATTCTTAAACTGACATAAGAATATGTTTTCACTTAGAGCAGATTTTAGAGAAAAATCCTGAAGGAGAAGATGGTGTGAGAAAAACTATGTCAAAACCAATCTTTTCTTTTTTTTAGAATAATGACCTGAATTTTAATGGACAGAAGACTTTTCAACTATGTTTATTAGTGATAATGCAAAATTACAAGGGAAGGAGAAATTCTCCAATATTTCTATGTAGGTGTTAATTTGCATTCTGGCAGCTGGCCAGTATTAGATGACTAGTGTATGACAGGTTTACAGAAAACAAAGCACTGGTGTTAAAGCCAAGCAAAATATCAAAATAAATTAATAACACTAGAACTCTGAGGGGTAATTTTCCCATTCATGGAGATCAAAATTCTGAGCCTTACCATTCACTTATATCAGTTTATATTAATGAATATTCTATGTAACATCAATCTTTAAGTTCATATTTGTCTTGTTACTATTATGGGGAATTGTCTAATATTTTCTGTAGGTGTTAATTTACATTTTGGCATCTGGCCTTCAGTAAAAATTTTAGTGTTCTTCCATTCGATATGACTTTGACATTTATTCTTAGAAAGGTAAATAGTGTTCTAATGTCTTTCATTTTTTAGAGTATACTTACAAAAAGAAAGATGAAGCAGACACAGAAGTGATTTGACCTTTCAAAAATTATTTTCAGCAATTTGTTGCTCTGTTAAACTGCTTTGCATAATTCAAAACTTGGATTCCAAGAGCTAATTATCACCTCTATATTTAAATCAGTGTTCACCGAAAACTTACAAAATCTTGTCACAAATATTTTTGAACAATTTCAAGATGAGGCAGAGTACATGTGGCTGTGAAAGGAGACTGCTGATATAGCAGAGCATAGAAATTTATTATATAGCATAGAAATTCACTGAAGTAACAACTCTACATGTTTACTTACTTTACTTGTATCATAGGTGGGTGTAGAAATGAGACTGTTTTACAGATAATTTCAGTAAATAACATGTCTTTTTCCTTTACAAAAGTATATTGGCAGCTAACTCAGAGCACTGTTTCCATGACCTGGTGAGAATTTCATAGTTTCAGTTTAGTGTCTTTAATTTATTTGAGTATTACAATGTTTTCATAAAACCATACAGATCTTCAGTCTCATGAGGGTCATAGAGTCCAACTCCTTACTCCTTCCAGGATGACCTAAAGCTGAACCATATGAATAAAAGCATCATCCAGATGCTCCTAGAACTCTGGCAGGCTTCTTGCTATTTCCATTTCCTTGGGGAGCCTGTCCTATGCCCAAACACCCTCTCAGTTAAGAGAGGACATTTGCCTAATGTCCAGCCTGAAACTCACCTGATGCAGCTTCACTCCATTTCCTTGCATCCTGTCGCTGGCCACCAGAGAGGAGAGATCTGTGCCAGCCCCTCTGCTGCACACTTTGAGGAAGTTGTAGACAGCAATGAGGCTTCCCTCAGCTTCTGAACAAATCAAGTGACCTCAGATGATCCTGGTTTGTCTTGCCCTTAAGGCCTTTCACAGTCTTGATAGTCCAGTCCTCTGGATATATTTACAATTTTATGTCCTTCTTATATTGATGTGCCCAAAATTGCACACTGTATTCATGGTAAGGTTGCACCTGCATAGATTTGAGAAGGACAACCACGTCTCTCAACCAGCCAGTGATACTATGCCTAATGGCCTTCTGGTGCCAGGGCACACTGCAGACTCATGTCCAACCAGAATCCCCAGATATCCTTCCACAGAGCCCTTCTCCAACTTCTCATTCCTCAATTTCTATGTATAAACAGAATGTTTTATTTCAATTTCAGTTACTTCATCTTACTGAACCAGACTGTGGATATTTTGACTGGTTTTTTTTTCTCTAAGTTTATTTGTTTGTTTGCTTGTTTGTTTGGGTTTTTTTTGGGGGGGTAGGGGGGGCTGAATTTTGGGCAGCTTTTTAGTGATTTATGTTTGTTTCATTTTTTTAATTACATGGTTGATCCGAAAGAAGGAGTGACCCACAGCAGTCAACATCTGCCCAAACTTCATTGAGTAAAAAAGCTGAAACAACAAAAATACCAACACATTTTCTCATAAGAACACATTACAGTCATCTGCAGCAGTCAGACCAAGGATTTCTGACCATACACTCTCATCAGACACAGAGTAGTATTTAGAGGCTTTGTTAAATTCAAGTTTTTAAAAAATTATCTCTTCTACAAAGAAAGAAAACATTACTTATTTGATCAGTAATTGGTACTTGAAGCGTGGGGGAGGCCTGTGAAAATTAGAGTTTATGTATGTCTCATTTTCTTTTAATGAAAATAAAATGTTTTTATTCGTGCCTACAATTTGAGAAACAATAGGCATTTCTACTGTCTAGAAATTTGCAGTTTAAGGAAGGAAAGCTTAGAAAATTAATCCTATTATGACACAAAGGATTCAAATGGGAACAGTTTTCTCCTTTGGAAGTAATAGAATGGAACTCTTGCACACCAGACGATAAAAAAACTTGCAAGAGGTATGTAGAATATCTAATCTTCATCCATCACAGGTCAAATTAATGTTGTAAGATCCATCTCTGTAGGGCTTTATTAACCCCAATATTAGCCTCTATTGTTGCTGTTATATGTATTTTAAAAAATGACACCAATGAGGTACTCTCCACATAGCTAAGAGTTAAGAATTACCTTCTTTTAGATATTTAGTCGATGTAGTTAATGTATAATGTGTATTGCACTTTGTGGGGGTTATTCAGAGATACAAGAAGTGTTATTCATAATGCCTCTTTTTACTGGAAAATGTATGCTCACTAACTTAGTTTCAAATGCTGCTAAAAGAAAATCTGCAGACAGAGCAAAAGGGCAAAAGGGTGACATCTGGCATAGCAGACTCTCTAAGATCGTTTTGGCACACAGCCTGCATTTAAGCGGCAGACACTGAGGAAAAAAAATGGAATCAAAAGAAAAGAGATTACAATGAAAAATTTATTTCTAATCTTTAGCTATTTCAAACCACTCAAAATTAGTCAAAGCACTTTATTTTATTGTCTGCATACCTTGCACTGGGCCATTCTGTGATCTCTAAATTACTTAAAACCAGGCCTGAAGTGTGACATTTTATCAGCCTGATTACAGCTGCTCTTTCAAGTGTTTTCTAATCACTATACACTTGATTTCACCTTTCCAGTTTTCACCTGAATGAGTGATACACAAAAACATCCTCACCATTACCAGACCCTCATGCACTTCATTTTTCAGAATGGCAGAAAGATGATACACATGCCATGCTGTTTGTAGTGTGGCAATATGCATTTTATACTTTAAACAAACATCGCCGTGGAATGAAATTCATGTCCTTGGAGAAAAGCAGTCCATGTATTTCATCTACACCAGGAAAGAACATAAAAAGAAATGTGTAGGTGTTATAACTATTAAACCTGCCTTGAGGCAGAGACATTTTTTTAGAGACCATGTCTGACTGAGCAAAAAAAATAGAATTAGTGATCTCATTGGCCCTTTTTATTTCACTGAGTTCCTTACTGGACTTCTTTGTTTCACATATAACTAAGAAGGAATGGAAAGGAGGGCATTAATTTTGAGTGATCAATAACTCATTGCTTTACAATTCAAAGAGTTAATTCTGCCAAATCTCTGGGTTACTGATTCTTTCTGTGTAGAGTCTTCTGTGCATCTGAGAGTCTTTGTTGCCTTTCAAAGCAATAAGCACACAGACATGTTAGGGAGGAGCTCCTCTGCTTTCTGTGATGTTGTTGAGAAGTCACACTGCAAATTAGCTTTCAGAAATGTGTTTGCATTTATGTATGTCCTAACCTGAAACTGTAGTGCCTCCCTGTTTTTTTGATCTGTCTGTTCCTGTCACCTTAAATGAATCTGGAAATGCAACACTACACAAAGTGCAATATAATAATAGTTATATGATAGCTAATATACATAATAGCTAAAACGACAACAACAAAACAACAAAACAACAAAACAACAACAACAACAACAACAACAACAACAAATAATAATAATAATAATAATAATAATAATAATAATAATAATAATAATAATAATAATAGTACACCACCAACAACAACAATTTTGCATGGCCTTGGGCTTTTTTAGCTATTTTACTCTGGTGTTTTGCTTGAACCCTTGCCTCACCATCTCCATTCCTCTACTTTGGAAGGCAAAAAAATATTAAGGTTTTTTAACCTCTACATTTAGAATCAGCTTGGACTGTGAACATTTGTTTTATGGTGCCTGGTATACTGTGAATTTAACTAGATGCTATGGAAGTAGTATTCATAGGTCAGGGGATTTTTTTATTTTTGTTAACAGAAAATAATGTTAGATTCTGAGCTCCTCCAGCAGATTTAAAACAGTTTCCTAAAATGCAGCAAAAGGCATGGAGTAACACAAGCAGTGCATTTGGATAAAACTAGACAACCAAACAAGCAATCAACAAATGTAGTACATTCCCTTTTCGCAGAGGCTGTAAAGAAATCTGGAAAAGCAAGTTCATTTCTTTAGCTCTGTGATAAGCTGTCAGAAAAACATGCATACATGCTAGATATTTATCTTAGTCCAAATTTCTTTACTCAGTTCTTGATGACATGAGTCACCACTGAGATAAATTTTGCACTCCTATATTAAAGCATCAACGTGAAGATCCATTTTTATATAATTGATAGGGAAACATTATAGATTGGACTGTTGCAGTGAACCATTGTTTTGGGGAAAAAATGAGAATGAAATTAATTCTCATTGAAATAAAGCTTGAAGTCTCAACTTATTTTCACAAGGACATCTGCCTTTCATCTGATATAAACATAAGATTTGGCAGAGTTTACTCATCCTTGCTCAGATGAAGCCAAGAACCAAAATAAACATGAAGAATAATTCAGTGTTGAATGTTGATGGCAGAGATTTGGGCATAAATTTTACAGTGATTTTAGCTAGTGCTATTAATTCTTCATGTTTAACAGAATAACATGAGCTGAGGAAAAACTAATACAAAATAGCATTTGAAAAATATATTCTTTTTTGGAATCCACCCTTGAGGTTCAGAAAGTACATAAAAAACTTCTTCCTTCCCCTAAATAGAATACAGGTATCTAATTGAATTTTCAATTTTTTTTCCACAGATATTATTTTCACCTATATTTATCTTGTAAGAATACTAGTTGCTAAATTGGTTCCTAGACCTTCTTAAAAGGAGTCACAGCTACATAGAAATATAAAAAAGTGGCTGAAAGTTAATAAAGTTTCTTCTTTTTTTATAAGGAAGTCCTTATATATAAGTCCTTCAGTGACTTATAACTGCATAAAAGTAATTCCAATAAGGTATGTCTAGGAAAGTTACAAATAAGAGGATTTTTAAAATTGCTTCAAATTGCTTTATATCGGGCTAGGGACAGATTTTCAATCTCCTCCTCCCATGCTGCAAGAAACTACTACAAGTAAAGCATACATTATTATGGAAGAAATTTCTGAACATAAATTTATTTAATTTGAGTTATTAAAAAAATTGTACTTGGTATTTGTCTATAAATTGTTCTGAATTGGTAGTGAGATATAATTGTCTAAAATGAAAAGCAGGCAAAACTTCTCTACACACGTGAAAGAACGACATATTTCAGGAATACAGAATGCATTTTTCATGGGCTTTCTCACCCCTTATTAGTGTTCATAAAAGCATCCATTTTCAATCTTGCATCAACCGTTCTGTCAAGAATTATGTTTGATGGAGGGAAATTATATACCTGCAGCATACTTGTTGTGCTAGTGGAAGTATGAAGCTAATTTTTTCCAATCTCAACTGCAACAAATCAATCTTTTGAAAATTCTTCAGCTTTATTATCCTTCTAGCTGTGACATAAAATCTGCCTGATACTGGCTAATAGAACATACTGTAAGGACACGTTCCTAGGTGAAAAGATGTGGGGGAACATTGCGTGCCAATTTGAATTCAGACATCATCTTTGCTGACAAAGGAAATGCTTGTGTTCTCCAGGAAATAAAGGCTATACAAGACAAAATTCTTTTTCTGAAAGAAGATGACACAAATGCCAGCACATGTCAACATTATCATAGGAATATATTATATGTTTAGTGTGTTCATTTGGATTGCATCTCAAGTTACTTCCCATTCTTTATTCAGCTTATTGTAAGAAAGAGACATGATCAATTCATCAATCCAATTGCTGTGAAACTCAGACTATGTCTCCATTATCTAGCGATCTAGTACAGTTCACTGGATATATATAATGAATTTGTTGATGCTGAAGACCACCACTTGCATTTGCTTCATATTTGATTTGGGTATTGTGCTCCTCT
Source organism: Calcarius lapponicus (assembly GCA_039654755.1). Lineage (NCBI taxonomy): Eukaryota > Metazoa > Chordata > Aves > Passeriformes > Fringillidae > Calcarius > Calcarius lapponicus. The sequence continues at coordinate 30,655,042 of CM077463.1, read as the reverse complement.
TAGGCTTGGGTTGGCTTCATGAGTGGACATCCTTACTGCATGTATGTCTCATTTTTTTGTTACCTTGTATCATGGTTTATGCCCAATCAGTGCCTCAGCTCTATGCTCCTGCTCAGTCACTTCCCCCAGCTTCTTTCCTCCCGTCTTGGTTGAATGGAGGAGAGAATTAGGAAAGGTAAAAGTGAGAAAACTTGGAGGTTGAGATAAAGACAGTTTATCAGGCAAAGCAAAAGCTGTGCATATAAGCAAAGCAAGAAAAAGGAATTAATTCACCACTTCCCGGGAGCAGGCAGGTGTTCTGCCATCCCCCAGGAGAGAAGGGCTCCATCACATGCGATGGTGAGTTGGGAAGAAAAGCACCATCACTCCAAACATCCCCCTCCTCCTTCTCCTTCCCTTGGCTCTATGCACTGAGCACAGCACCACATTGTCTGGGACATCCCTGTGGTCAGCTGGGGTCAGCTGTCCTGGCTGTGTCCCCTCCATGTGCACCCCCAGCCTCCCCACTGGTGGGGTGGGTGAGAGGTGGAAAAGGCCTTGACTCTGAGTAAGTTCTGTTCTGAAATATCCCTGTGTTTTCAACAGTGTTTCCAGCACAAATCCAAAACACAACCCCATGCCAGCTACTGTGAAGAAAATTATGTTTATCTTGGACAAAATCGGTACACCTTGCCTCTCAATCAAAGCTGTCCAAAGGCCATAATTTTTTTATTTAGAATACTTATGTTTCCATCAGGAGTTTTAAAGTATTTAGTGTATTTCAGGATTCTAGTTTAGAGTCCACTGAAAAGGAATCCAGGAAAGGAAAAGGAATCCAGGCCATGCACACCAGAACCACCCTTCGAAGTGAATCTGCTCACAGGGAGCGAATGCAGAGTTTATTCACACCACTAATGCTCCAAGACAGTGATAAAGACTCAGTGATAAAGACTCAGGCTTTAATACTTCCAGTGGCATTCAAAACATAGCATAGAAATTGATGGTCCCTAAAATGTCAGAAATGCTGCTTTCTTCACCTCCAAACCAACATATTTAGCAAATAGCAAACTTTGGGTTTGGGTTCTTGCCACTGGTTGTATAGGGAAAGTTGCTTGCTTTACATCTAGCCTCCAGGGAATATGGTTTCACCTCTAAGTTACATTAAACCCACAGGATTTCCCTCTCTGAATTGAGCTGGCTGCGTATTCCCACCATTCCTTGAGGTTGGTGTGTGCTGAAGTTGGAAACTGGACTGGAATCTACAGACTTGATTGCAGTCTGTAAATAAGGATAGACTAATTTGATTAACTTTGGAAGTTGTTTTCCTTTTTTTTTCTTGTTGTTATTCACCTAATTAAAGTAATTGTAGTTAATTGAAAAGGCATGATTGCCTTAATTAGATCTGAAGATGCAACAAGAAAAATCACTAACGATGAAGATGGAATTGATTTGATGGAAAACTACTCCAAACAAAAGTGTGGTCTGAGTGTGGTCTGATCTCTTTAGAGAAAAGCATTCAAGAAACAGTAACTTTTTTTCTTTGCAGAAGCAACGAACAGATGTAGGACTGCTGTACTGAAAATAAGTTGAAATAGTGTTGATTTGATAAATCTGTCCAGCTTTGCCATCTCATATAATGAATCTCATCTTTCTAATTGTATTGCCAGCTGCTTTAGTTTTCAAGAGATGGTGGGGATGGAAATTTTATATTGTTTAGGGAAATAGGCTTCACCCAACACTGGTCTTAAGGAGGATTAGGGTATACTGGGGAAAAGCTCAAACCACATTAAAACTCACAGGATTTTTAGATAGCATGGTGTCCCTGGATTTGATAAAGTACCTTTATAATAAATTTATATAGAGAAAAAGAGTGAATTAAAATGTTCTGATTGTGTCCCACAAGAAATTAGGCAATAGGGCTTTGTTCTTTGGTACCCATCAGAAAAAGGTCCAGACTGCCTCCATGGGGCCCAAGGAAGGATCCTTTGAAGATTTTTGGAGGAGAAGCAGCAATGAAATTAGCATAATTATTACTCAGAAAAGTTAGTCAGGAATCACATTGTCTGAGAAAACATTTTAGCAGTGTGACTTTGAAAGTGCATGGCTTTGCTGAAGAGTCAGTTTTATGATTAATGATCTATAATATGTTTCTGAGGGACTGAAGACATTTCTCAGTGGAAATGAAGTAAAAATGCAGATGTTAGCCATTGTCCACTCCAAATAATGTTATAAACTTTACAGGGTCTGGTTTGCACAAACTCTCACAGGAACACAAAAGAAAAATGGGAATAATTGTCACAAGATTATATTAAAAACTTCATTTTTATTAAATAATTCAGCATAAGAGGTGCCAACAAAAATATTTTTTCATTGGCTGAAAACTTTTTTTCTGTCTAGTTGACTGAACCAAAAAACAACACAAAACACTGTGATAAAAAAATCATAAATTTAAGTGTAAGAATTATTATGATAGCACTGAAAAACATAGGTTAAAAATAAAAAGCAATATTGCCTAGCTGCAGTTAAAGGAAAGGCTTTGGGACCTGGTGAATTTTAAATTTTGAACTACCTGGAGAACTAATGAAGACATTTATTAGTTGCAATTAAAAGCATGCAAAGTAGAAATGAAATTGGTGGAAGTGCCTGACCATACTAGATAAACCATTACAGGTGTAAACTGATGCAGTTCCTTTGAATCAATGAAGTGATACCATTTACATCAGCTGAGCAATAATTAATTCTTAGGGAAGGAATATTTTCTCTTCTTGCCTACTTGGAAATTGCATCAGTAATGACACTATTCTGAGATGGTATTTCAAAAATAAAAAAAATAACTTCCAAAGATAAATATGAACACAGATGGCTTTTGGAAGGATTAAGAAAGACCTGTTCTTCTTCAGAAGACCTCTTGTGAATGAGGAACACACTGTTCTGAGGAGAGCTTATTGGCTGTGGTTTATCTCATGTAGCTGCGCTCCTGAGAGCTGTGCTGGCTCACGTCCATCAGATATGGACCTCTCCACACAACAGTTCCATGGGCATTTTACTGTGTTATCTTGAACCAGTCTGCACCCCTGCATTTTGATATGGAATGTACTAAATGGAGGTGAAAAAATTTGCCTTTAAAATGCCTCATTTCTGTTTGCTTGACTTGAGGGATCAATCCTGTGTCTCTCCAGTGTTCCATGCAAGGGCTGTGATACAAAGGATTCTTGCTTGGTTTGTTCTACTAACTTACTATTGTTTATTATTAAACTAATTGTTAATATATTTGTTTTATAAAATGTATAAGTGAGGGATAATAGGAGGATGTGATTCAAAATAGGCATCTTCTTTAGAAAAAAAATTTTTAGAGAAAGATGGCAATTTTGGATCAACACATTCCTTTACTGAAAAATGGTAGCCACAACTAATAGCAAGTAGCAAGAAGCATAAAATGTTTGTTTTATTTTAGATCCTTATATTGATATCTTCAGTATTTAGTATCTGCACACAAAGCCTACAAAAAAGTCAAAAATTTAACCTATAAAAGATGAATTCCCATCTTTGGGGCATAATGTTAAAGAACCTCATCAAAGTGCAAACATAAAAAAGTACAAAAATAAAAAAAGTCTTTAGGTCAGTGAATTATAGAACCTGCTAATTTGTCTCACAGTTCAATCTCTGACACTTTCCTCCCCCAGTAAGTTCCTACATGAAAATTTCAAAAATATATTTGGGGTGGAGAAAATTTGAGAAAGGGAAATATGTTAAGTTAAATGTAAGGGCCTGAATTTCAGCATGACATTTTATAGCAGTGAGCATAATTTTTTTCTACTTATAGGTCAAAATTGATGTTCTAGATTCTCCAGATTCCCAGAAGGTGGTAGAGTTGCTAAATAAACTCTAATAATGTGGTGTTTCCTGTACTGGGGTTACTAAGAGTAATTTTTGCATTGTGTAAAATTTATAGAAGCACATGATTTCTAGGAATAATTATTTTTTTATGATGATCATATAGCACCTTGCCTGGTGTAAAGTTCATGGACTGTGGATGCATTTTTGAGTTGCAAAGTTGCACTAATATCAGGTTTTTGTAATAGCAATATATTTTGTGTGACAATTCCTGAACCTGTCTCCAGACTGAAATCTCCAGTTCATTTGTATAGCTGAATCCTGGGACGTTGATGTTGAACAGTGCAAGGTTATCACTCTCTTTGAGGTACACAAAATTCTTACTGAACTTTAACTTGGAAGCTACTTGCAACAATGCACTTGAGAAATGAAAATAGAGTGTGATACCATACCATATTATTTTTTCTACAAAATAAAATGGCTTTTTCACACATGGTAATTAATACCTGATAACTGTGCACAAGCCATTTTAATGCCACAACACCATATTTTAGCAACATGATAAAAATGTTCAGTCCTGTTTTTGTCTCATAGCAACAAGAAATTTAAGTAATATCACAATTTTTTCCTTTATTGAGAGAGCAAACATTTCTTAAAAGGTTTTAAAACTGCATGACTGTATGTACATATCCAAATGTATATATGTACTTCAAAACAAAGAGAAAGAAAATACAAGGTGACTTGAAAAAGGTTTTAGTGACTTTCAGTCATAGATACAATATTTACAGTGGCAATATTTCCCCTGCTTTTTTATGGAAAATACAGGTCTCTAGCAGCTAGACCAGGAAAGTTCTCATACATAAGGACCAAGCTCATAGCTCATTACTGGTGGTTTTTTAACTGTGCTATCTATGATATTTCTCTACCATGGTAAACTGTCCAAGAAAATGTTACTAACATTTTCACAAATGCTAAAACACACAAAAATTTAGAAGTTGCCAAATATCTGGGCCACTGCTTTTCTTAGAAAGGATCAAACACAAGATACTTACTAAAGTTCCCATGACAATCTAAAATAAACAAACAAGTGAAAAACAGGTGACCAGATTTCTGTATACAGCAGCCTGAGACATCATCTCTTCTTCTTCCCAAATCCTCTGATAGAATAAATTCCCTTCCTTAATAATAATCAAAACCTGATAGACTAAGGCTTTCCCTAGTGAGCAGGTTCCTTAGATCAGTCCTTAGAGGGAAACTTTATTGAATTTCTCCCCTGTCTAGAGTGCTGGTAGTATGAAGGTAGGTGTGCACTGCATGTGTGTATATATATATATGTGTGTGTGTGTGTGTACATTTACTCTTGTAAAGGAAAATAAATACTCTTCCATACACATTTAAACCTTTGAAAGAGAACGAGGGTTTTTTTAGTAAATATTTAGTACTGTTCTGTTTGCAAAGCTGAAATTCAGCTCATTCTAGTACATAAATCGCCAGGAATGCTGTTAGAAATCTCTGAAAGATGTATCTGCAACCTTTGGCTGGCACAGTCAAAATCACAGATAAATCTAATGGCTTAGGTTACTCCTTAAAATTAGTGACAATATGTGCAATCACTAGCTTGTTTCTAATAGGAAACACTGAACAGTGTAATACGCATCACATCAGTAGACATGTAGTAGCATGTCAGGAACTTATTTCATCAAATGGTGAATAAATCACAATTCTTTTCAGTAACTTGGTGTTTCTGTGTTTGACCTTAACCAAAACAAGGCAAAAATCAAAACTTTAAATTACCTGATGTTTTAATACTTTTTAAATGATCCATTTAGTTTGAATTGTGATCAAAGACTTGAGAGAGCTTTTCATAATCCTGCATGATTTATGTAGGGCTTTGCAGTTAAGTCACTCTGCCTTAAAAATGGTTAGTTCATTAATGTTTGAGAAATGATCTGACACACCAGAGATGCAGGTGTATAAAGAAGGCTCACAGCTGTGATTTGGTTGGAACAAATTCCTGCAATGTTCTGTCCAAATCAAGATCTCATCAGAGGGTTAAAAATTTATCTATGCAGGAAGTCCACATTTGCACATGTAAAAAGCTCTTAAATACGTATATAATGCCATCCCAAACGAAGTGATAAACTAGAGGTCACTGATAGTCATGAACAGAAGTACTCTATATAATTTTATTTCTTATGACAATTTGAATTTTACTTTAATGTGAAATAACGAAATTATATCTGGGATCAACAAATTGTCTCAAATTTAATATCTCTATGTGCTTTCTTAGATATATCTTCTATAGCCATGCAGAATTTCTCCTCCCAATCTATCTTGTTTCATTTCTTTATTTCTTATAGGTGAAAATGTCAATGACAGCTTGATGAATGGACATGGAACTCTGATGAGTTTTCTTTGCTCCATTACTCTCTGTGTCCAACCTCTATGTTTTCCACTGTAAGGTTGAGATCCAGGGACTTAGCTGTGTTTAGTAAGGGTAGTATGGCTGTAGTTCACAGATTACAAGAGACTTCTAGGGATCCTGTGCTGGAATAGCACAGAACAGTTCAGTGTGTGACAGACTGCCAAAAGCAGTTAATTGCTACCCTCAATGAGACAGTAGAGACAATTGAGGTAGCAGGCTTAAAGTCTAAGAAACCAGCAGTGGAAAAAACATGGTAAAAATTGAATAGGAGTTTTACTGTGGCAAAGCTGTGACTTCTGAAAACATCTACAATGAGATTAAGATTTGAGTGCAAAACAAATGAAAGTCTCAGAGGAGAATGCCAGTAACTAAGATTCAATATTAGACAGAGATTATTAGATGCATTGAGGTAAATTAATGAACTGAATAGAGGATGTTAGAGCCTGTTTCTTTAAGGAACAACTTTGTAAAGAAGGTATGCAGAACCTAGAGATAAAAACATTTCCTTGAGAATGAAGACAGGAAGGGAGTCCTGCAATCGACAGGTTTCATGTTGGCGAAAGCAGAGTCTGGACTCTAGCAAACAATAAAATCCCAACACCAAAAAGTCAGAATAAGCAGTTCAATATGTTATCATGTTAAAAGAAAATTGCGTATAGTGGTAATTCTGGATTTAACTCTGGGTTCCTACCACCTTCAGATGAAGAAGCTTTTGGATGAGATAACAGAAGCCTCCATCTGCTTGCAGTTGTGTGTATAAGATAGAGGAATCATTCATATTTCAGGGGGGTTTTTTGGGTCTAGATATCACTGGTGTCTGACAGTATTCTTGTAGGCTGATTTTGTCCACTTGCTGAATCAGCCTAATGCTTTGGGCAACAAAAATAATGTTTTCTAGGAGATATCTCATCTGTGAAATGACTAGTGGTACTAGCTAATGACAGGATTACAGAATGGCTACCTCCTATCAGGTAAAATTCAGTGGTGTAGATTCAGTGGTGATTCTAGTGTATCTGAAGAGGTTTTCCCAGGAGAAGAATTGGCAGAATGCCATTTTAAAGGCCTGTATGAGATTTCAAATGTAACATCATGTTCCATTTTTGTCAACATACTACAGAAAAATGAACTGAAATCATATCTGAAGATGTAGAGATTTTTAAGAAGATGAAGAACCTTAATCTCAGGATAAGAGACTAATCCTGCAAAAATTAAATATGAGGGAAGATATTACTGTATGAGTATGCCATGGTGGCAAGCATATGGGAGAGAACTGTTTTTAAAGATAAAAGATCTGACTGCCATGGGAACAGGTGACTATCAACCCCTATGAATAAGTTGAAGCTGGAATGAGAAGACAGGTTTTAACTCTCAGATCACAGTTCTGGGCCAGTCTTCCAGGCACAAGTACTGAGGGCAACTTACCCCCAAAATGCTTTAAAGATAGAACTTGGAGGGTGTATGAAAGTGGTTTCAATTTGATTTGTCTGCAGGGAGCTGACCCAAGAGGTCTCTGGCAGTCCTGTGAGCAGGCCATATACCTTTATCTCTTCCTTCAAACCCTTTTGGAGAACTCGTTTATTCTAGGCAATCTTCCCTGTATTACTTACCACTATTCTCTCTCTGCAGTTTCCCATGTGTCCCCTGCTTTGTCTTTGTTTCTTTTGCATGGTATGTTATTATGAACTCCACAGCATATTGAAGTTATTTTTCATACAATGCCACTGATGTTCCTAGTACTATATAGATGATTGATTAATTAATTAATAGTACCATCTGGACTACCAAGCAGTAACAACTATTTAATCATCAGACTTACATAAAATATTCTTAGTTTTAAGGGATCCACAAGGCTGATCAAGTCCAACTCTGAAAAGAATGGTCCATACAGGGATCAAACCCACAACCTTGGAGTTACTAGCACCATGCTCTAACAACTTAGCTAATGCTCCTTTCAACTCAGTCTTCAAGACAGCTATTCTATTAACTCTAAGTTTTCAAAATATAATTAAATTTTAAAATTTCCTCAGAGAAAATGTGCATACTGAATAGAATGAAAATTTTAAACTACTTCATTATATGAATTATTATATGCATAATATATATGTCTATATGTAATGCAAATGAAATATATATGTATAAAATAAATATTAAGTGAAAAAATTCAAATTGAAATAATGGTACATGATGAATCTAATATACTCTATTACTCCATTTCATTAATGAAAAGCACCTTATGAAAATTTGGTTATAATGGGTTGACCCTGGCTGGATTCCAGGCACCCCCCAAAGCCGCTGTCTCACTCCCCTCTGCAACTGGAGAGGGGAAAGAAAATATAACAAAGGGTTCATGACTTGGGATAAGGACGGGGAGAAATTGGTCACCAAATAGTCACGGGCAAAACAGTCTAGAATTAGAGACATTACTTGAATTTACTATGAGAGGAATCAGAGCAGGATTATGAGAGGTAAAATAAGACCCTAAAAACACATTTCCCCCATCCCTTCCTCCCTCCCAGCTCCATCTCTTTGCCCCAGAAGCACAGGAAAACCAGGAGTGGGGGTTACGGTCATCACAGGTTGTTTCTGCCTCTGCTCAGGAAGAGGAGTCCTTCCCCTGTTCCACTGTGGGGTCCCACCTATGAGAGACAGTTCTCTGTTGCAGTGTGAAGCAAGTTCCTCCCCCAAGCTAGCCCAGTCCCTCCCAGGTGTGGCAATCCCTTCCTCCTCCCCCTCCCTTTGTCTCCTGTTAAGTGTTGCCAGTCAAAGCTAACATCCCAGCAGGGACACTGCCTGTTTGGCAGAAGTTCAAAAGATGCCCCTCAGTGTCATGGTCATTGGCCTGTCCTGGGTGTCACTCTTCCCCTGAGACCCTGCCCCTCCCACCTGGTTGGTGGCTCACCTGTCCCTTCCCTCCCCCTGCCCGGGTCTTAAAACCGACTGCGAGCACGTGGCTCATCGTTCAATGGAGCAGGGTCCTGGAATTCAGATGTCCGTGAACTTGGAATAAAGTCTGGATTACAAAGCTCCGTTGAGTCCGCTCCTTTTCCTCTTCACCTCGCCTAAGGACTTTCTCCCAGAGGTAAACTGAGTTCCTCCAAGCCTGGGTGGCCCAGCTGCAACATCCAGCCAGCCAGAGGTGTCTCTGTGGTGAAAACCACCACAGCTGCTGTCTCAGGCCAAGCAGCGAGGGACAGAAGAGCCCAGCCACTTTCCATCCGGTAATACTGGAATTTTACTCCAATATTTGGCGCCCCTGGGTGGGCTGAACGACTTCACAGCCTCAGAACGAACCTCAGAACCTCTGGGAGAAAGTCCTTAGGCAAGGTGAAGAGGAAAAGAGCGGACTTAACGGAGCTTTGTAATCCAGACTTTATTCCAAGTTCACGGACATCTGAATTCCAGGACCCTGCTCCATTGAACGACGAGCCACGTGCTCGCAGTCGGTTTTAAGACTCGGGCAGGGGGAGGGAAGGGACAGGTGAGCCACCAACCAGGTGGGAGGGGCAGGGTCTCAGGGGAAGAGTGACACCCAGGACAGGCCAATGACCATGACACTGAGGGGCATCTTTTGAACTTCTGCCAAACAGGCAGTGTAACTGCTGGAATGTTAGCTTTGACTGGCAGCACTTAGGAATAGACAAAGGGAGGGGGAGGAGGAAGGGATTGCCACACCTGGGAGGGACTGGGCTAGCTTGGGGGAGGAACTTGCTTCACACTGCAACAGTTCTCCATGAACTTCTCCAACATGAGCCCATCCCACAAGGAGCAGTCTTCCCGAAACTGCTGCAATGTGAGTCACACCTTTCCACAGGGTGCTGTTCTTCAAAGATGGGTTGTTCCAATGTGGTTTCCCAATGGGATGACAAGTACTACTGGGAAACCTGCTGCAGGTCTGCCAGGAGCCTGTTCTAGCACAGGCCTCCCATGGATTCACAGCCTTCTCTCCCTCATCCACCTGCTCTGGCATGAGTCTCCTTCAGGGGCAGCAGATCTCTGCATCCCTGTGGATTTCCGTGGGCTGCAGGGGACAGCCTGACTCACCATTGTCTTCACCACAGGGTGCAGGGGAATCTCAGCTCTGGTGTCTGGAGCATCTTCTTTCCCTCTGTTGTTGACCTCGGTGTCTGCAGACTTGTTCCTCTCATATGTTCTCACCCTTCTCTTCTATGGCCGCAATTACATCTGCACAATAATATTTTTTTCCTTCCTCTTCATGAATATGTTATCACAAAGGTATTACCATAACTTCTGACTGGCCCAGCCTTGGCCAGTGGCACATCCATCTTGTAGCCACCTGACATTGGCCCTACAGGACATGGAGGAAACTTCCAGCATCTCCTCACAGAAGCCAACCCTGTATCCCCTCTGCTACCAAAGCCTGGCCACCCAAACCCTGTATATTGGTTTAGAATGGAAGTGTTCATAGTTAATTTAATTTGGAACTGTTATGATTATGCCAAAGCCAATGATCTTCAGAGGAAATCAAGCAGGTTATAATCTGGAAGTGCACACTTAACTAATGCCTCTGGTACTAACAAAAAACCTCACAATTTTCTGTTGTTGTTTATATCTCCAAGTGGGATTAATCTGACTTTCATTTTCATTGTCTGCATATTATTTCTCCTGGGTTTTGGGGTAGTCTGTTGTCTAATAGTGAAGGGCAAACACAATTCTGATGTCTCTGCAGATAGGTGTATTGGCCTGGTTTTCCCTGTCCTTCTGTATCACTTCCTCCCCTAATGTTCAGTATTTTAAGCAGAATTGACAAGGCAGCAGTGCTGTAAAGTGCTGTTCATGCCCAAGAGCCCCAAAAGCAATTTTCCACAGAACCTTTAAAAAGCAGCAAGAGTTGAATGAAAAACCTAAAAATCAGAATTCTTGGCACATTAATAGTAGTCATTCATTGAAGCAAATTGCATTGCTTCATGCAAATTAGTTTTAAAGAGGGTAAGGGTGGCTAGGTATCGCTGTTTGTCACAGCAGTCACACTGATGAGCTTCAGATACTGCTCCCCTGACCTGTTGTTTATGTAATCATAATAATTAGAGAGATGCTAAACTAAAACCTAATGTCTTCAAAGAGAGTTTATGAACAAAATTTCAATGAATGTTAATGACAGAAATACTAAACATAAAGTTTATTCCATTTCTATCATCATTTGGGACAAAATCAAGACAGACACTGTTGCCAAAATTCTTAAATGTCCTGAGTTTTTAACGCATTTTAAATAATAAACTAATTGTGTATGCTGTTAAATTAAAAAAAGATGTAATAGGGATCTGTAGTAGCATACCTGATACAGTTTCTGTCTAACAAAAAGTGTATTTTTGCTCTATATAACAGACAAATTTGAGTGACTTGGTAACATTTGGGATTGAAAATCTTGTCACACAGTAGTGTGAATTGCAAGATGGAACATCCTCTTGCAAAGGAAATTTTCCTGATTGAAAGCTATTTAAAAGTCATTGCTTGAACCACGATGTCTAATGTTGCCACTAAATAATTTATTGGGTATTTCAGAATAATTTTCTCTGCAATGTTATAATAGGTATAATTTATTCAGAAGCCCACTTCTAGAAATCATTATTAATCTGATGCTTATAAATGTTATCTTAGTTTAAGGAATGATAATGGAAAAGGTACTTTATAAATTGCTATTGAGCAGCACCTTTTCCATTTATTGATGAAGTAGCTTTGTTTCATAGAAAAATTTTCTAAAGTTCTCAATAAGTTTTGTCAAAGACATTGAGAAAAAGATCAGCTTTGCTGCAGTTTCATGTAACATATTTTTGTACTTCTTAGCTTATGCTTTTCAGAAGAAACAGAAACCAGGTAGATGTACTGATAAAACTGGAGGAGAAAGGAGGAAAACCTGTCTATATATCACAATAACTGGACAGAATTTTTCTTTGTGCTTTACAGAAACACTTGATGAAGTGATTCCTATGTTTCTTTTCAGTTTCCATAATTTTTGACATTTACCACAACCTCATATGTTGTTGTGTAGTTGAATACGTATTCTTCAGTCTTTGTCAGACAAACCTTAGGACTCACACAACCACTAGAAACACAGGGTCAGGCTTATTACTTTCCTTCAGCAGTACAAAAGCAGCAAACCTGCCAAAACTTGACACAAACTAAGTTTTTGTCTGTTTGCCATCAGTGCAGATGATTTCAGAGTAACTTTGTGTCACTGCAGAAACAAGAAAAAACCAAAACATGTCAGTGAATTTATCTTCCAATTGCAAATTAAACTTAAAAAAAAAAAAGCTGGAGAAGGCTTGTTAGCTTTACCTCTATGGTCCACACATTGAAGCCTGAGCTTTTGCCATTGATTTTAATGTCTGAGAGAAAGCTGATACCAGGTTGCTGCTAAAGCAAGTAGACATTTCAGACCTAATAGAATTCCATCCCACTAACGATTTTCTCCATGGACCAAGATTTTGGAGCCTTTTATTCTCTGAAAATGGATATATGAATCGTATTTCATTCAATAAAGTGATGTGTTCAAGTTTTTCCCACAGATCCCAGTTTCTTATGTTTATGAGTTCACCACTCTATTCCTCAGCTCAGAACTCAGTGAAACTTGACATTTTGCTTTACAACTTGGACTTACAATTTTAGATCCTAGAGAGATTTACAGCTGTGAATTTACTGCTTACACATTCTAGCAGTAGATATCATTTATGACTGTATACTGAGTATCATTTCTTATAATGCTACTAGTATGATACTGGATTAAAATCAAATTGATCTTCACCTTCCAATGTCCTTTCTAACAAAGATGATATTTTGCCCCTTTATCTGGATTTTTTTCAAAATATATTTACAAAAAAAGAAATAATGCCCCTAATTTCTTGGCTTTATATCTCTAATGTGATTTAGACATAGGCAGTCTTTAGTGGTGAAAACTATGAACTGAAGAATTTTGTGCAATATTTCCAGCAGTGCACAAAACAGCACCTGTCTAGTAATAGTTTCTTTAGAAGGGACTCATGTGCTGATCTCTGTGGCTCTTCTGATGAGAAAACCTCTCCTGTTTATTAAACAGTAGGGACTTTTATCCTTTGCTTTCTTTCGGAACAGGATCTGACCCAGCCTATCACTTGCAAAAATAGCCATAGCAAAACGAAAGGCCCAGCTTGCCTGTCCATATTGAACATCTTCCCTTGCATATGTTCTCCGCCAGGTCCTCCAGATGAGTATTTTGGGTTGCCTATGTTGCTACTGTCAAAAAATATGCAGCCAAGGCACTCAATCTGCCATATCGAGTATCATGCAAAAATGAAAATAGTTGAAGTATTTATGACCAGGCAGAGCCCTTGGGATATTTTCCTGGTCAAAACCTGTTTATTTGCTGATATTGGTTTGTAACATTTTATTTACAATGAATTTGCTGTTTTCTTTTTTCAATATATTATTGTTTATATTAAGTTTATATTTACACATCTTGGCATAGGTCCTCTAAAATTGTTCCATTTGTCGAAAATTTGCTCTGTGGTGGGGAAATTCTGAGTTGCTTGATGAATTGCATTGGATACAGAAACTTAAAGGTGATGTTACTTAGACTACTCTTGCCAATCTTGGACAAGGAGGAATTTAGGTTTCCTGACATTACCATGCTGATCATTTAATATTGATTTTTTTCTTTAATATTCTTTTTCCATATGCAAAGGAAATATTTTTTCCTTTTAATGGTTCTACATTATTTTCAAGATGCATAATTATTTTTTAAATAAATCCTTGAAAAGAAGCAGTATATTTTATGGATATAGATTTACAGGAGAGGAAAGGGCAGCTGTCAATCTACGCCTGTACTGTCAGGATGGCAGGTCCTGTGCATTGCTTGGTGGTGAAAATGCTGCTTTTTTAATACAGCCACATTATTTCCATGTTAGGGCCTGAGTCCACTGTAGGTAATGGAACTCCACTGACCTACTAAAAATCTAATGGAATACACTCAATCTGCAATAGAAATTTGCTCCTTATTTTAGAGGTTTATTTATTCTGTTCTTTTCTATTTAAATGTATATTGTATTAATTAACTCCCATGTTCTTCCTACACCATATCCAAAAATTAATCCATATAAAAGTTCTTATTTATTTTATGTGTGGAAAGAATAGCATTTAGTTTTGTTTTCCTTATCCTTGTGAACTTACAACTGCCAGCTACTCGCATTATACAATGGCTTTACTTGCTCTGCTTCTTTTAAAGATCTGTACATTCTTCAGTTTATGCTACTATATCTGCATTTAAAATTGCTGCCATCTGCCTTTTGACTTTTGCTTAATCTCATTGATTTCTATGCTGCGTTCTGAGGCTTAGATTTTATGAGTATTAATAAAGATTTTACTCTTTCTATCTATTCCTGAAATATATTCTGATTTTTTCATTACACATGTTCTGTACAATAGTTGGCTGCAATCATCTTTCTTGAGCTCATTACATATTCTCTGCAAATGTGCCTTTTAAATTTTAATATCTTCAGCTCCTGTCTTTCCCAGATAAAGTCTGATGATGAACTATGCAACTGTATGAGTGCTACATAGGATAATTCAGAATGCATTTTCAATACTGCTTCCTCATGTAGATCACACAGCATTCTCATTTCATTAGAACATCAATGTGTTTTATTTTCTCCAATAATTTTATTGCTGCATGGGATGAAAAGGAGTGACTATATTCCCAAACGGACCTTCAGTCACATTTAGCAAATGAAAAAATATTCTTTTCAAATGTCAAAGCATAATTTGACAACAGTATAGTATATTACACATAAACACCCTAAAAATTATACCAAATCACGTATTGCATGTACTGTTTCTGTGGAGAGTATATTTTAGAGATAGAAATGTACACAATTTACCTTTAAATCAGACCCTCTGGGAGTAATACTCTAAAATACAAAACAAATGTCTTCATTGAAATTTCTAATTTCTAACACAACTTTGATAACCAAAAACCTGTTATAGCTTAATGAGAGGTCTGGGCTCCAAGAAGTCTTTGAGACAGTGGAATGTCTCTCAATATACCCTGAATATAAGTTAAGTAATGGTTCTTTTATGTTTTCTCCAAATACTTCATACATTCCTTAGATGCATCTCCATCTCAGGAGCCCACAAAATACACAAACATGCCTATGAATGCATTTTAACCAGTAGTACATTTTGTTTCACTTTTTAAAATGATACCCTTCTTTTTGTCCAACCATTTTTGTTTAATTTTCATTGCCAGGTGTGACTGCTAGGCTTCTAAATCTTCTTAACAACCCAGAAGAAGGACTTTTCAGTACTTCTAGAAATGCATCCAGTACTGACTGATACTGAAATTAGTGACTGAATCAATCCAAAAGTTGATAACTCAGGTCCCTGATCAGAGTTTGAACTCTGCTCTTGTTCCATTTCAATGGCATTGCATTTCTTCATTTATCTTCCATTATTCCCAAAGTTCCATAACTGAATATAAAGCAGACTGAAGAGGATCTATATCAAAGTATAGTTAGAAAATAATTCAATATATTTATGGCCTCTTTTGGTTTTTTCCCAAGTAACTCCTGGCTTACCTTAAAGCTATGTTGCTAGCACAATTTAACTTTTCTTTGCAGTATTATCTTTCATGTACAAAACTCCATTATGTGCATATCCATGACAACTTCAAGTAATTTATCTCTCCATATAGTACCTATTTTGTACTCAAAACTTTCTGATTTAGACTGTCTCAGTTGTCTCCTCATATACTTTTATTGATTCTTGTGGTTTTGCAGCAAAGTATCAGTAACACTATCAGCTCAACAAACCACATATTATCATAGAGTAAATGACAAAATAGAGCAAGAAGAAATAAAATATAGAAATAAAAATCCAGATGATAAAATCTTTCAGTAACCATGGCCGATATATGCCTATTGGTTATTATATGACTCTAGATATCAAATAATATATTACTCAATATAAAGTAGACGTTAACTCTTGTCTCCCTCATAGCAATAGTGGGAATTCATATGACTGATCTAAAACATTGGTCAGTTAATATAAAAGATGTATCATTATGGATTTTAGGTCTTATTTGATGCTGTTTATTATTGAAGGAGACAAATGATAGTAGATAAAGTCTTACTTTAGCTGTATATCTTTCCACACTAACAAAACAAAGCCATTCTGATGTGGCTAGATCCTCCAGGGTGCTCCTCCTAGATGTTTGGCAATGGTTACTTAGGTATGAGCTCACAATATCAATACCTTGACCTTGTTTTCCATATACAGAACTAGGAACAACTCTGCATTTGACGCTCTAAACCCCAATGTGACACAGTAGAGCCCTAGCATGACAGTTGTTGCACTAAAATACTTTTTCCATTCATTGAGGATGGATTCAAACTGTTGCCATCATCTAGTTGACACAAAAAAAAAAAAAACAACAACTTTAGGTCTCCCAGTGATCATAGAAATATATATATATATATATATATATATATATATACATATATATATACATATGTTGTTGGAGCACCATGCCTTGCCAGGGGAATATTCTGAGCACCTAAGCATCTGATTTATGTAGATGATATGAATAATCTTCTGAGGTATAATTTCCTCAGACAAAATTCATTTTCTCACAGATAAGGATTTTGTGCCATTTTTGGTACACTTGAAAATCTTACCCAGTCTTTATTTGCCATGGTGTCTCCTGTAAACTCCATGTTTTATAAGGATATAATGGGTTTAGATGTCTCTTTCAGGGTGACTTCTAAACTAAACACAGAGGGAGATGAAGAAATAAGGGATTTACACACAAACTAAGAGAAAAAATAATTTGGCTAAGCAGATACATTTTTGGGATCCCATGTTAACTGAAAGAACTGCTTTGGATTATCAGATACACTAATGGATACATGGGTAACACAAGACACTTCTAGAGGCATAACTGTAAGCCAAGTGTAGTCACCAAAGGAAATCAACTTGGCTGTGTGTTTAGAGAACTAAATCCTACCTCAGCTGTCTCTCTTTCAGTGTTAGTGAGCAGTACTCTGAAATTGTTGGTGCTTTGGCAAAAGAGCTTGGTGTAATCTGAGATACTTGTTAATCTGAGATCTTTTGTTTTAATTTTTACAATCTTTCATGAGAAAATTTCAAGTAACTGTGCAGAAGCTTGGGGCATCAGATATGCATTTGTCATTCTTTTCTCATGGGGAAAGGCCAGACTTACGACTTTTCCATTATTGTAAAATATTGAAGCTAAAAAGATTATTAAGGGACCAGAACAAATTTTGTACAATGACATCCTAAAAAAGCTGGAATTTTTTAGCCTGTGTACAGAAAGCTCAGGGAGGGGAAGCAGTTCTGTTCCAAATTCATTTATGAATACATCATGAGAGGATGTGAAGAAGAGGGAGTCAGATTTGCCCCAGTAATGCTCACCCACAGGACAAGAGGTAATGGCACAAACTGTAAAACACGAAACTCTGCCTGATAACACAGAACACTTTTTTGTTTGTTTGTTTTGGAAGCCATCCAACAGTATAAGAGATTTCTTGATAGGCTGTGGAGTCTCCATCTGTGGAACTATTCAAAGTCCAGCTGGATGTGGTCCTTGGCAACCGGTTTTAGCTGACCCTACCTGAAGACAGAGTGGGACTAAATGTTCTCAACCAGTTCCTTCCAATCTCAAATGTTCTGTCATTTTGTAACATCTGCCGTGCTCTGTCATCACAGTGGCATCTGTAGATTGTCAGCAGTCAATCAAATTACAGTAAAGTCTATGTTTAGGCCACAGAATACAGTGGCCACTAGGGATCCATCCCTAGAAAACAGATCCTATAAGCCAGGGAGATTGGGGTCAAGTGACAAAATGCCTCTGTCATGAAGGCTTCTAGGTCTTTATCTTCTGTCAGGATGGCTCAGGGCATCCTGCCTGCTCAACAGCTACTGTGCCAGAGAGATGTGGGAATCCTGTAGACCCTCTGTCATGACTGGCAGAGTCATGTGGGAGCTTCACTTCTGTTAGGGCATCTCAGACAGCGTTACAAGCATTTTCTACATCTATAGACAGCTTAGCAGGACCTAAATCTACCTCTTGGCTCTATTAAATGTATTGAGTAGATTATTAAGATTACTATGGGTTCTTAAACCTTTCTTTATCTCTCCTGTCTCTCTAAGACATCTAACAGGCATATTTAAATTTAGATCACCTATTACGAACACACCCTCTTCCTGTTCTCTACATTGGTTTGCTGATGTTGTTAAGCTAGATAATTTCCTAGAGAACTGTAAAAAAAGTGCAATTAAAGCCATAGTTTATGGAAATTGCAACTGGAAAGAGAGCAGAAACTGGAGAATTCATCTGGGAAAAAGGTATTTACTCAGAGAAGACAATTTTTTTTCCTTTTTTTTTTTTTTAGAAGTACAGGCGATTTTTCATAGGTGCAGATAACTGGGGACC
This sequence comes from Calcarius lapponicus, assembly GCA_039654755.1. Classification (NCBI taxonomy): domain Eukaryota; kingdom Metazoa; phylum Chordata; class Aves; order Passeriformes; family Fringillidae; genus Calcarius; species Calcarius lapponicus. Next base: position 30,636,365 of record CM077463.1, on the reverse strand, counting down.
CTCCAATACGAACCCTTTTTTGTTGAAATGCAAAGCCATAATGATTAATAATAATTAATAATAATAATAATAGTAGCAACAATAACAACAATAATCATCATTATCATCAATATCTGTAAAGAAATAAAATATGCCAACACAAGCTGATGGGAAATAAAAGGAGTAGTTCTTAAATGTACCTCGGAGTTTTAAATAACTAATAGCTAGAATTTTTAAAGGTATGCTATATAAAATATAGCAGGAAAACAGGAAAATTCTTACAAAGGCCTATGAAATTACTGAAGATATCAGATCACCCTGCTGCAGTTGTTAAAAAATGATGGTAAATTAACAAATAAGGTCACTAGCGATTTTTTAAAATTTTCTATCATTTAGGAGTTGACTGATAACAGAAATGATGTTATTTATTTCAAAGCGAACAAAGCAATTAGACTAAATGCAAACTAATTAATAAGAATATGTCAGCATCTATTTCAGTTTGTATCTGGATACATGGAAATTTCCATATGAAATGTTTAGTACTAAAATTTTAGTACTAAAATTAAAAAAAGTAGCTTGAATAAAGAGATCTATTATTATATACTCTTCTTAGTAATAGTAGTTGGTGTCTTTCATTATAACCAAAAGCACCAGTATGGCCTTCTCACCCAGATTTTCTTAGTCTTCATCTTTGACAGTACATTGGTTAAACTGAAGAACACTTGATTACCATAAAGAGCCTTCTCTATCCTAGCTCAAACAGTTTTCTTCCAGCTACTCTTATCCATCAAAGAGCCTCTGTTTCCACTTCAGATTTACACATTTAAGGTTAAAGATGCTTTGAATAATTAACAAAAGCCAAGTTATAAATGTCTATAAATTAATCGCAGGCATCATTATTCACTAGTTATCTGGTTGACTGTGCTTTCAAGACACAGCTACACATTTTTTCTTACACTAGACAATGAAAACTGTACAACATTGGGCTCTCCAAGATAACATAAAATTTTAGCAAGGTGACTATTAAGTAAAGGATTATTCTCTGAGTGGAGATACAGTGTAAGCAATAGAACTCTAAACCTGTTGGGTGAATAATAGTTCGGACTTCCATAACTAGCTTGATACTATTGATTAAAAACTTAAGAAAAAGATAAAAATATGTTACTGCATATACACATGCAGAGAAATAGTAAAGAGCTTTTTATTAATTAAAATAAAATAATTTTTGCTGTGAATTACAGCAAGATTTAACTAAAATTTGCTGAAAATAGTTAATGTCACATCTCTTTCAATACTGTAAGGTACTGAAACATTAGTCTTTCTTGGAAAATTTCTAATCAGTTTTACAGGATTATTGCATGTTTTATACTTGGTAGAAATAATTTGTATTTTTCAATTAGAAGCTTTAAATAAATAGTTCACATATTATAACTAATTTGTTTTGGATGACATAATTGCCAATATTATAGCAGGTGCTTATGCATAGAAAAGTCAAATACCTTAATAAAAGTGATTTGAAAAAGAAGGAAATTGTTTTCTTTTTTATCAAATTTTTCCTATCACACAGAGAAAACCAAAGAAGGGATTTTTAAGATTTAAAGGAAATACTTTTTTGAGACTTTGTGGATTTGTGATTTTTCAAATGACAGAACAAGCCTGATGAAATGGACAGCTTTCTGTGATGAAGCAGGGAACTTTTGTGGAATGTAAACGCTGTTTACCTTGCTTTTAGCAAGGCATCCAACCTGTTCTCTCAAAGTGTGCTTAGGACTGTACAGTTTAAATATTGACTGGGTGACTAGCTGGAAAACCTTTTGGACTTCTGGGATCAAAACAGTGAGATAGGTGATCCAAATCCTTGCCTGATATTTGGTCAGAAGTCCCCTTTAGTTACTGATATCATGTTTGATGACATGTAACATGTTTTTGAGTGGCCTGGACCATGGGATGGGGTGTTAACAATTTGTATGTTATACCAGTGAAGAGCAGGGTCTTCTATGTACTGAAAGACCTATACAGGCTGGAGAAATAGCCTGGCAGGTATCTTAGAAAGGTCATCAAAGGCCAAGTCCTGCACCCTGTTTTCAGCTGGGAGTCGATGGAACAGAAAGCAACTGCAGGAAGCCCTTCTGGAGTGCTGATAGCAAACAACTTTCATCAGCAGGGTGCCCCTGAGGTGGAGGAGGCCAGCTGCACACTGGGCTGTATGGATGACAGGGTTGCCACAGGACCTTTGGCCACATGGAGAGAGTAGCTCACAGCAGAGCAGGTTTTCTGAAGGATTTGTGACCCTGCAGGAGACCCACTCTGAGGCAGTCTGTTCCTGAAGAACTGCACCCCATGGAAGGGACCCACAGTCAAGTAGCTTGTGAAGAACTGCAGCCCATGGGAAGGACTTGGGCTAGAGAGGCTTGTGAAGACTCTCTCCTGTGGGACTGACCCCATGCTGGAGCAGAGGAAAAGTGTGAGGAGTCCTCCCCCTGAAGAGGAAGGAGCAGCAGACACAATGCAATAACCTGACTGCAGACCCCATTCCTGTACCCCTATGCCTCTGGGAGGGAGAGAATTCAGAATTAAAATTGAGTCCAGGAGGAAGGGAGAGGTGGGGGAAAGATTCTTTTTGAGATTTGGCTTTATATATCATTACCCTTCCCTGATTTGATGGTCATTAAATTAAACTAATTTCCCCAAGTTGAGTCTGTTTTGCCTGTGATGGTAACAGGTGTGATCTCTCCCTGTCCTTATACCAACCCATGAGACTTTCATTCTATTTTCTTTCCCCTGTCCAGCCAACGGGGCAAGTGATAAAACAGTTTTGGTGGGCAGTGGTATCCGACCAGGGTCAATACACCACAAACATCCTTAAGCATCCTTCTCTGTCTGGAACTGCTCTGAAAATGAGATTGGACTGGACAGTCCTCAGAAGTCCCTTCTAACCTTCATGAGTCTATGTTTCTATGGAAGCTATTTTTATCTTGCATACAATTTGGATGACACAAGTGTGACAAGACCAGTAGAATTTACGTTACATGTATGAAAACAATCTAGCTGTGTATCAGCAGCTTTAGGTTGTTAATTCCTTGTCTGATTCATTATCTCCATAACTAGTCTTTTGACAGGCAGACTGTGGTGTTTAGTTGCCTACTGGAATCGACCCACAACAAATAGATTTTCAGCTTTTAACAAACTGGGTGTGTCTGTGCACCACAATTTCCCATCCTATATGTAAACACAAATGGAAACACATTCAAAAGGAGAAAACCAGTAAGATTATGCATTGTAGAAGGATATTTCTATTACTGGATTCTCCCAAGGGATTATAACATGAAGCATAAAATTACACTTCAAATTGCCCAAGTGCTTAAAGTTATTTGTCGGCTTTCATTTGGTTCTAAAAGGAAGGGGCTTAGAGAGTAATTAGGTGGCATGGCTAAGGTGAACTGACTTCCTAAACACAAGTAACATCTGTGAGGATTTAGAAATGGTAGAAATTGGAGTGACATGTCATTTTTTTTTCTCATTTCACTATTTCCCTTTAGGTTGTGAACTTATTCAAGTGAGTTTACAAGCACTTTATTGTTCTCCAGAGTTCAGATAGCTGCTAAAATGCTCGCTGCAGCTTTACATTTAAAACAGGTGTTATAACTCCCTACAGAGTAGTAAAACATTATGCCTCTCCCCCATTTGAGCATACAGAAGAATTCTTTTAACACCTTTGTTATTGCTGCTATTCAAACTAATACATTTACTAGTCAAAGCCAATTGCCGTCACTTTGTAATTAGAAAACAGTGGGGAAAAGAAAGCCCTCCATAACAAAAGGGTGTTATGATTTTCTTCCTTGTGTGAATATGCACAAAGGACAATTCTGCACAAAAATTTACAAATTGACTCAGAAATATTCAAATAATCAGCAGCAAAACCACTAGTGCTACTCTACAGAGTTAGAAGAGCTTTGGATTTCAATAATACTTTGAAAGTTAGTTTCAAGTCCAGTCAATTGGAAAGCCTTTAGCACTTCACACTACTCTGATTTCTACAGAAATCTTCTTGTAAGGACAAGCCAGGCACACAGACACAATGCATGAATGAAGAAATTACAGGGATAAAAATATAGTAGCTGGGGGAATAAACAATGTTAGCTTAAAAAAACATCACTGCCATTAATCTGAAATAATTGAGTGTTCTAAATAAATTTTCTCTTTCTGTACCTAACATATACATTTAATGGAGTTAAAAGAAACGCTTGTGGTGTTTACAGTCTAGCTTGTGACACTTACATTGAAAACATGATGACAATTCAACTTTAACTTGAGTAAAAGTCAACCCATATTCTGACTAAAGAAGAATGTGCTGAATTCATTATTCCAACTACAAGAAAACATACAGAGATATGACTTGCAATAAGAATTATAGAGTGACAATACATTTTGGTAAAGAGAAAGGAGTGGCAAAAGTCAGATCAAATAGCAGCGTTGTCACTTCGAATACCTCTTTGGTCAAAGTCATGATCAATGAATTTGTCTTTGCATTGAGAGTGAAAAAAGAGATGATGTGAGGACTAGAAGTTGGCTACTCTTGCAAAAAGCATATTCCACACTAGACGTCACAGGAAAGTACATTAAGAAATCTGTCAGACATTATTAAATGCTATGTATGTTTTCTTCTTCTGTATGTCTGTCAAAGTTGGATGCTTCGAAATTCCCATAATGCAAGACTCAAAACACACAAAAACTTCACCAGGTTAGGTGATTAATTTAAATTGGTTGCCTAAGCTTATTATTCAGGTAGTGACAGTGACAGGCACTTCTAGAAGGCAACTTTTTCTTTCATAATTTTTTGGGACAATAATATTCAAGTCTAGTGGATTATCTTAAAAACTAGTTGGGCAACTAGAATATTTTAGCATTAATATTATGCACACAATGGATAAAATTTAGATTGCAATTTTAAAAATGTCAAAAACATCTTAGAGAATTTTATGTTAAAGACTGAACCATAATATAATAAAAGGAAAGAATGTACATTTGTGGGCATTTAATAGACACAATTTGTCATAGCTGGTAATTTGTACTATCCCACTGAAATAAATGGGAATTCTAATTGCACTGGATCTGAATCAATCCCTTTGAAAACCTTCATACCTCCATAAGTAATGTAGATGCTCTTGTTGTATACAGGATCAGTGATCTCCTATACATGCCTAAATTTGAATAGAAATAACCTCGTCCATAATTTTCATTATTTTACATCAAAGTACACCAGCATCTCTTTGTACAAAGATGTTCTGGCTAGTTTGGGAGCATAATTCATGAATTCTTTTCTGTATTATATTTAGGACCTTGACTGGATGGACAGTCAAAAACATTTGGTCAGGTCTGAACTTCAAAGAGTCACATTTTACTTGCAGGTTTTTCTCCTTGAAACCAGTGTGACTACTCAATGAGTTAGGAATGGCTACTCAGCATGTGCAGTGAAATGGAATCTGACCTGTGATATATCACTTCTGATGAAAAAACAGGATATTAAACAAGGTGCATTAGATGACAGTAATACCCAGAATGCTCTTTTAAAATTATCTTTCTTGAGTGACGGATTATTCTCTGTTGCAGACTCCAAGATAAAAAGGTCATCTGAAATATATTATAAATTCTTGCTTATGTTTCCTGTTACCTTCACATTTTCATATTCATCGTGTTATAATCCCCTGCTTTACAATACAGAATCTAAAAAGTAATCTTATTTATTCATCTTTTCCTGCAAGCTGCTGTTTCATTTCCTTTTATTTTCTTCTCCTTGCTCCTGCATTCCTATTCTTTCCTAGTTGCTAGTCTCACTTAATTAAAATATAAAAATGTCACTCACTTTACAACATCAAACTAATTTAATCTACCTCATTCTCCTACTGGCTGCAGGCAAATTCCTTGTCTAAATACCAGTTGAACATTGCATATAAATCTGTGTTCCCATCCCCTCCCCAGCTGCAGTCTTTTGCTCTTTGAAGCTGTAATGTTAAGAGATTGAAGGAGCCTGGAAGGACAGATGGGGCAAGGTTCTGGGGATAACTGACCAAAGGCAAAATGTAAGGATTAAAAGAAAAGGGTAGCTTTGCAGCTGGAAGAATGGGATTTGCATGGTGTTGGATAAAATAAAGTGGTTAACCAGTAGAATCTATTTATTCATTTTTTTTTTTTTTTCCTTAGAGAGGGAAAGTATGCAATTACATGAGAAAAGAAAGAAAGGTTATTTTGTAAAGAAATTGCTTTGTAAAACATTCCCCCTTGCTACAGAAATTTGTTCAGCGAATGCAATGATAAATAAATACCTTTCTACCCCAAGAAGCAAATCACTGAAGATGTTTTGCCTTAGGCAAACACTGTTACTTCTCCTGTTTGTGACCTGGAAGCAGAGTCAGTGGGCCCCTACTAACAAGACATACCCAGTACAACTCATGCAGTACATAATCTCTGCATGAACAGGGCTGCTGTTCACCTGCTGATGCAAAAAGGGGAAGGGCAGCACACACTTGTAGTAGTGCAACCCCGGGAAAAACAAAGATAAGGTATTCAGTGGGTGCAGAATGTCCACAGGGTGACACAGTCTCTATGACAAGAGTCATAGAGAAGGCAGTCATTGGGAGGATTTTTTGTTTGATTTTATTTTTAAATTTACCTTTATTTTTAAAATTTCCTTAGAAAGAATTAGAGGCTCTTGTTTTCCTCTCTGTCCCCATTGACCCACTTTCATCTTTCGCTTCATTTAACTACAGTGTCTTTGTGTAGCAGTCAATAAAGACATGCTTCATCTCACCTAAATTCAGATATCTAAAAGCTAGAGGCAGGTAATTTCCTTAGGCTACCAGTGTAATTGATTTCAGAGGAATGGATACCACAAACTGAGTTTGAGCTGCTCTTTGTCAGATACCCACCACAGCCAAGAAAACAGTTTCCTGACAATTCCTGCTTCTTTCCTTAACAAAATGTTCCTAGCTGGGATCCAGTTGTACCTTTACACACTGACATTAGAGAAATAAGTCCTACCTCATTTCTATATTAATTCTTATTTGTTCTATTTCAGCTATTTCACATAAGAAAAAAAACATATCACTTGCTTATCAATTGAACCTTGGATTTTCAGATGAGAAGCGGATCAAATAAAAATAATTTATTCTGATAATTTTGGATTTCCAGAAAATTGTATGAGATCTGAGAGCAAAATTCATGTGGAATTGAGTTATTGTGATGGCTCTGAGTGGATTGTGTTGTAAAATGACACATGAACATATTTAAAACCCCTTTTGCTTAGAAGGATGATATGCTCCCTTCAATTTCTAATTAGGGTATAATTTACTGCTTATAGCATAGCTGGTTCAAGGAAAATAAGATTTAAAACTTTAAAAGTGTTTGGAGACCAATTTCCAATATCAGACTGCTTGTTAAAACATGTAATAAAGAACAGGATAAAAAAAAAATCATGAGAAAAATGTTCCACAGTATGGAAGAGGCGATTTGGATGGATGATGCACTGTTCAGGTGTAGGGGAAGAATCAGAAACTCATTCATGTGAGATACCTGGGATTGAAAAAAACTCAAAAAGCATTAGAGGGAAGAGAGGTCCTCTTATAAGGATTAGGAAACGACTGAAGAGTATGAATCACAAGCTGGGGGCTGGTGTACAGATTTCCTACTGGTAGAAAAGTTACTCCCATGATTTTGTGTTTAGTTTTTGCTGCCCCATACCTCCTTAAATTGTAAGGAATAAGAATAATGAAGTGAAAATTCTCATAGCCAATTCATAAAAGCTGAAGAAAACTTACAAGGCACTTGCAGGGTTTAGTCAGAGTGCCAGTATGGAAAACCAACGCAATTGCCAATAGTCACAGGAAATACTAATCACCCTCACTATCACTCTCCCTCCCCACATCCCATCCAATCCCAGCTCACTCCGCTCCAGGTGCGACTCCTCTAACTGCTTTAAGTAGGTGAAGATGTGCCCAGCCTTTTATGCTTTGTATACTCAGAAGGTTATCCTGGGAATCTTAGTTCTGTCATGGGCATCTTAGGAAACGGTATTCCTTCCATTTTTGGGTGAGGAATGTGTTACTGTTAAAACATATCAGTTGTGTTTCATGTACTATATATCTAACTCCATAGTAAGTAAAATGCAGAATAAATTTTTCTTAGAACATGCTACGGAAGTTTAAAGGGCAGTGGGTGGTGGAAGTAAAACTCTGCTTAACCTGCTTAAGATGAGAAAGAACAGACTTTTTCTTCCTTTATCTCCTATTTAGGTGGTTTGTGATAAGTTGTCCAGACAAGGTGATTATCAGGCATTTTCTATTTTTGCTTATCATGCTGTTCATGTTGCATTACTAGAGAGCACCCTATCTTGGTGATGCATACTAGTTTTTACAGCCAATCTCTCCTTTGAAATCCTCCAAGGTTCCAGACATATAATCCCTTACCTCAAAAATTTTTGTCTTTCTTCTGCAAGAGATGGACAATTTGTCATGTTTCTTAAACCAAAGAAGTGTATTAACCCAAATCCTTAAAAATGTTAATGTGTCTTTGTTAAATCAAATTTTATTTTATCTACTTTGCTAGCTAATAAACAACTTTCGCCTTATCAAGAAGTAAATCATCCCTCCTCACCCCAGCTCTCTTAACTCATTGTGTACATTTCATTATAAAATATAATTAGAATTAAAATTTATATTTTAAATAAATCCTAATTTTATATCAGTCTGCCTATGAAGATACACCTAAAGTAGATAAATATATGTACCTTCCCATTGGTTCTTGAATACAGGTCAGAAAAGACAATAACTATTTTCTCTCACATGACAAGAGGTCTGCATGATTTACTACTGTTAGCAGCCTCTGAAACATTATTCTTATAGTAGAAACTCCAACTGGTTGCCTAGAGAGACAGGACAGCTTCACAATACTAAATTATTAGGTGAAAAAATGACAAATGAAATTCAGTGTAGGCAAGTGAGAAGCAGTGCACATGGAGAAAAATATACCCATAATGATAGACTTGAAATTACTTAAAATAACACAGAAAAATCAGGATCTTAGCTTTCTGAAAAGTTTATCACGTGCTTCACAATGGTCAGAAAAGCAAATATACCATTTAGGATCATTTCAAAAGGAATGAGAAACAAATGGAGCAATCATTACACCGCTGAGAATCCATGATGTGCATTTTAACTTAAAAACTTCTGCAAGTTGTAGTCTTCCTTTCTCAAAAAGAAACAATGAACTGGGGCACAGAGAAGTATAACAGAGCTTATTAAAGGTTTGACGCAACCTCCTATTAAAAAGTGAAGACTACTCATTAAATGGATCAGATTTCTTCAGATTAGAAAGACTTAAGGAAGATAACATAATAGTTTGTACCATTGTAAATAATGTGGTACTTTATTTTCCTCATTTATTTAACTCTGGAATTCATTGCCACAGGGTGTTGTAAAAGCAGAAGTGTAAAAACAGACAGAGCAGTCTACAACGCTTCAGAAAGGAAAGAGAGATGAGGAGAAGGACAATGGAAGTTCATAAAAACATATATTGTGTGGAGAAGGTAAACTGGGAACAGTTTTCGTTGTGTCTCCATTATTAAACTCTAGATCTCATCGCCACAAGTCTCATGGAGGTCAAAGTATAAGCAGGTTCAAGAAGAAATTCATGAAGTTGAGCTCCACCAGAGAATATTTAACATTATCGTTCAACTACCACCTCTGGTTAGAGGTACTAAATTGCACTTTTCTAGGAATTATCACTCTGTACAGGCCATGCTTCTTGTACTCTTCCCCAAGAATGCCTGTCAGAGGAAAAGCATTGAGACAGACTAAGATTTTGTTCTTGTGCTCCTATGATTGTTTTAACTAATATTAGAACTTTGGGAGCCGCAGCTGCTGTCTCACACATTTATTTATTCCCAGATCAGGGAGGTATGAGAGTGAGACCCACATATACTGTTTTTCTGTCAATATTCTTTGCCATTGTTACAGTCCTCTTATTAAAATTATTAGAAATTACTGAATTAAGGTGCAAACAAGACCATATGCCAAAATCAATGGTATTGACTTTATTTGATAGTAAATATGATAGAGAGAAAGAAATAGAAAAGAGGTGGGGGCACCGAAAGATAATGACAGAGACAGATTAAAGAAAATATCACAACTCTTTGGATCCCACCAGTGTCTCAATGATCCTCTCCAGCTGGTCTTCTTGATGGTGAGGGTATTCCCAAAAAACAGAATCCAATGGATTAATATGTGTTCAAGCCAGATGGGAATGTCCAGGTACCTTCCCTGCAGGGGGAGTTTGACACAGCAGACTCTGGATCCGCTGCATCACTTTGCATCGTGTGCAGTCCTGTGATGCAAGGCCTCAGGGAGTGCTCTGGGGGATCTTTGATGGATTATGACATTTCCTCAGCTGCTTCTCTCATGAACATCCCATGGATGTGGTCTGTGGGGTGGGGGGTTCCACAGCTGGGCTGGTTTGTGTAAGGGAGGTGAAGGGTGCTCAGTGCCTCTGACCAGAGGTTACACCACACATCCCAAACCTCCTCCTCCTCCTCCCCTGTGAGGGGGGACTCTGTGTTAGCCTGGCTTCTAGGGGCTGTGGTCTGCCCCAGCCCAGAACTGCCAGGCATGATTCACCGATGCATTTGGCTTTCTTGTGGATGAAAAGCTTTTCCCTCAGCCTTGTCTGTTTCTCCCTAGACCTGAGATGGTTGAACAAAAGTGTCCAGGAGTCTTCTCCACGAAGTTTAACTCACAGTCCGAAGCTCCACTCAGGCCTCTTCAGGGAAGCGTGGCCTGTGGTGTTGTAGCTTTATAGTTTTTGCTATAATGGGCTAAACTCCTTCTTGGCAATGTTTAAGGCATGAACCATTTCAGTCTCTGACAGCCATTAAGCAGAGCTGGAATATGCAATCAGACCTTTTCTCCCTGACGACTTGCATGGATTGTCTTACATGTAATAAAAGGGACAGCTTGGCTTACTCTACAAACATTGGGGTTTTTCTTATACCGAAACTCTTATATTTGGGAAGTTTAGATCATGAAACATTTTTACTTAGCTACAACTTTTATAAATTAAATCTGTGATTTGATGAACTTCCCCCTCCCCCCCCCCCCCCCCCTTTTATTTTGCAAATAGGGAAAAGGCAGAAAATATCCTTAGGAAAGAGATTATTTCATTCCAAGGCATGAACCTGATGCTGGATACGATTTTGAAGTATAGTCATTGCCACATTTCCTCAAAAATATTTGTTTAAGAGAAGCATCACTAGGGTAGGATATAAGCTGGGAAGGTGTCAAAACAAGTGAAGTAAATTAAATGCTCCCCATCTACAACATTAAAGAAAGATAAAATTTAAAAGTGATAATTATTATTATTAATATTGGGCACTTTATTTCAGGGTCTTATAGGCCATGCAGTCAGCAAGAATGCAATTTAAGGCACAAAATATGTCCCTCTCAACAAAGGTCTGTGCTTTTGCTGTGTAATGAGTTTCGAGCATAATGCAGAAATCTCTACAAAGTTAAAATGGTGGGGCCAGTTCTTGCAATAGTATCATAAAATGCAATGAAGTTGCAGGTCACAGTGAAGTAACAAAATGTTTCTGCTATCCATCTCCTCTGTTGTTAGGCTAATATTACTTTAACTGCTGATATTCACAGTATTTATAATTTAGATGTAATTTAAATAGATAAAGTGCCAGAAAAAAATCCATGATGTGTTGCAGATCATGATTGATATGATGCTCTTTTCATTTGAATACATTTGTATGTGAACAGTCATCCAAATATATCTATTATAACTCCAGCAGTATGACAGAATCATCATTTCTTAAAATCTCTATTACTAGACTGTAAGTGGACTGTTAAACTTTGGCTCAAGGGCACAATAACCCTCACATCAGCATAATTTAATCATAAGTTAATGGAAAGTTAAATTCAATGTTCGAGACAGTGTAATTCTTTCCTGTTTCATATATTCCACGCCTATAGATTTTCCAAAATGGAAACGATTTTTATGTTGAAATGCATTTCCAGACATAAATACTCTAATGCATTTTTATTCTCTTATTTTTTGATGGAAAGGAAATTAACTTATTTCTTGTCGATCTGCCCTAAGAATGATATTTTCTTTCTTCTGGAAAATATTTTCTGATACACAACTTTCAAGAAATTGAAGTACGAATTCATCTGTACTGGGTACTCTGACAACAGCTCCCTTTAACTGACAAAAGCTTTTTCTGGGATGCTGTTGACAACTGTATAAAATATGCTAGTTGGCCTACAAAAGATTGTGGACATTTATTTATGAAGGGAAGTGACCTAACAGAAGTTCATAAATATCTTCTTGCTTGATATATGAACCTGCCCCAAAGATTTTCTCTGACATGTTATCACCAAGGGGCACAGAGTAAAACAAGGACACGTCACGTGGGAAGACAGAGCAAAGACTGTACATCATCCTGATAATGTAGATTGAGGTAGATCACAGCTGCTCCACACATTTTAGGGCATGGCTGATGAATACTGAAACATTGACCCATTTTCTGGGGAAAACTGAAGCATACAGAAGCCTTTCTGGCACATCTTCCTTCCTGCTTTTATTCTCTATGTCAGAAATATTAAAGTAGCTCTGTACAGGCAATAAACAGCCTCCACTTGTGGCTGAATAGATTGTGCCAGGCAGGTGAGCACTGAATGCTTTGCTGCACTAACCTGATGTAAACCAAGCTAAATGAGGAGGGTGATTGGGAGCAATATCTCTGTGACATTCAGTGGGGTTGATATGAAGAAAGTAATGATGGCTTTGTTGCAGTGGCCCCATTACATTATTTTTTTATGTTACTTGAATAGTGACTTAATTTCCACAAATTGTAGCACAGTGTAAACTGACCCTATTCTTTCAAAAATTCTCTCACTCTAAAATTCCCTCTTCTTTGTCCATCAATGATGTTACTATAGCTTTCATCATAGACACCAAGTTCATGAATATTGAATATGTCCATTCAGTAAAAAGGTAAACCACAGGTTCTCATATTTAGTATTTTTTTCCAGGCTCTTCTAAATTTTCCTTTCCACTGAGTGATTGGTTGGCCTCTTGTGATTTCCTTTTATCCTTAAAACCAGCTGTGTATTCAGCACTGATAGAGTAGCCTTGCATGAGTCTGATTTAGATTCTGCATGTGAATGTGGAAATTAAATATAACTTAATGGAGTTAGACCCCTAAAAATATCTGGTTAAATAAGAAGTCATGCCATCTAAACTCTTTGCAATTATTTTTCTCCCTTAAAGAATGAAGTTTATTAATTTACATCCATTACATGATAATCCAAATGCATCTCCAAAGTTTAAAAGATCTAGGCAATCCTAGAGTATTTGGATGGAATGCTGTCACCATTCTGCTTTGTCAAAGCATTTATCAGTGAATCTTTTAGTTTATACCTAATGTTATCTTGTTATGTATTGATCATATTTATTACTACAGTTGATATGAAAAAGCAGCAATCAATCTTTTTTGGTGCACTACAAATGGAATTTTAGCACAAATGTAGTCAATTTTATTGGCTTTTTTTGTTATATATTCAGATCTTATGAGTTTTGGAGTTATCTTTTAAATCACAAGACAGAAGGGTACTGAATGACTGAGAAAGATAAAGTCACATTGACTAAAATGTTTGGAGTTTAGCTAACACAGATTTACTTCTAATAGTCTATGCCTTTGCCTGACATAAAGTCTTTGTCAAAATGTCAACAATGGAGCATCTTCAGCTAAAGAAAGATCCTGAACACTTTTGAGAGGTTTAATATGATATTCTCACAAAGCCAAAGAAGAAAAAATTTACTTTCTTATCATTTATAAATAGGGAAAAGAAAGCAGAAATAATATCTTCATGAAAAAAATAAACAAACAAAAAATCCAAACAAAAAACCAACTTATTGTCACTAGATACGTCCATGCAGAACATCACTTCATTAGTTTTGTGTCATGGTGTGGCAGATAACAAAACAGGTATTGAAAGGGTAATTCATTAAAGCAATGCATAATGGAAACTGAGTAAAGGGCAATTGGATTCCCAGGTTAGAAGTGCCAAATTAGTCATCTACACTTCTTTATAAAGCACCTGATCTTGGAGGATTAAAACAAATTAATAAATATATCTGTGCAATGTTGTGGAAATATTGTTAAATTAGGGTTGACAGTTGCTTACCAAAATTACTGAATGAATGTGAAACTTATTAAAGATTAGAAGGTAGCTGGTTGTCAAGAAAAGATAATGTAAATCAGAGAGATCTAAACACTGCATTCCCCAGCTCATGTTGGTGGCAGGAAAACTGGTTTGCATTACTGACATTTGACAAAGACACAAGTTCAAGGACATTTTCAAGGAGTAAGATATTGAGTGAGAAAAGTTAGATGTTATTGATATAATAGAACTGAGCAAAAAATAATCAATAAAAATGAAAATCACTGACTTTCTGTATCTAGCTATTAGGTCACTAAGCAGAAGAAATGTGCAGTACATTACATAGCCCAAAATACTTATGAACAACCCATACACTTTAATACTGAAAGAGTTAATTAATCAGAAGTTGCTTTAGTAATGATATCTTAGCACATGTGAGGATTATAATAATTTCTTTAAAAGACCCTACTGAAACTTCACTGGTATTAATGTACACCCTGCACATGTGTTCCAGGCAAATGAGTTTGGAATACAGATGTGAGGAATGTCTATTAGCTGTATCAGAGGGGGGAGTCTTGCTTCTTCCCTCCAGTGGTGAAGGTAAGCTAACTCACTCTACTTCCATGAAAGCTAGCTGGGCTTTTCTCACCCACATACCAAGAGGTCAGTCACTCCATCACTCATGGGGTCTGCCCACACATAGAGTCACTCTCTGGCGTAATCAAGAAAAAGTGAGGCAGCTTTTAATTCAGTGGAAGAAGGGCTAGCTGCCTCTTACTTACTGCAAGGCATTTCAGTGACCTCTGCACAGAGGACAGCGGAGCTCCAGTTTACCATTGCAGGATGAATCCCTAATGGGCAAATCCAAAATAACCCCTGGATATTGCATCCCTAATGGATGCAAAAATGTCATGTTGCATATAGATAACTCTAGTATATGGCATGACATAATTGCCTGCAGCAGTAAATGACTGGACTGAATGATCCAAGAGGTTCATATTCATATATATTACATGTGCCTTTAAAGTGCAACATTTATTGTAGGCTTTAGGATGTCAAACATTTGAAAGTATGCAACACCCAGCTCTTCCTAGTCTTAACTAAATTCAGTCTTTTTATAGAATAAAGTTGTTTGAGTATTTCCTGCCTGCTGTTGCTGCCAAGGATTTTTAAAAATGCTGAAGGATAGGATGACTCTAGGGCTAAATCTTTACATATAGTGAACAGTTGCATAGAAAATATAATTTTTTTTCAAATATTAAAGGTCAAGATTTTGTAGTCAAAAAGGACTGTAACATAGCTATTCAATTCAGAGAACAACTTTCAATATTTGTTTCCTGTGGTCATAAGCACAATGTCATTCTTTAGGCAAGCTTCTTATATAGAGGTAATGTTCACTGAGGTCTACTGGAATAGAAACTCTCAGTAGGAGCTTAAAGAAATTATATGCCTTAGACAACAAATTATACTTGAATGTATGAATGTTCACTAGCAAATTTAAATAGGACCTTGTGAGTAAAATACAGGCTATAAGGTGCTGAAATGAGATTAGAGTTGTCAGGGAGCCTATTACAGAATTCATTGCTCTAGTTCATTTGTTTCTTTCAGAAGAAAACTAATGATGGGGACCACCCAGCCCTCCTCCATGTCAGAGACCATATATATGCAAGTGCTAAGTGACTTAAGCAAAACAGGAAGAAGCCTAGTCAAAAAATAGCTGTTCTGACTGTGAAAACAAATGGCAAGTATCAGAGAATGAGCACCAACTTTTCCTCTGACAAAACCAGAGGACAAATTCTTTAATGCAGCCTGCTCAGAAGTGACAAAATTAATAAACATTCTATGGAATATCAGAACAAAAGTGAAAGAAATCCAATTAACTTCATCTCGGAAGGCAGAAAAATAGGTAGACTACTTTTTAGTGAGTTTCACAGATAAACCATGATTGTGCCTCTTTCTACTTAAAGTTTTCGGTACTTTCATTTAAATGAATGACTTAGAAAATCACCTTGTTGAAGAGTATTTCTTTAGTGATTAATGAGATTCATTTATAGGTAGCCTATGGGTTAGGATAGAAGGGCAGACTAGTAAGGGTGACACAGCTGTGGGTGTTTGCTACAGGCTGCCTGCCCAGAAGGAGGAAATGGATGACACCTACCAGAGGCAGCCTCAAAGTCACAGGTGCTGGCTCTTGTGTGGAACATTAACTACTCTGACATCTGCTGGAGAAGAAACACCATGGAGCACAAACAGTCCAAACAGTGATTATTTGGTCAGCCTTTGTTCTTATTCTCCATTCATTGCTTTTGATTCAAAAGTTTTCGTTTTTCAGGGCTCTTTTCCCCCACAGGCTAGCAGCAATCTGATATTTTGGATGAGTAATAATAGAGGCTTCATTTGTGATTTCCCTTTCCCACTGGAATTTTTATTTCAATTGCACTGGAGAAAGTATTACTCTTAGAATAGTTGTTTCCCATAGAAGGACTGAATGTATTTCAGATTCCTGCCTGTAAAATATCATTAATTCCCTAGGGAATGAGCAGATCCTAAGAGAACAGATGAGTTATAGCCTATTATTTTTGTGAACAGCATACTCTATACATCTCCAAATGTTTGACCCAGTTTTTTTGAAAAGTAAGCACAGACAGGTTATGTTCCGTCCCTCTAAATGTAAAAATAAATTCAAGCAAGTAAGTGGATATGATGGAGTAATTTCCTAGGCAGAATGAACTACTGATAATGCCTTGTGCTGATGAAATACGATGATAAAGGAAAATTCATCTTTCTACACTATGGTCATTTCACAGTGTCAAGAAAGTTTTAGATTCAACAACATTACCAGTATTACAATACCGCCATTGCTGAGCACAGAAAGATGTGGTACTTTTTCCTGCCTCTATCTCTTAGCCTTAGCTTACCTTGGAGCTGTTATAACTAGAATTGAGAGCCTCCCTCAGGAAAAAACTGCCTTGAAAGTGTGAAAGCAGATACTACATGGATGTTCCTATATAGTCATAGTGTCTGTCCTATTATCTCTTGACTGCTGAGATATGAAAAAAAAAATCAAAATGCATTAAAATTCTTGTAATTTTCACACAAAGCAATTTCAGTTTTACAAAGGAAATGTATCCCTTCATGTTTGGTTTTGGAGGACACACTTTCTGGTGTCTCAGAAGTATATTTTTCTATTAGAGCTTCTCTAGTTTCAAAACACTGTGCCAGACAAACACTACAACTTCAGAACTCCATAAGGAGCAGGTGGGCCAACTGGAATAAGAACCATTCTGTCTGATAAATGCTTTCAAAATAAAGATATCTCTACACAGATGCAACATATATTTATAGGCATATGGGCACATGGCACTACAGATTTTCTTTTTTTAATAGGTCTAAAAAGTGTACTGCCTTATGTTAGTTGCATGTGAGGGTCTCTCTCCTCTCAAAGAATTTAATCTGTTCTGTATTCCTGAATATGTGTGGGTTTGTTTGCTGTAGGTGAATCCTCTCTTCACTAAACATTAAGCACTGAGACTTAAGCAATAAATTTCACAGCAGATATATAATGTGTTACCATTTCTTCATGCCAGGCTCTGGGTATGTAAGTCACAAGTCAGCATGAAATATGTGATTATCCAGGACAAATAGAGTAGTCCAGAGGGTATTTGCATCCATCCTTATGCTGAAAAAGCAGTCATTGGTCTAGCAGGAAACTGTTACATTTGACAAAACTTCAGAAACTAAAGAAGTTTTCACTTCCCATGAACCTTATCTATGTCTTGGAATTTGAACGATCTCACACAGATTTCTGAACCTCAGCAATGTGGTCTTTGTTGTCACGCAAGCATAACTGGTTTCAGACTGTGCCTAGTAGATTGTCAGAGGATTTAGGTCTAGTGTTGAATCAGAAATAATAAAAGTGTGGCACTCAAAAGCTGCTGAACCACCCCATGAAGGTGAACCCAGACACACACAGTAAGCAACACACTGAGTTTTCAAATAAAAATGTACACCCATTGAAGTCTGAGTCATCTGAATAAATATGTATGCATACTAAGTAGACTTCTCGTGGTCAGTGAGTGGATGCTTCTATGGTATAATCTCATCCTAATATTAATGGCTAAAATAGAACTGAAATGTAACTTTGAATTTGTGGTCATTCATTATAATGACCTTTGAATGACCAGCTCAGACAAAAATGCTTACTTGAACTGTAGGTTCAAGATATGTGAGAGGTAATTCTCATGGACTCTGTAGATATTTAGGTGTCTAGGTCCCATCCCATATGGCTACTGAACATTTAAATTGTTCTTAAGTTAAACAGTATTCTTACAGATTGTTCTTTTGGATGTAGATTACTAAATTTTGCTTAAAACATAGTGTAAATACTGATTTTTTTTTTTTTTTTATAGCTTGGTTTAATATAGGGAGCTTTATAGAGGACTAGAGGGAAATTGTATTGTAATTTCTCCTAAGAAATTGTAGACTAAAAATAGAGACCTAGGACACTGTATCCATGTTCTGATTTAAGTTTCACTATCCTCATTATACTGAGAGAAGGAATTGAAATATATTCTGTTGGAGATGAATAAAAATATATGTTACAAATCTCACTGAAAGTTAAGCCTAGTTTGTAAAGTGTCTGTTTATCCATTGCTCATATTCTTCAAAATAGGTTAAACATGAAACATGAGTACCTGCTTGAAGGTGGTGTTTCTGGTTAAATATAGCATTTTAAAAATTTGAATTTTGCCTATATTCTAGAGAAGTTTTTGGTAGCTAGATCTGATTATAAGAGAAGGCCCTGCCCAAATTAAGGTGCAAACAAAACCGTATGTCAAAGTCAATAGCACAGATTTTATTTAACAGCAAATGGGAGGTAGAGAGATGGAAAGAAACCGCAAGGGCAGAGGCAGCTGGGGGTGGAGGGAGGAAAGATAGAGTATGAGAAAGAGAGAAATTAAGCAAAAGATGGTATCACCACATCGGCTCCCGAGGCATCCCACTGGTCCTTCTTCGCCCTGGTTTTCAGTGGTGGGGGTCCCAGAGTCATTCTCTGGGAGGAACTACTTTTATAAAGTCCAGGTCATGGGTATCCATGGGGCATAGATGCTGTTGCCACAGCTTGGACTGGCAGCTGTATCCTTTCACGCAGTTTTGCCATTGTGCTGCTTTTTGTGTTCAGATAAGTGTTATCCTTAATTCCCACAGTCTGCACAGCAGAATTTTGTTTGTTGTTCTAATTCCAAATCATCACCTTCATTAGGCCTAGGATTTCTGGTTTGCCATTTATGCCTATTCTTGTTGTGGTGACTTATTTATGGGAACCTGCTTCTCTGATCCATGTTTTGAGACATGCAACAGCATTCTCTAAGTCCTCACAGGTGGCAAAAGATTTTTTTAATATTTCTAGAAGTCAAGTGACACCTTTATATTTTTATCTTTCTCTGTCTAAAGCACTTTAACCCATTTAAGTGCTGAACTTACCGCTTTAAATTTGTATGGTTTTAATCTGCCTTATTGATCTAGTGCCTTCTTCCCGTCCTCGATTTAACAATTCCAGAAAGCAACCTAAGACTACAGAATTTTCTCATTATTATTATTTTGTTGACAGTCAGATGCACCATTGCCAAAGAAATAAGAGGAAGGTAGAACACATAAAGAAGCATACTGACCTTCTGGAGCTATGCATTCTCTGCGCTAGTTCGCTTTCCAGTGTAAGGCTCTCTCTCCAACTCATCATTCCATCCCAGCACAGGGGGCTGGTTGCAGTGTCTGTACACAAGATCAGTGTGACTCAGAAAAGACTACGTGAAGGCTGTATATAATTCATACCGGTTTCATTGCATTTATGTAGGTGCCAAAAATTTAAATGACTTTTTTTTCATCAAGTGACTCTGGATAACACACAATGCCTTGCAATGGAACAGCATCTGAACTAATTTTGTGATGCATGTGTTGAAAACTGTAGAGACAGCAGAGTTTGATGTAGAGGAAAAGAGAGCAAGAAGGTAATTCTTTTTTATTTTTTGCAATTCTCCAGTCATTAGAGCATTCTGTGCATGATCATTTCCCAGAGTAAGTTGCTGATGTTGTTACTGTCATTATCTATATTAGCATCAGTCCTGCTCATGGGTTAGTAAGACATTGTATTAGAAAGTAATAACAATAATAACAAAATGTCTCTTTTTCAGACAATCAATATTCTAAACATAAGGGATGAAACATCAGATAGACACAAGCACTGCAAAAAGACCATGCACATCAATATTACAGGTAGTAACACTGTTACTATATCTGTTGCTTGATTTTTTCATTTTTTTCCCCTAGGAAATTTAATAAAAAAGGAGTTTACTTGAAAAGGATAAAGACCAAAAACAATTGTGTACAAGTGGCTCCTCTCAAGTGGCAAAGAGGAGTGTTAAGCATGCAGGTATTTGGTTGAAATTTTTTCCAAGTGGAAAGAATTTTTTTTCCAGATGGAAAGAGAATCTTTCCAAGGTGACAGAGAATATAATTTTGGTCCTGTGAAGGACTAATTACTGCCAAGACTGGATGCAAACTGGATACAGAGAAGGGAACTATATTTAACAGAGTACAGAAGGGGCAGGCAGAGGGAGAAGAGATGATGAGATGGATAATGGCTAAAATTTTCTGGTGTAGAAACAAAATCTTTGTAGCAGCATCTCTATGGCTCTTATTTAGGAGGAATGTCCTCTCTAATCTGAAATTAAAAAAAAAAAATCCTTTCAGCTGTTGAAATGCAAGGTAGCGAAAGTTTTATCTGTGTGCATTGACAGGATAGGCTGTCTCTTAGATCTGTCACTCAGGCTACATGTCTTAAGAAAATCCTTTATATGGAATGAAGGAATGTTTTTAGCCAAAGATTAAATACAGGGTGAAGATGAAATACAGAGTGAAGATGAAATACAGGGTGAAGATGCTGACCTGCACTTCTTGATAAAAGAGAAAGTAAGAAATGTTTTTCAATAGAAATGAAATAAGGCAATTTATCGATAATGCTAAGACATTCCTAAAATAAATTTGGAGAAATCACTAATATTTTGGATTGGATAAAAAAGTAACAGTGGAAAAATTAATAATACCCTTAATAATCCACACCCCAAAATTCTACCTTATGGAATCACTCTTCAGACACATTCCAGAAGATTATGTCATTATAGATGAATGTTTAAGGATTTTTATGCTGAATTTTAGTAATTAAACCACCCCTAAGTTTTGTATAAAAATTTTGGGTTTGTAATGTCATACTAGATTTAGAATGGAATCTTTAAGTGATCACATTACAAAAGAATACCAAAACTCTTCAATAAGAATCCTGACAAATAAAATCTGAATAAAAAACAAGATTTTATGCACTTATCCCTGAAGTCCAAAACAGCCATTTCCATAAATATTGGTTGATAATAAAAATTGAATTATGTCTGAAGAAAAATTTATTGGGAGACAATACTCATGTTCATTGTAATTTTTTGTTGAAGTTCTCACTCATACATATTTTTCAGGAAAAAAAGGATCCTGCTAGTAGAAATGTATTTTGTTCTTTGTTTAGGAAACATAGAATTTTCAAAAGACAATCAATTAAGCTCCACTAAGATGAGTTGCTAAGTATCAGCTGCCTGTATATAGTGACCTAGAGCTCACCATTATATGAATAATAGAGGCTGAAGTGGAAGAAATTACTGAAGTGGAAGAAAAGAGCAAATTACATTTTAATTTATCTGTACTTTGAGTAGATATGCTTGAAGAATTTTTGAGCTTAGGATAAAATGAAAATTCATTCACTTATCTGCTTTGTTCTACTTCTCTGCATGGTAGCAATCAGATGTATTGAGACTGGTTAAAACTGACAAAAAAATGTATTTGACAGAGACAAATCATCTGTGCTATGTAATAACCTGCATATAATTACATTGTCTGAAAAAAACCCTCTTCAAATCCAGGTTAATTACTTTAGATGTCTGGTATTATAATAGTCAAATTAATATTTGGGTTTACTAAACACTGCAGTTTTAAATTGTGTAGCAGCATAAACAGATTTTATTTTCCAAGCTGTACTGGGTAGGACTTAAAGAAAATGGAGATACTACCTGAAAGATTAACTTCACCTTATGTTGTTAAAATATCATAAAGCAGCAAGGACTAGTAGTAGGACAGAGACAGGATTTACACAGTTAAGCCTTGATTGGGAAAATCTGTACAAATGTGACAGAAAACTGACCAAAATAAACTGATGGAAATATATTTTCATGAGAACTGTGGAGAAAACTTACTGCATCAAGTGAAATATGACAGTACCAAGGCACACAGGTACTTGTGAAAGACAGGGAACCACAGGGAGCAATATTCTGGGCATAAATGTGTGTGCTGTGCTCTTGAAGGAAGTACATGTTAGAGCCCTGGAACCAGGGGAAACACAGGGGTTGTACCAAGCTGCTGTGAAACACACACACATAGAGGAGGCTGACAGCGCTGGAGTGCAGGGAGCTGGCCAAGAGGTCAGAGTGGAGATGGGAAAGAGATAAGGCTACAAGCAGATGCAGGCATGGCCTGACTGCTTCTCCCCATCACTTGGCATGCACGGGTGGAGGGGGCTCTGTGGCTAATTTACAGCAGCGCCCCCTGAGCAGTACTAAGAGGCACTGCAAGACAAAAGCAGGTGAGAGAGGTATGAAGGAAGCAGAGCTGGTACAACAGACACTTGTCTACTATATCTTGGATGCTCATAAAAAGATGAGTGTTCAGAAGTATTTTTAAAATTGATGTACATGCGGCCTTTATGGTCCAGAAAAAAATTCTGAAATTGCTAGTGGAACATAACTTAGGAAATGTACATGCTGTTTGTGTGTGTGCACATGCATCCCAAGACAGGCTGGTAAAAATGGCTCTGATGGGATAAACATCTCATTTGGTGCCTTATAAAGGAAACTAAATTGGATAGATCACAAGTGCGAACTAACAGCATTCAGTTCTGTGCCACAGTTAAAGTAAGAGGAATGGAATAAATGTTTTTTTTTTTAAAGTACTGTGGAGGCTAATGTGTTGACAGTTTTATTAATTTCAAGATGTAATTTAACAGAGAACTTGAGTATGATTTTATTTTTGTTTTGAAACAAAAAGAAGACTGTCCAAATGAGGCCATAACATCCAAGAGCACTTGAGTAAATGAAATCCCACTCTTGTGTGCACGCACACACATACACACACACACACACACTCTGCTGTAAACCAATTCCTCTGGGAGTTGGATGGATCCTCAAACTTTATCAGAGCAGGGATAAGCCCTGGTGAGGACACCTTAATAAACTGTACTGCTTAAGCTTTTAGGAAAGTAAGATTTCTGTCCCTTGTATTCCGTCAATGAAACACTAAATTTAATAAATGCTTTTTAAATAACGCTAAATTTAATAAATGCTCTGAAGCAATGAAATCCACATTAAAAGACTTTTCCAACATCTTAACATGCTTCGGGGCATAAAAAGGATCTTCTATGAAGTGTTATTTTTGTAAATTAATTCCCAGCAGTAAAAAAAACTGGATACACAGCTAATGAAAAAATATTATACTTAGGCTATAAACCTCAAGGCTGTTATTTACTGAAGTCTAAAAAATAACACATTAAGGAATATATTTTCAGCAGTTATTGGAGTTGTAGAGCTAAATGTCTGTAAGAACCTCTGTGAAAATATAAATGCAAGACCATACACAAACAAGCATGTAATAACTTTTTAAATAAGATTGCAATTAATTTAACAGTCTTTTCATTTAAGTTCCAGGTTTATTTTACTGGAATCAAAACTTAGTTTTCTTCTAAAGAGGTCACCTGCCAATAGACAAATGGAGTTGTTTAAGGCAAAAAATATCTGGGTGCCTTATGAAACACTGATTATTTGGAATTCAGAAACTATCTGAATGACTCAGAGTTAACAGTTAATAAATAACATCAAGCAATCACTGTGCTTGTGACCTTGATTCTACAAAATAGACTAACAAATTTTAATGATCAAAATGATGTGACAATATCATTAAACATAATATTATTCCTACATAATTACTGAAACTAGTGGAAGTATTGTCATAAGAAAACTTGTCACTTCACCATGATAAGACTATTTCTTTATGATTTCATCATCTTTCATTTATGCTATGAATCATTTTAGTTGGCTCTGAATGTCTTGCATCAACCTCATGTGCTGTAAATAATAGCAGATCTATCTACACATACATATACAATTTTTCATAGCTTAATGATTTCACATTGTTAACAAGAAACTTGTGCTGAAATTCTGACATTTCCAAAGAAATACTTCCCTAGAACTGTATCATAAAAATTGTTGACATTTGGATTTTTCATTTTAATCATAATAAGAGCAGATTCCAAAATGTCAGGTTTTCCTACAGAATGGTAATTCTCTTTGTGACCATCTCTAATATGTCTACCAAAAAATCTGGTAGTGGTTCAGTGGGTAATGTCCTGTAATTTTGACTTATTTTGCTGAACTGCCATGCCAAATTGGTACCTTTTGCTTGTTCTCCTGTACTATTTTAAACCCTGTCTTTCTCCTTGTACTGCACTATTACCATTACTGCAGAAAGCTTACCAGATTTTTTTTTATATAATCTTTATTAAATATAGCCTACCACACTGGAGCCTTCATCTGCAGCTGTTGTGTCTGAGTCAATTTATGGTGACCAGTTATGTCTTCTTCAGACACCAAATTCCTTTTTTGGCACAAGATGCCACTGCTGGTCAGTGACCTCTGTTTGAAGCCAGGAACATCATCCTCTTAAGACAGGGGCACCCAGTCACAATCTATTGTTGAATGTATTCTGCAGACTTCTGGCATGAGCATTGTGGTACAAGTGGTAATTATTGACAGGTTTATCTCTAGAAGGACATGTGGGTGGTGACTAAAATGTCCAACAAATGATGTAAAGGGCAATATAAAAGGTAGACACAAATTTATGATGTATTTTCCTATGACCTTGTTCACCAGGAACAATATTAAAATTAAAAGTCCCTTACAAGAACTGAGGAACAAAATCTGATATCCAAAGACATGCACTAGCAGACCCTTTGACACTCCCCAGCTCCATAGTGCATTTCTGTGATGTGCAGAAGATTCCATGTGATCAGGAATTTCCATGTTCAGTTCCCTTGCTGTTTTCTTCTCACTCTAATGTAGAACTGGTGAACATTGTCGGTGACTCAGAACTTACCTTGATCTTGTACAACATGAGTTAATAACACCTGAAGAGAACAAGAGCAGGAACTTAAAAAGAGGTCATAAGAGAAAAGACCTTTGAATTACCCACAGCAGTTTTAGATCTCTTTTACAAAAAGATAAGCCATCCTTAATATGCAGAGCACTTCTTTACAGTATTATCTTGATAAAATCTGGATAGTTGGATACTTGCAGAAATGTTAGTCTTCAATCACTGCTCAATTTGACCTACTTCTGTGAAATATGTAATTTGGAAGGATATTGAATATCTGTGGAAAATGTTCTCTGTGATCACAGAGCTATAATGAGTCATCATATAATAATGACTTTTTCTGCCCGTGATGGTAGGGTGAATGTACATGGGACCAGAATAAATCATTGGGCCCCTCTGAAGTACTTAGTACAATTCTTCATCATTTCAGGCAACAGTACCATTTGATCTCATTTTCACATTCAGTAACTTGTATCTTTTTTTAAAGAAAAATGGTAAATTAACTAAAGCAGATTTAAAACCGATATCAAAGAAAAATATCCCAGGTAATTGAACAATGATGTCATGTGGTGTTGGCCATGAACACACAGGATGGTAAACAAATTTTATTCATATCTGATAAAATATCCCTTGGTGCAACAGGTTATATGTTTTATACTGGTTGGTTGAAAGGATGCATGTCTCCTGGAATGCTACCTTGTACCTTTTAAAATCAGGCAAAACAACTGGTAAAATTATTATTATTATGCCTATAGAAATCATAGGTATAGATGCAGTATTGAAAGCAATTACTAGAAAGAGAAGTGATAACTGCCTATTTTATAGCAGATAACGTTGTAAAACAATTCCAAGACAATGTGACCAAGACCAGCAATATGAGGTTCAACAAAGCTAAGTGTTGGGTCTTGCCCTCGGGTAACAACAAACCCATTGAGCAGTACAGTCTGGGGGAGGAGTGGCTAGAAAGCTGCCCATGAGAAAAGGATCTGGGGGTGCTGGTTGGCATCTGGCTAAGTCCAGCTGGCCAAAAAGACCAGGGGCATCTTCACTTGTCTCAGAAATAATGTTGCCAGCAGAACCAGGGAGTTTATTTATTTTTTCCTCTGTAATTGGCACTGGCGAGGCCACACCTTGAGTTGTCTGTCCAGTTCTGGGTCCCTCAGTTCAGGAAGTACATTGAGGTGCTGGAGCATGTCCAGAAAAAGGCAATGAAGCTAGTGAAGGATCTGGAGAGTGAGTCATATAAGGACTGGCTGAGGGAGCTGGAGTTGTTCAGCATGAAGAAAAGGAGGATCAGTGGAGATTTTATTGCTCTCTGCAGCTACCTGAAAGGAGGTTGTGGCCAGGCAGGGAGTTGGCCTCTTTTGCCAGGCAACTACTGACAGGATGAGAGGATTTAACCTCAAGCTGCACCTGGCTCCACACCAGACTGCTTGGAGGTCACTGGGGCTAATTGGCATCAGTGCTGATACCAGCCCTGCCAGAGCCTGGCTTGAGGTGTCACCATGCTCTGCAGGTTTCTCCAGTGGCTAAACTATTGCAGCAGTTTGTCTCCTTTCACCGTGAAATCAATGATTCCTAGCCCTGCACCCTCAACTGCTTGTGAAGCTGGTGCTGTAAGCTGGCCCATGGAAAAGAGAGAAACAAACAGAAATTGCTAATAACCACAAAAGGGCATTATTAGTTTTTAATACTGATGGTTTCATTAGTCTGGCTCACAGCATGAATGCACATGCAGAGTTGAATCAGCTTAACTGAGTAGTAAAATGTGTTATGGAGGAAGTTTCAAATAGTCAGAAAAAAGTTACATCAGGGACCTCAATTAACCAGGTTTGCTATTGCACACAGGGTAACTTGAAGGTCTTCTCTAAGCAAGTCATCTCAGATACAAAATTTGACCTGACTCATCAGAGCTCTTCACAGAGCAGGATTACCTTGGACTTTGTCACAGTTATGAGAGCTGAGTACTTTGAATCTGATTTTCAAGTCAAACCTCTTGAAAAGGAGACTCAGTATTTACTATGTAGTTGATAAAAGTTTGGCAGTTGCCCTAATCATGGAGAGATCTTTTCTATTGCTACAGTACAGGTCCTTGCACAGTTATCCCTTTATATACTATTTATACTGCATATAAAATCTCAAAGGTGGGTGCAAAGAGCATGGTGCCAGACTCTTTCCTGAGGCGATCAGTGGCAGGATGACAAGCAGTGGCCATGTACCGACACACAAGAAGTCCCCCCTGAACACGAGGAAGAACTTTAAAGTGGCAAAGGACTGGCACAGGCTGCCCAGGGAGATTGTGGATTCTCCCTTCTGGGGATATTCAAACCCCCCCTGGACACGTTCCTGTGCTACCTGCTCCAGGTGACCTTGCTTTGGCAGGGGGTTGGACTGGAGGATCCCCAGAGGTCCCTTCCAAACCAAACTGTTCTGTGATCCTGTGATAAACAGGATTCATCTCCAGAGATATTTTTTTTTATTATTTCAGAAAAACAAGATGTGCACGTAACTCACCATAGTATTCTAAATAACTTTACATCTGAGTATTTGCCTTTGTAATCTTAATAACATTATTTCAGTACCTTTCCCTGTGTAACAGTGTGGATAGAGGGTGAGGCAAGAGGTATATTATTGTCATCAAGATGGGGCCCAACACCTCCTTAGTTTCTGTGACCTTTTGCCATGCTATCCAAGGATCTGTTTTCTTCTTCTGTGTTATATATATATATGCATATTCATTTAAAAGTTTAAAATCTAAAATCCCATAGATACATATTTTTCAGTATTTATGCTCAATACATTCTTGTGTTGTGGGGGCAAATTACTAATGCCACTATAACAATTTCAAAAATAACTTCAATAAATCTAATAAATCAATCTAATAAAACTAATAAATCAATTTTTCCTCCTCTCACAATACAGTATATTAATAAAAACAATGAGAGAATTATATTGTATTAAGTAGCATAAAATTATATATTACATTCTGTCTAATTACTTGTACAATTATAAATTCAGCAAACTAAGACTTGGGGATAAAAAAATTACAATTACAAAACTCAAATCTTTTCTAGTGTTATTTCTCTAAGGTATTTTCTTTTGAAATTATTTATTATATGCAGAAAATTCTTACAATTTTTCCTCCTATTCTTTACTAAGTATCCTCATTTCAGGATCACTTTACTGACTGTGTAAGTTTGGAAACATGACATTATTATACTATGCACAGGCTGGAACGAAAATAATATTTGATTCCACCCCCAAAAGAGTTAGTTCATGGGAGAAAAAAAATTCTATCAATGCCTTTTCATATATACATACACAGCAACAAACGTACAAGCTTGGACTCAGGAAGTCCCTATGATTTAAATTGTTGAAAATGAGGACTGTGCACTGGAACTGTCATTTGTTTATGCTGCTTTCATACTTATTTTGCAAAAGTAGCCATCATTTGTCTGTTAGTAAAAATTTGAGTTGACCAGATTTTTAGTCTGTCCCAGCATGGCTGTTGTGTTACTTTGGTAAGTGCATTGTATTGCCATATAATGTCATCTTCTTATTCAAGGCAAGGCAGTAAATAAAGAATTATTTGATTCTTTCAAGAATATTTTTATTCTTTTCTTTCAATGAAGTCTAATTCTCTGAAACATTTTTTCTTAAAGGTGATTGCTACTTTAGAACATTATCTTGTTTTCTTTATCATGATATGAATGCAATTGTGTACCATTCTAACAGTAGCACCAGTGGACAAATACATATTTCAGTACAAATAAAAAACTCTCAGTAGTCCCTATATTCTAATTTATCCAGAATTTTCTTTCAGCTGATGCAATAAAAACAATATAACATAAAACAGGACTACAAACAAGTTTACAGATGACACAAAGCTGAGAGGAGTGGATGATACTCAAGTGCTGAGCCCTTCAGAAGGACCCAGACAGGTTGGAGAGATGAGTAGAGAAGAACCATCTGAAATTCAACAAAGGCAAGGCAGGGTCCTGCATCTGGGGAAGAATAACCTCCAGCAGAAGAATAACTGCACCAGCAAAAGCTGGAGACTGACCTGCTGGAAAGCAGCTCTGTGGAGAAGAACCTGGGGCATCCTGGTGGGTAAAGGCTGTCCCTGGGCCAGCAGTGCCCTGGGGGCCAAGTGGTCAGTGGTGTCCTAGGGAGCGGTAGGAAGAGCACTGGCAGCAGGACAAGGGTGGAGATCCTTCTCTCTACTCAGCCCTGGTGAGACACATCTGGAATTCTGTGTCTGGGCTCCTGGATAGAGTCCTGGAGGGCAACAAAGAGGAGTAGGGGGCTGAAGCATCTCTCATAAGGAACGGCTGAGGACACTTGGCATGTTCAGCCTTGAGAAGCGACAGCTGAGGGGGAACCCCATCCATGAATATCAGTACCTGAAGGGAGGGTGTCAAAAGGATGGAGCCAGGCTTTTCTTGGTGCTGCCAGGCAATGGGACAAAAGGCAACAGGCAGAAACTGATGCACAGAAAGTTCACACACTGAATATGAGGAAGATCTTCTTTACTGTGTAGGTTCTAAGCACTGGAACAGATTGTCCAGAGAGGATCCTCCCTGACTGGAGATATTCAAGAACCATCTAGACACAATCCTGTGCCATGTGCTTAGGGATAAC
This sequence comes from Calcarius lapponicus, assembly GCA_039654755.1. NCBI lineage: Eukaryota > Metazoa > Chordata > Aves > Passeriformes > Fringillidae > Calcarius > Calcarius lapponicus. The sequence continues at coordinate 30,606,294 of CM077463.1, read as the reverse complement.
CCTGCTTGAGCAGTAAAGTTGGACCAGATGATCCACTGTGGGCCCTTCCAACTTTATCCATTCTGTGATTCTGTGGAGTTCAGTGCTCTACACAATGGAGGGGTTTGAGATCCTCTGCAGACAGAAATGCATTGTGCAGCATAGGTATATATACAACACAACGGAGATTATATATTTTTACGGGTAATTCTTTTAAATATCTGCAAATAAATGATTAGGCCACTAATTGGGCCGAATGGCTGAGATAACACAGTGGGATGGAGAAGATCACTTGATAACCACTGGCTGCAGCAGTGGCACAGCAAAGAGCTGAAAAACATACAGGTAGTGTCATGAGGCTGTCTGTGTCACCAGGTGTTTAACCAAGTTTGCAGATAAGGGAGAGTCCAGTGGTATTTTGGGGATTAAAATCCTCAAGGGTCAGCAATGCCTTCTGCAAAGGTACCAGTGCTAACACATGAGGCAGGGAGTGCCTAGATAAAGGCATAGTGAAACTGGAACTGATGGTGGTAAAGGATCAGCAGGCTGTCCCTGTGGGACTGAGGGTGGAAAAAGGGAAGTACATAGGTGATGAAAAAGAGGGTCAGAACCCAGAAAAGCAGAACACAAAGTTTTCACATCACACAGTTGTTACTGCTGTCAGGGTCACACGAACATTGAACCTATTTCTGCAGTCAGGATGGGAATGGTGGCCCTGGCTTGTGAGGGTAAAACCTGGACTTGATGGATTATGGCATCTGATGCCTTTGCATCAGGGTTTGTTTGAGCCTGGTGGCATCAGTATCTCCCCAATAATTGCCTAATAGAAGCAAATAAAAAGTATTATACCTCTTTGGAGCAGTGGGAAGTGGAAAGTAGAGGCAACAATGTCTGCTTCCACTTGCTAAATAAATGACCTTACTAAATTACCTTTTTATTTACCACTTGCTTAATGGTGCCTTCAGTTAATTTTTCTGGCCTTGCTTTCCACAGAAATTCATTACAGTAAATAAGGTGAGTTTTTTCCAGGTTCTAAATTATAGCCCAGGTCGCTTTCTAAAAGTCACATCTCATAAATTAAAGTCAAATAAAATAGTATGTTCATACACACAATTTTCATATGCACCCAGAAAACTCATATTCATTAGTTTTTGAAAAGGTTCTCAAAACTGAGATTTATAGTATATCTTGTGCTTACATATAGTGATGTGAATAAATAGAAATTTGTCTATGTATACCAGGCTATAGCACCTTAAAATAATCTACAATCCAATCCCTGTTCTCAAAGTAAGAGAGAAGCACCCGCTTTTCTCCACCATTATCTGGACTCCCACTATTTTCCTGATTCATCATTCCCATAACAAAATCAGTACTTCAAACTTTCAGAGCTCAAAAGTTACATGGAAACCACTACTTGAAAGAGTACTAAAATCTAAGCATACCTCCACTCAATATTATAGCAAATACTCAATATTTGCTACTTTACGTCAATTAACAAATAAAGATTACAGATATTTTCATAGGAAAATAGAATAGGTTCACAGACTTGTGCTACTGAACAGTCAGACTCTAAAATGCATCAGTACACGTGAATGCCTTTTCCACAGGCTTTTCTTCTCTGCTTTGATTGAAAAGGCTTGGAGAAAGTTTTTTATGCACGTAAATTGTGATGGTAGTGATAGAACATCAGTGACATTTTTACACTGAGCATGGCAATGATTTTTTCACTGACCAGCTGCATGGCATTTTTTTCTCCAGGCTCTGCAGAGTGCCTGCAAAGCGCAGCTGATAGCCTTTTCAGCTCCATCTGGGCTCTGTTCTGATACTATGCTCTTTGTCACACTTTGGGGGCTTTTCGCAGCAAAACTATGGCCCAAAATGGTCTTACTGTTGTTCAGTGCCTCTTAAAGTTCTGTTTCTTCTCTTCTTGCCTTCACTCTTTACCACAGAACTACTTGACATCCTTTCTGTAGTTGCTCTTTTTATGCCAATAGAGCAAATAGACTTGGCAGGAAGTTTGGCAATAATTGATCATATCCAAACAGTAATTGAATTTTGTTTGCTCTCACAATGGAAGAGCCAACACCATGCTGTCCATTCTGTGATGATGGGCACCAAATTACATTACTCATTTCTTTGCTCATGCTACCATCCACATATCTGGATATGAAACTGTATAAGTTACATAGGTTGGAAAGGGAGAGAAGAGGAAAAGACTGAAGACAGTGCGGCTTGGAGCAGTCACATTAAAGAGACTGGAGCTGTCACATCCTCTCCCAAGAAAATACATTGTGCTTTCATTTCAGACAAGGATTTTTGTTCATTTCACATTTTCAACTCCACAGTTTTTCAAGGCAATAATTCCAGATTACTAGCTGGGGAAACTATCTGCAATATTTATTTATCAGTGGGCCAGATAATCCACTTTGGCAACTGTGTCAAACACCAGCTGGGGCTTGGGCTCAGTTTTTCTTAATTACAAACCCTGTAACTGGCTGTGTATGTAACACAAGAGACTCTTTTGTGTCTGTTACAATACAACACTTGCCACAAAGATTTTGAGATTTTATTTACTGACATTTCTTTCATATATGAATAAGAATAAAGTAAGGAGACTGGCAGTCCTGTTCCCCCACCCCCAGTCTCTATAGTATACTAAATCTCTGCTAGTGTTTTGTATTTGCTAGTGTTTTGTTTTTGTAATTGTTTTAATAAATTAACAGGTATTATCAGAGAAAAGCAAGAGGGAGGAGAACAGATTAAAGTCAGCACACACATTCACATGCCATTAAGTGGATGTGAGCAGGCCCTAACAACACCCATGGGTGAGAACAGAGCAGCCTGAAGACAGAAGATGAGAGAAAAGGTGAAAATCTCCCAAATGCTGACAGATCAAAAACTTTTCATCTTGTATCTTCAAGAAATGAGACCCAGGGCCTGTGGCAAGTGTGTGAGGCCCCCAGGCCGTGTCAGTGCCAGCGAGGGGCCGTGCAGCTCCGTCCCCATCCCAGGTGCCTGTGGCAGCTGCACAGGGACTGCCCCTGCTGCTGGGGGACCTCAGGGACCCTGTGACACCTGCCCAGGGCCACTGTCACACCAGAGAGGCTCCCTGGGACCCAACAGCCAGGCTGGGCTGCACACGGGTCACTGGATGTGTGTGACAGTGTGTGTGTGTGTGACAGGGTGTGTGTGACAGGGTGTGTGTGACAGGGTGTGTGTGTGTGACAGGGTGTGTGTGTGACAGGGTGTGTGTGACAGGGTGTGTGTGTGACAGGGTGTGTGTGTGACAGGGTGTGTGTGACAGGGTGTGTGTGTGTGTGTGTGTGTGTGACAGGGTGTGTGTGACAGGGTGTGTGTGTGACAGGGTGTGTATGTGACAGGGTGTGTGTGACAGGGGGTGTGTGTGACAATGTGTGTGACAGGGTGTGTGTGACAGGGGGTGTGTGTGACAGGGTCTGTGTGTGACAATGTGTGTGACAGGGTGTGTGTGTGACAGGGTGTGTGTGTGACAGGGTCTGTGTGTGACAATTTGTGTGACAGGGTGTGTGTGTGAGGGTGTGTGTGTGACAGGGTATGTGTGACAGGGGGTGTGTGTGACAGGGTGGGTGTGTGACAGGGTGTGTGTGACAGGGTGGGTGTGTGACAGGGTCTGTGTGTGACAGGGTGTGTGTGACAATGCGCACATGTGGGGGTGGGAACAGTGGCACAAGACAAGCAAATGTATCATGCAAGTATCTGCTTTTAATAATGCCTGATAATGCTGTCTCGCTTCCTGTAATAGCAACAGTCTAATAAAATATATTTCAATAAACATTATTGTGATCTATATCTCTGCCAACATATTTCCCTATCAAAGAAGGGAATATTTGAAACACAGATGTTCTGTATGTGTACAAAGGCCAAGAGTTATTTCCTACAATAGGCTCGGCTGCCAGAAAAGAGTTTAGGTGTTTTTGGAGAGTTTTCCAATGCTTTGTAGAAACAATTACACTATTGAAAGGAAAAGTCTCAGATTAGCATTATACCTGACTTAATATTGTGAGTTAGAATTTAATTGACTTCATCAAGATTAATTTAGAACAAAAAATGGCTGGACAAAAGCACAATTGCTGGAAAATTAGGACAAGAATAATGGATAATTATAAGCTGGTTTCCATTTCCTGTATTAAAGAAGTTGAAAAAGAAATGCCATTTCAAAGTAGACTTTTTGCATTTGGACAAAATCAAGAGGTCATCCTATGTTTTCTTCTAACACATCAGCACTTGATCACTTCTGAAATCATTTGGCCTTTGTAGCTTCCAGTAGTAGAACAAAAAGGGCAGTTAGTAGGGAATAAAGCAGTCAGCTTGTTTTAGAAAGTACCGTAAGCCAAATCTATCTTTTTTTTGGAAGAAAGTGACTTAGTTATGTTTGAACATGAAGCCGTGATTTCTGTGTGGTAACACAGGATTAAAGACTGCTGTTTTACTTTTTCTTATTATCTTCAGTCTACAGGGTTCCTAAACTGTGGGTGAGAATGAAGTTGACTTGTGAGGCCAATCTATTCTCCCTGTCAATTTAAGGAAACCTCTGAGAAAAACTTGAAAATATTGGTAATCCTGATTCTCTTTGAGACACAGAAGAGACAAAGGCCTCAAAAGAACAGAAAATCCTTTTTGCTTTTTCAGTCTGTAAGGGCAGTAAATTTACCAGAATCCTGGAGAAAATTGGTGCAAAATTAAAATCCATGAATTTAAGAGAACTTGCCAAAATGCTCCAGATGAATCATATCCCCTTTTGACTGTAGAAATGTCTATATCATTTGTAAAGTTTTGTAAAATATGCAAAGAATTTTATGTATTTATTTTGCCTTGCTTCTTTCTGTCTTTAAGTTTTCTCTTTTTTTTTTTTTTTTTTTTTTCTTAAGCAAGCTGTATTTGATCTTATTCTTGAGAGAGTGGCAGAGGCACTCACCCATTCCCTTGAATTCTGCTGCACTGGCAGCTCTGGAGGAAAGGAAATATTCCAGGATTTTTCTGAAAAGGAACCATAAATGTCAGATGATGAAATCACCCCTAGAACTTGAAACTAACACACAGAACAATTGAGAGTAGGTAGGAATACAGTACCTCAAAAACCTGTAGATCTAGTGTTAGGAGCAGATAACTGACAGAATGGCTATACTTGGACTTGGTGAATATGAATATTTTGCATAATTAATGCAAATGTCAGTGAATCTAATCAGGAATGGAAAATGGTACAGTGCAAAATGACGAATATTTTCTAGTTCTCAATGCATTTCAGTTAGATAAGCAAGGTGTTGCTTATAATTAAGTTGGTTTTCTGTTGAATGCGTCAAAAAATACCTTGGACATGGATCTACAAATGAAGCTCCATCTGATTTCAGAATGAATTATGTATCTCAATACCTCTGAGGAGCTGGGCTTGAATGGTTGTTCAGATTAAATATAATAAAACAGAAAAAAAATAAAATTAGTTATTTTTTCAACCTCTTAAAAACCATTCTAATTGTGGTAGATTGAAAAGGATTTAATTCTAATTCAGGAAAATCAGATAGCCATTCCTCATTTACAAGCCTATCTCTACTTAGCTGTGCAATTTGTTTTGTTTTTTTTTTTTTTTGTATTTTCAAAAAGTTTGGTTTTTCTTTCTTTACAAAATTATACTCAAAGTTTTCTGAGAGGTAGAGAGGTGCACTATTTTAAACATGAGGAACTGAGGAGTGTAGAAAAGAAGAGGCAGTTCTAAGTACTTTAGCAGCAATGTTTTAACACCTGTCTTTATGATACAGAGCTAGTTTTTCATCCTCAACACTATATTCAGCACCTTTGTTGCCTGTCTGCAGTTAGCTTATCACTGGAGAATAAATGCCTTTGACATTTGCATGTTGAACAGAAAAACCACTTTAACTGGCTAGTAGAAACACTAAAATTAGATTTTAATGCTCACAACTCAGCTGGCTGTAGCTAAACATCCTATGGTAGTCATTGGAGGGAAATGGGAACTTAAAAAGCATGTTTCACAGTAGAAGATATCTTCTGTCTGTTTCTTGCCAGTCATTGGAAAGGGGCCTGAGAATGACTAGCTAAGATGTGGACAACTGCTTTGTGTATACCAGGTTGAAGCCTGTCAAAGTGCACACCAGTTAACCTGGGATGCTCCGTTTATCAGAGTTTGAACTGATGGGTCTGCAGGGAAAGATGGGCAGAGTTTGGGCTCCTGTATAGTTTTGTGCATTTACCCCATTGAAATGCCTAAAGCACACAGAGCATGGAGCTGAGAAGGCTTTATGACTCGATTTCATCACATTTTTGCTGAATGGCAGGTTTGAGGCAGCATATTTTCTACAGTGATTAAGGGAGACACGGTCAGTTAAGCAAAATATAATCCATTGCAATGCTGGATTAGGTCTCCTGTGACTCCTTAGTCTTGGTTTCAGTCTCCTACAAGCAACAGGGTGGGATTTTCTTCCTTCCTCTTGGCTCTGGGCCTCTGTTCAGGGTCAAAAGAAGGTTTTGTGGGCTGAGTCACTGCCTCAGGAGATGCAGACCTCATCTCTGTTTTACTTGCTCATCAGCCATCACTTACTTTTCTGCGTGTCTGGAGAGATCGGCATGGTGGCTGTTCAAGCAGATCACAGCAGTCACTGACCTAAAGTAAATTTCTTGGCAGGACAAATGAAACCTGTGGCCAGTGATGCCTGCCCTGTAAACACAGACCTCACACAAATCACAGCTCAGCCCTGCTCATCCAGCCAGTTCAGATAACCCCTGGGAATGGAAAGCTCACTGCTCATTGCTCAGATCCTATATCCAGCAATTCCTACCCCCAGCCTGCAGCTTCCACATGGTCTTGCAGATCAGAGCACAGTGATCCTCATTAGGGGGGGTGCTATTTATTGCTTTCTGAGTTAGGTGTTACCTTATCATCCAGCTCCTAATGGATTTAGATAGCCAGTTCCAGCTGGGGACATGCAGCGAAGTCTCCTTTGTCCAGCTGGATAGGTTTTTGGTTGCTGCTGCAGGGATCCACTCAGAGCCTGGGTGATAGCTGCAGTTTTTCAGACAAACAAACAAAAAAATCCACAAAAAAAAAAAAAAAACAACCCAAAACAACTGTAAGTGGGTCCATCATTAGTGAATTTTTTGAGTGTTTTGCTTTAACAAAACTTAGTACAGTCTGTCCACTAGGTTTATATAGATAGAATAATTTAGAGTAAATGGCATAATAATAAAAGAGAAAGTTGTAGATTTCCTCTCTGACTGTGCAGAATTACAAACTGCTTTTTCTAATAGAATCCTGAAAGTCTTCCCATGGATATTCCATCCAGTTTAAGCTATTTATTCAGGGCTTGAATAGAAAACATACATGGATCCACAAAGAGCTTCTGCAGCAAACTTCATAGCTAGAATACTTATGGAAAGCAGGGTGGAAGAGGATATGAAACTATGTGAATTAATTTTAAAAATCAATTATTGTTCAGAGATAGCGTCTTGCAATACATAATGAACTTTATTCCTGACTTTGTAACAGTTCCAGTATTCCTTTTTGCCATGCAAATTGACATAATATGGTATTATATTTATGTTTACAATAATTCTCTTAAGTTTGGTTTACAATTATTATTTCTCTGCTAGATACAGTGGTTGGTTTGAAATATAAAAAGGCAAGTTAATGAATATCATGAAGCAGTAGGATGTCAAATTTAGTGGAATTTTGGCAACCTTTTCTTGAATCCTGATTAAACTCCCTAATGCCAATGTAGATTAAAAAAAAAAAGGGATTGTATCAGATCTATGTAAGATGATACTCAGAAATAAAACTTACACAAGAGTGCAAATCAACTTCAAACAAACACATCTTTTCCTCTTTTAAGCTTACAAATTAGCGTTAAGATTAGAAAAAAAATGCAGAGATCAGAAGTTGTGAACAGAAGTCCCTGCAAGGCCTGGCTTGTAATTTACCTTTGGAAACAATTACACTGTTGTGGCAAGGTCTGTACTGTAGCTGTCAGTTTGGGAGAAGCTTCTCTCTATTAAAGAAAAATGCATTTTAAGCGCAGATGGATAATAATGACATCATCGTGACTGTGTGATAGTTATAGAGGCTGTTATCACTGTGTATGCTCCTATGCATGAGTGCACATGCTTATATATTTACATAAAAGCAATCATTAAATTGGTGGCTTGCTGGTTTTGTTCCTCTCTTTTTCTTCTTACACAGAAGAGGTGATATCCCGCTTAGATGTTGTCAGTATAAAAGATGCACAGAAACATACTTTAGAAGGCATAATTTTAATTTTTGACAGTTTGATTTAACTTCAGTTTTGCCTATCACAAATGAAGCAATATAACATTTATTTCTCGTGCCTCACCGCACACACTGCATATTAACAGATTTATTTTTGTCCAGCTTCACTTCAGATAGCCTTTTTTTAAAATATAAGTTATTTCTATAGAATGGTTTAGAGTGCTTTCTTTAATGGAAGATTGGCTAAGTGTGAAAATTATGGTTTCTCATACACATTGTAAAAATCTAAGTTTGGAACGGAAACTCCTGTAATATGGTATGATAAAGCCATGCTCTTGCCATGTTTGAATAATACTTTTGTGTGAATTCTTGAGAGGAAACCAGTGTGTATATAGATTACATATAGCATTAAAAATAGGGATGGAGCAGCCAGTGGTTCACATAACAGCCATTCTTGTCAGCTTCTGGGGAAAGTGTAGCCATTATCTGGTTTCTCATTCTAAACCAGTTCCTGTAGAAAAACAGCCATGGAAGGAAGGAAAAAGCATCTGTGCCAAAGAAAAACTATAAGAAAAGCTGTGATGTGTGCTCTACCCAAGTTCTGCATTAGGCATCTCATGTTTCCTCTGCTTCCACCAGCAGAAGTAACCATCTTCAGCAGTGGCAACTGAGAAAACCCCAACCACACTTACAAGTATTTATGTGGGAATGCTGAAGACTGAAATACATTAAGTCTTAAAAAAACCCCAGAAATTACATTTCCCCAAAGTATTGCAGTAAAATCAGACGAATTATTTTAACTAGTTCATCAAACACCAGAAACATCTTTTTTGTCTTTTTGGAAGTCAAAAGAAAAATCTGCTCTCATTTTGAAAACAAAACAGGGCTATGTAAAGCAGAGCTTTGTTTTCTAGATTCTTTGGAATGAAAAAACTTGAGAAGGAAAATTATTTTCACTACCTAACATTTATAGATGGATAGGATTTCAACCATGCCAATGTTCTCAGCATTGTGATGTGTTAATTTGGACTCCTGTATTCAAGATACAGGTCTTTTACAGCCCTGTTCTGAGATACAGTTGTTGCTCCACTGCAACACTGAGATCCTAAAACTTCAGGGCTGGCCTCTGAACATTAGAATGTTGACATCTTTTTGGACACATATATATATTTGAGATTTTCAGGACATAAATTGAATAAGTAGAAGAGAAGAATGAGACAGACTGAAAAGATATAGTTGAAGATTGACAAACAGAATAAAGGTAAGGGAAGAGATAGAAACAAACAAATGAGGGCTCCTGTTCTTGAAAGATGAAGAAACAATTGTTGCATTCCTAATAGCTATGAAAGCATGTAGGCTTGAAGGACTGAGTGGGAAATTTCTCTTGTTCACCATTACAAAAATAACGTTTCGTCTGTGTTGTTGTTTTTTGCGTTTTGGTGGGTTGAGTTGGGTTGGGGTTCTTTTGGGTGGGCCAGGGTACACACAATCTGTGTACCCTGTTTGGTTAATTTGTCTTTCCCCTCATGACTATCTGTTCCATAAAATTTTGGCTACTGAGTAACTCCAGCACATCTTAGAAGCTTTTATAGGCTAAGACACTTGGCTGCTTTCTCCCTTTCCAGGTGAGCCTAGGCTGCATCAGCATTTCTGTTCCCTCATCATTTATGTTCAGACTGCAAGGAGAATGAAAATTGAAGGTGGGAACACCTCCACTTCATATTATGAATTTCCAATGTGCCTGGGGAGGTGGCAGCAGGAAGAGAGGGGAACATAAAAAAGTAAGAAAATCTTTAAGAGAAGATGTGGTCTCTCGCCTAAAAGTAAGAATTTGGTTTCCCATAGGAGCAAAGTCTTTGGAATTTCAGTCCTTGGGAGCTGTAAAATACAGGAAAGGGATTGGTACCGTCGCCAACACTGGCAAGAATGTGGGTCCTGGCTGTTTGTCTGTGTTTTGTAGATGTCTGGAAATCTGCTGCATTTCTGCTAATTGTGATGATCTGTTAAGTGGTGGAGCAGAAATATAGAGGAGTGATGATTGCTGGAACAACGGGCAGTGCCCAAAGAATTGTCTCAATTTGAGACCCAAAAGGAGATGGAAATGCTGTACACAAAGCGTAAAAGGCTCAGCTGAAATTTCCCTGATACTGACAAGTATCTATTTAGTCTGTAGTGTTCCTCTCCTGTGCAAGGTCATGGACTAACATCCTCTTCAAGCAGGGGACAGTCATGCACTGGCAGTGCAGGACAAATAAAACAGGGCCTCTTTCACTTGTTGAAGAAATAACTGATGCATTTTTTTTTGCAGCAAAATTGCTGCAGATTTGTAGGTGTTCTTTTGGATGCTTCTGTAAACTTCAGATAGGTTTTTCACCTTTAGAACAAAGTCTCAACCTTCAGTAATTTTCTGTTTTTTTGAGATCTGAGACAGAGGCAAGAGACCTACATTCTTAAATAATGTGATTGGTAAAGCCATTTTATAATGATAAAGCCATATAAAATTTCAGTTTTCTGGTTTTTTTTCTTTTAAAAGAAACTCAGTAATGTTCCTAATATATTTCTTGTAGTCTCACTGATGAATATCAACATTCAGCTACTGTTGCATCTCTCAGGCAACACCTAGACTTCACATTATTTTGAGTGAAGGAGAAGGGAAAAATTGGAATCCATAATAGCAAGGTCCAAAATTAAAGATATCACAGAAATTTTTTTAATGTGTACAATGTATTATATTCTTTAACAAACTAAAAAACATTTTGCTGATGTAAATATGTACAATATCCCCCATGCTGCAATTCAATGAAATGCTTATTGGAAAATATTTCTTCAATAGAAATACTTCTATTGAAATTCTTCAGCAAGTAGCAGATGGCGAGACCCAGTAAACTACAGCCTGTAAAGTCTTGAAGGACTTAAATATGTTGCATTATGAGGCAAATAGAAACTTAAAAAGTTTTGTGTTTAATTTCATTCGTTTCATTCATGTACAGTATGTCATGGGCCACCCTCAATTCCCAATTGCCACTCTTATCCTAAGTGGTGTTCTTTGATTATCTCATGTCTGAATATGTTATTATATACAATTAGCTTGTTTCTTTTTTTCTGCTCAAAAGAAAATAATTTGCAAAAGGTTAAATTATTTACCAAAACAAATTACTGTTTTCATAGTTCAGTAAAAGCACACTCTAGGGTAAACGGACCCATTAAGAGGAGGATGAAAAATACTTTTTTAGTATAATTCCACATGAATTCAACCAGAGAGAGTCAAAGATGTTTTATATCTCCCAGCTATAAGGCAAAGTCCAAAGCTGTGCAGTCTTTCCTAGCTCATCATGCAAGATTGAGTTTAGGATTCTGTTATCCTTCTGAGAGCTACAAATATTTTCTTCTGTTTTAATTCATGCATATTTTTGTATTTTCAGCTTCCATCTTTGAAAAAAAAAAAGAAAAAACCTCAAGAACGTGTTTGTATTCCACTGAATCTATTAGACCTTGGCACCGATTTGAATGATTGTAAAAAGAGGCCTCCAACTGGGAACATTTTATGCCTATTTAGAAGGCAGTTTCACACTGCTAGAACAGTGATCATTAAGGGACCTAAGTGAGACAGCACACAATGCTCCTAAGCTTGGCATGAAATAACAGGACAGCCAACTTTTAAATCCTAGCAAGTCCCTTACAGGCATTTACCCTTATGATCTTTGATTCCAATTGTATGATAATTATGATAAGTACTCCCTGCAGTGTAGGAACATTAAATGCAGAAAAAGATAAGTTTCAAAACAGAATTATCAGTATAAAACAGAGAACAATAAAGGGGGCAATGAGTTAAGCCTGGGAAATCTAGGCTTGTGTTGATATAGAAGCTGGAATTTTTCTCCACCTGGAACTGAAAATCTGTAACATCTGTATTCAAAAAACAGAAAAAAGAGCATAAAAAAGATACTTTTGAATGCCTGATATGCTTCAGTAATTTAATTTTGAAAAATTATATATAATCTAAAAACGTATTAATTGTATACCTTTTTATTCAATAATTCATTTAATTGATCCATATAGGCTGATACTGGTTCCCCCTTGCCTAATTACCTAATGCTGAGAGTGATTAGTAATGGAAAATTATGGAGACAGCGTAAGATATGATTTCTACAAAAGAAACCTTTCCCTTGTGCTCTTCTGCTTAGCAATAACCCAAAAATCTCTGTCTCCTAATTTACTGAAAATCTGGGTCTCATGTAAGCCTGATTATCCCTTAAGGCTCATTCCTCCTAGCCAGTAGAAATGTACATTTCCTGGGAGAATTTTAAAGAAAAGCAAACTCCCCCAATTTGCACATGCTTCCACTTAAAATTTATTGATTATCTGATTTGCTATATTTTCCTCTGTCTTTATTAATTGCTGTGTTAAGTCTTCTCATGAAAAATATTTTTTAAGGACTTTTGCTTTTCCTTGCTATCAGAAAATGAATAATCTTCCACTGCCTGTACTAACAAGTTGTGATCGATGATACATAGGCAATTATATACCGCTAGAACGTTAAAGGTTTGTCTCTTAAAAAGAAATGTTTGTCTTCATTTGATGAAATTTTGAGTAACTGGAATAGCTTGTTGCTTCTTAAAAATGCCACAAAACCTAAAACCTGCCAGGCAGAGATTTATTGGCTGAGCAGGGGCAGAGGTGATGTAGCCATGTCCATTATTACTGATTACATGCTCATCTTGCCTGACCTGATGGCTGAGCAGCTCCCCAGTGCCACCAGGACTATTTTATCCACAGCAATGATGGTGTCAGGTAGGCTGTCTGTCTATAGTGAGTGCAGCTGTTTGCATTGTGGCTTCTTCCACTCTGCAAAACATATTTTCTTTTGGGAGTAGAGGATTAAATCAGGATTGGCAAAAGCAGTCTTCTAGTATTAGAGGCCTTTTAACAACCTACGCATAATCTCCACCTTAAATATGAGTAGTTTTTGGTTTTAGTTTTGGTTTGGGGATTTTGTTTGTTTTTATTTGGTGGGGGGTGGTTTGTTTGTTTTGTTGTTGTTGTTTTGGTATGTGTTTTGATCCTGTTGCTCGTACCATTAGGTTTTATCAGAAGAAAATCTCTGATCTCTGAGGTTTAGACTTTGTTTTGCATTGCATATGGTCATTCTCTTTCCAGCATTCTACAGGGTTATTTAATTTACATGTGATCACACTCTTTAATATGCTTAACATACTTCATGTATTCCCATATTTGGCTAAATTAAAAAAAATCCACTGCTTTCCTTCCCTCAGGGGTCTTTTTGGCCCCTTGATCATCCTAATAACTATGTCTCTTCTACTTTGAATTTCTCTTTCTAAAGAATTTTACAAAAGTTTCATTGAGATAGCTGATATACCTTAGCTGCTGCACAGGTGTAATTATTGGGCTGCAGAACAGACCTCAAAAAGGAATGCAAAAAGCAACTCCCTCCAAACACTACCTTTTCAAATCCTCTGGTAGTGCTAGAGGGAAAAAATGGACAGCTATCTTCAAGATTTGATCTTCATGAATCTAACTAGCCAGTCTACTCTCTCCTCCCTACTTTAAGATCATTTGCATGTTCAAAGGAGCAAAATGGCAATATGGGCTCTGTGCAATGTCCTTCACGTAGATCAAGGAACCTATGCTGAAAAATTCTTCTGGAACACTCCTCCCTGTCATAGTGTTTGCAGTAGCAGGACCTGGTTTAAGTTCAACCCTGCAAAAAAAAAATAGTACTACAAGTGAGCGCCTCAATTTTACACTTCATTGTGGAGTTTGATGCTGACCATCCATACGTTTTGAAACAAAACCAAACCTTTTGTGGTTAAAACACTTCAGCCTTTCCACTCCTTTGAGAAGGACTGAAAGGAATAGCAGTAATTTCACTGTTTTCTGTTCTCTAATTACAGAATTTAGACACAGTTCAGTCCTTTTTGTTTCTTTCATTTAATATTACCATACTATTCACCAGTGTTTGCATACCAATAAATTTAAGAAAATAAGAGGTTCTAGCCTTTTTTTCTCTAAAAGTTCAACATGTTCATCACATATTTGTGTTCAGCAAAAAGTGATAGAACATTTTATCTCTCTAAAATGCATCTGTAATTTAGATGCAAAATTTAAGATTCAAGGCACAAAGAACTTTAGGCCTAATCAAGAAATTACTATGATGGCATGTGAATGAAGATTGCTGGGAAGCAGTTAGTACAAGAACTGAGAAGTTTGAACATCTCTTCCATTAAAATCATTGCATTATCTCAGTATTGTACAAACCCAACAAAGGAAGTTACTCAGCAATTCTAAAGAAGGAGAGCTACGATCCAGTGCTTTACTAAGTTCCTGCATAAAACTTGCCTGTAAAGCTCTGTCAAATTGCCTACTTTTTTCTTTCATTCCTTTGGCAGAAGCGCATTAACTTAAAACCAAAGTAGGAATATTGCCAGCAAATCTTTTAAAGTGAAATGAGCTTGAGACTTAAAGCTAAAATTATTAGAGTGTGGAGCTTAATGCAAATTATACACATTAGTTTGAATGTCTGATGAACCACTAAATGTTTTACATAATAATTTTGTTACACCTGTACGATTTAATTACCACTTTCTTATCAATAGTCTGCTCAGGGTATATGTTTAGCTGCTTGTCAGACAAGGTCCTTCTATACAGAAAGACTTTAAGACAAGGGTTTCCAGATGTGCCCAAGGGAACAAGACATCTGGCTTCAAATGAACATGAATCTTAAAGAACTAAAATGTTTCTGTAAAGGACTGCAGAATCCACTTTCATTTTTATTCTAGTAGTGCTTAGAAACCTCACTTTTGCTGGCTGTTAAGCACATAAAAATGATACTAAAAAGCCTTAACTACAACTGCAATTAAATGCTTTCTTTTTTTTTTTTCCTTTTAATAAAGAAGTGTATGACAAGACTGTCCCTCTAGTTCAGATTTGGTTTAATATCTTGAGTAAGAGTGGAGAATCTTATGAGTGCTTGGTGAACTGCAACTGGCCATGCATGCAGTACAGAGCAAGACAAAGGCTACACTAAGGCAGGGAGAGACTAATGGAGGAGATGAAGGAGAAAGTGGTAAGAAAGCAGTGAAAGGAAATTAATTTTCTCATTCAATATCCAAGAGAAACTGCTGCTTTCATTTGTTGGTGGCAGCCGTGGAGGGAGCATAGGATACCACATGAGACCTGAACGTTCCTGCTGCTCCTGCTAGTTACAGCTACTGTTGGAGAACACTTCCAATCTCTACATGCTGACTTCTGCCTCTCCATGCATGTTTCTGGGGGAAAATCTTAAGGGGGAATTTTTATCATTTTTTACCCTACTGTCTTCTGAAGAGGAAGCTTGTTTAACCCCTGGCAGTCAATTTACACCAGAAGAATTTACCATTTCATATGGGTCATATTAACTATTTTAGTATAGTTTATGAATAATTAAACAAAGATCTTGCCATTTAGAAGACAGAAACAAGACACAGAAAGGATTAATGTGTGTTGTGAGTTCTACATCTTGGGGAAAATGCTGTCTTCTATAAATTCAATATTTATTTTCAATTAAGAACAAAATTTTAATTATTTCTCTTAAAAGTATCTGTAGTCTCAAATCTGTTATGTAAAGTTAATTTTTAGCAGTTAAAAAAGTGCCCATGAAAGACTAGTATATTCAAACCAACTTAGATAAAATTGTGTGATGTAGAAGCAATTTACACTTCTTAATAAGTACATTGTTCTTGTAGAAAGAGATTGTCATATTCCCTGACAGCCAATTTTCTAGTGATGAATTGTCTAAAACCCATTCTTTCTGATATTTTTAGTAAGTAGATGAATAAGTGGTAAACCAATTTTTCTGCTTTTCTTTACAGATCAAAGCATTCTTTTAATTATATTTCACACTAGTGTTACAGATAAGCATATGACTGCAAGAAACAATAGCCATGTTATACTGTTAGAGCAGTAAATCTGTCTCTTGTTGTTTAGAGTGATCACTCTCTATTCTCTCTATTTGTTTAATTCTGTTATTTGTTCATCCAAGGCATGGACCAATGACCACAGAAATCCACAAGAAAATCCCTGCCAATTTCATACATTTTGTAACAAAAACATAATGCCAAAACTTTTTTCCCTACTTACAAGTACTTTAGGTTTTTGTTAATTTTAAAATACTTTTTGTTCCACTCTGCCCCAAGGATAAGGTGTCTCTAAAAGCCTTGTTACAGGGAAACGGTTTCTTTCAGGAGAAAATCTTAATCTATGGATGTCATTTCACTGCTGATATATTCTGTTCATGCTAACTCTTTTTTCAGTCAAGTCCTGTTAAGTAAAGTAATGGCCAAATCTATACAGAAGGAGTAACAAGTATATATGACACTGACTTGTGTCCTGAAACATTTAAATTGTAAAGGGAAAATTTATGTTGTTTTTTTTTTCTTATCTCTTTCTCCTGGGGGTACAACTATGAATGCAAGAAACCAAACACAATCCTTGCCTTTTGAAAATATTGAATGGCCTTTTCTCAGCATCTGCATACTTGCAGACCTGCAGAGAGCTGAAGTATTCACCTGCTCCATGACTCTCTTTGAAATACTTTGGTTAACCAATGTGCACCCATTGGTGACAGTCACCTGCTGAGGAGCACTCTACGTAATTTCTGCTGTTCCTTTTCTTCCAGGCTCTTCTGGGCAAAATGGGAAGCCCTTTTTTCCTTCCTGCTTCAGGTGGTGTGATTAAAGTAACTTGCATTCCATGGGCAAAAAAGAGAGAATTGGGTGGCAAACCTGACTCCATTACCTGCTACTTTTGAAATGTATTATCACTTTCTGGCAGTCTTGGACATTTCTGAACAATAGGGCTCAGGAAGGATGGAAACAACAGCTAGTTTGGAACGTGGAGCAGTAACTGAGAAGTGAATACGACACCTATGTGTCCCCTCAGGATTTAATAAAACAGAATCTGGGGGCATATTGCAGCTGGGAGGTTCTCATGCTCATAGCATGAATACAGTTGACTTTTGTAGGAGTCCCATCTTTATTCCAAGTTTTCCCTGTTGGCTCTGGCCAGTGTGACTTCAGACTGTGCAAAACTATGACTTTGTAGGAAAAGAATACTAGAGATTCTGGACCCCTTTTTTTCTCCTCTGTCAGTTAATTAAAGGACACTTGTGTTGAAAAATGAGGCAATCTACCTGATTAGAGTATGGACAGCTACATTTAGCATAACATCATAACATAAAAAACTATAAGCATCTATTGAATGGTAACATTAGGATTTTGTTTATAGGCATTATAGCACAGTATTAAGTACATTTCTTTAAATAGGAGACTGTCTACATGCCTAAAATTTTTAAGGGACATGTTGAGAAAATTCAACCAACTTCATCTTACAATATATAGATATTGTGATAACTATGTACAGGCTACTAGATCATACATTCTGATTTACAGCCAAGACATAGACCTCAAATTTAGGTTTCATCCAAAAGGCTGACAACAACACATATTTTTGTCTCATTAAACCACAAAACCACCAAAATGCTGTCATTAAGGATATCTTATGTATCAGCATCATTCTGTGGGTAACAAGGAGCTGTTTGTAGGGATTAAACATCAACGTCTGTGTTTCACAAATAAATCTGCCCAGAATTAAATTTTATACCTGCATCAGAGCACCTCTGGGGTATTACAGCACTCTCCTGCACTGTGAAGTCTATTTATATTTCAAATATAGTGGGTTTTTAATGGATGCTTATTTAGATTGATCCTGTTTATTTGGAGCATTAAAATATTCATTGGCCAAAAGATCAGTATGTGGCTTTGAAACACGTCTATCAAAAACTTGTTTATACAAAACACTGAATAGACAGAATTTGCTGTCTATTGAAATGCTACACAAGTAAACTACCACTATTCCAAGCAAAGAGAAATCAAGGGCACTTCCAAATTTTTCACCTCTCTTAATTTTTTACTTGAACTTAATATTCTTGACTATAATTGAGGAGAAAAGTTGAACCTTCTTGTAATCAGCATCTACTCTCCTGCATGTTGAACATCACAATATTTGCTCTACCAGTGCCTGGTAATTACATTTATTCTGCCTTTGAGTGCTGTGTGTCAGACTAAGCCAATGACTGTTGGAGTCAGCCACTCAAAAAATAATAAAGATCTCAATCATGATGACAGATCTACATGTGAATGGAAAATGCATAACTATTTTGCCAAGTGGAGATAAAAAATATATATTTATGATCACTGCTGCCACCTAATTGCCCTGGAAAACATTGATTTGAAGAGCTCTCCATGGCTGTATATCCAGCCATTGGTCAATGTAATCTGTCACTGGAATAGTAATATATCACATTACCAGTATATTGTACACTTTTGAAGAATGTAACACACCACACACGTCAATTAATTAATTCCCCAAACTACACACTCAAGCACCCTGGGAACTAACCATTATTCTCCTAGTTTAGGTTTAAATAAACTGAACAAAAGCAAACAGCATCTCGTGCAAAGTCAGTGAGCTAGCCATGAACTGAGGCTTAGAATCCAGATTTTTTAATCATACCTTACTAATCAAAACATACTAATGCCAGTTATTGGTCTTAATTACCAGTGTGTTTAATTAGTCACATTTTCAGAAGCACAGAGTTAACAAACCGTGTGTAGATGACTATCAAACACCTCTTAGAGCACAAACACTTTTCAGTTATATTTGTTTTTACTGCTGCATAGAGTCTAGTGTACACTAGAGCTTTGTTTCAATCTGTAACCACTGGGAATTTTCAGGCTTCTACTGTATTGCCCAGCATCTTGTATTTGTAGACCATATTTCAGCTAAAAGCAACATAATTTAAACTATTTTAGAACATTCATGTTTAGTATGAATTGATATGCAATAGTGTTCAGAGTTTTTGACTGAGTCCTTAATGTGAGCAGTGATGCCATATAGTTCTTAAAATGAAAGAAATGACACACAAACTGAAGACAATTTTTACATAGTCTCTGAAACAAAACAAAACCAAGGGAAGCAAAATAATTAAAATGGAATAAAATGTAAAAATATAAATAAAATAAAATAAAATAAAATAAAATAAAATAAAATAAAATAAAATAAAATAAAATAAATAAAATAAAATAAAATAAAATTAAATTAAATTAAATTAAATTAAATTAAAGCTACTGAAGTTATTGGCACATATATAAACCTTTAAAGGTCTTTTAAAAGCAAGAGACATTTTTACCTTTTATCATCAGATCCAAGCTTATGTTTCCAACCATGTCTTATCTTCTGGGCCTTATCCAAAGCTTATAGTGGTTAATGAGTGTGTAGAAGTTTGGACAATTGAAGTGCGGTATGGAAATTTGAGGAAACTTCTGTTTCCTCTTCATGCAGTTCAGCCGATGTTATGAAAATGCTGAAGATGCTTAAATCAACTGAACACCACACAGACAATCTGAGCTAGACAGGAAGAAGGGGGGAAAGACATGCCCAAAACCCCCAGTTTTGTAAAAACTAGGCTTTGTACTTAAGCATTGGAAATCTGTGTTGATTGGGAAGTAATCAGCTTTTTCACAGAACATTTCCTCCCTAAAAACAGGGAAGAAACATAGTCTGAAGACACTTCTTCATATTTAATACAGAGGAACAGCAAACCACCTTGCTTTCATGGCACATCATATCTAGACTCCTAAGTGGAGGAGATGAATGGATTAGTCTTTTCATTGTCTTCAATGGCAATGAAGAGCTTTCAGATTCAAAAATAAAACCAACTAAATGGTAAAAGAAGAATTTTTTCTTTGTTTTAGTCCCAAGACACAAACTCTGGATTCTCAAAATGTTTGTATTGGTGTAAAATAACATAAAACTAAATGCCTGCATGTTTCTATGGAAGATTGTGTTGTTTCTGTGATACTCAGAAAACTGAAATAAGCATTCTTTTAGTGTGATTTAATATCTGACTGAATACAAGACTGTTAAAGAGACATTTAGAAATTTTCCCATTCACCCGAAGAGGATTTTGGCCGTTCACAGAAATAGGTAATGGAAACCAAAAGCTGTGTTTTCGCGAGCAGACAAAAAACCCTTAAGACTCTGCAACCAAGAGGAAAGATTTTGCATCTCTTCCCTTCAAAAGCCATACCTGCCTGCACCCCAATGAGTCCCATTCATACTGTCCTGTCGCCTTCCTGAAACTGACTTTGAGAAGTGTTACAAGCCTCAAAGACATTCATCTCTCCTTCCCTTTTCCCTTTTTCAACAGATTTGCTCTTAGGGGAGACTAACAGGCATAAAATTTATAAAATAAGACCAGGGGAATGGAACAACAAGAAGAAGAGAGAGGAGAAAAGAGAAAAATAAAATCTAGTTTAGGTAGTTGCAAACTCTCAAACCTGCTTGCTGTCAAAGTGCTAGTGCTGGCAACCATGGATTTCTACTTGTAGATGAAACAGCTCTGAATGTGAAAAGATAAGAGGAATATGCTTAGAGAGTATTGGGGAGACTTCTAATTTGAAAAATCAACTTTTTATATAATAAGATGAAGACAGAACTTTATTTTAAACACAATGCGAAGTATTTGTCGTACTGAGTTGGGAAAAGCCCACACTTGTAAAAATGAATAAAGTTAGCAGAAGTGATATGAATTCCAGACTAATACTTTAAAGGCACTTCTCTTTTCAGCATTATGACACTATTTGACCAGGGGCAATAACACTCAAACAGTTTTTAATCTCTGGTTGTACTTATATGACTGTTGCAGTCAGTGAACACTTCAAAGTGCTTTACAGGCATTAGAAGCCTAATTCTGCTCCTGTAATTGTATTCTGTGATCACTTCCTTATGCTGGGGGTCAGGGCAGGAAAATCACAGCCTGGCTCCACTGCCATTGTTCACATTGAGCAGCCCCATTCTCCACCTTTTGACTTCCGCACTACCACTAGGAAGTGAGCACGAGGTGCAGTAAAAGAGTTTTGATGTATTTCCTTATACTGTTCTATTGTTGTAATGTTGAAGATGATTTAAAGGCATTTTCTCCACAAGAAATTATCAGAATTCAAAAATGGTTTTGATCTTTCTGGAGCACAACTAACAAATAAGCTTTTAGTGGCTCACCTTATTGGGAGTGCAATTTAAGAAATTTATTCAATACTTTCTACAATTTAGAATAGTGTGTATAAAAAACCCCAGTATAACCCCCCCAACCATTCTCTCTAAATCTTATGATAGATTGCTAGATTTATACTTCAGTGCAATTTTAACATCCAATTTATAATGTTCAAAGTAAATTAAATTAAACTTATTGCTGTCATCACCTTATGGTTATAATCAGTATATTTTATTCCCAACCAAACATATGATTCTCCTGTCTGAAGCCAAGCTTGTATTATATAGCTGAGGGATTTACTCAAAAAACAAGAGTTTGGAGAGACAGTGAGATAAGTGCATTATCTTTAGAAATCACATATTACCACCTAATAACTGCAGAAAAGCATTTTTTTTAGAGTTTCTATATCTTTTCTCTATTCATATTTGTGAAAGGGGTTATTTATTTATTTATTTAGAGGGTACTTATGTAGTCTGCTGCTGCAAATAGGATAAAGTTTGGTTTCTTATCTATGATTACATTTTTGTGTGTTGAGTTAGCAAGCTGTAGGGTAATATCTGCTGCCTTATCACTAATATTTCATTTATGTTATTGAAATGAAGGTTATTATCAAATCTGTTAACAATTTCATACACATGTAAATAGTTGGCAGAGGGAAAAGGATTTATTTGAAGGAAATATGTAACTGAAAAAGAGCATAAAAGGAAGAGAATTCCTAGTCTAATGCTATCCCATATATTTTGAATTTTAGAATGAGAGAGATGGCAAATTCTGTGCATCAGTTTTCCTCTCTTTATTGTCTGATTTTAGAGAGAAAAAATGAAAGTGTTTTTTTAAATATAGTGAGAGAAAAAGGACTTCACCATGGTAGTCTTACATGCTCATCATTAAAATTACCATGGAAAAATCTTAGTTGAAGGTGGATTTGCACAACTGACCAAAAGAAGTTATGAAAGCAGAACCATTAACTTGGAAAGGCAGAGGCAACAACAAGAAAACTGTAATTTATTTTCTTGAGTGGTAGATAATATTGTAATTATTTTTTTTTAATTTTTTGGTAATGAAGAGGTTCTAGAAAGACTTCAAAACTTTTTATATGTGGTCTAGTCAATATTTATTTTGAAAATACCTGAGGCTTTCCCACTAACTTAAGTAAAATATGCAGACTATCACAATAATTACTACTTGCCATGAGCAGAAATTTGACTGAAAAATGCATTAGGGTGAAATAGAAAACCAGTTTCTAGTTCCCATCCTCATTTTTCTCAAACCCTCAGGTATTTGGATTTCACTGGAAGAAAAGCCAGATCTCATTACATCTAGTTTTGATATTTTGTCATCCAGTTAGGGGAATAAACATGTACCCTGGATTAGGCAGGGGCCATCAGTGTAGTGTGTAGGTGGAACTGTTAATTCCCCTGTGGCTTCCCTTGCAGCAGTACTAAGCAGTGCCACATCACTTCACTAAGCAGCTTTAGGAGGTTTGTGTACTCAGCAAAGCCAAGGCATATTACTCTGAATTGCTGAAGAAGTGCTTTTACTCAGTAAGTCTAAGTATCCCTTTGTCTTATAACTACAGCAAGAATGTGCCTTTCTTGGTAGGAGCTGACTTTTATTTCCTAATGCTCACTTGTAGCAGGTTTAGCACACAGCAGTTATACACCCATCTCTTTGGGCTCAGGACAGCTCTGCACACAGTGGGAAAGGTTACCAGGAGCAGTTTACATTAGAGCTCTTTTGCTGTCTTTGCTGATACAAATACTGAAGATGTATTAGCACAACATCTTCCTTTGGAAATCTAAGCCCCTTCTTTTTTATTAGAGCCTCAACACCTTCAGTACTCTAGAACTATAACAAGAAAGATATATTTTTTCCCCAGAATGTTAAAGATACAATTCTTGTTTTCTGTTGATGGCTCCCTGTACATTTCACTGGGTTTCACATCACTCTGAACGTAATAGCAATACCTTTCTCCACATATTGTTCTCACTATTAGCGCTTAGTGAGATGGGTTCAACCCCTGCTTAATCAATTGAATAGCATACAGCTGATGCTCTGATAGAGCCCACTGCAAACAGCACTAAATTGCTAGCTTGGTACATGTTCAGTATTCAGAGGATCAAATTCTCACCATCTCAGCAGTTGCCAAAAGAAAAATAGGTCATATAGAGGTGTCTGATGAAGAGGTAAATGTTTTGAAATACATCTAAACAAGAAATTTACACAAATGTACACACAGAGTTACATGTACTATTAGTACACAAAGAATCAGCAGAACCCAGAACTGATTATACTTTTTAATGCAGGAATGCTGAATTAAATGGCCTTATTTGGCTTGACAGTTTTAGCTTGAGTTAGGTCTGTAGTTCACACAAGTTGATTCATCAATATTTATGTTAAAAGGGGAAAGGGGTAAAATAAGAAAGTTACCTAGAGTATTTGAGAAAAATTGACTGCATCGTTCAGTATGAAGCAGATACATTACCTAGATGTATTATTAGAAAATAGGAAGAATTTATTTGTTGCCACAGAGACAAAAATAATCTGCTTGATATAAAAGCTCTCTTCAATCTCTTCTGAAGAGGTATCTCACTCCCATGCATCCGACTTATTAAACATATATAAATCATAGTACATCATAGGAAATTTGAGAATGAAATTAATGAGAGGGGTTGACAGTTTTCTAACAGAAAGATTCAATAGAGACGAAATCATGAAAGCAAAGATTAAAGCATCGAAGAAACCACATAAATCTCTGTTAAGGAAATATCTATGCCCTATAACACTAGTCAGAGAGTTAAGAAAAAGACAGGGAAACTATGCATAAGAAAAATTTATGACATAGCGTGACAAATGATTCTCTATTCTGACCAATTTTTAGAATGCTTACCAAGAATCAGAACAGTAATTTTGGCATATCTTAGTGCTAGAACGCGATATAATTTTAGTAAGTCTGTTATACACAGCCTGCCATGTGAATACAATGCTCTCCTTTAATCTGGTTCACCTTCCAGCAGAAAACTAGCAGAAGACAGTTGTTTCATAATAGGTACTGAAATTGCTGGCTTCTTTGTAGGACCCCCTCAAAAATTTTAATATGCTACCTAACATAGTTGTGCAAATCTTGAGTCATTATCCTTCCCAGGAAGACGCTGTGCAAATTAATTTCTCAAATCTTCCTTCAAATGGGTCAGGGGATAGCTTTTACATCTTCAAGAGTCCCAGGTGAAGCTGGAGGTTGTTTGCCTACCTACCATGTGGATTGCTGGGGTTTTTGGATTGTTTTCGGAGGGGGCTTGTTTTGATGGAAGCAAACACTGAAATAGATCACAAGTTTAAAGGATTTTAATTCAGACACAGACTCTGTGGACAGTGAAAAATTGCTGGTGTTGTCTGGCTGAATTTCCTAGGAAGTATTCCAAGAGTAGAAGAAGCCTGCACTTACAGTTTCATCATAGCATTTAATCTTAATATATTTTGCTGGGGACAGTACCGCCCAATAAACTATAGTACAGTGAGGTTATGCTAATTAAGTGGAAGTGGATTTCTTGTTTGATTAGACTGTATCTGGTTGATCTGTGATGGGGATGACAGCAACAGTAATCTAATCTCATCCACCAACCCATCTGGTATTTCTAATGTGTTTATTGTGCTGTTGTATATACATCATCAATCATGGATGTAAAATATGTAAATACTGCAGACATAAATAAGGGATGACATATTAATTGAGCAACATGCAAATTGCTACATTTACAGTGCTGGGAAGTGGGTGCTCTAGGGAACTTCTCATTACAGATCAGCTGCTGATATGCAGCTATTAACACCCAGCTGCTTGCTTCTGCCACGGAGAGCTTTGCAGTGATACCAACTGCTGCTTAGCACTGCACAAGAAATGGCTTAGTACTGCACTGAAAAAAATATTTACTGTACACTTAAATGTGGTTCTGGAAAACAGTTGCAAGAAGAGGGATGAAACAGGGTCCAGCACTATTTTATACACATTAAACTTGCTTTTGCCGAGAACCCTCAGTTACAAAGCTGGTCAACGCATCACTACTTTCTCTTGCTTTATTCTTTGCTAGTGCCTGCTTTGAGGTATCTGCATACTCACTCAGCCTTTCTTTTCAGATAATTAGTCTTCCAAATAAGCCTTGTACTGTCCCTCAGGGTTTAACTATTAAAGTCTCCTTACTGCTCTTCAGTCTTATCACCATGTCTTATTTAGCTTTATGCACTTATCTCTCTGCTACAGCCTTATCATGCAATTCTTTTGTGACAAGAATTCAGGGACAGTTCTATTGTAGTTGCATTATTTTCAGCCTCTATATAATGTTATCAGCCTAATGAAATCAGATGTTTGCTAGAAAGAAGATCTGGATTCCTTTTTCAGGTGCTTAGCTATTTTGCATATACTCTCATTTCTTCAACTTCCTAATTAATAGTATTTGTTTTCTATCTTGCTTCAAATGACATCTTTATTTTCTGTGCATTTCGCTCCCTGTCAAACACTCTGACATGACCAGAAGTTTTATTTTGTACTTCCTTTATATTTTAAAACTTAAACCAGCAGTTTAAAACTATCTGATGCATGAAAATGAGAATTGCTTTAATTTATGTTTGCTTTTTATGCTTCAAGTATCTCAATAACATGAAAGAATATTTTTGACATTAAAAGATAGAATGCCCTTTAAATGAACAGAATTATTTAAAAAAAATGTACATTCTAGAAGAAAAAAAATCTCAATATGCAAAACATTATGTTTAATTGAATTATTTAAAAGCAGAATATGTGTAAAAATAATTGAGAGATGTTCTGAAAGAAGTATTACTAAAGTATTTCTTAAAATATGTCAGAAGCACATTTTACCTGCTCTGCACTTCAGTAGAAACAGAGCATTTGCTTTGGTGATCTGGTAGAGATCAGGGAAAATTATTGTACCATGGGGAATTTGTATGAAGTATTCATTCCATTAAGTTTTCAAAACCCTCTGATCCATTCAGCTACTGATTCAAAATGAGAATATTATAGGAGCAGAGACATTGTTTTTATGATGATGCATGCAAACAGAACAGATTTCTTAAATGAACGCACCTTTTGACTCAGAGATTAACCTCACAATAATATGATGATATAGGCCTATTCCTCAGCCAGGAATTCCACAGATCTTTCTGTTGCCTCTGCTGTGCTATAAATGCAATTCGCTTTTCCCTCAGTAAAGTTGTTAAGATGTTACATGACCAGAGCTACTGCTCTGAATTAGGGTGCTGTGGTTTGCTGGGTGCTCAAACTTGTGCTGGAATGCAAAACCTTCCAATTTGGTCATTTCTCACTCAGCATACTTTTAATTTTGTTTTAAACTAAGTTTAGTACCACTGTGATGCTCTATACTGAGTCTTTTATCTGCTTTCTTTCATTTTCTTGATTCCAATGAAGAATAGAGACATGGCTTTTCTTCTGGAGCAGGTTTCAAGGCTGTATTGACCTTTTCCCCATATTGATATAATAAAGCTCTCAGATTCAAAAACCACCATAATGGGCCTGGCTAAAAGTCCACTTAGTCTGGTTTTTCTGTATACAAGTGAGGACATTTACAAATACTTCAGATGAGAAAGCAAGAAATAGTGGACATAGAGATCACTTTTCTTTAAGATCTCATTTTATCTCTTAATAATTTTATTATAAAAGTGCATTTTATCTTAAAAGTTTATTGTGTAACCTTTTACTTTTAATTGCTTCTCAAAGAAATTTTGACATGCTTTAGTAATTCATTTGCACTAATTTGCACATAAATTTTTATTTTTCTCATATGAATGGGAAAGGGTTTTTAAGTTGTTTTTGGATTTATTTCTTTTAACCAGTAAAATCAGTTGCATATTTTACTCTATTTATTCTTGACCATGCTGAATTTTTTTTGCTGAACCTTTGTAAATCTTTGTATAATTTTACATCTTTGTACCTGTCCTCCAACTTGAAATGTGTCCTTCCTCTTGAAATGTTTAAATAGTCTCTCTGTTGACATTTACAGCATGATTACTCTATTATAAAGTGGCTATTCTGGAAGCATGAAATATGAACTACAGACAACTAAGTAATTTTTTCTTCTTTTCATTCTCCACTTTGAGAATGAAAGAAAGTGAAAATATTAAAAGACAGAGAAACCAATATTAAATATTGAGACAGATACCTTAATGCTAAATTATGTATATATTTGAAAAATGAACAATAAATTCATTAGTATTTTACTTCACAACAGTGAACCAAGAGGTCTTGCAGTTGATTCAATGCATACATTCAATGCTAGCGATGCATCTGACTTTGGAGAGAAAGAACAGGTGTTTGATCTCTGTGCTCCTGTGTGATTCCAGGGCCATGGGTGCACATTGCACATTTGCCAGCAAGGAAGCTCACACCTCTGGCTGGCTCTGAGCATTCACCCCCCACTCACAGGGGGTGACTGCACACAGCCTGGCCCAGGGGCTGTGCCCGGGTCTGTCTCGGTGCCTCCTCAGTGCGATTCCCACCGTGGGCCTGCCAGCAGTGGACAATTTTTGAAAGCACCAGTGCTGACCCTGTATGTGCACTGCTATCCCAATCTGGGTTGACCAGGACAAGCCACTAACAACCTGCAAAATTTCAAAATGGCTTTAGCAAAGATAGCAGTCTTCTGTTGCTTGTACAACCACCTGTACTTCCTCCAGCAACTTCCCTCAGGTGCAAAGGTTCTTCAATGTTCATTCTGCCATTGCATTGCAACTGCTACATTTTTATAATATTTTATGCCTGACTAGTTCAGCATTTTTTAATATAAAACTATTTTTCTGAACAAACTGTTTTACAAGGCTATTCAAGCTGTATACAGAATTTATTCTTAAGATGTTATTTTTGCCATATTTTGACCCTTATTTAAACAGAATATCTGTTAAATGCAACAAAGGATAGTAATGAGAAATATAATGACATAAATTTCTTGTGTATCATCTAAACACTGAGCATCTGACTGTAAAAGCATTAACATCACTTGTACAGAAATCTTATTTACATATGATCCTAGCTTTTTTTTTTCTACATTGACTAGGTTACAAGTTCAAAATAATACTTTAAAATGGCAAAAATTAACAAAATACTTTGGACAGCTGGAGTCACTATCTGTATTTGCTTATTATCTATCTAAAATCTCTCCTCTTAGCCCTGGATTCTTGTCACATAAGCTTACATAATCAACCATAGTGACTGAATTAAGAACATATTCTCTCTAGTGTCCTTACACAGTCAACAAAACAGTCTTATCACCTTCAGAACTGTATTCAAAGAACTTAACTTGGTAATTTCCTTAGAAGTTGGCCCTTGGTAACTATTGATCACTGAGGAAACTGTGACTTCCAGAGAAGGCCATACTGTAGTCAATGCAGCACAGGATAATGTCTGTTCTTAAATAGGAAGAATTGAACAATGAAGTTTAAAATAATATTGAAAGGCTTGTCACTAAACTTATTTATTTTAAATGGCTTTGAACAAGCCATTTACTTACATTTCTCCAATGAAGTATATTTCCACTCTGATTATTTCAGAGAACCAAAAGTGATTAAATCACGGTATTAGTCATAATGTAGGGGTATTCAAACTCAAAATCCTTATAGGAGAGAACAGCCTTACTCTAGCTTCAAACTGTAGAAAATGAAAATGACACAAAAATGAGGATGGTACTGAAAAGAAACCTGAAAGGGTAAGTTGAATTTCTAACATATAAGCACTGGAAACTATTTAAAATAACAGTAATATCAGCAAATAGAAATAATCAAAGGAAAAAGTCACTGGAAGGGAAAAATAAACAGTCAAGATGATTAAATGCCTTAGTAACAAAAGGTGAATAGAGGCAAAAAGATACCCTTCAACAAATGGAAATTGTGTTCAAACAAAGAAAACATGATAGACGAGGTATTCTGGAAAAGTAACCATAAAACTAGTTTAATAAAAAATATAATTTAAAATATTTGCAGGAAATAATTTTAAAGGTTGAAAAACTAAAAGTATTTTTTATATATCTGACTGCATTAAATGCAGGGAGAGAGGTGCCTCTGAAAAATGATCCAGAAAAGCTATATCTTCAGTGTGCTTTGAGAATGAGGGAGAAGAGTAGTATCCTTCTCTGGGACTGACATACCTGAACCATCTATTAGAAATCCTGTCTATGGTGAAAAACAGCAAGGAGTCAATTGCCTCAGAGATGACAGCTGGTGCAGAGCATTCCTCTGTCAGGAATGGAAGTAGGTTTTGCTTTTACTCTTTTCTGAGTAATCTCATGATTATTGCACCTGCTTAAAACATGAGATTTGAACTTAAATGCTTTTCCATACCGCAGACTGAAATTCATAGAGGGTTGTCTCTCCTGGCTTGTAGTCAGGGAATTTGAAGATCAGGGGAAAGAGAGTGGTTTCTGGCAACTCTCTTGGGTGTCTCCTGCCTCTCAACTTCTCCACTTGAAGAACTCTGTTTGCCATCCTGGGACCCAGAGCCACCTACACCTCCCCTCGGGGCAGTGAGAAGGAAAGGAGAAGGGAAGAAGTGTGACCCAGGGGAAGAACTAGGAGATCCTTTCAGAGATGAAGTCTTTCTGGTGATGCAGCTGTTAGGGTAAGATTGTAGGTGAAACATAATTCCTTGCTGCTATATATGTCTGTGCACTGTCTGCAGTAAGTGCCCAGTGGAGATCAGTTACTCCCTTTTCTTGGCTGTCAACCAAAATTTCACACATTCACAAATGTAAATTTTTTTTTTCATCATATGTATAGTAAATTTAGTATTCCAATTCCTGCTAGTCCGAAGTTTCTCAGTGACTGGATTATTCTGACAATATTTATTCGGACTGGTATCAGTGACTCCTGTATTGAAGCTAAAAGTGGCTGCCCTAACAATGTTTCCAACACAGCTCAGTTAGCAGATTGCTGTTGCAATAGCTTTATAACTATATTAATGTAAATCTCCCAATTAATGTAATTTACATCCTTATTACAAATAGAATATTGCACTGCACCTATCTCAAAGCACTTAAATATCAAACATGGAGGTCAGTACTTCCACTGTAACGATTTGATTTTTCATTTTTTTTCTCCTGACACTCAAATGTCTATTTTTACTTCCTTTTTTTTCCTCACACTTGAAAGCATGAAAGATTCTTCTTTGATGTTCATGTTTCTATATTTAGGAATATTAATTTCTCAGAAGTTATTGGAAGTTACAGAAATTAATCTTTCTCATGGTATCACTGTCTCCTTGAGCCTACATCCATTCATCCATTCAAAGAACTAAGAAATAACCTTTTTAATATAATGTGTCATTACATTTTTATTATCTCCCTTCTATTGAGCTTGAAATTTGCAGTATTTTGCTTTTTGTGAAATTGGGCTGAAAAGTGCCACTCAGCTACTACAGAAATTAAAGTCACTAGGTATGCATGTGCAACCTGACTAAAATTTACTTCGGATAATGGGTGTGCTAGTAATAAAAATAGGAGACATTTAGAAAAACAGGGTTGCCACATCCATACACTCCAAGAATTAAAAGTTTACAATTTCTAGATTATATTTTTCTACTTTTCTCACTTAAAGTAGTCCTAGGAAAGGCAAATCTTTATCTGAAGAATCAGTGTCTCTTCAGCTCTGTGTGACTCATGAAATAATACCAGACTCTCTCTGAGCATTATTTAAATGACTTCTCTTCCCCATCCAGGCTCGATGACTGTTATCCACTGTTATGTCTGTTTCTTCCAGGATAACATTATGTATGGAAGAGACGTCATGACTTGTTGAAATGCAACAGTGCCAGAGTTGCAGTGCCAGAGTTGATTTTAAGCATCCTCAAAGTGTAATGAAAATTATTTTCTGTTCTCCTAGTAATTGTCACAGTTGTAAGAAAAATGTCCAGGACAATGACTAGGACAAGGCCTGAGATTAAGATAATTGACAAGGATGTGAAAAACTACTGGGGTGATTTAGAGGAGGTTATATGACAAGTAGCTGAACTTCATGGATGATTGGAAGGAAATGACACATTTTTTTGAAAAGCTAAGTCTTGCAAATCCTACTCAGCCTACATAGCATTATCAGTGATGTCATCTTGGGGAACATCATTACTGGAAACAGAAATATCACAGTTTGGAACAGATGTATACCCAGGAACCAATGGCAAGAAGAAAGGAAGGGTGGAAAGCAGGGTCATATCAAAAACCTCTGGCTGGTGCTCTTTGGACAAGCTGCTGGACTGCCCTGAATCTGTGATCACTGAAATCTAAATGGGGGAAAATTGTCCAGTTGTTCTGACAATATCATATGAGATGAACTCACTTTTGTAGTCAAAAAGACAGGCGTGGTGGGAGGCTGGCATTCTGGACAGATGGATTGAGCACCTGGTGTCACCAAATTGTAGGCCTGCTGGCATCAGGACTTTCTAATAGTAACCAAGTCAGACTTTGGGTTTCTCTGTAATCCTTTGTTTAATTTTTTTTTTTTGTTTTAATTTCACATTCCTACTAGCCATTCCCAATCTTTTTTTCCCCATTTTGTCCACATGGATCCTTTATTAATTGTATGTTGTCTGATACATAGATGATAAGTTTTCTAGTATCTGCCTATCATTTCTTATTCAATAACATCTTGATTTAGATTCAGCTGTGCAACAAAACCAGTCCATACTAACCCAGGTCAGACTGATTCATTCACACTTATTCTATGTAGGAAGGAATGAAATATTGCTATGTTTCTTTTCTGGTCTGTGAAACAAGTGATATTTTATATATTTTGCTTTTTTTAAGGATTTTAAGATCACTGTGCTACTGTGAGTAAGTATAAGTACTGTAATAATAACTACAAGTAAAGAACACTGCATTTTTTTAAGGAGAAGAAAAATGGCAAATATTTAAAAAAAAATTTGAAATGTGCAGCTATCAGCAGTTGACAACAATGCATGTAAGTCCATACTGAAATAACTATGCCTAATACTTTTAGAAAATGTTTCTAATTGTTTGTGAAATGTAAAAGTTGTATAAATGCAAAAGTTAAAACAGAATGTGTAATTTTCTTCTAATGTTTCATTCTTTGTGAGAATTATATTAGTATCTGAATTTTTAATATATCCAGATACAATAACTTTACATTTTAAAATAAATATATTTTAATTGAAATATTGCTGAGATTCTTTATGGCCAAAAGAATATCAATATTTAATATTGCTTGTTCTCAGAGAAAAGTCTGAAGAGGTCAGTTGCTAGCCAGCTTTTCAGAATATCTCAATCATTTCAGTTCTTTCATTTTGCAGAGTTATACAGAATCACACTGGATGAAGATGCAACAAAGTATCACACAGTTTAACTGCACTAGTTCAGACTGCAGAGCTCAAATTTCTACATTTCCTTAAAAGGGAAAAGTGTGAATTAGATGTGCAATTACAGTGAGAGGAAATATCGTTGCAGCGTGCCCCCGGCTGGGTAATGTGTTACAGAGATTCCATGTATTACAGGAGGCTGATCAAAAATCTTTATTAAAAATCCCATTGCTCTTTTATAGATATTTATGATACAGGTGGACTTGATTGGTCCGCCAGTTCAAACACCATCACCATTGGCTAATTAAGAAACCACCCTTTGGTAAACAAATCTCCATGAGGCATTCCACATGTTCACAATACCAGGTGTAGCAAGTTAAGAATTGTTTCTCATTCTTTTCTCTGATCTTCTCCTAGCCTTTTCCCAGTATAATGCCTGGGAAAGTTATGTTTCTCTCTGTGGCCAGAGAGCTGCTGCCACAAGGAAATATAAATCTAATTGTAGGAAATGAGAAGATATTGAGGACAAACGGCAGTGGCATATAGTACGCATGAATGGAATGCATTGAATGCTGTAAAGCATTTATCTGGCCAATTCCCATTAGGCTGCATATAAAGATAGAACAGTTCTGTAGATCCATTGTACATTATGCTTCACACTAACACAGTCAGTTGTGCCTCTACCCTGGCACCAGGTTAAAGGCAGAGCAAATTGTCATTTGTACTGGAAGTATGAAGTTCAGCTCTTTTAAGGCAGGACTCCTAGAAGACAGATGTTTCCCGTGAATAAGCAGAAATCTGATGATGAGGCTTGTGTTGCAGAATTTGGGCATTCCAGTCTAACATCAAGCCTTGTACAGGCTTTCTCTATAGTCAATGACACAATGGCCAGGGAAATGGTCCCCCTGAGGAGGCAAACCATCTTCTCTGCAGAGATGGAGTTAGCATGAGGGTCTCCCACAGGGCACACTTTCTCTTCCTGTCTTTATGGCTGCATATCCAGAAGTTGCATGTCTATGCAACTACCTGTAGTTATGTAGTAGCAACATGTATACCTTATGTATAAGATAAGATACAGGATATATACAGCATAGCATTTGTGAATTTTTATTTGTATACCTTTTAAGTCTTATAAAAACTGATAAATAATTACATTAAATTAGAATCTATCTTCTTCCTCTTTCCTCCAGTTACAGCAGATGGAGCCTATTTGATTACTTAGATTAGATGCCCAGTTACATGACTGAGGTTATGTAAAGGAACTCCAGCAAAATTTAGACCTATTATCTTGAACAGGACAAGAGTACATTAAATACAGGGGGAAAATCTCTTACATGTTCTATGTATTAATAATGAGCATACATATTTAGATTAAAATTATTTTCATAACCTTTATTACTAATTCATAATTCAAAATAGTATATTATCTCGCTCTTTTCCAAATCACAAGATAAAGACATAACATATTCATGTGCTGAATAACTGCTACATAAAATCAGAGCATATAGCACACAGGAAAAGTGGTCGTATGAAAGTTTATCCACAATGTGCATTTATTTACATATTTGGCTTATATCATTATTTAAATGGATGTATCGGACTTCAGAACACACAGTGGTTGCTCTGGCAGATAAACATTGTAATAACAAATGTGTCCTTTCCTCATCCTTTCTCTGAACTTTTATGGGTGAGCAGGCCTCATATAGTATGGAATAACCCTTTGGTCTGTTTGGATCAGCTTTCTTTGCTATGTCCTCTGCCTTTCCCACCACCAGCCTACTGCTGTGTGTGTGGAGATGTGGAAGACAGAACATTTCCAGCTACAGGTGCAAAACACAACGCTGTGAATGCTGCTATGGGAAAACTGAACAGTCTCAGCCAGGCCCCATACATACCTTACATAGCAGAAAATTCTCTCCTATAGGATGCCTGGGAATTAAGGAAAAAAGACCATGTTTTAGGCATTAAAGCAGCATATATATCATTGAGATGAGAAAAACATAGAGCATAATGGTGCCAGGAGCTGTCAGATTCATTAGGTCCAGTTTCCCTGTAATCACAAGTAATCAGGTTATGCAGTACCACTGATATGTGTATGAAGATTCTCTCCATCTCCTGTATTGTACTGGGGAAAAGCTGCATTATCAATAAAAAGAAAATGTATAATCCCAGCATGTAGAAAAATTTTATTTAAACACTCAGAACACACAGAAAGTGAAAGGTAAGACAAATGGCCTGCTTGGGTACATGAATGAAAATAACCTGCTCTCTGATGCACAGTTTCATTCTGGACAAGACTAGTATGACAAATGGTATGTGTATTGAAGTGGTGAAACTGCAAGAAAACTTCTGCCGTTCACTCAGTTTCAGGAAACAGCATGTTGTCCCTTCTATTTATTGCTTATTTCATGGACAATATCATAGCTGTTTTCTAATGGAACTTTGTATCAGTAATTACTCCTCCACACAGTTTCAGGAGCAGAAAGGCAGTCTCAAGCTCCCTGCAGTTTACAGTTATGAACATAAAAGAGTGAAAAATAATATAACCCATTAGACCATTATACCTCTGTTGAGATGTAGTAGAACCTGGTGAAATTCAGTTTCTTGAGGTAGAAATACCTGTGATTTCTTGAAATGATCACCCTAAAACCATGAAAAACATGTTCAAACTCTAATTGTAAATTTTAGTATAACATAAAAACTGGAGTGGGGGTGGGGGGTGGGGGGAAGGGTTTTAAAGAGAAAAATTCATGTTTGGTAAGTAAGAGAGGTTAAAAGAAGAGATATCTTTTTTTCCCAATCCACAGAAAAAGAGATATCTTTTTTTCCAATACATGCTGGTCATTTTGCTTTTCTACGCAGCAACTTTCAGTGACTCCTTGAATTGTTATAGTCTCTGTAGATTAGCAATTTCACCAGACAATTTGGGCTGGAAATGGTCTCAAAAGGTCTCAGATCCTACTTGCAGCTCAAAACAGGGTTAGTTACAATATCTGCCAAAGTTTTATCAAGTCAGGTCTTAGCAATCTCCAAGGATGTGTTCACACTCAACTGCATGAACAGTTTAGGCAGCACACTCCATCCCATAACAGTCCTCGTGTGGAAACAGTTTCTCTTTCCTTTCAGTCAGAACCTCTTTCATTTCAAAATATGTCCCTTGCCCCCTCATCATCCTGCCATGCACCAATCCCCTGTCTTCTTGTGGGGAAATTGGTGAGAATTATTCTTGCCAATGTCCCCATAGGTTCTAGAAAGACAACTGCCAGGTCACCCCTCACAAAGTCACCCCTTTTCCAAGCCCAGCTCCCTCAGCATCTCTTCAACAGGCAGGCGTCCCTTCTGCATTGGCGGCCCTCTACTGAACTCACTCCAAGTTATCAAAGCATTCCACATCCTAGAGGATAGAAAACTGGACATAGGACCCTAGATACATTTCAACAAGTCCAAAATCAGGGAGTATCATCCTCTCCATCACCCCAGAAGCTGTACTCCCATTTGTGCAGCCTCTCTGCTGGTTTTGCCTTCAGTTTGTTGCTCATCAGGGTCCCCAGGTTCTTTTCACAAGAGATGCTGCACAGTTATTCAGCCTATCCCCATTCTGTACTGCAGTGGGTGCTTAGTTCATATTTGTTTGAAATATGACTTTGAAATTGTCTTTGTTGATTTTAAAATGGACCTCTTGGGTAATCCCTACAGCTCTGAATACCCGCCCTTGCCCTCAAGCATATTAATTGCACCCTGCAGTTGGTTGCCATCTCTAGGCCTGACAAGGGTGCATACTCTTATCTCCCCCAGATCATTGACAAAGACATTAAACAGGGCAGGTTCCATACAGACTCTTGCAGTACCCTGCCTCTGGGTAGATTAGACTTCATTAATCAGTGACTTCTGAGCTCAAGCACTTACCCACTTTTTCATCCATCTACTTTTCTATCTACCTATACTGTAACCCTCCAACTCAAATGAAAGAATATAAGCATATTGTGTCAAAAGCGTTGCTACAATCAAAATTGTCAAATATTCTCTACTTTTGTCAATCCTCAAATCCCATCAAGGCAATCAGGCTGGCCAGGTGTGATTTGCCCATTGTAAATTTGTGCCATGCCATTCCTCAGAGACTGGATGGACATCAGTCTATTGGTGGGAGGTGCTGAGTGATTGCCTTTCAATCTGTTTTCTTTCCTTCTTCTTTACACAAGAAACTGTCATTTTCTGATGCGTTTTCTTGCTGCTGTCTTTCCAATTCTCTCCCCATCCCACTAGGGGAGAGGGAGCAAGTGATAAAGCAGGGGCTTCGCTGCCGGCCAGGGTCAACCCATCACACTCCTTCCATCCCACAAGATGCACAGGAAGCATTATGTTGCACTGATTACTTGTAATGGCCTGTATTGTCATCCTCATTCAGGGTGACTGAGTTTATAATCTACAGGTTTCAATTTTGCTATTTCTGGGCCAATGTGTGCTTAGTTACTCTGCTTTAGGGATATTCATTGAAAGTGTGTATTTGAGTACATGCTGACTTTAAAATAATTTTTTAAGAGATGTCTCTCTGTGGTTTTGTGCTTAATATAGTTACTGATGGATATGCAATAATGATCAAAATCTTTTCAAAATTTAATGATTTGAGAGATTATTTCAGAGTTTATACCATTGACATTGAGAACATTTGCAAAGCAGTTGTGCATTGCACCTTGCATCTCTGCTGTGCTAATCTAGGCATGGTATCTACTACTTAAGGTGGAGTAGGAGAGGGAGAGAATCTTAACATGCAGCAAAGCGCTGCCAGGCACTGCTGTTATTAGTAATTTCAGTGAGAGTACAGAGTTTAGCACAATTGATACCGTGTTAGAAATATGGGTCTCTAGGTGCTGAAGCAATACAGCCATAAAAGGATGTTTCTCTGTACAGATGTACAGACAAAGAAGAAAAACAAATTGATTAAAGCATCCTGCTAAAGAACACAAAGCTCTCTCTGTGGTCTCTTCTGTCAGTCTTTGGAACTTTTGTCCCATTTTTCATTGTATTAACATACCAAACAGACAAATATTCCCTGAATGCAGCCTGTGTTTATAAATACTGTCAGCTTTATTGACATCTCACCACTTTCAACCTTTCATGAAATAAAGAGTATGTACACCAAATTCTACCCTAGGAAACTAAATTCACAGATTCCAGGCCACTCCAGAGCTGTGCAGGCCATACATTCACCCAGAATGCCTAACCAAGGGCACAGGTGAGTTATGCAGACCTGTTGTTCAGCCCCTGGGGATCTGTTCAATAGCAGCCAGCAGCACACTGATATTCTTAGATCACAGAGCTGTTTTCTCTAGCTGAGCCAATGCAGCAGAAGTTGGAACTCTCCTTTCTGACCACATCTCTGATTGAATTACGGGGAGGAAAAAAAAAAGGAATTGTATGCCAATAATTTCAAATAGAAGATAATTCAAAGCAAATTTTATTCAGTAGGGCAATGAATTGGAGCAAGCCTGAAGCAGCCAAACTGCAGGTACTGCATATGGCAGGCCCATCAGCAATTTCTAAGCCACCAGCACAGCTGCCTGAGGAACCTGCCAAGAGGCCAGATGTCACTTTTGGAAAGCTACATAACACAGCTTGAAGTGTGAATCCTTTGATGGCAAACCATTTTCACCGGGTCACATTCTGATCTCATTTACATTGTTTCAAAGCTGATATTTCAAACAAAATAAATGAGAACAGAATTTCTTAAATGAAAATATAAATGGCAAATCAACTGAATTTCTTAAAAGACAATTAGTGAGACAGAAAAAGTGTTTAAAATTAGATTCAAGTTTGCACGAATACAGCTTTCCAATAAAAACAAACATCTATATGTTTAATTTAAATAATGAAAGCAATAAAAGTAATTAAAATTACTGCACATATTTTCCTAACAGGGTTTTAAAAATCTTATCGCAGATCCATGTAAATTACCTTTTATTACCATTTGATGCTGGCAAATAGGTATGTTACTAAAAAATCTAATGAGTATGAAGTGCTTAGCCCTGAATTCTTCTTAAGTAATTTTTTTAATAGTCTGTTTATGAAAAAGCTGTCAAGTTCCAACTAAAGGGGAAGTATAAAGGAATAAGCCTAGTAAAAACAAATTCAGACACCCAGCAGCAAAGTTTAACCCCAGTATGTAAGCCTGGTGATGTATCATATATGTACAATAAACCATGCAGTAAATGTAAAAATTAATGACACATCAGCATCATTACAATAAGACTCCACACTTATGGAAGACTTAATGAGAGAAATTATGATGTTCAAGTTCTAGGAAGGTAAAGGACCTGTAAAATGTTTAAAGATTGTTTAAAAATTATTTTTTTACAGAAATTAAGCTTCTTTTCCAGAGATAGTGCCTATTTTAAAATCTTCTTATAGGGGAATATTTCTTTCATTTTTTGTCTGCTTTGGTATGGGAACATGAACAGCCCTGCAATGCTGCCTTAACCTCCTTAATGTTCTCTGTGATAACCAAAACACATTGTCATTCTAAGTACCCCTTTGCCCACAGATACTCATAAGGCTTCAGAGCTTATATGAAGAGCACTACAGCCCAGCTTTGATTACACAGCATTAACGGGTTTTGCTTCTATGCCTCTCTACATGTCTGCCAGCCAAAGGCCTCTAACAAGATGACATTATGTTTTCTGGAGTGACAAGATCCAGAGAGCATGGGAAAGACTCTCTGGTGCTTATTAACATTATTTTCTTCAAGAGCAAAACCTGTTATGCATTGGGCTTTTTTAAGGTCAGTGGGTCTATATTATTGCCAAATCTATGTTGTGGGAGCTAGGGCCAATTCTTTCCTGGATAAACGAAAAATAGAGGATTTTTGTTGCTTAGCCAGATACTGTAATTTTTTAATTTCTAAGACAAAAAAAATTACATTCATTACACTATTGCCAAAAGTCTGTGCAAAATTCATTAATATAATTCAATAAACATTATTTTAATGGCATATGTTAGAATTCATTATATGTATTGAGTGTAAACCCTGTAGTTTAGTATTAAAAAACATGAGGGAAGCAAAAGAGGGTCCAGTGTTATCCTGTTATCCTGTTAAGTAATTAAGAATATGCAACCGCAGACAAATAACAATTGCTATTGCAAACCCATATACAGGAAATACAAGCTGAATTTGTTATTTTTCACATAAAATTGATTCATTGTTTCCATTCAGCTTTTAGTGGCAATTTAAAGGACTTCTTTTAATTTGATAACAACCCTTTTTTAATTAAATAGAAGTTTATTTGAAATCCTATGGTTTTAAAGATAATTTTTAAAACAAAATACTGATGGAAAAACTAGAACAGTATCCAATTTCTGTCAAAAATACTTTTGAAATTATTTTTGCAAACTGATTATAAATTCATCTTTCAAGCCGGTTATTTTCTGTAGAACAGAAAACTAGATGATTGTCTAAGAAATATATCTTATTTTCAGTTATATTTTATGGTTTTGTTTAAAATATAGGCTTCTGTGTGCCATTTACATGATTTTGCTTCTCTTAACATCTTAACCACATTCTGGTAAACAGGTTATTTATATTCTAGTTACAAGATTGCAGTAAAGAGAACATGCCTGAAATTTGGACAATCATACTGATCATGACTCTGTTTCACAATGCTTAAAAGGGTTTCAAAGCAGTTCATCCATCTACTCCAATCCTCTGCCCATGAGTAGTTCCACCCTAACTTGGGCTAGTCCTAGCAAACATTTATCCAAAAAGACTTTTTGTTTTCCAGCTAAAGATAAGAATGAGGGAAGGCAAGATATTTGAGAGGCCTGAGAGTGGCATCAGGACAACAAATAAGGAAATGTACTTAATTTCCTCTTTCAGGAGAAGAAGCTATGGCCATTGAAAGGAGGTGCCAGACAGATGGCTTAAAATGATCATTGGGACATGGTTCACATAAGGCTGTGAAAAGTGTTTGCACTGGATGCTGTACAAGCTAAAATTGTTAAATAGATTCACAAGAAAAATTCAGAGAAAAAACCTGAGAGTATTAAGCACAAGTAAAATGGTCCTGGTTTATTGTTCTCCCAGTCAAAAATTTCTGGAGGTTCAGTGTGTGTTATAGTGGAGGCACTTATACTCACTGCCACAAGCTAACTTACCCCCACCCCTCCAGGACTGCATGAAATATTGTCCCATTCACTGTGGAGTAACCCACTTCAGCTATTCTTACCTTCTTATACCCCTTAAAAGTCTGCTAAAATTCTCCAAGGAAGTAAATTTCCAAAATTTCCCCTGGATTGACAATATCAGTTTTTGTCACAGTATTAGAATATTTCTTTTTGTGACATCCAGAAATATCTTTTTACTGCTATTCAAATAGATTACACTTTTGTCTTTGCTTTAGTAGACTTGCAAAACACTTGATTGCAACATATAAAAGTCCAAAAGGCAATTATCAGGTCCTTTTACACAGTCTCCTATTTAATATTTAAGAATCCATAAAAAACAAATCTTAGATCATATCTCCTAAACATCTTTTTCTGCTTTATACTGTGTCTGGTTTGTCTGCATCAGTGTCACTCCCAAAACTGGATACATTATTTCATATGAAGTTTTCCCATTACTTAGCACAATAATTTATTGAGTTTTACACAGAATACTTCCTGGAGAATCACTCTGAAATCGCATGATAGCCTTGAGTTCAATTAGCTTTACCCTGGAGAACCTTTGTGTCCATATGACAGCCTAAAGCCAGGTTGCCTCTATGCTGCATAGATGACAGATTTCTTCCTGGGAATGGTGCTTTGCTGTTTTCTTAATTGAATTGCCTCCTGCTGAATTTTTGCTATAGCTCCAATTTGCAAAGATTGTCCTGAAGTCTGGTCCTCTAGCCAAGGATAATTTTTTTCCTCCTCTTTTGAGGTGCACATATTCTCTGATTTAAGTTAGTGTAAATATGGTATAAAATCACTCTGAAACAGCCCCATATAAGAGTCTTTTTGGATTAATCTGCTTTTGGATAAAGAATTAAGAAAAAGCCCTTTTTTTTTTCCTCAGAAAAATAGTTTATTTTAATTTGAGCTGTTTTTTCCTCACTTTCTTATAAGAATATTCAATATAACTATTTGTAAGAAATGCAACATATCATGAAGTATTTCCCATTGTCCAGTAAAACATCCATTCTCACAAATAAGGAAATTACATCATTATTGACATAAGGATGTTGACTATTTTTTCAGATCTTATTATGTCCTAAGAGTTTACAAAATGTTTGCTTTAAAAAGAAAATTAGACCTTTTCCATGTACTGAAATCATTCTGATACCTATAACTTTCTGGTTCTTCTTTCACCTCCCTTTCAAGAATACTGTATTTGGCCTTCTTCAATACCCTGGGACTTTTCTCATGCTCAGTAGTTTGTCTAAGGGAATGACTAATGATTACAAGATTGTATTAGCTAGTTCCTTAAGTACCTTGGGGAGAATTTTATCTGAGCCTGTGGATTTGAATGCATCTGATCTATGTACACTTTTAAAGCTATTTTTTTACACATTCTGCCTGTGTCTGTCTCTATGTTAAAATTAATTTACCTTAGAGTTTGGTCATAATTAATCTTGGTTTTTCTTTTTTTTCTTTTTGGGAGGAATGAAGTGAGGCAGCATTGACTACTTCAGCTTTCCCTGAAACATCCATTATGTTTACTTTTCTCTCAAATAAATAATAGTACTAAGCTGTGTTCTTCTTAGCTCTAATATGTATGTGGAATTAAATTTGTTGCTTTGTTTGATGTCATGGTAGTTTTAACATGTTTTCTTTCCTGGACTCTTTTCATACTGTCTTTTCAAACTGTACTTTTTTAATGCATTCATATTCTTTTCTAATGCATTTGCTACTTAGCTCAGTTTCATACAACTACTTGCGGATTTAAAAGCCTTTAAAGGCTCTGGAGGTCACCCAAAGGACACAGTTCTAGGTGGATTCCTTGTGTCTTTATATTACACATATTCACAGCGGGATATGTACATGCATTTTTATTTTTTTGCCAAGTATTTATTCTGAACATATTTAGTGGTTTTTAGTAGATGTAGTGAAGACTTAGGTCACTGAAGAAGTGTACATTTCAAATGCTTCATCCTTGATGTTCACTCTTATTGAAAACTGTGCATATGCTGGAGACCATTATGTAGGATAGAGACCAGCCCCTGCAGTGATATAACAAATGTGACCCATTGTGTGGGTGAAAATGCCAGAAAACAGGGGCAACAACCCAACATGCACAAACATGCCTTTGTGATAGGAGCTGGTGCAATCCACTAAACTGTGATTTTCTGTGGATTCCTAACAAAAATTTCTTTAAAGTTTCTTGGAATAAAAAATATTTGCAGTCACCTACTGACTCACCCACCCAACCAACCAAAATTACCCTTGAACATAACTTTTTGAAGGTAAAGAAGGTGAGGCGA
The DNA here is from genome assembly GCA_039654755.1 of Calcarius lapponicus. NCBI lineage: Eukaryota > Metazoa > Chordata > Aves > Passeriformes > Fringillidae > Calcarius > Calcarius lapponicus. The sequence goes on along the minus strand of CM077463.1, from coordinate 30,563,188 downwards.
CTAACATTTTGACTGTAGCAGTGAGAACATGCATCTGCTCTGAAGGAAAAAACTCTGAAAGAGGTACCTATAAAATGATCTTCCAGAAAGATGGTTAGAAAATGTCCTGATTTTGCTAAAAAATCACTGAGAAAAGAAGTTGAGGAGGATGACTCTGCAAATTGAAATGCACTTGAACGTGTATTTGGACAAGTGACTGGACTCAAAGCTTTCTTCAACCACATTTTTGTTTAAAAAAAAATCTTAAATTCTTGAATTCAGCAGGTTTGAAAAAAGGTTTCTGTAGTGAAAACCCTTTCCTTCTTTTTTTCTCTCATGAATATTAGCTGAAAGAAGATGGTCTTACTCACTACAAATAGATGTGTTTTACAATATTCCAATACTCATTGTTTATTTACTCAATGCATGTTAACTTATTAATTTCACAATTACCATGTAGAATTACCTGCTTGGATATGAATTAACAAATCTCTGTAAATCATATTAGCTGGAGATATTTTAATTCTGAGAAAACATTTTTAAAACCCCTAGAAATGCTATATATCACTGTTTTCTAGGTTTTTCTTTCTATTCTTTTTCTTAGTGAAATGCACTTTATTTTCTTTTTGTCAGTCATGCACATAATCAAATTGCAAACCATTGATGGGACCCTGTCTGTTACAGGCTTTCATGTATAATAAAACAATTGCATACTATATTGTAATAAATTGCTTAAAGGAGTGACAACTTAATTATCGAGACAGAGCAATGGGCTAGAATTGAAATACCTCATACCTATGGATAATGACACAGTTAATCTTATCAGAATAGTATCTGGAAGACAGCAGTCTGATTTTTGACACCCAAATTAATCATCCCAAAATATCTATCTGAAAATGCAAACAAATGTTGATATACCATTAAGAATGCGGGTACATGGCCACAAGCAGGAGCAGCGATATGGCTGCAGCATAGCAGATACAGTGTAAAACTAAGAACAAGGGAAATGACAAATGATATCTTAATAAACACTTTGTGGACTTAGCTCTCTCTCTTTTTTATCCAATGCCCTCCTACATCATATCTGAGTTTCTTGGAAATAATTTTTCTATTGAATCCACTAAAATTTCCATAGAATGAAAACCATTAGGAGTGAGACATCATTGCATACATAATGCATATGAGAAAAAATAGTTGTCCTGTATCTACACTGACACATGGTTTTCCAAGGTAGTGACAGAACAAATATTGTTAATCTCCCCATAACCTGTGATGAGGGTATCCTTGAGCTTCAAACTCCTATCTGCTAACACCCGAAATTTGAACTTGAGATTTGAAATAACATTTCTTACTTGCGTGTTTTGCTTAAATGACTGCAACATGTACTGCACCTTCTCTCTTTTGTTTTTACTCTGCAGGGGCCATAAGAAGAGATGTATTGCTCAGATCAAGCCCAGACCATCATAATGGATTTGATAGTGTAGGCCAATTGGTGTGAGATGGTGTAAGGCAGACATAACTGATGCTATGAAAAATGAGTCAAAGGAATGGCAGATGGAAAATTTCTAGAGTAAGAAGTTAAAAAGTAAACAGCTACTATGTTTATTCAGGCTACTGTTTGATAGGACATTTAAACACAGTCAATTTCATATGAAAGGTAGCCTACTCTGATTAGGTAACACAGTGTTGGTGGATTGAAAATTGAATACTTCACCATCTTAAAGACTTTCAGATTAACATATTTCAGGTTCAGAATTAAGTACTTTACTTTCCTAGTATGTAACTAAATAAAACTTGTTTTGTTTTCTAGATTGTGCTTTCTTGAATAGCACAGACCATATGCCCTAATGCCAGATTTTTTGTCTTTGGAGTCTCGTTGGAGGACTAGTATCTAGAAGATATCAAACCCTGATTTAAAAACTCAGAGAAGAGGAATACACTGAAAGTGTTAGCAGAAGTGTCAAGGTAATGGGAAATTCTGTGGTTAAGTCTTTACTTATCTGTAATTTAGTGATATCTGTCACACAAAGGCATCAGGAATTGTGGGAGAATGTTACTCCATTTATTTTTAGTTGTTGCTTTTTAAGCATTAACTAACTATTGGTAATCTTAGCTGCTAAAAATTATTTTTCATGTAGATAGACAGTTTCCATAAAATGGTAAAATATTTCTTGACTATATTATAGAATGACATTTTGAAAGAAAAAAGCATGAGATAAAAGAACAACTTTTATTTTTTAATCTAATGTTCTGGATAGAATAATAGAATTCTAAAGCCTTATTCTAATACATTGAAGCAGTTGCATATTATTTTCCACTAAAGTAATTTCAGTCAGCCCATTTGAAAACTTTTGTTGCTAACACTACAATTAATTGCATTAAGAAATAGTCTTAGATTGTTGCAGACTACATGTTAATATTTAATAATTATATCTTATTATTTAATTCTGCCTGAACCAGTTAAAAAAAACTTAGAATAGTTCCGCAATTCAGGAGGAATATTTTAAGAGGATAAAATAACCTTAGAATGTTAAATTCCAATTTCACAGCATGAAAGATCAAAAGAAAAATCCTAGATTTTTCAAGGAAACAAACAACTACAAAAGAAATTTTTTTGTCTTTGGAAAGTCCAAAATAACATTTGACTTTTTCTGACTATGATTATTATGGAGCAAGTTGTTAAAAGTAGTTTCTCAGCATCAAGTTATAGTCACTACATATCACATCACAAACTAAACAAAATATTATTGTAGCATAAATTTATGACAACTGCATTTCGTTACAAAGCTCCCAGCTTATTAACAAGAGGTCTGTTCTCACAGAAATACAGTACCGGGTAGAGATGTCAACATTACAGGCTACTAGTGATAATAACTGACTACATTGATTAATTCATGTATCTCAGAGAAGAATCAGATCCAGACAGTGGATTCTTCTTTTAGTTTAGCAATGAAGGCACGTGTCATATGGAACTACCACTGAAGAAACATCAAAAGCTCATTCAAAATATCCCAAGCCATATGATTCCATTTTTCAGAGAAAAGCTTTTGAGTCTTGGCTAAAACTATGTAGTTCAGATATCCAGTAATTATTCTAGCTACCACAGTGACTTCTGCCAGCTGGGCAAATAATTTCCTGTGAATATTCACTGTTAAATGAATCCTTTCACTTCTACTGACGGCTTTATGTTCGCCTTCTTGTGCATATTCTAGCAAGTGCGTTGTTGGAAGGAAGATGTGCCAATGAGAATAATTTTCTATAGCAATGACAGATTATTCAAATAAAATGAATAGTTAATTGAACAACTTAAATATTTATACTTTCAATTCTGGGCTTCTCAGGCCCTGGAAATTACTTGTGTTTCAGAGAATTCCTAGTGTGTCCCAATTGCTTCAGTTGTTTTGTCTTCTGCTCATTGATGCAAAAGGAATTCTTTTTCCTATGAATTTGTATCCACAGAAATTAGAACAGAATTGTAATTTTATCTTTAAAATACATTCAAAATCCTTATTTTGTGAACATGTTATTCACCACTCACTACAGAAAATAGTCTTTGAATAATTACTATATTTGAGAAATGTGAATTATTCATAGACAAGAAAGAAAATAAATTGGCCCACATCTAATACAAATAATTAATACTTGACTCTGAGTTTTCTGCCGGATTAAAAAAAAGATTGAAAATAGCACGATAGTAACCGTTGGTCAACAAGAACCTTACAAGGAGATTCACAGCTGGTCTGAACTCTGTGGCTGTATTTGCATATGTAAATGTTAACGTTTTTATTATTATCTCTTATTATTAACTCTTCTAAATGAAATAATGCATTTTTTACCATTTTCTTTTAGTTTTCTCCTTTTGAGGATTTTTTTTTTTTTTAGAACTGAGTTTTCCTTTGTTTACAGGAACACTAATAATAATAAACTAACAATTGTTAGGTTAAGTTTAGGAAAAGTATTAATTGCTTATTAAGGTCACCTTTTTGAAAAATTTCTCATGGTGATTACAAGATTAAAGAAAGAAAATAAATATGAAGGGATATGTAAATTAAATTTACATTAGTTACATTTCTCTGCATGACAAGGACTAATGATATTATTTTAAAATGAGACAGTTACTCTTGAAGTAGTGTTTCACAGCTGACTTTAATTATTGTGATAATTTCATAATGAAACTTGATAATGTTGTATTCACAATATCAGCATGTCTTTCAGATATGAGTGCAAAAATAATTTGCTATTAGTCTCATGACTGTGTTACTTTTTTATATATGACAAACAAGAAAACAGAAAAAAGGCCCTTATTTTTCTCAGAAACCAGATATAAACAGAGGCATTTTGTAGAATAGAATTTTTAAAATGTTGCATCCTGTCTTTGTTAGAATCTTGCAAATTTTTCTCACTCTCACTCTCACTCGCAATAAGGGTGCTATCATGAAAACCTACCTCAAAATAGTGCAAAATTATTTGATTTTTCCTTTGTTCCTTCTGATTTGAGTAACGGCACAGCCAAAATTAGAAAAAAAAAATTCACAGCACCGGACATATATAAAACCAATTTAAAAGAAATTTATCTATCAAATATAAAGTCTTAATTTAAATGCAACCTCCATTGATTGGGAGAATGTGCAACTCTCCCAGCTGCAGAACAGAAAGTCCGGTTTTAAAGCCTATGGACATAAGTGGTTTTTGTATCCCCTAAAACTGAAACAGCACTGTCTGAGCATAACAAAGTGTATATGCTGGATGACAAAGAAGTCCTGTGAAAAGTAAATCTTCTGCATTTCTCCCTCATTTAAAATGAGATGCTCACAGATGTTGAGCCAGCCATTAGTGACTGTTCATGTAAGATTTTTTGCCTTAAATTTTAACACAAACTCTGATATTTGCAGATTTTTGCAAGAAAAGAGTTTTTAGTTTGTTTTTTGGTGCTATTTACACATGAAAACACCAGTCAGTACTGGAAAATTAGTCCTTTAATTCAGGTGGGCAACTATGATGGTTCCTTAGAAAGTTAACCCTTACAATATTTGTGAAAAGAAAGGACCTATCACAAAAGGTTAAAAAAGTTATATATTCAAATAATTTCCCCTAAATTAATTCATAAACATATATAACTACAAACTGTTCAGGTTAGCCAAAGCTTCCAATAACTTTAAATGCAAAGTTGGTCTTTAAACTACTTTTTCCTCTTAAACATTTTATTCTTAATTTTGCTGAATAGATGTAGTTGACAGACATGCTAAATGATGTATTAAGGTTAAAGGCATCCACAAGTCTCTCTGTTTTGATTAACCTGATCTTTAGAAATGTTCTAGAGAAAACCTCATAACATAAGATTTCATTATGATATAAATATAGGAGAACTACTCTTTTTTCCTTTCTTTAATTTACATCTCTTACTTCTGCTTCCAGCCCTTAGGCTTAAGGAACATCTCTTTAAAAAGATGATGAAATTATGGTATTCATGCTCCTTTTTCACAGAAATGTCTTGTTTAAACAAGCTGAGAACTTACTAAATAAAATTAATCTGTTCACAATAATAGATGAATTTAGACTGAACACTTGAGACTACCTTCTCTGCAAGAGACACTGCTGGCAGCAGCACCCTTCTCACAGCTGTGCATCCTCCTGTGATCATAGGAAATAAGTAGGATTGCAAAACTAGATTAATTTTTGGAGCCAATTTAGGCAGAAAAAGATAAGCAAGCTTCAAGGGTATCAAAGTTCCTCAGTCTAGTCATCTATGAAAAAATTCACTTGAAGCAAAAGAAAAACATCTCTAAAATCCCTTAACATGACCAACCTACATACTCATCCAGTCACTGATGCAATTTACCACTTGTGTGGACAAAGAGAACACAAAAATTATCACTGTGGGCACACATGGGAATCAGTGTCTAGAGAGATATAATAAATCCTAGATTCTATTTCTGAGAAGGCTTGCTCCTTAAAAACATTTGTTGATTATGGATGATTCTCAGTTCTTTATTTAATCCATTTTCACAGTTTTTAGGTTGATACAGATACCAAATGTCGTGCAGCAGCAAGAACATCATTGCTCTACCCATGGGAACATATTACAAGGACGACCCCAGCCTAGTGGCAGCCTCATCAAAAAGCACAATTGCCCAGGGTTAGAACCTTGTGGCAGTAAAGGACTCCATTAAAATCCAAAGCCGCTGCAATGGGGGGAGCTGGCTCTAGCACAGAGTTCCAATGGGGTCACCGCCTCCTTCAGGCATTCACCTGCCTGGCATGGAGGTCTCCTGACCCTGCAGATGGATCTCTTTTCCAATGTGGATATCCATGGGCTGCAGAGGGACTGCTGACTCATCGTGGGCTGCAGGGGAATCTCTGCTCCAGTGCATGGAGCACATCCTCCCTCTCCTTCTTCACTGACCTGAGTGTCTGCACAGCTGATCCTTTCATGCATTCTCACTCCTCTCTGAGCTGCTGCTGCGAAGCAAATTTTCCCCTTCTTAAATCTGTTATGCCAGAGGCCCTACTACTGTTACTGATGGGCTTGGCCTTGACCAGTGGTGGGCCCGGCATGAAGCTGGTTGGCACTGGCTCTGTTGGATATGGGGGAATCTTTGGGCAAGCTTCTCACAGAAACCACCCCTATACCTTCCCTGGACCAAAACTGTTCATGCAAACTTGACACAAAAGGCTGGGATTCTGGTAAAACTTTCTGACTTTCTTTTTGGTTTAATCTTTTGTATTACTGAAATATACTGTGTTACAGAGTTAGAAATTTATTTTTTCTTTTAGGTTCCTTCAGGAACTTATTTCAAAATTGTTTTCTAAACTCTTATGATACTTTATTTTTCTCAATACATTTCCTACATAGTGTACTAGGTTTATTCTGATTCCATGCATCTCTTGGGCCTGTTTCAATTTCCTCTTCTATCTGAGAGGTCTTTAGCCTTTCAAGGATTTAATCATGTCCAAGGAAGACATAAGACCTTTTCATTGCTTTTACGGACTAAGGAGTCAGCTTGAATTTGCTTTTGGCCATAGCATACAAAATAAGCCCAGGCATCTCTCTACCTGCCATGTAAATATGTCTCTAGGACAAAAATTGGCAGCCATCAGCATAGTATTTAAGAGCCCTGGAACTGGTAATGAGTTTACTATTAAATTCAAGTAGAAACAAAATTAAATGTGAGTTTTATAGGGAACTGCATTACTTGCTCAGGGACTGTGGCCAAATTTATATGAAGGTTCTAAAAATTGGAGAATATGAGAAAATGATTTTATAATATCCTGAAATCAAAATTGATGTAATCAAAAGATTACTAATTGAACTAAATACCATAATATATTCCCCTAAGACATCCCAGCTCAAAAAATATGGAACTTTGATCTTGACAACAATCTCACAAAGCTCTAGAATCATCTGCAACCTCATAATCCCAAATGCAAGTAAGAGAACACAATCTTTGCAAGAGCAGAAAATGTCTCAGGATCTACAAGGTTTTCTCTGAACTTCCTTAACTGACTTGGAACATGACCAGACGGCCATTAGATATTTAGCTTAGCTGTAAATCATCACCTCACACCCAGTGGTGTGAGGTGATGCCTTCTGTTGCCAGAGTGTTGATATATTTATGTAAGTAATGGATTCTTGCAGCCTAACCCCAGCCAGCAGTTCAGCCTTTAGCAGTAACTTAGTTCTCTGGGGGACAGGAAGGACAACTAAAAGGGTAAAAGTGAGAAAACTTGTGGTTGAGATAAACACAGTTTAATAAGTTAAGGAAAAGCTATGCACACAAAGCAAAGCAAGACAAGGGGGTTGTTCACTACTTCCCATGGGCAGGCCAGTGTTCAGCCATACCCAGGAAAGCAGTGCTTTATCACATGTAAGGGTGACTTAGGAAAAAAAAATGCCATCACTCCCAAATGTCTTCCCTTTTCTTTCTTCTTCCCCCACTTTACATGCTAAGCATGACACTACGTGGTCTGGGATAAACCTGTGGTCATCTCAGGTCAGCTGTCCTGGCTGTGTCCCCTCCAAACACCTTTGTGCAACCGCAGCCTCCTCACTGGTGGGGTGGGTGAGAGGTGGAAAAGGCCTTGACTCTGGGTAAGCTCTGCTCAGCAACAGCTGAAACACCCCTGTGTTATCAGCACTGTTTTTGTCGCAAATCGTAAACACAGCTCCACACCAGCTACTGCGGAGAAAGCTAACTCTATTGCAGCCAAAACCAGAGCATACCTAAAAGCAACTGGCAGCTATAGTGTGCATCAAAACAAGCTATCTATGACACCAGAAAAGGATTGTAGCATAGCTGAGTGGATCCAGGGGTAACCACAGGGGCTTTCAAAGATCAGACCCAGATCCTCAAATGGTCAGCAGATGATAAAACCAGCTGTAGGGTATCAAAGACAATAAAGAAATATTCGACATATAATAAATAATGATTACATAATATAATTGAGGACATATCAAGAACAAGAAAGTAATCTGATGGTTTTGACAAGCATATAAAAATAGTCTCACATAGATGCAAAAGCAAGTTGGCATCCAAACTTACCTGTACCATCATACTCTTTTTGGATTTGTGATACTGATATCTAGCTTTATCAACACATTGGAGGAGTGAGAATAAAATAAAATTGGATGATTAACTGTATTATTAGTGTTAATTAGCTGTAATTAATGTATAGATTGGCATATTAGTATTAGCATTAGAGTAACTGGACTAATAATAATTTTGATTAAATTATCAATAATTTCTTCACTCTTCCTTTAGAGTCTGTCAACTGCAAGTGGTGTAGTGCAGCATACCAAAGAAGTATCTTTAAAAAAAACTCCAACCCTGTTGAGAAAGAAGGGAACATAAATTAAGTACTATACAAAAGGACTAAAAAGAAAACACAGAGGTATAGGAATAAATCTGCTTCCAAATTTATAATTGTGATGTTCTGGCTCAGGACTATAGGAAGTGGATAAAATGGACTTAAAAGAATTTAATAAATATAACTGCAATCAAAAGACATAAAAACTACTACATGTATAGATGAAGATATGTGAAAGTTTCACACAAGAGAAAATCCCAACTAAGTAACTTTAAAATAATAAGGTAAACCAAATTACAGCTTTGACTGAACAATGACTTAGAATTCTAGTATGATGATCCTTTACTTTAAAGAAAAAAGCATTATGGAAGAAATATTTTGGTAGATAACTTAAATATATAGATGATACTATGTTTTTAGCATTTAATTAACTCCCCTAGACCTCAATGACAGTGTTTGTGCTGATTGAATTGGCATTGTCACATGTCACCACATGTGATTATATGTGGTTTCATCAGAAAAATTCCAAGCATATATATAAATAAAATGAATCTTGAAATAAGTGCATTGTAATCTTTGAGGAGAAAGAAGTGTCATTTAATTAACACAATGAAAATACCTGCTTAATGTACAATAGAAGGACATTACATATATTTAAAGAGAAACAAATAGAAAACAATGGCAATATTATATTGCCAATGTGAAAAATAAAAGGCCGGTTTTGCTTTTTAACCTTCCCAGTCAGCATGTGTGCATATATCTTTTCCAGCCTTAATAAGGTTAAGAAGAGTAGATCACAATAATACTACAAAAAGATAATATAATGTATTTTATATGTGTGTTAGAATGGGCACTCCCCTTTTAGCATCACCAGCTCTGGTATAGCTGGTCTGAAAATCAAACTAAAACAATTTTTGTCACTTTTATTTCTGCAATTTCTCAAGCCTGTAACACAGCAAACCGGTTCTCCAGTTGCCTATGGTATAAAAATGAAAGTGTACAGATTTTCATATTTAAAAACTTTTAAGAAACGGTAAATGGTGGAATACATTTCCACCAAGCTGTTCACAGACTTCTACAGTGTCTCTGCCTGTTACGGTTCTGCAGCAGTATCTGAGTACAACAGGCCTGAGAAGCTGCAGCACTATCTACCCAGATGTAATCCTGTCTCACTGGGCTGCCATATGCCAAAACCACTCTCCAGGAAGAACAGAAGAAACAGGTTTCATCCTTCCTGGTAAAACCAGCTGAGGCATATACTCTCATTTTCTTTAGTGAATTTCTCATTTTCATTGATGTCAAAGACTGCTCCTTCTCAAAAGATTAATATCATATGAATTTTCCCCTTGTCCAGGCTTAACACAATTTAGCTTGAATTTACATAATTTTTTTAAAAAGAACTCTTCATGTTTTTCAGTCTTTAACTTTAAGCAAGTTATTCTAAAGGATTTGATACTCAGTCTATGCTCAAGGTTGTTTCTACCCTGTAGTTTCATTGGATTCAGATTCTACAGAGCTTGGCTTTTTTATGCATGTTTTCTTAAGCACAGGAAAAGGAACTTCACAGCCTCCCCTCCAGAAAACATGGAACTTTCAGCTTAAAGTATTTTCTGGTATTTTAACACAAAAATGTTAATTTCCTTGATCAGATATGGCATTAGACATTATCAAGACTAGCAACAAACCTTCCCCCCAGTCAGTTCTATTAAAATGCTTCATATACTCAATTTATCTGCTTTTGCTTCCAAATATTCATAAAAATAAATCCAAGAGCCTTCCAGGACTTTTGAAGTGATACAATAAAAGAAACTTTTAAGGTGAAACAAGCTGGAAGTTAGTGTAACTGATAAGAAAAGCAGCAGCCAAATGAGGGTTGCTGTCTTGTCATTCACAGTGACAGTGCATTTTACTAATAGTTCCCTCTTTATCTGTGGCAAAGCAATATTATCAGAAGAAAAATAACGGTTGTCAGAGCATAGAATAATGGAATAGCCTTTCAACCAAAAAGTTTAATTGAGGTAAATAGCTGATTTCTAAGTGGGTCTTGACAAAGAGATGCAGGGGACTAAAATGATATACCTTCATGTAAGGGCTGGCCAAGGAGATCTTGTCCAGTTCTTTGTTTCTTGTAGCATTTTTGGGCAAGTGGAGTATCATCAATAATTTTAAAAAACTTAATGAGGAAAACTTAATCTCATATAAGCAGTTTACTTGTGGTTGTAAATGTGGTTGTAGTAAGTTTTGTAGTATGAATCACAAGAATTTTTAGTGGTTTCTACATTCTTCCATCATTCAGGCATTTAATGAAAACCTCTACAAGGTTTCCAAGAAACTTATACCTTGTCTATAAATTAACATTGATAGTCAGGCTGTAAATATCTGTCTCTTTCTTCTGCTCTGCAATGAACTGACACGGAGAACTATTTTTCCTAAAGACTCCCTCAAACGAAACACAAGCTGTTTCCCTTGCAGTGGGAACAACTGGACTGAAACACGCTCTTAGGAAAATTCAGGTTCAAGACCCTCTATGATGCAGCAGTTAAGACTGAAATTGAATTGAATTGTCTTTTGCCACAAAATCATGCAAGTCAAAGACTAATATTCTGGGATGAGAATTACCAGTCAGAGTTGTTGAAATATTTTATTATTTCTTTACTAAATAAATACTCTATGTCTGTGTGTGTGTTTGTGGCCCCTTGCTAAATAAACACTAAAAAATGCTGCTCTTAAGTAACTCAGATTACTTTCATCTTTTTCAGGCTGAAAAGAGGAAAAGATAATTTTCTGATAACTAGGTAGCTATGGCAATCAGCAGATAAGTAGCATATTTTGAACACCCTCTCTTCTCCACAATACATGAAATGATTTTAAAAAGAACAACTGTGATAGGAAAGCAAATCACCTCTGCAGACCCTGAAGCATAGGGAATTCTCTTGGGAAGTGAGATAATTAGTTATTCCCTAACAAGATTAGATGGGAGGGAGAAGGAGGACAGGCTGGGGAAGAAGGAAAAAAAGATAAATAGAAAAAGAATAAAACAAAGTACTTACTATGGATATTTTTTTAGTTTAAATATTTTCTGAATTTTTAAAATATTTTTACATTATTTTCCAAGGGTACAATTTCAGTGAATGCACTGCCAAGTTTAATTAAGACTATTGAAGAAAAATTGCTATTTCTCATTATTAGAACTTATGCATTTAAACCTGAGAGGAGCTGAGCTCCACTGACAGGAACAACAAAATTACAAATTATATATTATAGGTGAGCATGAACTTTGCCTGAGTAGTTTTAAATTGGTTAGCATAAAGTTAAAGACATATAATAGTCATAATACTTTTCAAATATACACTCCTAAAACCATAAAAAGAGTATTGTCTTGTAATAAAATATTTGTCTCATTTTATTTTGATATTAATAAAAAATCAGGAATAGATTTCATTACCAGTTATGATAATCACTCCTACCTTAAGCATCAGCAGCATCAGAACAATGAACTGCATTCTGCTCTGGAGTTGCAATTCTGAACACAGCCAGTAATTTCTGGTTGTCAGAGTCTAATAACAGATATTATATTTTAATTAAGAGGCAGTATAAGTTAAATATATCAATTATCCAATACAGAAGGGAGTACACTTGGGATAGAAATATAAATATATTAGGAACAGCCTAATTTCCTGTGAATATCATTTTTCCTCAATAGTAATCAATAATAACACCACTGCAGACCATCTTTTCCTCCTTTTTCCCCCTTTTTAAATGTATAAACTCTATATTTTTAAAATCTATTACACTTTTCACATATTATGTTTATATAGGATTAAGATCTTCCAGAGACTATGTATGGCATATGTCTTGGCATATGGCTATTGTCTGTATTTCCCCATATTTTCTCTGTAATTTCTCAAAGATTTTTTTAGAACAAAGTCTTTGATTTTTCTGTGAGACACCGACTTGCCCCATAGGCATAAAGGCTACCTCTTCATTGCCGACATTATCAAGAATATTTAGCATAATTTTTATACAACATATGCATCTTTTATTTTAAAAATCTTTGTATTAAAATAATTTACAAACAGTTCATCTGTGTGTATTCTACATAAGCTTCAAATTATCCTGCTTGAATTCTAAAGATAATTAAGTTTAGTCTTCCAATATATTGTTTCTCAACCGTCAGCTCTGCATCTGTGTCAATTGCTCATTTGACTTTATATGAATAACCAAGCAGTCAATTTGTACTGTAACTCAAAGGTAACTCCCTGAGAAGGCTGCAATTCTTTTTCCTGAGAAGAGGTTTTTGATAACACTGAAATCTATTGTGAGTTTATCAGCTAAGCTCTTACTCAGTAAAATTAGCAAACTATGCAACCACCTAGATACTATCTTACTTGTAAATACACCCATACCTAAGATGGTGTGGTGCTTCCTGTTACATTTCAGAATTCTGAATCATAAATCAGCAAAAAACACAATTTCGACCCCAGTTTTGGGTTTTTTTGTGAAAGATTTCTGCTGGGTGAAATTTTATGTGCAACTGCTCAAAGAAGTACCATATCTCTCGGTACTGCCTCACTCTGTTATGCCCTAGAGTTTCAGAAAGCTTGATTTAGTGGTTAAGAGCACATCAGATATTCTAATTTAGGGTACTTTGTTGTAAACAGGCATTAGGGCGGAATAACATGAATGAATAATTACTACAAACCTGGTCAAACTTGTATGGTTGCCATTTCAGCTGGTGTCCTGGTTTCAGAATGGAGTACGCGATACTGTATGACTATTGTAGGTCCTCTTCTTTTGCATCTATCTTTCCTTCTTCTTCTTCCATGCTGCCATCCTAATGTGCCTTAGTCTGCTCAGTTATATACCTCACTAATGATATTTTCATATCTAGTCATGATGGCAATTCTATCACTCTTGGCATATCTCATTTTCTAATATGTAGTATTACATTTGATTGTGGACATACAGGACCCTCTCTGTCAGCTGGCATCTGTTAAGCTAAGGACAAAATAAAAGGGTGGGGAAGGTCTTGTCCTGTTACTGCAGAGCCCATATATTCAGTTGGTCATATTTATGCTCGGTAGTGTTCCAAAATTCAAAGCTGTGCTTTCAGTTTTACTTTATCCCTGATCACAACTATGTGGGCAGTGTGTTCTCTCCTTCCTCCTACTATATTATTCGGACTTCTGTGATTAATACATGAAACAATAGTGTTCTAGTCTGTATCATTTTACCTTGTTTCAATGTTGAAATGACTGAGTGACTTTATTGGACTTTACAAGTGTGTAATACTGTTGCTCTTATTGATACAATAAGATGTAGATACAGAAAAATGTAAGTGTAGGACATCTAAACCTGAGAATAACTATATTGACTGGATATAATTATCCGTTGCCACTTGAGAACTTTCAGGGCATCATATCTGGGCTCGCATCACCCTCTATAGAAGAGTATAGACCATTGTTAGGTTGTTTGTTCTATCTGAAGGAAAAAATTACATTACATCTGAAGAAGTATTAGATAATGTAAATTACCGATATCTAGGTAACTTAACTGTGTAGGTGTCAACATCTGAGTTAATGTCTAAATTTCCATAGTGATCAGTGTTTTTGTGAATATAGACCTCCAGAGATACCTGCATGAAATTGTCAGATAGGAAACAGGACTAAAAGGAGTCTTGTGGTTTTCTGATGTAGCTGAAGACCAGGAAGAATCTATTATGTCATCCTAAACAACTATCTTAGGCAACCAAATTGGTTCCTTAATCTATTCAATCAATTCAGCTGGGAAGATTTGCCTCATCCTAAAGAAAACATCTGGTGATCAATCAACTCAGCATTTCTCTGTGGTTTCCTGACAGAACTGACTGTTATGGGAGTCCTTAGATTGTGATGTCATCTAACTTACCCCTACATACTAGAAAGGAAATTAGAGTTTACATGTCAGAATTTAAACAGAATCACAGCATGCATTACTGTCCTAGATACTACAAACCAGGTTTTAAAACTATATATAAAATATTTTTATATTTGAGAATCTGTTGTGGATTTGAACATCTGTGAGTTTCATGCTGTGACAGGAAATGCACCTTATCTGTTTCAAGGCAGAATTAATATTGAGTTAGGAATGGTTGACCTCTACAGGGACAGATGCAAAAAGGTACTGGACCTTTTGTCATAACAGTATCTAACTTGTGTTCCTTGTGATGCAGTGCATAAAACCAGAACAAAACAAAACACTTAACACATCTTCAGCTTTCTGGGACTAGAAATTTCACTCGGAACCAGTTTAACACTGTTTATCCTGATACAAAGTTAATATTTTCCCACTATATGAGCCTTATGCTACATTGTGCATAAGGCTACTAACTGCTTTAACATCTCCCTAAATTTATGCACATGAGTGATCTTAGCCTAACTCCAACTGACTGTACATATATGCAAAATCAAGCATGTCAGTTTTAGGTTAATTTCACCTAATTTCCCCATTCCAATATCTGTAGCAGCTCCAGAAGGGCCCGAAATCAGTGAAACAGCATGACCACAACTCCTCTCACCAGCTGGTGACATGCACTAGTTGTCTACTTTTTATCTGCCTATATTACTGAATAAGGAATATCTAATAAATAAAAAGCAACAACTTCAGTTTCTGTACTGAATAGTTACATGCTCAATAATGCAACAATACTACTGCTGTTTGATAATATTCTAAAATTAAAATCAGCATTTCTGCAATAGCTAAAATATGTCATATCTCTGTAATAACTAAAATATTTCCTGCCAGTATCTACACAGCTAAGTGTTGGTTTCACATAAATAAACTTTAAACTGTTTTAATGTAATTCACCTTGACATTTTTTCATAGGAGTGTTTGAACATACAAACTTGCATTCAAGGAAAGCAAATGAATGCCTGGGTAACTTATTTCAGTGGAATGAAAGCAGACTTTACCCATCGTGGTATTTGACTGGGAGAAGCAAATACAGAAAGAACTTGCATATGGTGGGGGACCTAGAATAAGAATGTCACTACAGATTGTAAACCCCAAAAGAATATATCAGAACTAAAACAGAAGTAGCTGATTTTATCAAGCTCTTAATATAAGATGCTGTGTAATTAAAATTTATTATTTTATGCTTCATTACTTCGTTACTATTAAGACATACTCTAAAAGCAAAGGTGTGATAATTTATTATGCTACAATAGAGTAAAGGGTGTTCTCATGGAGGAACCTGAAATGATTTCTTAGGAAGCAGTTACCATTCATGGAATGGTATAGAATCAAAAATAAGGAGACTTGAGAATCATAGAAAATATGCTATCAATAAATATGTATATATTAGTCAATTTCCACTATTCATATCATGTATTTATGTGAAGGAACTAATAAAATATATATGCCACTCCCCCCACAGACATTCTAATTACCTACAGAACATTGTAGCAGGCGACATATTGCTGATCAAATAGTTTCTGTAAATGAAAACAGCCAGTCACAGTTGTTTACTTGAGACCCTGCCTCTTAGAAAATAAATTCAGCAGCATCTGAATATAGCATAACAGAAAAATGATTGAATGAGACCTGTGGGGCATAAGTCTACTCAAGGTCCAATGGGATTATCACTTCCTAGGTTGCTGGTGGATATAAAGGTGCAGAATATCTCAAGGCACCTCATGATTTATTTTTGGAGACACCAATTTATCCACATTGCTGGGCAATGAACCAGAAAATGTCTTAGAGCATCCTTCTGATTCAAATTCCAGGGTATTTTGTGCTTGGAATTGACAACATTTCAACATAAAGGGCAATCTTAGAGCAACATAATATGGCATTTTAAACCAATTGATTATATTCTTTATCCTCCTCTGCTTTTCCCCAACAGACATAACAAAGTTTATGCTGGTACATTATTTCAAAGTGTGTGGCCAATTGTAACAGAAAAAAAAAAGCAAAAAAGAATATTTTTCTCACATTTTTCTATATATCATCTTGTTCCTACTGTATTAAATCTTGGTTTAGTTACAGACATCCATGAGAGACTTTCCAGAGATTTTTGCTGAGTTTAGATAAGACTGGACATGATTAATGTCACTCTTCAGCTGGATATTCAGCGTAGGGGTATACTGTCTGCATCAAATTCCAAGCCCACACAAAGAGTTTTCCTCCAGTCTTCTTTGCTGTCAT
Organism: Calcarius lapponicus; assembly: GCA_039654755.1. Classification (NCBI taxonomy): domain Eukaryota; kingdom Metazoa; phylum Chordata; class Aves; order Passeriformes; family Fringillidae; genus Calcarius; species Calcarius lapponicus. Next base: position 30,546,220 of record CM077463.1, on the reverse strand, counting down.
CCAAGTAGATAAAGAACTACTTCTGTTAACTCCCTCCCTGATAGCTAATAAGATCTTTTGCTTGCCTAAGGAATTAAAAAATGCATCTCAAGGAGTGAAAACAGAAAACAAGACCTGAATATCGAAGTGTTTCCACTCAATCTGATCTGGGTTGCATCTAGCTCCGTGTTCTGACAAATTATCAGACAAGCAATGAACACCTCAAGGGAAGGTATAAAAAAGCAGCCCTTTTATAGGTAAAAATTGACTAAAATTATGAGTGATATCCTTGTATCCAAAAACAGCACTGAATACTAAGGAAATTTTGTTGGCTTTCTTTCATTATTTTAAGTTCTTTTTTTTTTTTTTTTTTTAAGATTTTATCTAGGTTACCACCTTCTGTGAGCTCTGGCGTATGGATCTCTGGTATTTAGTGCCATTTCTGGTATGCTGGAGACAAATATTTGTGGCAGGGATCCACAAAAGGGGCGACTCTTCCCTTTTTTTTTTAGAGTTCAGTTGAACTCCCCAGAAGTTTCACCATTGTTCATGGAAAATTTCATGTTATATGTATGTCATACAACATTTTATATATTTCATACATATAAAAGTGCCATGATTCATGTTAAAATATTGCCTCTGTCTTTTTCTATCCTATTTCTTGATCACTCCACTTTCTGGCCACAGCTGTGTGGAGGATGTTTACACTGTTAACTACATAATGTTTACAATGTTAACTACATAAATGTTTCAATGAATGCATTATTGCTGTTGATCCCAGTAGTAAAGGTAAATGTTAAGATCACTACCTAAGACAAGCCCAGGTACCCATTTCACATATATTCCAGGAGTTCAAGTGACTGCGTTAATGACTATGTTAATTATTTTTTCTAAGGTCATTACTTGATATTTTTAAATCATAAGACCCAAAATGTTTTCTTTAATAATATTGCTGCTGTTTTTGAATGCTACACAAGGCCCCAGAGAATAAGTAAGCATGTAAAGAAAAATAAGTACATAATTCCTTTAGTATGAGGTAAAATTATCACAGTGAAGTATGACATTCTTTGCATGAAAATTGGTCATGCAAGTTGGTCAATACGCTAATAGCTTATTCAGTATATATTTAAAATGTAACCTGTTAGGTCAAAACGAGTAGTAGATATGCAATGCAGTCTTTCCAGATTTTCCAGCAACTTTTCCCGTATAATGCAGAAACCTATGATACACATGATTCCAAAGTTGCATATCCTCCAAACATAATTAGAGAATCCATGTGAAAATTTGCAATGACTTATGGCACTGAAAATATTCAATATACATTAACTTTTACTTCTGTTGAATACAATCACAGAAGGTGGAGATTTTAGCAAAGATGGACTTAGAACAACATAAGCCAAAAAAATAAATGATGCAGCTGTATGGTATTGTATCACACTTGTGAGAAGGAGTTGTGGGAGGCACAGGCTCCCTACCTCTGCTCAGGAGCTGTCTTGAATCCTAGTCCTTCTATGAGGTATGACACAGCCATGTGTGTGCCTAGATGTGTACCTTCAGATCTGTGGATTCGACTTGCCAACATAACCCCAGACCTGCCAGGATATCCCTGGGCTGGCTGTGCTCTGATGCTCTGTGTGCTTGTGGCTGCACCTGGCCATGCAGGCATTGCCTCTGCCACACTTGCTCACAGGGGAGGGCTGTAAGCAGCAGCTTTCCCTTGCTGCTCCGTGACACAATATCAATGAAACGGGATTTTTTAGTTATGAATATTTTTATTTGGGAGATGAAGAAAATTAAATTTTGAGGACACACTGACTTTTTCAAGGTGAAAGAAACCACTATAGCTAAAATAAGCCTTTAAAGCATATGACTTTTAAAAGATTAAACTGAAGTCTGCAAACCATGCATTTATTACTAGTATTGTAGCTAAAGACTTCAGGTAAATTTTGTTACAAGAAAAATAAAGTTGGCTGAGAAATCTCAACTGTGAGGTTCAAAAAGGACAATGCTAACAATGGATAGCATGGATTGGAAAGAAAAGGTTTTGCTTAGTCTTTTGGGTTTGTCCTACTTGGCTATGAAGCAAGCAGAAAGGCAACACAGAATATGAGAGAGAAAAAGATATTTGTTGTTTTATCTTTTTTGTTGGGGGTTTGTTTTGGTTTTGGTCTTTTTTCTTGGAACCTACACAGGAGAAAGGTAATTGAGCAATTAATTTTCATTTGTGTTATAAAGCTCTTTTGATTTTATAGACTGCAAATAAAAGGCCATAAAGATATTTATGCTCTTGGTATTTGCATGCGATGGGGTTGGCAATGACTATGTTCCTGGACAATATTTTAGCTCATAAAGTTTGAAGTATGCTGAGCTGACCAGCCACTGTATGTAATAATCAACTAGGATTGACCATGACATTTGGATCTGGAATTTGAGTAGCTATGCAGGTGTTCAGTCTTTCTTGATTAATTCCCTAATTAAACCTAGAGACTACTTTCCAGTTCTGAAAGTAGTTCAGGATTTCAATTTTGAATTACTTGATTTCTCTTAAGGTTTGGGCTTATTCATTTTCTTATTTGTACTTATCATTCACTGAGGAATAATTCTGGTCTTCACCTACTTAAAACACAAGTTTTTGCGGTGGATCCAAAGAGCTCCTTCTGGGACATAAGGAGGTGAACAGAGAAAACAACCATTTGGTGTGCAGCAGCAGTTTGGCCTTTGTTGACTTTTCATTTGTTTGCCTCTTACCAAGGTTATGGGGAGGGAGGTAGAGAGAATAAACTTGCAAGCTTCAAAAACTATTTTAATATTCAAGAGAGAAACCCTTTTGTCACTAATGCCCAGGCTAATCAACTGTGAGGTGAAGTACTGAAAGTACTAGTTGTGATCTTTTTAATTTTTTTTCTTTACCTGTAAATTAGACTCAAGACTGAAAGAAAGAAGCCTTTTTTGCCTATCCATCTCACTTCCCTAATGGGCAAATTTCTGAATACACTGGATACAAAAGTTAAACTTCATGTATATATGTATTTGTTTCAAATCTCACAATAATCTTGATGAAAAATTCTTCCTTGTTATTCCTGACGCATGCTTCTAAAAAGACCTTTGTGGCAAAAGGAGATTAAGAGAAAGAATATAAACAAATTCTATGACTTGTATCTAGCTTGGTGCAAGACTAAATGAAGATGACAAGTGCCTTTATCCTACATTTTTTTCCTTTATTTAATTTGATAGAACAGTATCTGCAGCACCCTGCTACACCTTAAACAGCCTCAAAGCAAACCACAGAAAATAGACTGAATCCACTAAGCACCATACAGAAGTCTCCTGGCTAATCCACTTGCCATGAGGAGCACATTACTTATTTTACCACATAATGCTATGTATATGGTCCCCAGTTTCATACCTTTAACAGTGATCTGCGCAAGGTTATCAAGTGTACCCCTGGTGACTTTGTGGAAAACACTGAGTTGGGTGGGAGTGTTGATCTGCTGGAAGGTAGGAAGGCTCTGCAGAAGAATTTGGACAGACCAATTGCATGAGGTTCAGCAAGTGTTGAGTCCTGCTCTTTGGCCATAACCACATGCAGCATTACAGACTGAGGCAAAAGTGGCTGGAAAGCTGTGTGACAGAAAAGGTCCTGTTTAGCAGACAGCTGAACATGAGCCATCAGTGTGCCCAGGTGTACAAGACCAATGGCATCATGGTCTGTATCAGCAATAGTGTGGCCAGAAGGACCAGGGCAGCGATTGTCCCTCTGCACTTAAGGATGTACCTTGACTCCTGTGTTTAGTTCTGGGCCCCTTACTACTTGAGGGGCTGGAGTGTGTCCACAGAAGGGTAACACAGCTGGGGAGGGGTCTGGAGCACAAGTGGAGGAGTGGCCAAGGGAGCTGGGGTTGTTTAGGCTGGAGAAAAGCAGGCTGAGGGGAAGCCTTATTGCACTTACAGCTACTTGAATGGAGGTTGTGAAGTGGTGGAGGTTGGTCTCCCTCCTGGCCTAGTTAAGACAAGAGAAAGCAACCTCCAGATTTACCAGTGGAGGTCTAGATTGAATATTAGGAAAAATTTCCTTACCAAAAGGGTTGTCAAATATTGGCACAGGCTGCCAGGGAAGTGGATGAGTCACCAATCCCAGAGGTGTTTAAAAGATGTGGCACTTGGGGACATAGTTTAGTGGTGGACTTGGCAGCGCTGGGTTAATGGCGGGACTCGAACTTTAGGGACTTTTCCAACCTATTCTATGATTCTACACTCAGGAATTTTATCCAGGAAATCTTACAAGGTCTCCTTGCCTAGGTAGCTTTGGCACTGCTAAAATTAGCCCTTATGATAAAATAGTTGCACTATCAGGAGGTCAAAGTTTTTAAAAAGAGGTCTACACAGTCCATTCTTAGTCTCATTGCTAATTCATGATATAACTTCTACAACTGTGCTTCTTTCAGAAGTCCTCATTTTGATTGCATTTGGTATATGAACCAGAAATACAAATGCTAAACGCTTCTGGTATGTGCAGGTTAAATTTTAATGAGATCTCAATGCTTCCACTCTTTAAGGGTAATCCTGAAATAATCAGTGAATTTGTGAATTCTTGAGGCAGGACCTACCTGTGGGGTGGGCAAGGAAGGTCCTCCTTGGCCAAACCGGGCAGGTGGTAGAAAAGAGTGGATCTGCCCTGCTCACCCCCAGCCTGGGACTGATGGCCTCAAACTGGGCTGAAATGGGGTGTAGGGCCATGGACAAGTGAGGAGGGAGGCTCCAGCAGAGCTAAGAGACAAATCTTTCAAAAATCCTGTAAATTCTAAAATAATGTTAGATTTACTCATACTTGTGACTTGTTTGTTTAGTGTTGCAGGTGATGTTGAAGAAGTGTGTTCAAGTTTTTTAAACTTACTTCTGTATGTAATTGAATTAAGGCAATAAATGCTTTGTTCCTTTATCTTAATGGGTGATTTCTTTGTTTGGTTTGATTTTTTTTTCTTTTTTTTTAACATGAGTTGCACTGCAGTGAGATGAAAACTAACATCATAAATGTCACCATAGAAATGAAGTATGGATTACAATTCTAGGATATATTAGAAAATTGGATTATCCAGATTCTTTCTTGTAAGAGACAGACAATATTTATATTTTCAGATTTAGCAGAAAAAAAGAAATTATACTGTAGCTTAAATAAACACTGAACTTGGGCCTGTTAAAAATTTGAGGGAGAATATTAAAACGAAAGGATTTTTTTTTCCTAGCTAAATTGATATTAGAAAGTCAAACCCACCAGATTTAAGATTTCATCTTATTTTATGTAGAGAAAGAGACACAGGCAGAATAATTTGTCAAGCTAAGGTTCAGATGGCTGTATAAAGTTGAAATCATAAATATATTTTGCTGACACAAAGCAACCATAATTTTCTTTCTCCACTTTGTTCCTAAAAAAGTGAAAATATGAACCTTCACACTGCACTCTAGACTGATGCTTGTCATTGCACAGCAGTCTGTGCTAAAAAACCAATTGCAATAATAAATCATGAAATCTATCAACCCTTGGTAGGGAAAAAAGCTAATGGATGCGGGACTGTTTCAGGAAATCTAAAAGAATATTGAATGAAATTGGATAGAAAACTTTTAAGAAAAGTAACCTACCACATTTTGTTCAATCTATTAGGACATTGTTTGACCTCAGAAGTACTAGATTTTTAAAATATTTGCTTTTTTGTGCCCAGCAAATTTTTAAAAGACATATTAACTAACATATATTATCTGTGCTGGTTCTAATTTTCCTCTGATCTTAGTTCAAGGTCACATTAGGACAAAAACCTTTCCTAAAGTATTGTTTCCATGGTATAGAGTAGCATAAGATGAATATTAGAATACATGCCAGACAGTGTACAGTAAAATATCATGACACTTTACTTCCAAGAGGGCATAGAGTTCATATATACAATTTAATAATATATACATATACAATTTACAATGTTTTACAATTGCATAGGAACTCTGAAGGATGGTTGCTATAAATGTTTACTGCTGTGTGCAAAAGTTAATTCACAGTGTGTTCAAATGAAAACATATGGACCAAGGTTTCTTCTGGATAAAATTAGAACAAAGTCTTTTATTCCATTTGACATGCAGCATAGCTCATTCCTGTTGTTCAAGGACAGTTCTGAGGAAGTTGTTACACTTTAGAATAGAATATGCTTGAAAGATTTTGCAGGGTACTTTATTTTTCTTACTTTTACTTTATATTAAAACTTCACTTTATACTAAAATTGCTGAAAATATGAGACATCCATAACTGAAAATTGAATTCCTGTATTAAGAAGAGATGGTTTTTCTTCATGGCAGTTTGGATTTTTCTTGGAAATATGAACTGCTGCTTTGAATCTTCAGCCAGATGACTCATTAATTCCATAAAATTTAATACTATTTTATTTTATTTTTGGTATCCTATTCTTTGGCAGATTGAAAATTCAATTTGTAGAAGTTTGGAAGTCTATTTAAATGTGTGATGCAACTTAAGAGAAAGGAGATCACATTTTTCCTCTTATAGTTAAAGTAATAGTTTAGCATCAGACACTTTTGAAAGAAAATTGAAAGACTAAGATTTCTCAGATCCAGTTAGTAAAGCAAATTTAAATAGCCCACCAGTCATGATTCACTTGCCATCAAATTAGAGGATCCCCAACAGGGAGTCTTACAAACTGTAGGATTCTGCCTCTGTGTGTGTCAGCTAAACTGCCTTCCACACAACCACTGCCACAGGTAGTAAGGGTTGAGATGATGGAGCACAGAGAAAATGTGCATGAGTAGTGCAGGTTACAGAATAAGAATCTTGATGATCCTTTAGGAAACATTAACATATGGAAGAGTGCATTTAGATCACCATAAACTGGATTGGAGACAGACAATGCCAGAAACCTCATCCTGTACCACAATTAAAGAAAATATGCTTTGGATAAGCTGGACATTTTAAATTATTGAAAGATGTTGTATTATTATTATTTAAAATAAAGGGTTATTGCTTCATTGTCATTTATTATATTATTAGTATTCTTCCTCAATTTTTCTGAAGGAATAATTAAGGCTAGAAAAGATGAAGAATTAATTCCTTATCTGGAGGAATGTTAGGGTCTTGGAGAAGGGAAAATGAAAGAAAAAACAACTGTTCAAAAATCCACAAGGTCGTTACTAAAAAGGAGGGCTCTAATGATATAGCTAAAGAGATCAAGGACAAAAAGGTAACTAGGTATTCCTGTTGCCAGATGTTCGGTAGTAAGGCTGGCTGCATGTAACAGAATGAAAGAGCTGAACCATTCCACTGTCTGACAGCGCTACAAATAGGATGAAGTGTGTATAGTGCCACATCTTTTCCTTTATTCTGGAAATGTCAGACACTGCTAAGGTATTGGCTTAATGAAAGCACCCTATGTGGAGAACGTGTGAATTCACACTGTTGCAATGGGGAAGAAGCAAGTGGAGGTGCGTGAGGAAGGGCAAAGCACTTTTAGAGGTTCCCTCAATCACCAGATCCAGACCCTCTTCATTGGCAAGTACTTGTGGGTCTTTTCAGTTACTTAGGAGATTCAGATTTGGTAAACGTGCCTATTGTGAAAAAATGTTTGTAGAGTTGGACAGGGATCTTCACACTCATATTCCAAGAATGAAGATGTTAGAAGACCTACTGTTAAAAAGTGTGACTGGGTGGCTTGAGGATATACCTGTAGGGCTGTTGGTTCCCTTCAGGCACAGGAGCTGGAGCTTTTCAGGCCTGAGTGTGTCATCATCCACTAGCAGAAGCCATGGGATGCCAAGGCAAGAGTGAGCCGAGGAGAGAAGCGTCTTCGAGCTCAAGAGTGGAACGGCGAGGCAAGAGTGAGCCAGAAGAGCAGCAGCTTGGAGCTGAAGAGAGGGTGCAAGAGGTCCTCTGGGCAAAGTGTATTGCTGGCAGGGCACCTTCTTGGTGCCATGGCTGGCTTTGTGCTGGGCAACCGCCTCATAAGCAGGGCTGGATCTTCACTGTCATCGGCCTTTTGCCCTTGTGCTCTTTGGCTACCTGGAGAGAGGAGCAATCCTGTAAGGAGTGTGAGCCCCTGTCTCCACACCTGAGCGGAGGAAATGGAGCTCTCCTGGCTGCTAGCTCAGTCTGTAAGCAGGCCAGGGCTTTTTCCCAGCCCAGTGGCTTTTTGCCTTCTGCTGGCTGCTGGGTAGCGTGACCCCTTGTAGTTGGAGCCTTTGTCCCTGTGCCACCCCTGGAGCGCCTCAGTCTGTCACAGCCCCTGTGTCCTCCCTGCAGTGCAGGAGCAGGTCTGAGGCTTTCCTCTTCCACTCAGCAGTAGGGAGGGTTCCCCAGCATGTTGGGCACTCCCTCTTCTGAACTGTGTTCCACTCCCCTGTGCTGCCCTTGGTGTGAGTGGGAGAGTGAGTTTATGCATTAGGCCTCCTTTAGAAATAGAACAGTATATCTTAGACATCCCAGGAGGGAAAGAGGCCTTTCAGAGGTGTGGGGCCAGGAGTCAGGGGACTGACTGTGTGCCCTCCCTGTCCTCGGCGCTGCCCCAGCCCCACGGCCTTAGACCGGGAGCTGGACAAAGGCTGAGCTCTGTGGCTCCCTGGGTGTGGACCAGCCTGTAAGCAGGCTGTGGGTCTGGGGGCCTTTGTGCTCCCTCAGCTGGCAGCCTACATGGGGTGACCACCCTGCTAATGGGGAGTGCCCCAGAACTGAAGAGGAGGAGCCTCCATAGGCTTTGGGGACCAGGGCCACCCTATAAGTCAGGGCCTGTGCACTGGAATCCCAGGCACTTCACATTTTGGGGAAATAAATTCTTTTTACACTAATTAATACATTTTGTGGAAAAAGGTGCCTCCGTATTTATTGATTACAGATTAGATAATGATTTATTAATTAATACTCAAACTCATATTTTCTAGTTTTCTCTCTCATCTGTCATGCTAATTAGTCTGCATGAGCAGTTCTTTCTTTTGTGTCTGGGGTTCCTTCTGAAGAGCTGGTGAATCAGTTGATGATCATTATCTCCAACTGCTGATACTACCTTTCCTGAATTTTTTCTCAGTTTTTCTGACTTCAGTCCTGGTGGCTATCATCCAAAGAACCTGTATGTCTTGGGACTATCTTCCCTTTTCTTCATAATAAAAGATTAGCCAAGCATCCAATGTTCACTATGCAATTGTTAAGTCATAAGTGTCTAGCTGTAGCTACCCATTTAGAATGATAAAGAAATTTAAAAGTTTGATTCTTAGAACTTCAGGTGATCAGACCTTGAGGCAGTTGATATCACTCATATATGATCAGTAATAAACCTATTTCCCCACATTAGGTCTTTTTTGCTGGTGATATAATTAGTGAGTGATCTCCCCCTGTCTGTATCCTGACCCATGAGCCTTGTATTTTATCTCTGCTGTCCAGCTAGAGAGAGGCTTTGGTGGACAACTGAGCTCTAGCCAGGGTCAGCCCGGGACATCCTCTGTTCAAAGAGTTGTAGTTTGTCATTCAGTTGTATAGAAACACTCTGTTAAATTGGGTTTTTAGTCTTTTTGCCACTAAATAGTCTTTTTGCCGCCATAATCATTCTTTTTAAAAAATAGAGACTGAGAGAGAGAGAATTGAGTAGTGAACTTCTAACAATTTTTATCATAATAAAATAATGAGAAAATAATTAATAAGATCTATGTTATGAAAGAAGAAGTTAAACTGTATAATAAAGTATTAAACTGCAAACTGAAATAGTTAAACTGTATAATGAAGCCCCTTGCTTTCTTCACAGAGGTCTACCCCAGAAAATTCCCAGAAACTCTGAAGCTACAGGTAAAGGAGGTTTTAATATATTGTGGATGCACCTAGCTACTCACATGGCCATGTGTCCAACAAATGGGTTGCTGCACAACATGCAACACCATTAACTTTTATACTCATTAGAAGAATGACTAACACATTGAATGATTCGACAAATATTTTAAAAGTTTAATGGCAAACATGAGTTTAAATCAGTGTTCTTTATTTCTCTATGGCACAAACTCCATATTGCAGACTTCTTGTATATATGTGTATTGACACTATTTGATAGTAATTGTTTTTTTCTAAATTTGAAAAATCATCTTTGATGGAAGTAAAAAGGATTTTTTCTTCTATCACCTTAAGTGTCATAGGTGGAAATAAAAAGTATTTTTTCTTCTATCACCTTAAGTTTCATAGTGCTGCAAGTTCCAACATTATTATTTTTCAGAAGAGTTTTTGTTCTTTTAATTACAGGTTGCAAACTTCTAATTGAATTGTACTGATCAGCACTGATTACCAGCATAGCAAAATACAGCACACAACTCATAAAATTACCTTTTTTCCTACAACCCTTGTAGGTTAATTAAATGTCTAAAAGAAGAAAAGATGATGTAGTGTATGTCAACAAATTCAAGGGTTACTTCTCCAACTATTTAGGTTTAGTGGCCCATTATTAGGTTGAGTATTTATTCTTTTGTATTAAATGATTATTAGAAAAGGCGTTTTGTTGATTTCATTAGCTATTTACACACTGCTATATTCATTTGATGTTATCACAGCATTCTATATTTTTCCTGGGCATTTGTGAAACTTCTCTGTTGTTTTTCAACAAAATAATCATATTTCACCGTATAGCTTTAGGCAGACCATATAGCAGTAGGAACATCCTCCTAGAGAATAGTCACTTTTACCTCACTTTTATTCCAGTATGGAGGTAATGAATTACAGACCACTAATATAAAAATCCTGGCTTTTTGTAAATATGCAAGTCTAAAATATAACTTTATGATGTAATTTGCATTCAAATGAAATTTTTATTAATGGAAAAACAGCAGATAAAAAATTGCTTTTTAGGATTATTGGGGATTTTTACTTATAATAGAGGACTGCATCACCTATAAGAGAAAGCTGTGTGAAGTCAGAAGAGACAGGAGGAATTTTGCAATCATGAGATATAAAATGCTTTAACATTTAGAAGGGAACTTAGCAACTTTTCTTCTCCTTGCAAAAATTACTTTGGAGTGTAATGATTGGTCTCTACTTATCTGCATGTTACATTTATATCAAAGCTCAGCTCACACTTTTAAAAATAAAATATTTTACTTTTTCTGAATAAAAAGGTTTTACAAACCCTTACCTTTTCCACTCTAGACATGTAGAGCTTTTGATGATATTTTGAACTAACATTCTAATATCCATATGATTTAAATATTATAATTTCTTATGTAATCACACTTCACATTTTTTTTAAACTGCATGGTTTTATATTTCTAATTTCCTCTTCCTCTCCTTTGCAAGAGAGTATTCTGTGATGTAAGATGCCTGAGGGTAGAAAGTATAATTCCAGACAATTTAAAACCTGCTTCAAACTTACTTCATGTTTTGAGCGAAATGCAAATGAAAGATTACAAGGAAACCTGCCTTCCAATTAACCAGATGTTCAACTAAAAAGAAAGTTACCAAGACAAATGTGTGTTCGTATGTATCTGTGTATATATATATCAGCACATATAAATATATTTTAGTATTTGAAAGCCAGTAATTGACAATTAATAGGCCTGCTTTACAGTTTTGTAATACTAACTGGAGTTCAAAGCCAGAAAATATTTTAGGAGTATCTAAGCCTTGTGAAGAAGCCAAATATTTTTCTGGTACTTTGGTTGCCCTAATGAACTGGAAGTTATTGAGGCTTATTTTAATCATTTGTGACCTACAACTGCAGTTATTAACCAGAATAAAGTGAGCATAATGCGAATTTCAAGGGATTGAGGCTGTCTGAAATGGAAAGGAAATTTTGTTACTTAAAACTTTGGCTCAGTGATGTTTAAAATGTATTTATCTCTGCACACAGATATTAAATGGCCCATGAATGAAGTTGGAATTTTATACGGAAGGTGGAGGAGGATCTTGCTGTGCTAGTCATGCATTCTGCACTATCTTGTATTGCCTGAGGAGATAGGTGTCAGTTGCATACACAGTCTTGAATATCCAGCTATGAATCGCTTAAATGATCAAAAAGATAAGCCTCAACATTTAAATGTCTAATGGCTCAAGACAAGTTTTTAAAGCCAGGAAGTGTTTAAAATACTTTCACAAGGGGGCTGTCTCATTATTTAACAGATTCCAAAAACAGCAGGTGGACTGGTAAATGGGAAAGCAGTTTCTATTTGCCAGGATGGTAACAAAACTCAGTTTTCTAATGGAACTGTCAGGTGTGGTCTTGTGACAGAAGTTCTAAGGGAATAAGGAGCCCAACGTAGTACATGTTAAAGAGCCACCTCCTCCAATACTTGCATCTCAATGCTCAGAAAAACAAGTGACCAAAGTTTGATGCAAAGTGACAGTATAGAAGAGCTGGAAGCAAGATGGGTTTGACACTAATTAAATTGACATTGTACTTGCCATTACATCTGGGATACTGTGTCCAGTTTTGGTCTCCATAATTGAAGAAAGACTGGTGCCATTTCAGTGGAGGGCCCCAAGCTGCTTGGAAGCTGGAGCACTCACCAGAGAGGCTGAGATTCTAGTCTTGTTCAGTATGAAAAGCAGCAGCTTCAGGGATACATAACAGCAGTCTGCTAGTTCATAGTGGATGTTATTAAGAAGAGGGGACCAGAAACCACATGCCTACTGAAGCAGGAAAACAAGACACTGGTCATAAATTACAACAACAAAGGTACTAATGGATATTAAAAAAAAAAAAAAAAGAAATAGTTGTCATGATAATTAAACATTGTGACAGAGTGACCTGGGAGGTTGCTCTTGGAGTTTACAAAAACTGATTAGGGAAAGTCCTACATAGTCTGGTCTGAATTCAAGGTTGGCTCTGAAATGGAGGTTTTGGGAGTTTGCTTAAGTTAGCAATATGAATTAAGAATTTAAATTTTAGCTTGTAGAATTGTGTGTTTAATTTTAACCTTTTACTTAAGAAATCTCTGCCATGGTACAAAAGGCATAGGCAAATATGAATTTCTGAAGCTTCTTGCGATAAACAATACTGGGAGAAGACCAGGGAATGCAAGAAACCTAGATAAAGGAGTTCCTCTGTATCCAAGATGATCAAAATCCACAGACATGCTCAGATAAGCACCAAGGGACCAAAGCGCATGTACAAAGGAGAAAAGTTCAAAAGTTCAATCATGAGGAAGACCACAGCCTTCAGCCTCAGAGACCATCAAAGCCCCCCGTGCACCACCACCATGAACAACGCATGCTCAGAAGGACATGGATCTAATTGCCATGCGAGGCGAGGACAGGCAGGGTCAGGGATTGAATATGCATAGAAAAGTTGTGCAGTGTAATGTATATGGAACACCTTTGTGAATAAAGATGTGGCTCAGACCAGGGCTCAGGACATGAGTTTTCACAAGAGCTATCTCGTTTGTGCCGGGCACTGACAATACATACTCACTTCGTAACTACATCAGGTTGTGGAGTCTATTTACTCCACGTATCGCTTCAGTGCTGCTTTGATCAGGTGGATGTATGGGAGTACCCCCATGTTGCCTTCTAAAATAATGAGTATAATTTCAAAATTGAAGATCTGTTTACCCATAACCTAAAAGTAACTCAAGAAATGGGTGACAGATTTCAAATGTCATTTATAAAATCAGCAGATTAAGTTCCATGTAAATCATCACCTATTAATCTATGTCCATACTTTTGCTAATGACATTCTGCACTGCTTTTGTCTGTGTTATCTTGGTTTGTGCTTTGAAAAAAAGAATCAAGATAAGCATCCTAATGCTAACAGGCATGCACTCCAAACAGATGTGTTCATTAAACTGAGAGCACTTGGCCACCTATAGCATCAAGTTAGGAGCAAGAAACATTTTAATACTGTTCATTTTTTATACGCTATAGTCCATATGGTGTCATACCTCAGTTTTTTCTGAATTAAGAAGGCAGGAGAGTTTAGTTTGTCTTTGCTTGCTTCCGGAAATTTTCTTTCTTGAGGTAAAAATAAAAAAAAAAAAAAGGGCATAAAAAGAGCCACTTATTTTGCTTCTGCCCCTACAGAATATGAGGATCTCATTCCTTTATTTGTGCAGAGATGTGAGGGTGGAGAGAGAACTGAGACCTTACCTCGACCGGGATAGTGATTTTGAGGACAATGGGAATTAGCCAGTATTTTGAACAGACATAATGTCTAAATAAAGCTAGAGTAGAGTACAAACGGGAGTTTTTATTATATTGCTTGTTTGTTTCTTGTGGAGTGCTGTTTTGTGTTTGGTTTGTTGTTGTTTTTTTTTTTTTCAGTTTAGTTCTGTTCATTTGTTGGTTGCTTGTGTATTTAAATCTCCTGGTTCTATTTTTGCTTTAATTTCAAGTTCATACTAAATTAACACGCTGGGTGTATAGTTCTGCATCCAAACACTTTAATTTGGGCTAGAATTTAACTTTTTGAATGTAAAGACAAAAGAAATTTCACCTAAGAACTGTTGCACTTCAGACTTGTTCACAGGACAAGGACAGTGAAGAGCACAAGTGAAAATGGACTTTGAGAGTTTGTAACTACTAACAACCTAATGACTAGGTTTGTCCCTGGAAAGCTTGACCAGGAGTTAAACTGTTGCATTACAGTGTCAAGTGTCAATAGCCCAGACTAGTTATGCAATGGAGTTGAGTGTAGATAACTGAAGTCTTTACCAAAAAGCCATTAACCGATGCTGAACTATTCAGGCTGAATCTCTATGAATGCATCCCAGTATAAATAGAGAAGAGTTCTGTCTTCCTCTTCTTAACAGTTTTAGCTGTTTCTGAGATAAAATTTTAAATTGTTTGGACACAGCTTCCCAAAATATATAAAAAAACCAAAGAATCAGAAAATTCCTTGGGTAAAACAAATTCTTAAAACTCAATCTTTAAGTTTTTAGCCCAATTATCTCTCAGCAATTTCCCATCACTAATGCTCAGTCATTGAAATAAAGAAGACTAACTAGTGCAAGACCAAAACTACCCAGTTTATAAAATACAGTGTAGGGGACAATGCTTTATGAGAAATACAATTATAGGAACTTTGTCATGTTTCAAGGAATTACTTATGACTAGGTGGTCAGATGCTGCTGGCAGGTTAACCAAAACTATTAACTCCTCAAATTTAAGTAACTTATCTTTAAGTAGCATGATAGGCCAAACAAAACTTGATGAATAATTAGGTGAATTCCAGCACTGACACAAGATCAGCAAATACCAGTGCTGTTATCCTCTGTGGTAAATTGTCACAGCTGTACAGTGTTGCTTCAAGATGGTAAAAAATTGAGGACATCGGTTTAGAAAAACATGAGATGTGCCTCTTCCTTATCTTGCACCTTGCTGGATTAGGGCCTAACAACTGACTGTTGTCTGGAGGTCTAGCAGCCTGATGCTGTTTCAATGAGGCACAGAATAGCACTTGGCCTCTGCACCAGCTAACAGCCACATTTACTTCACTGAGAAAAACAAGCCTTGTTATGAATCTGCTTCATTAAGGAGATAAGGATGAACTCAAAGAACCTCTGATGAAGGCCTAACTGCCTTTACTGCCACCTCAGCAGTGGAGGGCCAAACTGTTTACCTTTTCTGTCAACTATAAATTCTGACCCAAAGTAACCGATATCCTCATTAAGCTTCTTGAACATGTTCACTTGCACACTCTTCAGGACGCAAATGAAGAAGATATATGTGTAATGCATGTATGACCAAAGTCGCCCAACTCCACTTATAACATGTAACTGTTCCACTCCCTTGGGAGAGGCCGAAATTTATAGTATGAAAGAGGAGTTTCAGGGTGGAAAAGGTGGGTGCAGAAAAACCCCTCTGGAGAGAGAAAACATCTCTGCCTGCTCAGCATGTGTCAATAGGCTGTGTCTTTCCTGAGGGAACACCTGTTGGTCAGCTTTGCACCTGCAAGGGCATTGGAGCACATGCCAGAATTCATTTATATGCCTATGGAGCTATTAGCTATTATTTGAGAGTACTGGTATGAAATAATGTGTTTTCTGTTCATTTCTTGTGAGAAATGACTGCCCACTTTGAAAATTTAAAACGGTGTTAATTAAACCTTAACAAAAATACAACGAAGGACTACATAAGGAAAAAGTTGCAGCGCTGGGAACTGCCCGCGTGCATACCACGTGGCTGGTTCATCTTCAAGAGGGATGCTCAGTCTTTTATACCCTGGGGTTGCATCAGCCAGCCCTGGCCCCTCCCAAAGTCTGTCAGTCAGCTCTTCTTTGCCAAACTGCTTTCTTGTAACTTGATTGGAGATCAGGTGTTGCCATGCCACATCCCTAAAGCACCAAGGTGTTCTATTCCCAACTGCCCCAGGTAAGGGACACCGGGACACCTTCTTTTTACCTGTCCTAGACAACCCCAGCTGTCTGATGGTCCCAGTACAGGGGGGGAAAAGGGAACTATGGGGAGAACAGAGGACATCTAAGCTACAATAACATAACTATACATCTCTAAAGCTTTCATTAATATTCACACAATAGTTATCTTTTAATTGCGAGAGCAAATAATCTCATTATCTATCTCTAATATTTTTCATGAAGTAAACCAACCCTTATTCTTATGATTTCTTTTTAAAAATGTTTTTATGCTTCGAAAACATATGCACACTGTGTGTTTAAAACTTAAATTTTATGTTTGTATTTATTTTCATGTCTATTTTTTTTTTTTTTTTATTTTTTGCCACTGGGTGAAAAAAAATTCTCTAGGAAGTCTCATTCTTTTCAAATTAATCACCAAGTGCTGTTTTCTGTCACAGTGCAGTGCAAACCAAAATAAACAGCAGGAGCACATAACTCTTTTTTTATACTTCTGTGATGTTAGCAGTTGCTCTTTGAAGTGTTTTTCCTTGTTTATAAAATCTGTGACACTAATAAAGCATTGCACTACATATGACCGTACTGTGAGCTATGAATCCCACTGAAACAGAAGGATAAAAGCCACAGGAGTACATTTAAATAAGAACATATCTGAATATTTCTAGAAATGATTTTAAGTGTATTTGAGATAGAAACATGGTGACTCAGTTTATTCTTTAAAATAAAGGCAGACTCCCAAGCATGTTCTGCTGTAAATTCTTGCCCAAAATTGTTGAAGCCAGACATGATGCTTCTTTATTGTCTTTTCTCACATTCAGGATGAAGAGATGAAAAAAAGTAGTAATGTTAGGTACTAAATGCTTATCTTTGTGGTGATTTAATGGGAGGGGGAGCTTTCAGAAGAGAAATTTGTATATTTGTGGGTTGGCAAATAGCCAAAGTGTCACAAGGAGACACTAGGCAATCATGTACCATTGATCTGGAATTTCTTTTACAGTCTGACTCCAGGGTAATTTTGCTCCCTCTGTTACCCTTACAAAGTGTAGCTATATACCAGTATCTACTCTAAAATTAATGTGGTATTTTCTTTCCAGTTAGTTCAAAGATATTCTTTCCTTAATAACATAAATTTGTAACTGTATTTTGAGTTTCCAACATACAACCCAAAGACCAGCTTTGCTAGCCAGGTTTGCCCCTCTGTCAAATCTTGTTTCCAAGCATAAATAGAGGGGTTTTTTTTAAACTAGGTCCCCAGATGCTCCAGTTTTAATTCAGCCTATTATAAAAGGTATTTTTAATTATGTGCAATTATACTAGTCTCATAATATACATATATTTATACCAGCATACCTAAAGAGTAATAAAGGTGAAACTATAGTTAAAATTAGTTAGCTTATAAATAGTATTTTTTAAAAAATGTTAACCATTGCTGAGAGGATTGCATTTCCATAATGTCTCAGAGGCAACATTATGTGAACACTGTAGTCATATCCCAAACAGACAAAATATTCTCCAAATGACAACACATGCTTTGATGTCCCATTGATGCTATTGTTCCACTTTGACCAGGAAATATTATATAAAATCAAACCAAAGAAACAGAAGACTACTCACAAGCAACAAAATAAAGGCTGTATGTTATTAGCCAATTGATATATAAAATGTGTGAAGATGGGTTTCTCTAGAGGTGTGTTCACATCATCAAGTTCTGCTGCAGAGGTGGGTTCTTTTGAGCTGCAAGTTCATTTTTTCTCCAGGAGGCACTATCAGATCCAGCTCTGAGAACTGCACATATAAGGAAATTCTAAAAAAAAGGAATTTTTTTCTTGCAAACGTTTCATACAACATACAGATTTTATGACATTTCAAATAAAAACTTATATATTTTTTTTTTAAGTTGAAAATATTTTTGCAGTGGAAAATATGTCCAAAGTAATAAAAATTTTAAATAATTCAAGAACTGCATTTTTCATTGCCATGCAAATAACTGTAAAATTAAGACATCTTTTCATGAATTTTCATAAATTTTGCTGTTAATATTTAAATGGTAGTTTAGCAGTTTTTGCAGCTGATGCTCTGAAGTGCATAATAAATCTCATAAGAGAAAGAAGTACCTTGGTGGTAATTGGGAAACACAAGATTTTTTAACTGATTTGTGTTTCTTTATTCATGGGGTGATTCCAGCATGCACAGTGTCTGATTCACTGGTGTTTCTTACCTGCATATGAGAAATCAGTTTTCAACAGAGTCTACTTCAAATTTTCACTTTTGCAAACCACATACATAGTGAAACCTCAGTTCACCACCAAGACAATACCAGTTTTTTTCAGAAACTGTTGCTCTAAAAAGGTGCATTGATTCCAGAGGTATTTAAGAGGCATAGAACATTTACCCTTGATTAACCAGTAGCTTAAATTTAATTACTGTCTTCCTGCTGAAAACATGTAGCCTAAAAGTCAAATACCCAATTCTCCTCTTTTCTTTTTTTTTGTTAAATGCGCTCAATACTGTTGAATCCATCTTCTGCATATTTGATCTATAAACAGATGAATATAAAATTGACTTAATAAATCACTAGTGACAGGTTCAAGAGAACCCTGCAGTTCTTATGAACTAATGCTAAATTAATATGGCTAAACATATAAAAGAAATTTGTTAATAAGGTTGTATTATTGCTCTGAACTGCTTGTAACCTTTGCCATTCTTTGGTAAATTTTAATAAAAATGTAGTACTGGTTGTGTCACATTAAAATCAAAACAATCAAACTGTAGTCAGTTTGCCATTTTTTTTTGCTGGTGTTTACCTGGTTTGTTTTTTTCTTAACTCAGGAGAAGCCAAACTTCAAAACTGATGTGGTTTTTTTGAGACAAAACAACTTCTGCTGCTGCAAACAGGCAGAATGGGACTTAGCCTCAGTTTTAAGTACCTAAAGTTGGCATAACCTATGGGGTAAAATGCCCAAGTTCCCATTTCAGTAAATGGAGATGTGGACTCAACTCAGTCACACAGGTCCAGCCTCAATCTTTCCATAAAGGTGCAGGTCTTTTGTTCGTCCTGTCTATTTTTTTTTTCCTCCAGTTCTGTGCAAATGTCTCAGATATCACGAGGGCACTTCACAAACATTTAGATGATAGCATTTAGACAAACATCTCAACCTAATGTAAAGAGAGTTTGAGCATTGGGCAAATGTGCAATCATCTTCACACAAACACCTTGATTTTATGTCATTCATATGAACTGATTCTTCCTTCTTGAGGTCAAAGCTGTTTTGCCTTGGGTATCTGTTCTTAAAGCCCAGGATGTGTTTTATCATCAGGTCGATCAACTGAGAAGAACTTATAAAAATGACACAAAATATTTTTGGGCCAAAATTTCTGTTCAAAAAAATAAACAGTGGCTGGTAAAGATCATCCTGCCCAAAGGTCAATTCCTTTTCAAGATTTGTAGGTTTTTCATATTTCAAATGCTGGAAAAAAGAATCTGCGGGTTTTTTTCAGGTATCATTTAAATCCTAATTTATCCTATTTTTCTTCTCCTGTTTTGAGTATGGGCAAGTAGATAGGAGAGAGCAAGTAATTCCTTGATTAGAAAAATGACTCTACAAACAACACATTCATCAAACAGGGACCTGCGCTTCCACCTCTACAGAGTGTTCCAGTGATAGGGCATCAAGTGGGAAAGTAAAATTTATTGTGATTAATGTCCATGAAATCTTCTTAAAGGCAGAGATATTCTCACTGAACTTTCTTATCAATGCATTAAGTTCCTTACAAACTTAATTCCTTCTTCTTATTAACACACTGTGCTCCTGGGTAGTTCCAAGGAGGGTTCGTTGGCTAATGTTGAAAAGTGTTTCAGCATTGGACAAAATCTCTAAAAGTTGAATTCACATTCTTGTGTATTAATTTCCCTCATATTTTTCTTTTTCAGAGTAGGACTTCACTTTAAACAAGTGTCATACAAACATTTTTTACTGATATTATGTCACAACCATCTATTTAACAAGTTATTGCAGTTATAGGATTAAACCATGTTTCACATATTCAGAAAGATGCCTCTTTTTCTAAACACTGAAAATTGACATAAAAGCTTTTCAAATGTAACCTCCCTGTACTACAGGAGGAAAATAGGCTTTGAAAACTGAACGAGAAGTTTTTCAATAGAGGCAGTAATGAAGCATGTCTTTCTCTGACTGTCCATTTCATATCTGAATCGTGATGTTACATTGTCCTCTGTCAAGTTTCTTATATTATTCTGTTACAGCATTTTAAGCTATCTTCTGTATTCCTTTCTGGGATTCTGCCAGGTTTGTATGCAGTAATTTGGCCTGTTAATAAGAAGTGCTGATTGCCTGTCTGTCCTCTGCTCTTGGCCTCTGTGTAAACTCCACAAAACACTTCACCTCACAGCAGCTGATAAGTCAAACCAATGACTGTGACCCTGTACAGGCTCTGTGGAAATTCAATATTTACAGCCGTTCTTCTCTGACCAATCTTATAAATGTTCCATGTCTTTCCAAATTTTGAGGGGGAGAAAAGGAATGGAGTAAATGGATAAGAATGTATCTTTATATTCTGATACATAATAATTATGGGCGCATACATTTTTTTTTCTTTGAATTGAACACCTAATCTTACAAAATCAAATTTAAAACCCCCCCCCAAAAATGTAGTAACACATTTTAAAATCTTACTCTGTATTGGACCAGCTCATAGCTCTGAGGAAATTTATTTTCCTTCCATCATTTTTCTAGAGACTCCTACTAGGCGCTCAGCATTCAGTTTTAGTTATGAATATACTTTCAGATATGAATATACTCTTTCAGACTACCTAAAAATGTGCAAGCATCCTAACCAAATATGCATAGAGTCCAGTATTCTTTTACTATGACTCAATTTTTTGACCTTTATAAAACTGATGTAAAATGCCAGAAATCAGAATCTTAGTACTGGAGACTAAATTTGCTTTTATTTTTACTCAATTCGATGTCTTCTTGACTCATTTATGTGGAAAAAGGTATTCACATGTCTTACAACATGCATATATTTGTCTTTTAGCAATTTTCATCAACCTGTTGAATATTTGAGAGCAGCAGACTGAATATAGACTGAAAAATCTTAGCTTTACATCATACCCCCTTCTTCAGAGTAATTTGTTGAGTTAGGAAGGAGGGACAATGCCATGAGACTCATGTGACTAGCCACTCTGTGTAAAACATTAACAGTAAATGGCTGAAGCAAACAGTTGGCAAGTACTCATATGCTAAAAGGCAGAAATGTTCAGCTGGGGTAGACTTTTGCAGTTAGAGTACTGCAAGCAAGCAATATGACAGAAAGCAACATTATACCACTGGATGCAATGCTAATTAACTATCTTTTGGAAGAATTTCCAAACCAAAATGGTCACACTTTCAGCATTCATCAGGTGAGGCGTCTGCTCTTGCACAGAAAACTCAGCTTTAATTTCTAGCTAACTGTTGGTGTTGGGTAAAATTTGAATCAATAAAATTTCAGCAAGATTATTTAGATAATCCTCAGTTCCTGGAAAAGGCGAATTATTTTCACTGGCAATAATCACTAGCAATGTGTCTGCAAATTTACTTTTCTCACTAGTATCTGTTTCAGACATTTAACAGTTATTTGGGTTTCACATAATGAAATAGGGTAAGTAATTCTTTAATAATTATTCAACCTACTGGAGATGACACTGGTGAAATATTCAGTCAGCACAGTGTTAAAATGGGGGACAAATTTATTGTAAGCTCCAAATCTCATTTTACTATGTGACTAAAGGACCCATAGATTGAAGACATAATAGTAATAAAGACTTTGATAAATGTGGTTTGGGGAAAGGGAAAATTATTCCCTTTAGGGGAAGTTTGCTCAGAGAATATGTCAACTATTATGAACAAAGGTGGCAATTATATATCTTAGCCTTTTATAAAGTTTTGCATTACTCTCACATTTCAGAAATTAAATAATCAAATCAGCAGCAAAGTCACTAAAATTCTTTAGAGAGTTTCTAATACTCTTGGTCTAAGAAAGGAGCAGGAAAGCCAAGATATTTTCCTAGATTACTGTCACCTGATTTCTAAAAAAATGAAAATATTTTGTTTCAATTCTTTCTCCTACCATCCCTTTTACTGTGTCCTATATTTCAAAAATAACAAATTAAAACTTCTGCAAATTTCAACAAAACTGAAAGGAGGAACAGAAAAGAGCAGGTGTGACTGATAGAACAGTCAAAGGAAGATTTCATATCCTCTTCTGCACAAAAATCCATACAGAAGGTAAATTTTTCAGCAACAGGCAAACTTAAGCTTGTATCTATCTTAGATACAAACCTGTGCAAGTCAATCACAAGCCACAGCACTACTGGAAATCAAGCCAGTTTCTGAAGTGCTGCATTTTCTGGTTTATGCCTCTTAAAAAACAAACTCCCTCCCCTTTCCTGAATTAGTAATTAGGTGTCTGAAATTTGAAACCCAGAAAGGGAAAAACAGTTATGAGCCTGTTCTCTTTTTCAGTTTTCCTAGAAGCTGCATGTATTTAAGAAGCTGCAACATTTAGACTGCCCTTCAAAAAGTCCATATGCTGGTGTGTCTGTGACATCTATTCTTACAGAAATTACTCTTAGTGCTTTAAAATTAATTTCCCAAACTTGAAACTTCATCCAGGTTCATCTTTCAAGTGTTGGAGGTTCTTATGTCTTTGTCTGCAATTCTGAGCACTCCCACTATCAGATCTCTTTTACTTGAATGAGGATATGCACTCTGTTTAAATCACCTTTTAACCTTCTCTGCAGATCTGCTAAATTGATTAAATTATTTAAACCTCAGATAATAAGATTTTTTTTTCTGATTCCCAGATCCCTTTTGTGTCCATTCTTTGAACTATCTTCAGTATTTTTATATTTGTCTGGATGTAGGCACTGGCCGGATACATCCTGGCAGAAGTCTGTTTCTTGCATACTAAGTCAAAATTATTTCCTTACTTTAATTTGACAGTCTTCTCTCACATGGATAATGTTAGGTCTTTTGCTCCAGTATGAGATTAAAATGTCACATTAAGGATGTTTTCTGATGATTTCAAGTAGCTATCTGAATAATTTCTTTCTGAGGTAGTGTCGTCTTGTAGGTATAGATGTAGTTACTTGTTTCCTTTGTTACTACCCATAATGAAATGTGTTAAAATACATTTTGGTAGGTTGTGACCATTTGGTTTCAGAATGACTCAGGTAACTGATCACTTGTCCTCCTCATTATTTGCAATTCTACACCTAAGTATGTCTAGCATGCAGTTCAAAACAGGGTCTAATACAGACACTTCATAAACATTTCTATGTGTGGAATCCCAGTCAAAACAGCCCCACTTACTGATCCCTATACACTTAGAAATACTATGTTTAACCAGCCTTTAAGGTGGTTTTACGATATTTATTACGAGCTATCTTTATTTTCTACAAGTTTTTAATTTTTTTTTTCTACAAGTTTTCAAGATATGGTAGGATTCAATGACAAAGATCACTTTATTAAGGTAGAAATTTCTCAGACTGAGCTGCATTCCTTACATAACTAACACGGCCATTGCTATGCAACTGAATCCAATGTAATTTTTTGCATGTCTGATCTATTTTCACTTACCAGTATGAATGCATACTTTGCATCATATTCCTCTGATATCTTTGTTGATAAATGGATAATTTAATCCAGCTGAATTTAACAGGGAAAAAAGTTTAGTAGTTTTATTGGAAAGAATTTCCCTGATGCCTTGTAAATTTATTTGTCCAGGTAGTCAGACTTGAAGTTATAATGGATCTAGTGCAGTTCCATTGTCATACAGGCTTGGGAAAAAAAGGCCAATAGCAGCATATCTCTTACAGGGAAAAGCAGGCTGGAGGAACAGGCAAGGCAGCTTGGCAGCTCAGGAAGTGTATAAATTAGCCCCATAGTACCTCGAGCTCTGAGGGACTGTAAGCATAAATGCCTCTTGGAGTTTTAGGTGCCAAACTACTTGTGACTAGATGCTAAAAAATAGCCCACATCATGTCAAAACAAGATCAGCCTACTCTTCACAAAGTAATCTTACACACACAAACATGCAAATATCCAAACACCCACCACCTGCTGGAGAGTTTCTGAACAAAACAATGCAAATATGTACATGTAGATACTGTGGTCATCCCAGGTTTTCTCATGGACTGAGCCCTGTTTACTGTCTGAGCTAGAGGCATAGGGATCAAATATGTAGGTTCCAGTTACTTGTCTATTCAGGATGTGACTTTCAAGTACTATATAGCAGATAATGAAAAGGCAGAAGGATTTAACTCACTTGAGTAATCCTATTTCCTAACATTCATTATCAGTAACTTCACAGCTGCTGTATGGCTTAGTTATTAAAATCAAAATTAGGCGGAGAAATCTGTTGGTGTCAGATTTATTCTGAGTGGCAAGACTTACCACCTGACATATCTAGGTAATTAGAGGGGGCCTTTAACAGAGGTTAGAACTCAAATATTATACAGAGTTTATTGCTTGTCATGCTGAACTGAGTCTTGGCCAGTGCAAGGAATTTTCTCAGTAGTATTCTTCACTGATATTATGCAGAGATGTTTGAATAGTTTCTCTTTTTGGAGTTCTTTTCTCCAGATAATTATCTTCCTTTATTCTGTCTGTCCCTAAAATGCCAGTTCAGTGTTTGATCCTTAACTAAGAATAAACACATGAATAATTAGACAGAACCACACTTTTTTCAGGGGAAACATATAGGTGAGCACAAATTTCTGAATAGGGATTATATCAAACACATATATTTTGCTGATTTGGAAGTAGCATCATCAGTTATGTTTTTGGTTTTTTTTTTTCATTATTCTGTTGTTCCTTTTTCTGAGAAAAAAATGGCTTTAAAAAAAAATACACACTCCTTAGACCTATCTAGCTGTCCTTCTGGAAAAAAGAAGAAATCTGAATTGATTCAGCATAAGTTTCTTTGTTGCATATTACTCACTCTTCTGAGAATGAAGAAGAATATAGGTCTTCAAGGTCCTTCAATCTTATACAGATATAGTAACAAAATATGGGCAGTATGAACAAAGTACTTGCAGGAAGAACAGTCTCCAGTCATTTCTAGAGGTGATGTCTTGTTCAAACACAGTCCTATGCATGGATTTGGAAAGGCTATTTGCAACCCCCCACCTCGTGGTGCCAGATTTACATTTCAATATTATCTGACAAGCAGGTGCCATTCTATCTGTTTATATTCAACTATGTCTCTTACTGATGTTTACAAAATAGAGTGTATAGATGACAAGAAGAACATCTTTTTTATTTAGGTAATCAAAAAACTGCGTGATAATGCTTTCACGCTGATTTCCTTCCTCCAGGATAGCAGAACATTTGTCATCAGCAGGATTGAGACAGGTTTTTATAAAAAAATACAAAACTTACAATTTAATCGTCTTTCTTCAGTAAGCATCTAATTCCTACTGCAAAAGAGAAGAAAATTATAAACCAGCAAAATACTGTGTTGTTTTCCTGGAGGGAACAGTATAATAGAGTGGACTGGGTATGGTAATAGACTTTTCCCCAATATATAACTCCGGCATGTCCCCTGTGGTTCTATAAAAACATTCTCAAGAATGTCTTAGTAAAAAAAATAAGAGAGTGATAAGGAAAACTGAATTAGCAATCATTTGGACAGCCAGCTGTTTTGGGTTAATGTACAAGCCAGTTTTTGGAGATATTCCTTCTGGTTTATTTGAACATACTTAGTTTGCCATCCTGTCAGATGTTTGCAGTCTAGCATACAACAAAAGCCAGCAGAATGCTGTGAGTGGTTTTTTGCTGCAGTTCAGCATCCTCACAGCCGACCCACAGAGTACAATATTCAATAATGACTGATTTGTCTTAAACGTGTTCATTAAAAGGAAGGAATTTATCTCTTATTAGCCTCTTCATTGACACTGCTGTTTGGCAAATTTAGTGTTTTGGATTAGCAAGGTTTGGGGTAGTGAACTGTTGGCAGTAATGTTTTTTTGGTATTAATCTTCTGGTTGGGTTAACATGGGCTTGTTTTCAAATAGCATGAGTAAAAGTTACATGGAAATATTTCTTAACATACCATTTTTTTCTGTTCCAAACAGAAATGTGTACCATCTGTCACAGCAGAGAAAAAAGCCTGATGTTGAAGAGGCATTGTGGTTCTTTTAACTGTAAATGTTCAGGACTTTTACAGGTTCATCTAGTACTTCCCATGTAGAAAAGTGCTTTTTACTCAGAAACAGTGATATAGTTCCTTACATGAAGTAAGGGATACAAAAATAAAAATTCGAGGGATAGTCCAAAGAGGGACAGCATTTCACTAGTAATTTCCCTTTCCTCTCCACGCAGTATGTCAGAAACTACACACAACCTCAAAAAATAGACATGCAAAAATAAATATGTTAATAAACTCATCTTTTATACATTTAGACTCATGAATATTAAGGATCAGGCTGGTTGCAAAACAGTAAAGTTGGATAGCTTCAAGTTTTCAAGTTTAATGCAAGTATATTCCAGAGCTGAACTACATAAATGCCAATAAAGAAATATGAACTTAAAAGATCTGTGCTGAAACTTATTCTCTGTGTTGTCCTGGTTAAGATGTCCAACTCCTAGAGTTGCCAAACACTGTATGTATATTCATGTTCTCGCTACAAAAATAGAAATTGGATTCTTTCTTTTGTACTTAGTGATATTCATTAAAAGAGCTCCTTCTTACTTCATGATGAGCTGTGGTTTAGAGATAATATTTGCCCCTGAAAAAGAAACAGGATATTTTTCTATAGCAACAGAGAGAATATTACACAAAATGGTCCACTATGTACCAACACAGGAGAACATATTATAAACTGCAATATGAGGAGTATCTCTACGCCTTAATTAATCAAAGCATCAAAAAAGATGATGGCTGGGAAGTATCATCAATTCCACATCTCTAAGGTCTTTCCAGTATATGTATTCTTTTTTTTAATTTAAGTAAGGCATATACACCCTACAGCATTAAACTTATACATTAGAGCAGAGATTTAACAATGACAGAGGAGCATAAAAGGTGAACAAAACGATATTGAAAACATCTTCCTAATTGGGAAGAATAGACTGACTTCAGGAAAAAGCAAAATCCAACACAAAATAACCCAAATAATTAGAGAGTTATGTTCTGTGAGAAAGGGAAACTTGGAAATAATTCTTGTCAGTAACATTTAAATTTATATTTAATTAAGCTTTAATATTTACTGTAAAATATCAAGTACAACAATAAAATCCACAATGCAATATTAACTTCTGTAAGTTGTTGCATTATTTTCCAGAAGAAAAGGAGATGATTCCTGTTACAATTTTGACTGGAATAGTGAAGCTATTTGTGGGCTTGTCATTAATAGAGCAATGAAGTGTATACAATTTACTCCCCTGAATTACCAATACTGGTATGTGACGGTGTTCACAGGGGTTTTTGGATGAGGGAAGAGACGGAGATCTGACTCCATGTTTCAGAAGGCTTGATTTATTATTTTATTATAAATATTACATTAAGACTATACTAAAAGAATAGAAGAAAAGGTTTCATCAGAAGGCTAGCTAAGCTAAGAATAGAAAGGAAAGAATAAGAAAGGCAGCTGTCTCCGACTCTCTGTCCGAGCCAGCTGAGCTGTGATTGGCCATCAACTGCAAACAGCAACATGAGACCAATCACAGATCCACCTGTTGCATTCCACAGGAGCAGATAATCATTGTTTACATTTTGTTCCTGAGGCCTCTCAGCTTCTCAGGAGGAAAAGTCCTAAGGAAAGGATTTTTCATGAAAAGATGTCTGTGACACTGGTACCTGTGCCAGCAAACAGACTTCACATACGTGCTGATCCAGTGACCTATGTTGAGCAATGAGCTTATACTCATGGGTCATTGGAGAGAAATCACTGCAGAAATGCTTTTCTGGGCCATGGCCATGAAATAGGGTGTCTTGACACGTGACATTCTGAGGGATAGGTCTGCCCTTCCTGTTAATCCATACCCACCTGTTGGCTCACTCACTATCTACAGCAAATGGAAGACACAGCTGACAAAGCCACTTTGGAATCTTGTTTCTGACAAGGAGCACATCTTTCAGCTGGCTCTTTATTGGCCACTTTGAAATTCTTAGAATGATCCCTAGCATTGCTTTGAATCAGGCCAAATCACATGCTTTCTGAGCAGTTCCTCAGCACCAATCAAGAATTACCCCTGATCAGGCTATTGTGCACATGACTGCTCTCTGCTGTAGCTAGTGAAATGTTAATGATATAAACACAGGCCATATGCTGCTACTTGTTCCAGTGTCAAAGACTGTCAAAGGCTTCAGGGCTGTTTGGGATCATTAATGTATTTCAAACCAAGGTGCCTATGGCCTGATATCAAGTAAGAATTTAGTAATTTCTACTTGAATCTGATGCTGCTTTCTCATGTACAGTTATATGTGGCTTCAAGTGAAGTAAGTAGGGACTGACAAGCAAGCAGACATCTGTCTAACCTGAGACAGGAATGTCTTAAGGCAAGAAAATGAAATAGAGAGGAAGAATTCTCCCATAACCCCATTTATTGGGCATCATGGAGGCACAAAACTGGTGAATTCCCAAACTGTCAGATAGACACTGATATTTTACTGCCCAGTGGCTAGCCTCAGTACACTCCATTTCTGTAGGGGATTATTTCAACCCACATGGCTCCCTGGAACACACCCTCTTACTCATACGCTCTTGCAGAGTGAAAATAGTAGCCAGATGAAAGGGGAAGCTCCTGGGGCTCTTGCCACCTGCCACCCTATCCCAAATTTAGCCTCTTTTTTCAACTGTAATAATTAACCAGCCAGGGACATTTTAGTGTCTTTTCATCTCAAAGGTGTTTATATCTACCTTATATTACTGAGTAATTCTATACTGAGAAGCAAATAAATAAAAAAATTTCTGTGATATGTGATACTACTATCCAAGGGATTTGGTTCAGAACAGATTTCACAATACAGTAATGCTCATGTGGATTTTAAATCTGAGTGTTTTGGAGACTACAGGATGCTGCATCTTAGTGTAGGCTAAGGATATAAGCATCATATAATCCAAAATACTCTGGCCACAAATCTTAAAATTTTAAGGTGTTTTACTTAAGTCTTTCAGAGAAACAAGCAACAGAAATTAGTATTTCTGCATCCCAGAGTTAGGGCAAGAGTCCCCCTT
The DNA here is from genome assembly GCA_039654755.1 of Calcarius lapponicus. Lineage (NCBI taxonomy): Eukaryota > Metazoa > Chordata > Aves > Passeriformes > Fringillidae > Calcarius > Calcarius lapponicus. Next base: position 30,516,678 of record CM077463.1, on the reverse strand, counting down.
GCAGGCAGGGTGAACGGGGAGTTTGAAAGGATGTGGGTGTGGGTGTGGATCTCCAGGGGAGGCTGATTAGGATCACTGGGGCCTCTTGTTCTTAGGATTCTGACATTTCATACCTCAATGTATATAGGGAATTTCTCTCACATATATAAATCTAAAGAGGAGACTTTCACCTCTGGTACACTGGAGCAAGACTCAATTGTTTATAGCAAGACTTATTGACAAACTTTCAGTGCTTTTGACATCTAAGGAGAAATTGAAGTAAATTGAAAATAGGCCTCACAAAGCAATTAATTCAGCCCCAGGGTTTAAGAACAAGTTTCTGCTTTCTGTATTTTCTTATGTAACAGAACACATCAGTTGTGGCCCACACTACTAAATCTCTTTACTTCTGATAGAAGTGATATAGTTGCCTCTCCTCCATCCACCACAAGCTGCCTTGTATGTGATGGTGGGATTCAATCAGTGTCTATACATCTACTTGAAAATAGGTTTCTAGTTTTGGGCAGCCCACTAGGCTCTCCTTATATGGGGACTGATCATAGAACCAAAAAATAGTTTGTACTTTGTGTTTGAAGGGACCTTTAAAAGTCATCTCATCCAACTCTCCCTGCAATAATACAGGAACATCTTCAGCTGGATCAGACTGCTGAAAGTTCTGTCCAGCCTTGAAAGTTTCCATGGATGGAGTATGAATTTCTTTTATAAAGAGTGAGACTTTACATGTGAGCTTATTCTAAGGGAGATGTTTAAAAGAAACAAAAAAATGCAGTCTAATTCTGCCTTGCCTCACTTTTGCAGGCACTCAAGGAACACACTAACTAGCTTTTTAGTTCACTAAAGTTATCTGCCAAAAGCCCTTTGTCAGTAAGGAGAATGCTCTCTCAGACTGCTCAGTAAATGTTACTGCTTGTCAACAGTTTATTACATGAGGGAGAATCTTTCCCCTCAAATATAGTATTATACTTTCAACATGTCTCAATCTCCATGAATGTTTGTAAAGAGTTATACTTTTCTTTTGCTTTGCACCAGTAACTTTTTAAATATTTTTTCTCAATAAATTTCTACTGGAAAGAATAAAAAAAAGTTTCTTATAATTTTACTAGTGAGGATCAATCCGTAATAGTCAAAATACAAATTAGAAGCAGAACAGTGTACATATTTATATCAAAAGTATTACATGGTATGGTTGTATTTGATGGGAAATAACTGGATTGACAATCCAGGAGGGCCTAGGTCACTTCTAATTTTATGTACACATTGTATTAGGAGAGGTATTTATACTGACTATATTTATTATAATGTACTACTAGGTAGAACATTTCTTAGCTGAGGTTTATTGTCTTACAGAGGTAATACAATAAAGTATCTTCCAGAAGAACCTAATTTATGACTTCAGAACACTCCTTTGCAACAAGATTCCCTTTTTAAATACAAATGTAATCAAGTCAGTCCATAGTTACTGTACAGCGTAAAACGCCACAATTAGGTGGTGTGGAATCCTCACTAAAAAATAATGATTCACTGCTTTTCACAGAGGCTGATAACAAAAACAAGATGCCGATTGGTGCATCATGGTTCTTGTGAGATAGAGCAAACAAACTTTTAAATCGACTGAGACGTCCTGTGAGAATCAAGTTCATGATACGCTGGTCTGTAGGAAATTAACTTAATTACTTCTTTGAAGTTTAAGGAGTTTTAACTTCTTTTTTTTCCTGATTTTCTCTCCTGGCCTTCTCCCAGTAAACAATTTTAATATGCTATTAGACTGATGATCAAGTCAGATTTACTCATAAGCTTCTTAATCCTATTTAATCCCATGGAATTGTTTTTTTTATAATAAGGAAAAGACTGTGCTTTTCCAAGCACACCATGGTTTTAAATGCAGATGTGATTTGCCCCATAGTGAAGATATGATAAAGAAGTGACATTTTCTGGCATTGTATTTAAGAACCTACTATGTAGTTTGACTTTAATATTCTGTTTTTATTATTTGGACTAATCTTTTGTTAGCTTGCTTACAAATTTTTGCTTGTACAGAGAGGCTAGTAGGGCTGCAGTGTCATTTCTTTAATTACAGCACTGGATTTTTTCATTGGATAGTTTATGAAGTCATTATCAGGCCAATGAACTCATTGTTCAAAGCAAACAGGATTAAAGTTCCACTATGCTTCAACAATAAGGAACTTCCTAACCTCCCTTCAGATCCCACAGTTTTGCCTATCTTCACTGGGATTTTGCAAATTAAATTCTGATTCTGACCTTGCAGAAGACCAACATTTCCTCTAGGAAAGTTTCAACAAATCCATCTCAACATTTCAGCTCTGACCTTCTCTCTCACTGGAAGAAAGAACATTTCAAAAAATGTTAAGCAAATACCATGTGAAAATAATGGGTGGTTTTTTACCTTCAAATCAGGCAGAAAGTTGGAGCTCTGACTTTATGGGATGACTTTCTGTAGGACAGATAATGAAACTCAGATAAGGCTCTCCAGCTGCTTGAAATACAAAGGTAAGAATTTAAAACTTTTTTTCCTTTTTTTTTTTGCTTGACAACATGCCTGTAAAACAGAAAATAAAAAACCAAAAAACAAACCAAAAACATTTGCTCTCTATCCATGCTCAAAGGCACTGTTGTCAGGACCTTATTACAGGTACTAAACCACATGATTGTAGTCAAGATGAGTTTACTCTTTGAACAGAAAAGACCAATGGACATGATAATGTTGGAAAAAATATTCTGCCAAAGGAATTAAAGAGAGAAATAAAAACCCTAAACATTTTGTTTTCAAAAATGGACGTGATGAATCTCAGTAAAATATGCTTTTATTTCTCATGATTTTGATTTGGAGATTTAAAATTTTTTTGACTTGAAGATTTAACAACTTACTTTACTAACTCAGATGACTACTGTCACATTTAAATGCCAGTGATTTTCAGCATACTGTCAGAGACTACTATATCTAGAGGATCAGAATCTATTTTACCTGCAATATCAGTCCTCTTTCACTTAGGCATGAGCTAAGAGATTTTCTTGCTACTGAACAAACATTCCAAGTTCACTGCAATTGCAAAGAAGATGAGAGTGTCTGTGTTTGGGAGGAGAGTTAAAACTATTGCAGCTTTTCATGCCAAAAAAATCTCCCTCTGTGTGAATTCAGTGTTGCTGGCAAAACCCCAGTCTGAAATGGGTTTTCTTACTCACTTAACATATTCTGGTGTGAAGGAATAATTTCCAACTAAACATCTTACAGAAAGCTGCTTGCTGATTTTGCTAAGCACACTTACTGAAAATTAGTTCTTCTAATTGCCAAAAATATTTCTTTTCCAAATGTTTCTTACCTCAATTCTAGCCAGCAGGAAAGACATACACTGATGGGTAGAGGAGGTATGAATCAAGCCATGAGGTGAGTTACAACATTTTATATTGCTTCTGAAATGAATAGATCCTCACAGGTATCAAATTAAATTAAAAATATAGTTCTGTATAAATAATCTGTTAATGAGATTTCTGTTTCTGTTAAGTTCCATCAGAATGGAATGTAACAATGAGGTAAAAACTGCTTACATTGTACATATAGTCTTGCACTTCTGATTGCACCTTGAATTATTGTTTTAGTACTGTACAGAATACATGCTTAAGAACTAGTTTTTCAAAAGCAGAACTTACCAGAACTATGTCATGCTTGAGTTCCAATGCTTCTGAGAGCTATTGAAAACTGTAATACCTCATAACTATATTCTATATTCTTCTGTTGGAACTATTTTCTTTTCATAAATGTATGACATTTTTCTCAGATTTTATTAATATCTTTATAACTACTAGAAGGGAAAAGAGTAGCTGAGATTACAGTGCCTCTGACAACTTAAGTTCTCCTCCCCAGAAAAGTTTTATACCTGCTAAAATCACATTACACTTAAGTAACAGGGGAAAAAAGAAAAAGCCTTCTCTGTTTTTACTCTGCTATATTTCTTTCAGTGTTGTGGATACCTGGTAACACTTCAGCAGCTCATGGATCAATGGAAACGTACACTTTGATTGTGACAGGCTTAGGATCCAGCCCTATGTACATGATTGGTTTTATTACCCAATTAATCTACTCCACCTCTTTGAAAAGGATGACATCCTAGATATAGATTTGGTTTAAAGAAATAAAAATAATTATAAAATCTCAAAACTCTGTAAGTACAATATTTTGGTAATTTCGGTTTTCCCCCCTTTTATATGTAACATTAGGGAGATCAATTTTATAATGGATCTCAAATGTTAGCTAAAGTCTATGAATATATATATATATATATATATATATATATATATATATATATAAATATATAAAAATTTTTGTGATATATATATATATAAACGTATAGGCACGTATGTATATATATACACACACACAAATATTTCATTTGGATTGAATTTCATTTTGCGATGCTTTGCCTACTATTGTTAAAAGTTTTCTTTTTAATCAGCACTGCCAATACTAAAATGACTATTTCAAGTAGCACAGAGATGAATGACAGATTTTCCATGGCTAGACCGTGTATTAGTTAGCATTTAGATAAAAGCTGATGGTTGCTGGACTTTTGATTTTATTTTGAGATCTAATTGTCATGTTTCAAAAAAAATAAAATTAAAGAAAAAGGATGATTAAAGATCTCGAGCTAAATTAAGCTTTGTTAAGATATTTAAACTAAAATGTATATACAGAAAAAATAAAAATACAACCCTGAAACTTGTTGTGTGAAACCTGTTCCAGTGGCTGCACTCAAATTATATGTCAGTATTACTGAACTAGAGCTCTATAGATGAAGAAATCTTCTCTCTGTTTGTTTGCTTGGTTGTTGTTGAATGCAACAACTAAGCAAACTTTTTATGCAAAATTTAAATTTGCATAAATATTTCAATCCAAAAAATTTGGGTAAACTACCAAATACCTTTAATTTCCCAATTCTTTCTAAGCATCTTTGTTGATCCCCTGACAAGCTACATTAATGAAGTTTGAATATGTGCCTGGTTACTGTTACCAGTCACTTTGATGAATAATATGGCTGCAAGCAATTAAAATTTTCATATAAAAAGGAGTTGGCTTAGAAATTGAACTTTCAAATGACTACCAACCAAGTTAAGAAGAAAATTTCTTCTTTAGTACAACAGTATGGTTAAACAGGTATGTGAAATCGTGTAAAAAGTACTTAAAACAGGGAGTTAGATGACAGTTTTTCCAATTATTATCTTTCCTCTTCAGAGGTGTCTGCTGGAAAGGGAATGTGATGATGCTCACAGACGATACTGGCAGTGACCTAAGGAAGGAGAAAAAGCAACAGAAATAAATTCTTGTAAAAAAACCAGCCTGACTTGAGAGTCTTTATTCAGAGAGCATATAAAGGCTTGTTTTTTAGTATCATCTGGCAGAGATTAGCAAAGTAAAGATTCAGGAAGTAAAGATGAAAGTATGCTGGGTTGGGCTGGGGTGAATTGTCTTCCCAGTGGCTTGTGGGGCTGTGTTTTAGATTTGTGCTAAACACGGGATTGATAATAAAGAGATGTTGGGGGTTTTTTGGTTTTTTTTGGTTTTTTTTTGGTTGGGTTTTTTGTTTGGTTTTTGTTGTTTTTTTTTGTTCGTTTGTTTTTTGTTTTGTTTTGTGTTTTTATTGTTGAGAAGGGCTTACACAGAGCTAAGGCCTTTTCTGCTTTTCATACTGCCCCACTGTGTGGGAGACTGAGGGCTCACAGGAGGCTGAGAGGAGACAGAGTCTGGGCAGGCGACCCAAACTGACCTAAGGTATATTCTGTATGACATCATGCCCAGTATATAAAGTGGGGGGAAGAAGGAGGAATGGGGGGGAGAGTCAGAGTGAAGGCATTTGTCTTCCCCAGTAACCATTACATGTGACAGGACTCTGCTCTCCTGGGGATAGTTGAACACATGCTTGCCCAAGGGAAGTGAATTAATTCCTTGTTTTGTCTTGCTTGTGTGCGTGGCTTTTGTTCTGCCTATTAAACTGCCTTTATCTCAACCCATAAGTTTTCCACCTTTTACCCTTATGATTCAGTTCTCTCCTTGATGCTGCTGGTTGTGTGAGTGGCTGCATGGTACTTGGCTCCTGTCTGGCATTAAACCATAACAGAAGGTAAAAAGGAGTGTGGAACACATTGACATTTAAAGATATCAAGGATACAAGGGTGCAGAATAATACCTAGGGCACAGACTTTTGGCCTTTGATATTTCCCATGCATGCATGGCAGAGGAAGAGATAGTTGCAAGTCTAACAGTTCAAGAGCAAATTTGCTGGACTGTAGTGATAGAACAAGAAGAAAAAAAAAAGAAGACAAGAAGGAAACAGACATGGGGAGGAAAGATCAAATGGCAGAATCATTTGCAGGAAGAATGAGACAGGGATGAGAGATAATCAAGCTCCACACAGCCAGAAAACAGCAGATATTTGTGACCATGAAAGAAGAAAATCAAAAGGCATGTTGCCAAAGCATATTCAGGAAATAGAAAGGTTTTGCTATCTGTCTGAGGTGGTGACTGAGAATAGTTCAGTCAAAACAAAATGTCTCACAGACAATTTTTCCTCTTATAAGGCTTTGGTTCAACTGCTAAATATATAGTTTACATCAGTATTAATGTCTCTGGTAGATTTCTGTTGAAATAGGTGAAAAGAATGAAGTTCATGCATTCAAACGGAAAAAATATAGTAGAATGGAGTATGCATAGAGGCCTACACCATAGATTTTTAGGAAATTGGAGCAGTAAATGCCAGTGAAATCAATTCTACAAACATAGAAAAAACTTGTAGAATTTCAGATAGTCGTGCACTGACTTTAGGGATCTCTGAAACAAACTGCTGGAGTCACCAAGGATTAGTAGCAATTCATGCACAAAAGAACTAGTCTCACATGGAGGGCTTTATGATAGGAGTATTCTGTGGCATCCACAGAAAAGGAACTTCTCAAAGACAAATATCATCTCACCCAGCTTCGGGATTATGTGGATTATGTGTTGTTCACAGATCAGAAGAATTCTAAACTAAGTAATTATCTAAAATTGTATGAAGTCATGTAGAATCTGATGCTGATTCCCCAGGTGCTTTTTCTTTCCTCCTACTTTTCATTATCTTTAAGTTTTGCCTCCTGCTGGAGGTAAAGAGGATAAGAGTAATCAGCCACTAGTCAAATCCAGAATGGGAAACAGCCATATTCCTACTACAGAATTTTTTACTAAAGAAGGTGACAGATTTGTTCAAGTTGCTACCTAAAATATAAGAGTTGATGATGTATTTTCTTCTTTTAAATGTTCACTACAAAAGGGATCATAACAAATGTTTGTAAGCTGAATGATCTGCACCTCATCTTTCATGTTAAGATTTAACAACCTTGTACAGTTGAATCCATCCAACCAACAATAAACAAGGCCTCTAACAAAATCTATTTCTTTTAAAGTGTGCTTTCAAGTTTTCTATTATCACTTGGACACTGAAATGAAACCAACATTTTTAGTTCTAGTCATTTCCCCCCCACCTAGAAAAATCCACAGCACAACTCTTTTGTGGACTATATGGAATATTGAAATATTTCTGTATTCATAATCCTACAATATATGCTAATTGAATAATACCACAATGAACACTGCAATGATTTTTCTAAATTCTGTTTTTCTTTAGACAATATTGAAGACTACTATGAATTTGAACAGAAAAATGCAGACAGCAGTTTGTAAGGCTTAAGCTTAGTGCACAGAATTTTCCTTCAATGAGCCTTCTAAAATTGACAAAATATTTAACATCACATTTCTTAGAGCAGTTTACACAGAGAAAGATATCCAAAAGAACATACTTCTGATGAAGGTGACAAGTAATCTAATGAGCTTCCTTAGAAGAAAAAGAAAGTCCTTCAAGGATGACTGAACCAGCCTAACTTAGATATTTTCTAAGCTCTTTCTGAAAGAGGCTTTGTTTCTGTGTTGAATGTAAAGAAAACGCAGTGGGAGAAACAAACCAAGAAAACCAGCCTCTGTGACTAATCTCCTTTGAGTTAAAACATATTGATTCAAAACTTTGTGGTGCAGTGTTTGTTCACTGGTCAAAGCCTGAAATGAGTACCAGAGCAATTCAGCTACAGAATACACATGACTTTGATTAACCATCAACCTAACAGAGAGAACAAACCCATCCCCTCTAGAGAAAGGGAAAAGAAAACAATTTCTAGAACCTTTCAAATCAGGCAGCTAGTCTCTTCTGTCCTCTAGCTAATAAGCTACTCTCTGCATGAATCCTCTTTTTGACTGGAAGCCTTTTAAATCTGCCAGCTGGAAAACAGTCTTCCATGTGGCTTCTCATCTCTGGTACCTATTTGTCTTGATAAACAGGGCCAGCTGCACTTCTGGGTCTTTAAAGAACTATGTGGCCTCATATATTTGCCCCACATATATCACTGCAGTTAATGAAGATGCTTTAACATCCCAGCAGAGGATTCACCTAGGGCAGAAACTACATTGTACTTGCACAGGCCTTTCTATAGCTCTCCTTCATGCAGAGTGTAACAAGGAGATTTACCTTAAACTTTCAAACCTGTAGACATTCGGCTCATTTGAAAAGATAGTTACAACATACCATCTGTTCTCAGTCAAAGCAAAATCTAAACAGAATAAAAATAACTTTAAAATCATCCTTCAGCTCCTTCTGACATCTCTTGAGGTTGAGCACAGAATTAGACCTCCATGTTATTTATACAGCATTCTGAGGCATGCTGGATGCTTTGTAGATCAAATGCAATGACACTTTCTCAGACTTTAGAAGCTAGTTTAATTTTAAACTAACTGCAAGTTACAAAAACTGAATAAGGGAGGAGTGAAAGAGGAAAAATGTTACACTAATATTAAAAAAATTAGAAAGACCCATGCTTTTTAATTTTCCTGTAATAATTCTGCTCACCATTTTTGTTGTAGTTTTTTTAACATACTCTCTTCTAGGCTGAAGGTTAAAAAATTGCCCTCTATATTATCTCCATCTATGATTTAGTGGCATCCTGAATTGGCATTCCTCTCCCTTTAATTTAGTTACCCATAACAGAAGCCTATCAGTCCCTACTTATATAGCTTTACAAAGCAGACCACTCAAAAAACAATTTGTGATGTGCATATAGAGATATAAAAAGGGAGAAACATGCTATATGGGGAAACGTACTCACTGTTTATCTTAGGTTGAGTTCCTTAGTAAATGGCAAGACCAGTTTAATTAAAAACCCATACTGGAAACACACACAAAGCCATAAAGATTCAGATTGTCCTTTTTTAATTAGTATTTTCTATGATTTACTGTACTCTTTTAAGAATTGTTACAATGGGCATCATCACCCTACCAGAGCAAAAGCTGGACAGATGGGACTAGATATGAACTGTTTTCTTAATCTGTTACAAAAACTTAGCAAATAAAGAAAAAAAAATTGAGTGTAATCAATTACACTCAGCATAGAACAAGTAGTCACTCTAAGTCACTGGGCAACTCCTTTTTTTATATAGCTCAGGAAGTGTGATGCAGAGGATCAGCTCACTAGCTCTCTCTCTCTTTGGCAGAGGCTTGTCTTCTTTGCTGTGTCTTGGTCTACATATCTGGTTATTTGCTTTCTTCAGAGATCTATAGTTTTCATTTGTTCATGCCAATTGGGTATGAGTCTTACGTTTCATAGGGCAGAGACATTTTACTTGTATAAATATTGTTTCTAATGCACATTGGACTTACATAGTTTGCAGTATATTTGCATAAAGTTATAAATAATAATATGGGTTTGTTTGAGGTAATTGAAACAATGAACATGTCTACTTTCTACTGTGTAAAATACTCAGTAAAAATACTGAGTATTTTTTTTTCTACTGTTAAAATATTATACCACTGTACAACAAGTGGTACTTCAATATGTAATCTGTATTCAAAATCTCAACATATGCACAGTTAGCATGAACCTATTTGCTAATATGCTTACATTAGAGCTCATAAGATTTAACATCACACTTGTGTTGATCTTTATACCACATCAGCTGCTCCTATTCCTCTTTTGACTCATGGCTGGTAATAAAGGTTTGATTCATCAGACGTTTCAAAGTCTCACTTTGAACGTCTGAGCAAAAAAGTTCCACTGTTTTGCTCAGTGGAACAACTGAGCAGAACAGATTGATTATGCTGGATTGGCTGCCAATAAGAAGGACATGACCACCATGAAGCTCTGGTAGATGTTTTATGCTGGTAGATATATACCCCAGTGCTTGCTGTTCACTCTGACGTAGTGACCATCATTGTCAGCTTGATCAAAGTCCCATCAGGGAAGAAAGTGTAGGACTGCAGCACAATTACATTAATGTTTTTGAAAGGATGTGTGAATCATGAATCAGTGTCTTGAGCCTTACATTGTGTACGACACCTGGCACGCCTGTAGTGTTATAGTGCAGGTTTATAGCAAGTTATGGAAGACTGGATCACCAAAAGACCAACCATGCATACATGATATACCAATCATCAATATAGAAATAATTTCTAACAAACTAGATTTATTTATATCTTCTGCATAAATGGAGAGCAGTTGCCCACATGACAATAAAAAAGTTGTGATGCTTGTAAAATGGGAACTCATTGAAAACTTCTTTTCTAAAGCAGTTTTACAGACTGTGATGAGAAAGTACCTCTTCAATATTGTTTTCTGCATAGCTTGGTTCAAAATCTCAGTTGATGGAGTATTCTTGACCTGGAAAGAAGCTTCTTCAAAAATTAAGTACGTCTGAGAAGCTGTAAAGATTCCGTAATAAATATACCAGCAATCCTATGGCATAGACTCCTCTTTTTCTAAAATACCTTGATATATGCCAAAGAACATTAAAATGCAAAATACGGTCTTGTTTATGCATTTGCATGCACACTTAATGTGTATGCTAATTGGAAAATTTCACTTCCCATCTTTTAATGTCTTAAAAATGTTTTCTTTTCTTCCACATAGCCCCATCCCATTCACCATCGCCACCATCCTCCACCCTGGCCCAGGGAAGGTTTTCCAAGTCTTTTAGAAAGAACTGAAAGCTAAAATACTTTGATCTAGAAATTCCACAGCTGTATTCTCTGGAACTTTTAGTTTGAAGTACCCCATGTTTGAATTTCCATTTTAGACCCTTAATCAGGCTGCTGTCTATCATGCTTTTATGTGTTTTCTCTTCATTGAGTGTAGCAGGTGACATGACCTTACCTATATCACAGGAAAGGAAATCTGGTGGAGTAGAATTTATGTACAATTACTAATATTTAAAGGTTCCCTTCTCCTCCAGCATGGTTTTAAACATATTTCACAACTCAGCCACAGAAAAAAGATAGAAAAGAGAGTGAGATATTTTCCCTTAGTATTAAAACTTGTCACTAAAATAAAGAAAGGAAAACACTTCAACTATGAGGTTAAGCTATGAGAAGAGAATTTATTAATTTTTTTTCTTTTACCTCTCAATGAATTTCAGCTAACAGAAAAGTTTAATGTTTCCAGTCTTCTTTTTAACATAGACATAATTCTTATGAATCTTGAAGGTTACAATGGCCTTTGACCATAGAACTATCATAAAATAAGTGATTAATCAGTATTCATTCAACTTTGTTGTACTTACTCATTGTTATGATACTACTTGCTGCTTCAGTAGTGATATTCATGCAATGCAATTTACAAGTTATTTATTTCACACGCAGTGTTTACAGCACTACCCAGAACGCAGTGACTTTAATTGAACTGTTTCCAAATGTCACCACTTACTAAGGACATGTCAAGAGATAAAGGTGAATGCATGATAGATGAGCAAATATAAAGGTGCTTAATTTCCTGTCAAGCTGCACTAAAAAGTCTATACAACAAAAGTCCATACCCACTCACCACTTCTGTCTCAATTTGCAGAAATTATAAAGATCTGCCTCCTCTTTCTTTTCAAATTTCCATTTGTTTCTCTTTTTGATATTCACTTTGTTGCAAAAAGACAGGTATCAACCTTTTGAAGAAAGATCTTGACTCAAGTCAAAGATATTTAAACATGGAAAACATTCTTTGGGTGAGAAAGACACTAATTTAAACCAATTTTATTGCAGTGAGACAAATCAAATCTTGTGAAGTTCTTATTTCCTATGAACTTAAAAATCTGATATGTAACTCCAAGCACTTTTCTCGGAACAAAGACAAGACATACTTGAACTGTAGGCAACATCCCCTTAACAGTTGATAGTAATAGAATTTTCTAAGTATTGTAGTACCAAAAGAATCAGCTTGCTCTTAAATGGAAAAAAAATACCCCTAGGAAAAGGAAATGTTATTATTTTTCTGTAGTATTACAGTTTTGATTTTTTTTTTACTGGAGAAAAAGGTTTTACTAATTGCAGTGAAATATAGCAACCAAACTGACAATATGTTGCTTTCTGTGGTTTTCTCACAGATAATATTACTGTTTGAACACATTTGATATTTGAAGTTATTCACCAACTAAAATCCCAATTTATATCTTCATTTCATAATTTGTATTTTAGTAATCCCATAATGGAGCAAACATATTTGCATGGAAATATCTTTTTAAAAAATGTAAAATTTCCACCATAAAAAAAATGTTTTTTTAATTGAAAACTCCATTAGAAACCACAATCCCCAATGTGAGGAGAAGGAGTAATTTTCTCCACATGCGGATCTGTGACATATCGGTTCAGTTCCTCAGGAGTCAAGTTCTCCAACTTATCAAGAAAAGATTACATATGTAGGTTTCTATTTAATCACCCAATAACTATTTAAAAATAACCAAGAGAATGTGCTGTGTTTTTTATTTTCCTTGTGATATTGCTACAGAGTGCAAAAAGCTATATAGGCAGACAGTGAAAGTCAGTTCAAGTCCTAAAGAGCTCTTGGTCAAACACTCCTCTTCTGTAACCGCAAAAGAAGGTTCTGTCTGAAGCCATTTAGTTCCTCAGCTTTAGTTAGATGAGAAAGTAAGAATTAGTCTATTTTCTGGTGTGGTAAATTTAGACAAGAAGGAGAAATTGAGTGACTTCATGAGGCTGAGGAAAGTTGATGAAATGAAGTGGGAGCATATAGTTAATTGGGCTTAACAAAGAGGTCAGTGCTGTAAACATAATTCTGTACACCCATTGTACATAACTGAGTTATGGGAGTATATTGTATCCAAAGTTCAAACTGCTTTATTCAGACAAGAATAAAGCAGTTTGTTTGAGAGGTTTCTCTTTGTGACTAAATGAACACAAATTACATTACAAGTAATCACCATTAAGAATTTTGAAATCACCTTCTATGTGTTTTCTTTAACATTTGCAGAAAATATTATTTTTCTTTCTGTCAACGTTTCTAGTAGTGTATTCAGCTGACAGAATATCCATTAACATGAACTAATAGAGGTGAGAACGCAGCTTTCAAATTCATTTTAATCTTGAGACTTTCCCTCTGTGAGTACTTGATTTGAGTGAAACTTTGATTGTAGTGTTTCAGATTAAATGAAAATTTTTTTGCTCTTGAAAAATATTAGTGGCACACAAGGACATACCTTTTTGTGGGTTACAGCTTCACCTATATGAGCATTGCTACAATGTGTTTGATCTGTTCACATTGTTTTAGGTAAGTAGTGGAGAAACATTTATTTCCAAGTGCTAAAAACAGGAGCACTGATCAAATATATGTGAAAGCATGTCCATTTCTGCATGAGAATAAGGCTTGCAAGTTGCTACTCAAAATTTGTCTTTTGCCCATGTTGTAATTTACATTCTTAATGCAAGTCATGTGTGTCCTGTAAATTTGTCAGTATTTTCATGGGTGCACATTGTAACAAGTATGGCAACTGAATGGTTAAATACATGTCAGATACAAATTTTTAATTGAATACAAATGAGGGAAAGAATCCCTCTCTATGTCTAGCTCTTCAGTGTAACTAGGAATATGATTCAGTGGTAAATTAAGCTACGAGATGAATAGAAAACTTTCAGGTTTCCAAAATTAAGTTCCTATGAACACCCATTCTTCTGCACAAGTAAGAAAGATTAGAAGTCACAAGCAAACAAAATCCAGTGATTAGATAGAAAGAAAACAGCCATTAGTAGTTCCTTTTGGGAAAAGGTGTATGGCATCTTGTACAGATATTATACTGTGGAATGACACCAGGGAAAGTAATGTCCATTTCTATTCAGTTATGTATTTAAAAGCTGTGGTTTGATGTTTGCCAGTAATCCATACATATATATCCATGGTACTGTATTAACGAATAGACCCTGGGAATTTAACTTCTTTGGTTCGTGTAGTCATAAACTTTAAAGCAGATACTAAAGATGTTTTATGTTTAAAATATTACATACTTGCCTGAGATTTTAAGCAAGGGTCTTGTTTAAACAGGATAATTATCATCCAATCATAGTTTGGAAGGGAGGGGACCTTAAAAAGATTGCCTTGTTCCAATCCCCCTGTCATGGGCAGAGACACCTTCCACTAGACAGGTTGCTCAGAGCCCCATCCAAACCAGCCTTGAACACTTCCAGGGATGGACCATCCACAGCTTCTCTGGGAAACTTGCTTCAGCGCCTCACCACCCTCACAGTCAAGAATTTCTTCCATAATACCTAATCTAAACCTACTCTCTCTGGGTTTGAAGCCATGCCCCTTTATCCTATTACTGCATGCCCTTATAAAAAGCCCCTCTCCAATTCTCTCAAAGGCCTTCTTCAGGTACTGGAAGGCTGCTCTAAGAGCCTTCTCTCCTCCACATTGAATATCCCGACTCTCAGTCTGATTTCAGAGGAGATGTGGTCCTGCCCTCTGACCATCTTGCTGCCTCTCCTCTGCACTCACTCCAGCAGGTTCTTGTCCTTCATATTCTGGCGGCCCCAAAGCTGGATGTAGGTGGGATCTCTCCAGAGCAGAGCAGAAGTGCAGAATCACATCCCTCAATTTGCTGGTCACGGTTCTTTGGATGCAGCCGAGGACACACTTGGCTTTCTGGGCTGTGAGTGCACATTCCTGGGTCACTTTGAGAATCTTGTCAACCAACACCCCCAATTCTCTTTCCTCAGAGCTTCTTTCAATCCATTCTTAATTCCCATAATTATATGGGAAACAATTTAGCCTAATACCCTTCTAAGACTATTCATAATGGATTAATTGGAAATGCTATTCAAGAGAGTCTGCTTTGAGATTTGCCAAAAGTGGATTTTAATCCAAAATGTGTGGGTGTTACTTTTCTTTGATTGTTTAAATCCCCCATCACATGCCACTGCATAGCATTATTACCGCTTCTTGCTTCCCAGCAGCAACTTGATGCCATCCAATTCTCCAAGAGAATTTTAAATATTTAGAATACTGTCCAAGTATGAACTCATCTGGAACACCAAGAACTACAATTAAACTAATTAAACTCTTGCAATCTGGCATTTCAAATTATTGCAAATAGGTAGAAACCTTTAGCTGAATGACAAAGTCTGTAACGCACTGCATTCCCTTTTGTTAATTGCAGTTTATATTGTCAAGATTTTAATGAGCTGATAAACTTGTTCTCCAGCACTATTCAAGAAATTATGTTGTGTTTATAAGTCCATAAATTAGTATATTGAGTAAAAAATAAGCCATTAAATTCATTGCATACTTTTCTTCTACATGTATTGCATGCAAATAAGACCAGCTAGAGGAGATTCTGTTGAATAGTCGTATCTACTGGGGCAAAATTATAATTATTTTTCTCACTTCCATATCTCCTTTAAGTCATATATGTAGAAACTAATTTTCTAATGGTTAGAAAGTAAAAAAATGCAAAAAACAGACAAGTCAAAATCAAAGACAATACCAGTCATATGTAGCACCAGTACAGGACTGGGCCTTTGTCATTCAGCTTTATACTCTGTGACAAAGTCATCCAATATTTATATCTGTTAATTTTTTCCTCTTTAAAATGGTCACCAATACTGTCTCACTTGCACCCAATATATTCACATCTCATAGCTGAACAGGCTTATTGCTCTCAGTTTCTGAGTACTTTGAAAGTGCGAGCTGTTTAGCGAGACATAAGTGGTGTGCCAAGAGCCTGAAGCATCAGCTCTGAAAGCACAGGCTGCTTCACTGATCGCCTGCAGAGTCCCAGATGCTGAGTCTATGTTACTGTTTAGAGCAGCCCTCAGGGTAGCCTCAAGGCCAGAAGAGCTTGCCATCTACCTTGATTGCTTGTTCAGTCATCCCAAAGGCGAGCTCTGGGGTAAACCTGCTGATACTCCTGGATGGCACTGGGAATTGGTGATGTACCCAACCCATCAGCAACAATATTTGCACGTATCCTTTAAATAGTCTATTTGCCATTTTATTGACATCAAGTAGGGGGAAAAAAGAAAATAGTCTGGGGATTATTCCTTGAAGATGCCCTCAGGTTCTTCCCAAAAGGACTCAAAATGTTTGCTCTCATAAGGGCAATAGGAACTTTAGGCAACGTTAGTTTATACTGCCTATAAAGATAAAATGAATGCAAAATGTGTACTTCTTATTTACAGGAAATCTAAAGTCTTCATTTTAGCTACAGCATGGAGGTATCCACAGAACAGATGAGTCTGAAATAATGAAATTATTCTATACGATTTAAAAATATTATCTTTCTGAAAAACATGGTGCCGTGACTCAAAGAGAGTTATTCTCAACCCATTGATAATGCATGTATTCCTGGCCTGAAAAAGCACAGTGCATAGGTTAATGTCAAACTTTAACTACTGATGAGGGTGACATGGTGAAGGTACTCTAAACTTACACATTTTATTTCATAAGTTAGATAAGATAGGGACAGTCATGGATAACTACTGCAGCTCATACAGTTCACTTAAGTTTAGGAACATCCTTTTATTTCCTGCTCAGATGTGAATTTACCAGAGCAAGGAACCTGCAGCAGTTGGCCTTTGGTTTTGCCTCTCTGTGCCCTGAAGTTATACCCTTGTAGTTCCTTTTCTTGCCATCTCCCCCTGTATCTTCTTTCACAGAAAAAAGCAATGGGATTAGAGTACTTTTTTTCCTCTGGAATCAGACAAGATCAGAAGCGCGTATGAACTTGAAACAAAAAAAAAAAAAACAAAACAAAAACCAACCAACCAAAAAAAAAAATACCCCACAAAAAAAACAACCCTCCCCTCCCCCCCGCCCCCCCCCAAAAAAAAAAAAAACAAGAAAGAAAAAGAAAAAGGAGCCTGGAAGTGCAGTTAGGTAGCTATGCCACTAAAGGCAACAAGTAAATCAAAAAGACAATTGATGCTAGAAGAGAGTTCTGGATTCAATCACAGCAGAACTCCAAGAGACAGTCCTCAGGCTGGACCTTTTGAGAAAATAAAAATCCAGACCTCAAACCCAATAATTTATAACCAGAATAAGAATAAAATATTTTTAATGAAAATTATTTTGGAGCACCCATTACCACCAATGAGAATATTCTATGGTTAGTTTGCATTATGAGACAATAACATGCTACTTTCTTTTCCTTTTTTCACTTTTACTAAATACTATTATTGTGGTACATAATATTTTGGCATCTCTAGGGTATCTGACTTAACACAAAATGGAACTTGATTTAAACTCAGAATATTTGAAATTAGGAAGGCATAAATAATGTATCTTAAAAATTACTTACTGGAGGATCCAAAGCTTTAAGTGTTGCAAGGGAGCTCAGAGCTCTTCATAAATACTTCTGGTTAAGTATCCTCTACTATATTCAATAAGTCTTCTTTATAAATAACCTGAGCAATGCTACCGAAATCATTGTGGTTAAATGTACAAATAACAGATTGCAGGTTCAATGGATAGTGAGGTTCACCACAGCTACAAAAGTGATTGAAGCTCTTGAAGACAGGGTTACTTAATTTCTGTTAGAAAGTGTCCTGTTCCATTGTATCTGGTAGCATATTAAAGAGTCTATATTTACAAAACTGAATGCTTAGACTTTTAAAGGAGTGAGTTGAATTATTTGATGATTCTTTTAGATGATTGTGTCATGTACTCTTAACGTAATGCTTGGTGAAATTTGCCACAGAAAATCTTACACAAGTTTAATTATCTTGCTCCATGGTTACAGTAAGCAAGTCCTGTGGTGGAATACCATTTATTCTTATGATATCCACCATTCAACAAATCATTAGCAAAAATTCAGATTAATTCTAAAATGATCCAGAAACTGTGAGAAAGACTTTGGCTTCATAAACTAATACAGCAATCTATGAGAAAAGAGATTAAGAAATTAACTGGATCAAAGAGTGTGGGTGCTTAAATATGGAGCAAATATTTAGATGGAAGGAGAAAGGCTTTCAACATTACTAAAAAAGGAATAAAAAGTTCAGTAGTTGGAAAGGAATTATAGAAAATTCAACTCTAAAGTCAAAAACTCCTAATAGTAATGATACAGTTTATTACTGAAGATTGTATCTTCAGTATTGCTTGGACTTTCTAAAGCAAAACCCTCTGATGCAATTTTGAGAGGCATTCTTCAGCCCACAAAGCAGAAGCAGTGCTCTTTTTAGGTCTGAAGGGCTGTAAATATGAGCATTGCTTCTCATTCTTGTTCTTCTGCTCAGTTTATACTCTGAGTGATTTCTCCAAGTACATTTAATTGATGGTGTTTCATCACCATTTGTAAGGAAAATGGCTTTAATCAAATTTCTTGCTTTATGCCTGTTCTGGTTGTGTATTTTGGCTTTAGATTTTATGAGAGTTTTTATTTGGGTGAGTTTTAATATCATAGAAGGTGTCCTGTTTGTAAATGACCAGACAAGCCTCTATTTGGCTCATTTAATTGTCTCTTTGTTGGCCTCACTATTCAGATCGGACTGCTTTTACAAGCAGTGTCTGTGTCCAAGAAGCAACCAATATCATATATCATTTACTTGTGCATAATTTTTTGTCATCCTCACATCAGTGAAATCATATATGCACAGCTGGTATTAACTGGATCTGTTCTGGTCACTTTTCTATCTTGCTTTTCTTTGAACCAGACGCCAGTTGATGTCCTGAGAATCTCATGTCCCTTTCTCCAGCAAAAGGTGTTCTATTCCCATTGTTTTATACTGCCAGAATCTCTACACAGCTATTCAGATTTAAAATCCTATTTGCTTTGAACTCAAGGACAACAATTTATTTCCTCAATGGCCTCATGCAAGTAAAATTCAGAAATATTCTACTAAGGTGTATAGCTTGAAGACATGCATCACATAAGCATAAACACATTAGATGTTCAGACATTTTAACTAGACATGTTTGCAGCTGCACTTGCATTTGCATATGTTCTGACACTTTGCTTGTATTTACCACTCAAACATGTTTCCCTCAAGGTTTGGAGACAACCAGGACTGATTTTCAAACAAAATTGTATGTGTACCTCTGATAGACATATAGCATTAATAAAGAGATTATTTTGCTCCAAAAGAAGTTTATACAGTAGGCAAATTCCTTAAGCCAGTCCTTAGTTTACTGTGCCATTAATATATAATGTGACAGGACCAGTATCAAACACAAAATTAATTATGCATGCAGATGAACTTTTAATTTAGTTACCCTGGATTACAGCAAGGTTAACAGAATTACAATGAAGCTATTACAACTGAAATGAAAATAAGATGCATTTTCATGTTGCTGGCTTAGAGACATGGCTTTAGCAGTATTCAAATCCTGCTCCAACTTGATTAATTCACAGAAAATGAGTTCAAAGTAACACCATAAAATGTGTTTGCACTCTCTCTGGGCTTCATACAGCTGCTTTATGTTTTGTTTTAATAACAACCATTTTTACTGTTGCGGTGTGTAATAAATATGACAGACCACATCTTGCAGCCTGCAAGGTATGAGTATGAAGAGGTTCTGTATGAAGTGAGGACATGAGGTAGCCTGTGTAAGACTAGAACTCTGGGGCGCATTTGTCTTCATATGTAGCTTGTTTCTGTGTGACAATCAATAGATAATTTGTTTTAGGGGCAAATATTCCTTTATGAACAATTGCCAAGCTTTTATCATAGGATTCATCTCACCTGATTAATTTCTTTTCCAGTGCTAACAGGATTCTATTACTTAGGTAAAATCAGATACACTTTTGGCCTACATTATGTCAAAAGCTGAATTTTTCTTCCTACAAGGGCATTAGAGGAAGATGTAGGTTAGGATAAATATATGAGCCATACTATGAAAGTTATTATTTTCTTAACTGGGGTGTTGAAGATCCTTAATATAAAGTAGACGTCCATTTCTACATGGGGATTTAAGCAAACAGAGCATATTGCCTTTGCATGACAAAGTCTTGGCAGCAGGGCAGATTGCAGGGTGGCTTCTGTTTGAAGACTCCAGAAGCTGTCCCAGTGTTGGAAGAAGATCATTCCAATAGGGTCCAAGATGAGGAGGTAGAAGAGCTAAGAATTGAGTTGAGCCCAGGAAGAAAGGAGGGGTGAGGGAAAGAAGTTTTTAGTTTAATTATTGTTTTTTATCCTACTCTGTTTACCAATAATTGGCAATAAATTGAATTCATCTCCCCAAGCCAAATTTGTTTTGCCTGTGACACTAACGGATATGTCAACTCACTAGCTTATCACTGCATTTTCTCCCTCTGACTTGTTGATGAGAGTGCACCTGATGTCCAGTCAAGAGCAATCTACCACAGAAAGAAGAGGTCTCTCACTCTCCTTTAGAAATCTCTCACCTCTTCATTACTGATTACATATACATCCAGAGAATGAGGCAAACTTGGCTTTAATGCCCTTCTTACCATGAAGAAAGTTCAGTTCACATGTTTGTCTTCCTAGAAGAATGTGTTGTATAGAAGCATACAAAAAAATTGTTTTCCAAATTTCCAATTTTATAATTTTCCTCTGACATCAAGATTCCCAGAGCAGAATCTGGAATTCACTGAGAAAGGAAAAAAAAAAAAAAATAACATGCTATAACCCAATAAGTGAAGAACTTAACTGGCTTCTGTCTACTCCATCTTACTTAAAGACATTTGGAGATTAGAAGTCAGAATCTGTTTTGCAAGGTGAAGGTTAAATTCCTTGAAATGTTTCATAAAACACTATGTTGAGATCCCTAAATATATTTTATCTTTTCTACAGGAAATTTAGAGGTTTTAGATCCCATTCCAAAATAGAAGACTGGCATTCAACAAAACACTTAAGCAGAGCTTAAGAGCTTAGTTCAAGACTGATTTGAGAAAATACTAGCTAACCTACCATATAGCCTGTGATACTTTGGATGCTTGAAATAGGATTTATTTCCCTGTCTATTTGTATTTATTGCCAATTTGGATATGCAAAGCGTCCTATTTGGTTTCTGTTTGCCTTTCTAAAACTGTGTTGAGCCCTTGTGGCTGATACCATGTATCATATTTGCCAGCCCTAAGAGAACAACTTGTACAACTGGACAGATGAAAATGGGAGATGAATAAACTGAATCCAGCTTTTAGGACCCAGGAGAGAAATTTCTCTGAGTATATGTAGTTGTGTTTGTAGGATCCTAAAGGTAAGTGGTGGATCACTTGGTTTATAATTATCCAAGGATCTAAGCCCAAAGAAACAGACTTCCTTAAATCATGCCTACCTTACTAACACTCAAATTGAGTGCAAAATTTCAGCACTATTTCAAGAACTTTCATCATTTAAATTGCACAGAAAAAAATACTGTAGAGAACAATCTGTCACTGGCAGATGTTGGACTTTGTGACTTATGAAATAATTTTTAAGCCAAATTTATTATTATATCAACAAAAGAAAAACACAAACAACTTGCTCTAGTAATTTGTTATACCGTGGAGTGAGTCTCTTTAATATTGAAAAACTGTATAAGTAATGGCATCTTGTATTAGTATTAGATCTGCATTTATAGTACAATTGCTGTTACTGCTGTTATGTTTTATATTATACTTGTCTATGAAAGTTGGGAGGTGTTAATCAACTGAACAATGCTGGTTTAGCAGGCATGAGATCATAAAAGGACAGGTTGATAACAATCATTACTTTAGAACTAATAAAATCTGTTGTGCATAATTTACCTATAAAAGTTAAAGCTCACTGTAATTGGTCTGTCATTTTTTTATTACTGCAAAATATGCTCCTGTTCTCACTATAGGAGTTCTTGTTGTAAGGCAGTTTGTAGATGCCATAGTCTGGCTCAGTTTGACTTCTCAGAAAAATTATAGATGTCATCTCTAGGAGAAGAAAACCAGAATGGGCCATATATGCTCTTTGTGCAGTATCTTCAGGAGGCACGCATTATTAGTAGAGAGGATATCAGCCCAAAGTTTCTTAGCTGTGAAAAGAGTTTAGGCAATTTCATTGCCTATCATTAAAGACTAAGTTGAAATGCTAATATATGACGTTTTAAACCTAGTTCTTAAGCAACATATGACAGATGGTTATGGTAAGATGAGGGTAATGCTGTGAAGTACGTCCTTGCACAAGACTTCCATTGTATTTCAAGGCTGAGAGATATTACCATTACGTCCTTGTCCTTTCCATTTTTCTCACTTCTGCCTGTGATTTTTGGAAACCACTTCCTTTCTTTTAGTGCTTTACTGTATAAAAGAAGTCAGAAGAAGCTTCTAGGAGGATGAAGTGAAGGTTAATTATGTGCTGGAAAGAGTGCCACCATAACTAACAAAATAATACAAGGTCTACTGTTAATCAAATGAGGTCAATTCAACTGAGGTCAAGACTCAAAGTTGAATTGGATTACAACTTCACACTCTGGTCAGTTTAAGATGCAGTTGTGAAATAAGAAAATAATTGTTGCAGTAAAATGAAAACACAAGGAAGGAAGTAAAAAAAATTGCCTTTGGATTGGGAGAAGTTATTAAAAAATAGGAAAACAAACCACTACTTTTGTAAGTGTTGCAAATATTTTTTTTCTATCTTGGAGTTATTAAACTGACTGCTTGTGACAGTTCAGTCATCATCTGACCGGTGACAAAAATGATAAAAAGATTAAAACATTCCCATTTTCCTACAAAAAAAGTGGCTCCTAGACCAAGAAAATAAGGGAATATAATTAGCTGCATGTATCAGATGCTACATCTCTTTTTTTATGAAACAGCACACTAAGCAATTATCTAGTGTTTGTGCTTTTAATCCAGTCAGTACAAGTAAGTTTTGAAAACAAAATGGGCATATTTCCTATGACTGTTATTACCATCAAAAAGAGTTGATTATAGAATCCTATGATCATATCAGTTGGAAAAGACATTTAAGATTATTGAGTCCAACTGCCATTTAATACTGCTGTGTCTACCACTAAACCATATATGTAGGTACTGCATTTACACACCTTTTAGATACCTCCAGGAGCGGGGACTCAACCAGCTCCCTGTGCAAAAGGTTTAAATTGCAGAAAAAAATTGCTTTCTCACTACTCAGAATTTAACTGTGAAATTTCTTCACACTGAAAAAAAAAAGCTAGAAAAAATTGATAATATTAAAAACAATTGAGTCAAATTAGAATCATCAATGTATATTTGAAGGGGTTTTTGTCCAGGTATGACCTCCAAGCAATTCCTACAGTGGTGGCTGACAAAAACTAGAAAGTAAAATTGACTTATACATGACCTTTCCCTCATGCTTCTACTCCTGGCATGCAAGTATATTTTGAAGAAAAATACCAGAGGAAGCATTTTGACGAAAAGTATCAGAGGAAGCAGATGTCCTTTTGGTCCAGCAAGGTCTTTGCTAATTGTATTATGGTCTGGAATGTAGGAATTTTAATCTTACCTTCAGATTATGAACTTTTTTACTATATTTTTTACAATAGTTTTTGGATTAGATATAAGTTGCATTCTAACTTTAATTTTTATTTATAGAATGCTAAATATTTACTAATTACTTAATAGAATTTTTTACTTTATTATAAGTTTTCACTTTTCCATACAATCACAAGACTTAATATTACATATGAAATTTTATGACGCTATTTTGCACATCACTTTTGTTCTTCCTAAATTTTAGTTCAGTTTCATATTACACATTTCAGCTGTATTTCAGGTATTGATACCTAATAGTCTTTTTCAGTTACCATTCTTTTGAGGCTTTAATAGAGAGAATGTATCTTTCTGCTTGAAGCCAAAGTGGCATTACTCCATTATTGTTTATTGAACATGCTATATTGAAAACAGCAAATATAATTTTCATTTCTCTGAACTCTGTAACTGAATGTTAAAGACCCAAGGGCCTAGGAAAATTCTTACATGAATCAATGACTTGAGGTTACTTTGGAGAAAAAGGTCTTTTCCAACCTAAATAATTCTATCATTCATTGATTTACAGTAACACCAAACAGTTTTTCCGCCTTCTTGATTGCTGTCAGAAATATTTTACACTTCTTAAATGACACCAAATAACATAAAATATTTCTACATCAGTTGCAGTGAAATGGAATTCTTTTATTATGAGTGTAGAGTTAGGAACACAGTCCTTCTCCCATCCTTTCTACTCTCTGCAGGTACAGATTCAATTTTTTGGATTTGGTACCATTTCTGTAGGGTACCTTGATGGAAAACCTTATTAAGCCTCAGTAAATATATGCACTTCTAACAATTAGATCTTCATTATTCTCAAAGTTTAGGGATGTATTAATACCAACATATTTAATGTGCTTACACCTGTTCTTTGACACTTGAGCTCAGAAAAGGGCACGATTTTTGTTTCATATGCTCCAAATCATGTGGCTCCATGTTGAGAATGCTCTTTGGAGATTGTGTTAGTTTTTAAATTGTAAACGGGACAGTGATAGTTGGCATGAGTCACTAGGCTTCCATAGAGTATTCTCACAGTTTACTGGCAAGTAGAATCAAGCTCCCCTGCCTAAGAATGTTCCCAGAGTAGCCACTGACTTTTTTGGAGTATCATATTGATTTTAGATGGAAAAATATGCTCTCTATAGAATCTCCATTGATTCTTTTCTCTTTTCCATCTCCCTCTCTGTCTCTCTCTGTCTCTCTCTCTTCTTTCTCCCCCACTGCCCCTGCCAGTCTTGAGTTTCAAACTTTACAGTTTGCCTGAAGTTAAATCAGATTTGTCAGTTCATTTTCCTGGTTCTCTCCTGGAGTCTTTTAAAATTGATATCCTATTTGATCCTTTCCATCCTTCTGATTTTAACTGGAAGTTAGAAGTTTCATATTTGATTACCTTTAGTGTTCCTGGATGAATATCATCTCTTCATGTCAAAGTCTTATTAATCTTTTATTGGTATCTTAATAGTCATTTACTGACAATTTAATTTGAGACAGTTCCTAAAGTGTTCCCTGATTAAAAAAATAGAAAACCACTATGGAGACACATTAGGAGAACAAATACACTACATTTTTAGCTGTTCTGCTATACACATTTCTTCCTTGAGTATTTCTTTAGCACTTATATCATCTTTTGAACCTCATTAAATCTTTGACAGTCTTCCTGTGCTTAAAAATCCTTTATTAAAAGTTTTAATGTTAGTATGTCTCTCCTAAACACTTCTTTAAAATGGCAACATTTAGTTGAGAATCTTATATTCTCTTTTCTCCTGCTTTTTTTATTTAGACTCAAACTTTATCTTTTGAATAATTGCTAGAGTTTTTTCTTTGGTTGCTTGATTTTCTGGATTTTTTTTCCATTATCATTGGTTTTGGATGTTATTTTTTAAATATTTCTGACAATCCACTACATTTAGCTGTTTACTAGCACCTTTTAGCCTTTTAAATCAATATTCATAGAGTTTGCCTCATGTAAGGTTTTTATTTTTCTATACTGTCTCTCTGAGAGAATTTAGACATTGACTCACTTCAGTTTCTTTCTGATTTAATTGCAACTATTTTTTTTTTCCATATGCAGCTTTTTTTCTGAAGTGAAAAATTATGGAGGTATTTTTTGTTCCATTTTTATCATGCAAAGCTGTTTAATTCTTATATTTTTTAGAGGAGATCTATTTCGTTCTTTGCTGGACACTTTGCACTAGTAAGTAAGGCACTGTAACACCTCAGTCTAAGGAGCCCAGCAGGGATATTACACAGGAGTTTATACTCACAATTCAATGCTTGACTTCTTTTACAACAACCCAAGAACTAATCTCACAAAATGAATGCTAAAACTCCCATGATCAAAAAAGGTAATTAAAAATTCCAAGCAAACAAAACTAAAGGAAAAGGCTTAATATGGTTTCCTGTCTTAAGTTCCCATTTTCTCCTTGCCTGCAGGAGGAATGTGAAGATGACCTATCAGCCTACTGAGGTTCCTCTACATTATGTCCTAAAACGAGGGAAACACTAATATTCTTGGACAGACTTTATTAAACGTTTTGGGCTTAAGATAGCAATAAAGGAAATGGTACTGTCTGTAAAGCAGTTTGGCATCCAGACTTCAGCTCTTGGCCTTTATCCTGTGGGATTTCAAATATGTATGAAGTCAGTTGAATGTCTTCATGAAGTTAACATAGTACATTCTACTCTTTGTCTCAGAGAGGAGCATGTAAAAAACTATTAGAGCTAGAAAACCAAGAAAAAGCATGTGTATCTGTAGAGGAGAGAGGCCACCATGAGTCAGGAATTCTGCTTCTTGTTCTGTTTATACATTTAGGTGCTGCAAGCTAGACCCATATAAGGAATTCTTTTTATAGCTAAAAATTCTCCCTGCTTCTGACCTACTGCTGGTATTTCTAATGTCTGAAATACAGAAACAGGTAACAACAGTAGCTCCCTTTGAAGGAGCAGCATTTGAAAAGGAGGTTCTTTGAAACAGACTGTTGACAGCAAAAGAGAAAAGATTTAAAGAAGACAAAATGGTGAGCTGATTCCTCTTTTTTCTGTCCTCTGCACCCTCACTCCAAGCACAGTTCTTTCTGGCCGACCAGCTGAGTGACTGTCCCAGTTCCTACTTTCATGTTCATCCCTCCAGAGGAGCCTGGTTCTTTGCACAGATTCTTTACAAGGCAGTCTTCTGTTTCACACCATCTTGTTCAAAGCGTACACTAAGCTAGTATAATAATTTCTGCATCTATATTCTTGGCCCAACCTTCCAGAAGCCATTGTGAAACCAGTGTTTGTTTGTAAGTGTAATTAATACATTTTTAAAAGACAAAATCTCTTCTATTTCAGGGAATTTGAATGTACTTGTCATTTACTTGTCATTTACTTGAGAAAACTTGTAGTTTTCTCAAGAGGGCAACAATTTAAAATGGTTGCTCTTAACTTTTCTTGCTTGAACATCAAGTTTATTATGGATTATGAGCTAATACATAAATAAGGAAAGAAATAAGCAGGGCTTTCAATTTTGAAACAGATATTTACTTTGGTAGGTGTCAAATTTAGACATAGTCATCATCCCATTGTTTCAAGAAGTTTTGGGGTTATGTCATAAACTCCATGCAAGTTTGTTACTAAATTAGTTCAAGACACCCAGCTGTAGAATAAAACCAAACATTGAGACTGAGCAAAAACATTTCTGATTTGCTTCAAACATCTTCTTCCAGTATAAAATTTATCAAAACTGAACTTACCATGCTACCACAAAACATGAATCAAAACTCTGTATTAGATGAAGGATAAGGGAAGCTTGGAGATTTAGATATCAGCTGGTGGAAAAATCCAATATTTTTTTTATATATGAACAATTTATATGAGTCTTGAGAAACATAAAATTTGTGCTTGAAGTACACCAAACAATTCTAAAAATAAAAGCAAATATACAGCAATGGAGTGTTCAGTGTGTTAAGCAATAATTTCATGATGCCATTCTGAAGCACAATTTGGTTTATTTTTTGTTGCTTCCAAATGCTATTAGGACAAATACTTTTTATTGATGTTTATGAATAGTAACTGACATTTCAAACTAAACCTTAACTCTGCAGATTGCTCTTTGTTAGATTTGTACATGACTGAAAGAACACAAAAATGTCCTGTAATGAAAGCATTTTACAGTGGTTGAATATCAATGTGGAGTATGTAAAGTTCATTATAATGCTGAGCATACTAGGAAATGTGTCAATTTGTAATGTTTATGGCTGATAATGTCATCAGAATAAGTTCTGATTTGTTGCCACATACACAGAAAGAAGAAGATGACACTTAAAATTAGTGTTTTCATATTTCTTTTTACTGGTTTGCTACATAGCAGAAACAAACACTTATCATTAAGAAGGCTGAATTAAAATTTAGTACAATAACCATGAAAATATTGTCATTCACAGCATGCCTGTAATGTAATACATCTTGTGCAGTATGACTCTGGAGAAATTCTCCTTATTTTCTTTTGTTCATTTACTTATATTTCAGACTGCACTCTATTCCAATATCTTTATTTCGGACAATAGCGTGGCCAACAACTCCAGCTGTGTTTTGAGAATGACTCAGAGAACTTTAGGATCTTAGATGTTCCAAACAGATATCCCTACTGAGCAGCTACCCAGAAAAGCATTAAGCAATTTGACAACATGTTGAAGTGCAAGTTATTATAATTGGTACATGAGAAAGGAGATAAGAAGCAACTCTAACAACAGGTGAAGAGACTCAGCTGTTAAAAGAAAATGCCAAAATCACAGGTCAATGCTACTTTGCTTTGTGGCAGATAGACATAATTTGTTTATTTTCCAAAGAAGAAAGGAATGCCTTTGTTACCCTTTACTCAAATCAAATTTGAAGTATATCCAAGGTACCTCTATGCATTTTTGATAACAGAAAAGAACCCACAATTTTTATAGTTTAAGAGTTTTCCCATTACTGTCATAACCATTTTCAAAACTAGCTTCAGTAATTTTGAAATATTTTCTTTCTGTACCAAAGTACAGTTTAAAAATATGGTCTATATGAGGAACTATGTATAGATAATCACATTCACCATCCTAAAGCTTGGATTCCTATCCTTTCCTCCCTTTTTCTTTTCAGGTAACAAAACACAAGAATGATTTTTTGAAACTAATTGGGATATACTTCTGCAGTATAAAAAACTTTACTGATGAAAATAGCAAGGTTCAACATCATGAAAACAACATTATTTTTGAAGAATAATCTAAGGAGGACATACTAAAATTACCATCTGAGGTCTGGGTCCCATGTTAAGGTTTCTGATTCTCATTATCCATTTCAGCTTAGTTTATCCTTTCACGGAAGTTTTTAAAGCTTCTGCTTATGTGCAGAGATGACCTAGCCGGAACAAGAGCTTAATTCTCAGCTGCTGCTCTCACAATTTAGAGTTAGGTTCAGATATATTTAATAGAAGGGTCTCCTCTGAGATGCTTGACATGCAGAAGTTCCCAAATACAAGGTTGAGAATTGTTCAACCTCCCAATGTTGTAGCTGTAGGTCGAAGAGAGTTTTTCTGCTTGGTCACCCCAATGGGACAGAGCTGACTTCAGCTCTGTAAAGCTGGAGAAATCACCTCTCTGTCAGTGACACTTTTCCTGTGCTATCCATTATATTACAAATACAAGTAGAAAGCATCAGGGTAAATACCAAAAATTTTTACTGAAAACATTTTCTTTTTTTTTTTTTTTTTTTTGGAAAGGAACACATAGCTAGAAATAGCAGGAGAGATTCATATTTTAATGATTAATAACAATTACGAATTAACATCAATTCTTAAAATGAAGAAAAATCTAAGGCGCTTTGAAAAAAGAGATTCCATCAACACATCATATGATACAGAGTCCTCCATCATTATGGCCCTAAAGTTGAAAGAATTTATGAGTTGTTTCTGCACGAGGAGATGGTTTCTGCAGATTTGAAGACCTGCCCTGGGATATACTTTGTAAGATATTGCTCATCCTTAACCTTGTTAATAGCTATGATGGGGTCAAAATATTCTGTGTCCTTGCTCTACAAAGAGATGTAGATACACTGTCTTGACCGAGGGGTATGTTGTACACCACTCTCTTCCTTAGAGTCTGGAAATAAAGAAATGAAGGATGTTAAGTACTTTTATCTCTCTAAGGCTGAAAGATAAAGAAGCATCCTCAGACACTGAAAACCCAACTGATTGGTGGGCAGTATGTACTACACGTTTTATTTACACTCCTTATCAATTTCTTAAGAACCAAAAATTAATGAGAGCTAAAGCTGGCTGCTCTCAAATCCTCTGTGGCCAGAGAGCAAGTTCACTTTTCAGGCTGCAGCAGTGGTATAGGATTGTTCATGTAGGTAGCAGCCGTCCAAGGGTAGAGAAAGGAGTCTGCATGAGGATTTCTGGTCTGATAGCTCAGGTTGCTTGCCAGCACATCTGTGTCAGTTCTTGATTACTTCTGGCATACCATGCTTGGGGGAGAGCTGAGCAAGGAAATCTCATGAAATCTAAAATAACCTTGATCAAAATAAGTAGGTTGTTTTGGTCTGCTTACTTTAAATGTCTAAGAAACAGTTCAGGATATATCTACAACCTCCTCCCTTCTCTGAAATTTAATCTGACTCAGGTATTCTACATGATCAATCCTTCCTCTCAGATATCCAGAAGAATTTTGTTGCTGTGTGTGCCTGGGGCAGAAAGATGCATCTATTTTGCTTTGGGCACAGTGAGCTCCTGTGCATGCAGCAAATAACCCTCAGTGGTTTTTTTGGCAAGGGTTAGCACTACAGGACTATGACTGCTGCCCAGGATTTTGTTTTCCTAGATGAGAAAAGTTGGAGCAGGGCAATGTGATTTGACCTATCTGCTCAGAGCAAAGGCAATTATTTCTTTCCCTCCCTCTCAATCCTTCATGGCTTTGGAAAATCTACTAAAGTAAACTTTACCTTTGCTGTTGCCACCTGCCCTTCTCCCGCAGGAACCCTGTCTTCACTATCAGGGAATTCCAAAATATTTGACCACTTGCACTGTTTTCAAGAACACAGAAAAAAAATATCAAAGGTCAAAAGAGAAAGAGGAAGGACTGGATCAGAAAAAGTCAAACCTACCCAGAAGACCAACTGTTCCCACTCTGTGGTATTTTTGGCAATATGTAGCAGGTGCAGGTTTGCAATGTTATTTCAGCAACAGCCATGGTTTTAAAGCATTACCAACCATGTCTGGAAAACACATGTGCTCTGGCAAAATTCATCCATCACAGCATCTTCAGCTGTGAACCTTTCCTAGCAAACTGTCCTGTAAACCAAAGTTATTCCTCTGAATGGGAGAAATATTTGTTGACCTGAAGGCATCTACTTAGATGTGATGGCTATTCTGGAAAGTGTGTCTAACAAATGTTAAACTCAAAACTTAGACCTTTTAGACACTTGCAGTATATGGTATAACTTCTTCAGGCTAAAACTATCTTGATGTATAAAGCTAAAATAAAGCCAGTTAAAGTAAGTTAAACTCCAGTCACATAATTATTGTCTAAATTTCTACTTTAACCAAGATTAGCTACATTAAGTCCAGATAAGACTAGACAAGGCCAAGCAAATGCTTAGGCCTTTATATACCTCTGAATGAATGAATGTTTTAAGGTTGTTTAAAGAATCGCCATCAAAGGCATCAGCAAAACCAGGTTTAATATCAAAGAGGCAGCATGACAAAGTTTGCAGGCAAGATTCAGTCTACTATTTACTAGATGGTTAAAACACACCAAGAAAAAGGAAGAAAAAAATCTCAATCAATTAAAACCCAAAATTATGTATGCGGAGACTTGAGGGGGGTGTTGGGGGTGGTAGGATGGGACAGGAAGAAAATTATAGGAAAGGATAATGGAAAAAAAGTATGGAAGCCCCTTCTGCTGAGTGACAAGTTTCAGAGTAGATGCCTGTGCTGACTGAGCCAAGACTTGACTCATTATGCCCTAAGGCTCAGCAGCACTTAACAACATTTAAACTTAACGGCAGCTGGTACAATGCTGTGGTCCTTTAATAGGAGTGGGATAAGCACAATACAGAGCTACACCACCTTGAACCTTCTTCTGCTAAGGGAGTACATGTCTCTCATAAAGGGTTGGACTTTACAAAAATACTTGTTGATTCCAGGATTTAATGTGTTTACTGGAAACTGAGTTAAGCATCACACACCTTCACTCTCACAACTTTTTTCAAAATAAATCATATTCAATAAATCAACTGCTAAATCATAGCAGTTGATAAGAGAAATAAGACAAATAATTTTAAGAGAAGAGAAATAATTTTAAACATTCTAGATCAGTGAATGTGTTCCTTTGTGCTTTTCATCAACAAAGTCAAATAACAGGGTTGTGAGGCTTAGTTGGTAAATATTTTTTACAAAACAGAAGTGTTATTTTCATGCCACTAACAGGCTTAGCTAAAGACTGTACACCATTTATAACACTTAAACACAAAGCTTGTGTTTTCATGAACTGTGTTAATTTAAAATAAATCCTCTGCTGAGCTGATTAGGAAGGTGTAATAATCCCAAATAATTCTATGTTGAGCTCACTTCTTCTTAGATGAAGGGCCTAAATTCCCATTGTTCTGAATCTTTTGTGCTTGTTTATATGATAATGGTGGAAATACTACTAAAAAGATTACACCAAAAGTTGCTGCGAATATTAACACTTGTCATAGAGATAGATTCTTCCTCCAAATCCTCAATATGTGGTAATGTGTATGTAGTAGCTGCTGTGTACACAGCCCTGATTCTATACCTCAAAAGAGAGGGGTCAGGGATAGTAATGCTCCTGAATAATACCCTGAGGAAAGCCAAGCCACGAGCTAATTTGGATCAGAATATGAAATTTATGAAATCATAAATAAAAAAAAACCCCTCTCTATTTACAAGGAACACTGAAGAAATTCTCTCTAGGATAAAAGAAAAAACTAGAGCACTTCAGTAATGTAACCCTTATTATTATAATACATTTCTGTTATACTAGAACACCTCTGTAATGCCACTAAAAAACAACTTAATGTCAGTGTCAAGTATGTGTGTAACTTAGCATGGTTGTTTTAGTAACAGATACTTATATTTTCTCCCAGGGATGATTGAGAAATAAGGAAGGTGGAAACTTCCTATAAATGCATAATGCCCGAATGTCCTCTCAGGTAATGTTTGTCTAAATGTGAAATGCTCGATTATTTTCACATACCAAAGTTTCCCAGACAGCCTAAAAGATACAAAACAGAAGCAGGACATAAATGCTAAGTCATGGTCTGAAAAAAACCTATTCCTCTCCCTGAAAAGGAACCCTGATTTTCATGTCAGATCATAAATTTTTTTTCCAGCCTAGAAAGGCTAAGCAAAACATAATTCTAACTGAATCAAGCTTTACAAAGTCACTTTCCAATGTTGTTGACATGATCACTATTAACTGCTTCCCTCAAAGAGGTCATTTACTACGTAGAGAGACAACTCTTCTGAAAACTCCCCAGCTGGCTCAAGGCCCTTCTGTTTGACATGGGAGTAGTCTATCACACATAGCTCTGAAAGAAACAGAGGCTTCAGTCTTCAGTATTCCAGCTGATCAAGTCAGATTGTCCATAGGGAAAGCTGGTTGAATATCCATTTACTATTCATTCATATGTAGTTCATTCATATGAATTTTTCATCAGTTCAGGTGCCAATAGCTGGTGTTCTCATGGCAGTCCCTCATTTCATAAGCGGTCTCATTCAGACACCCTCACTGCCTGACTTTCCAAGAATTTTGACTACTCAGGATTCAACTCCTAATTTAGGATTAACAAAGTATCTTGACCTATCCAACTCCAGTTGAATATTCTGAGACTAATTTTTCCCTCAGACAAACAGCATGGAGACAATATATACCAAAAAGTTTACTTGCAAAGATGGAATAACAAAAAAGCTTTATGAATATATGTGCAATCATATTTGTTTGCAAATAAAATGTATACGATTTTAATCCTACAGTCCTTCTTTGAAGTATGTAGAAAATTCTTAGGAATTTTTTTTTTTTTTGCTTTCCATTGCTGACATATCACTGTAATGTGTAATTGCCACTATAGAAAGGCACAGTGCTGCACTTAGGTCATATAGTACTGCCTTAGAGGAGTTCCAAAGTGTACATACACCATTTGACTCAACCTACAGTACCTACAGAATCCCAGGGAATGATTTTCTAAGTACTACTTCGAGTTCCACTTCTACAATCAATTTATATAGGCAACTATTACAATCAAGTCTTACTGTGTCTACAGATGTGCCTCCGCTGACAAGAACACCAGATATAATGCCAAATCTTCAGCAGTCAGGCTACCAGATAATGTTTCCACTTGAGTTTTCAAATATGCAAAAGAAATGCTAGCAGAACCAGCATGGTAAATTAGTTTAACTCTTACTTCAGCTTTTTCTTTTGCATCCCTTTTCTGCATCCATGAATGTTCCATGTTGCTTTTTGGATATGTATCAAAAGTTACCTTAGGAACAAAAGCAAGATTTAGACAACTGTTCTAAGACCCACAATTTAAAACCACTGCATTCTGGGCACACTATTCTAAATTTTGCTTACAGAGGTTGAGAAAATTTAGGGCAAGAAATGAGCATTCATCATCTATTAATCAAAATATTATTAAGCCATACAGTGTCTTTACCAGTAAGGGAGGAAAACACCTATAAATATCATTTGAAGTTTAATCACTATAATGAATTTTTGGCACATTTTTCAAAACACCTGCTAGCAATACTGCAACATCTTTTCTAAGAAAATGGATTGCTATTAATTCAGTCCTGATTTTGTGGTTAATATTGGATTGTCAATAGGCTTGAACTCCTTAGGGTGCAATAGTTTTGCATTATCATGTCTAGACTACTTTATAATTTGTTAGAATGGGATAGCTTCTGAAGCAATATCATCATACAGGAAGTAAACATGAAGCGTCCTGGTGTACAAATGATCCATGGAACTGTCATGGTCAGGCCACATATACCAGTCTTCTTGTTTCATTCAAGTGCTGTCACAATTTGTCATTTCTACAGCAATAAGAAACATAGGTACAACCTGCAAGTTTGACTATGATCTGATGTCCTTAAGACCATTTTCTGCCATGAAATCCAAAAATTCTGTCTTTTTATATGTCATTGCCTTCTAGCCAAAGAAACCCTTGTTAAACTGCAAAGAACTCATTCTCTTCCATAACTTTTCAGTAGCTTTATTCTTTGTCAATCATTCTCCAAGTGTTCCTAGAGAAAACAAATTAAGTAAAACAAAAATGTAAATTGCATGTCAGGAGTTATTAGGAGAGAAATGAAGTACAAAACATAGAAAATTACTGTGCCATGGAATAAATTTATGTTTCACCTGCTACTTAAATCCTGGTTCCCTATCCCAGGGATATAAGGACAGGTTGAAAGGTCAAGTTCAAGAAGGTCTCTACATTAATCACAACGATGGGCCTTCTTGCATCCAAGAAACAACTAAATAAACTAGGATTATCAAGCAAACAAGGGAGATATGATGCAGGTCTACAAAGTCAAGGTGGTTATAAGAGAGAGATCAAATATATTGTCAGAAATTTAGTGATGATTATAATAACAATAGTAGTAAAGGTCACAATTCCTCCTACAATATCCACTGCAGCAAGATGAAAGTTTAAACTAGCTGAAGGGCAGAATAGATGTGTATAAGGAAGAGAAATCTAATGATACACAGAAGCGAGGCATAGCTTAGAAAGTTTCCAAAATGGTTATGGATTGACAATGAACAAAATCTACCATACATGCTAAATTTAGTTTCCTATCTTGGTAGTTTTTTAGCTGCTAATATAGGCGAGGCACTTAAATCTTTGACCTAAGCCAGCAGAGCTGGTTTTACATGCTCTGTGACTTTTCCTGCCGTTTCTTTCAGTGCCTCTGAAGACTTCCAAACAGCCTACAACCTCTTTATCTTCTGTCGCTATTCTGGTTTTGCTACAGCTTTTCAGGACAGATGTGTGCAACTGGGAGCTGTCACAGGTAGAAGTGGGGATCATTCACCAGGGCAGTGGAGGAAAATTCACTGCATTACTAAAAGGTTATCATTAAGCTAAAACTAGCTTGATTATTATTTTATGAAATTCATGCTCTGCAAATGCTGACATTGAAAATCATTCAGTTGGCAGTTATTTGGTTCAAGTACAAGAATCTGTCAATGATGAAAAAGAAACAAGGTAGTAAAACATGCTGGTTTATACGGATCAGAACATGACCAGTATTTTCAATTCAGTGCAATGGGATTTTGGCCTCTCAGTCCCGCATAGCCCATTTCTTTGTAGAGGGTTATTTCACTAAGTTCTTCTTTTTTCTTATGGGCAAGTGATTATTCCATCCAACACTAGTTAATTTCTGAAATCATTCATATTAAAATCAAATGTAACCTTATCACTGCTGATATAATTTGCAAAATACTCATCAAGATAATGCCAAATATTTTTTAAAGACATTCTAGCTTCAAGAACTTACTTTCAAGATTCTGCGTTTTCCCTGTACCTGCTTTTCCTTTTTCCCAGGTTTTAAACTTACACTGTTCTAACTTCTGCTTTTTTGTTATTACTCAGGTTATTATATATGACTGGTCAACACTGTTTTATATTGCCTTAAATAATTACTTTACTTTTCCAGATAATCACTGTATGTGTAAATACACCATGCATGTAAATAACTGGGGTTTCTGAGCCCTGAGCAAAATTTATGAGTGTATATTGCTATCAAGCATTGTCTGTTGCATTACATGTTCAAATATTTTAATAATATTTTTGTGATTTATTACATTTTTAATGAATATATATGTTAGTCTTATTTATTTACTTTTAAATATGGAGTAGATGAAGTAAAACCAAAAAAAATGTTCTTTAATGTTTTCACAGAATGGGTCAGGTTGGAAGGGACCACAGAGGGGATCATCTGGTCAAAGCTCCCTGCTTAGGGAAGATTACCCCTGAGCTCGTGGCACAGAATTGTGTCCAGATGGTTCTTGGATATCTCCAGTCAGGGAGATTCTCCACAACATCTCTGTAGAATTTGCTCCAATGCTTAGACATCCACACAATGAAGAAGTTCTTTCTTTTCTGGTCCATTGCCTCTTGTCCTATTGCTTGGGACCACTGAAAAGAGCCTGGTCCATCCTTTTGACACACCGCCTTCAGATACCTACATAAATATCTGTATAATTTTTCAATAGTGTTTGGCCTGCAAGACTTAATGCTGCTTTCCTTGCTAAAATAGATACTGTGATCATTTGTATTTAACTCAAAGGTTTTAGGCCTCAGTGGAAATACGTGTTTTCTAGAAAGCATATGTAGATAACAATAACCAGTGAAGTAAATGACCATTTAGCCAATGTCAATAACTGATCTTGTAGCAGTAACAGATACAACAGTCCCATCCAAGAAAACAATTTTCTTTTAGTAACAGGCTGCCTAAAGGCATCTACACCAACAACCCCAAAAAAATAGGATCTTCAGTGCAGAATACTGCCTTAGCACTAAGGTACTTCCAAGCTGTTAGTCACCTTATTGTAGATTGAGAAGTACTTTATGTGCCTTTTATTACTCCATATAAATACTGCTAAGGACTTGAGTTTCAGACTGCATATCCACTTCAAAACTTACATTCTTTAATATTGTTATTTGAGAGAAACAGTCTTTGCTCATTTGTTAAACTAGGTGGTCTGCAAGCTGCCACATATTCAGAATGACTGGTAGGTAACACAACATCTTCTCTATTAGCAGTAAAGCATCCCTAAGATTGCTTTTTCCTGTAATTATATTTTTAGCTTTATCCTTTCCAGGTGACTTTTGGCAAGACTCTAGAAGCAGCTATTTGAAGATAAAATGTTTCAGCTCCTTGAGAAATTATTGCTGATTTGTCCTTCAATCACAGATTTTCTACAGAAACTGCGATTTTACAAGCATTTTGGCTTAGCAATCAAGAGTGGAAAATGATTGGAAATAACCAGCACCCTTTTATTTTTTTCCTTTTCCAGAGACAGTATTTCAGTAGTCTATGAAAATGCTCATGGAATTCCAGAAGTGTCATTACCCAAAATCCAAAGTTGCAGAAACATAGTGACATAAATGTGATGAAACTGATGTCATCCAATACCAATGGAAATTAATTGGACCTGCATAGCCAATTCAGTCCCCAGTGACAATAGAACACAATGATATGAGACTTAGCATGAGCGAAAAAAAAAGGCTTCAAATATTCCAGGAAAAATTTGTAGAGAAATAAATGTCACTGCAAAAACAATTACCTATTTTGTACAGAAGAAAAATAGCTGCTATTGAAGGAGTGACTATACCGAAGTTCTACTTACAATTCCTGGCCTTCAGAAAAAGTTTTCTTTGATTTATTTTTGTATCTGTTTGTCATGGTTTGACACTGGCATTTTGCCAATGCCCCATGAAGGTACACTGTCCCTGGTGTCTGCTGTGAGATTTTGACCAGGAATAAGAAAACAAGCAGGCTCTTGCTTAAAAGGGAAAAAACATTTATTAACTAAACTACAAAAACAATAACTAAACTACACACAAAAGAAAAAAGGAACACACATGGAAAATGAAAACCCCACAAAACATTTCCCTCCTCTTCCCCTCAAATTCCCAATACAATGCACTTCCCAAATCAGCAGCTCTCAGTCCATCACCACTCTGTACATAATCAATTCTCAATTCATGAAGAGGAGAGGAGTCCTTCTTGTGCCAGGATGACCTCTTCCTTCTTGTCCAGGTGCAGCACTCTCACCACTGGGCCTGGACCAGAGCTGCTTCTAGGGTTGTCTTTTAAGGATATTTTGTCCCATTCCAAAAAGAGCACAGTCACAACTCTGGGACACCTGTCCCCCCCATATTTCACCCTCTGGGGCCGAGGGGCTAAACATGACCACTGAATCTTCTTGGGTCTGGGGCATTTCTCCCCCTGGACTCAGTCTCTGTATCACAAGGAAGCAGGGCTCTGTCCATGGCTATACAAAAAGAGTCCAGCAAAAAAAAGCCACTCCAATCATCTCTCTTCCCACCAAGATTCTTCTCTATCCATCCACAATCTCTCTCACCTACTGCACTTTCTTCTTCTTACACTCTAACTCCTTTCTGGGAAAGGTTAATGTTCTGTAAGTTTTCATTGTCCAAAAAAGGGTTAAAAGGTTCAGTCTCTCTCTCTCGAACTCCCACAGCTGCCCTGCCGCTGCTCCACTGCCCTTTCGCCTGCACCCCCTCCTTCTCCTTCTCAGCCCGGCCGCTATCAAAATTCCGACGCCGGCTCTCTCTCTCTCTCTCTCTCTGCCGGGGCGGGGGGGGGGGGGGGGGGGGGGGGGGGGCTGCCCGATGGCTCTCGGGGTCTTTTTGGGGTTCTTCACCTCTCCACCCTTCCATGCTCAGGGCATCCTCTCTCCCGATCTCGGTCTGGGCCAGCCTACCGCGTGGCTGCCCCTCCCCCGCCCAGTAACGGCGCTGGGCGAGGGAGGGCAGCTGCTCTCTCTGCCGCCGAGTCCCAAGAGGAAGTGCTTGGACAGATAACCCTGATTTTAAGGTGTTCTCAGAGGGTGACTCAAATTCCCAGAAATCCCATTTCCGGGTCAAACCATCACACTGTTTCCACTTATAATGATGCCTGTTTGTACTGAACAACTCAACCTGCTGCTCACTTACTGGAAAGAGTATTTTTGGGTTTTGAGTAGTTGTAGAAATAAAGAAAAATAATATTTTGACTAACAGATCCAGATTTTATGACACTGTCAGCTGAAGGTTACTAAACTGAATGAGTGAAATAGACTCTCTGGGCTGAAAAGGCTGAAAATTTAGAAGCACGAAAAGTTATCCACTCCCACCAGACCTTTCTAAATTGAACAATAATAGTCTTGTATTTAACTGATTAACCAACAGCAAGAATTTTGAAGTTTAGATTATTTCATAATGCCATTGATCTTATAATACAAGATTTAATCTATAGATAAGAGCTAATTATAAAGCTCAGAAAAGAAAAAGCTTATATTTCAGGTTCTCCTAAAAATGTTCTGCATAATGTATCTGAAAAAACCTCCAGGAATGTAGATTTGTGGCTGAAATTTCGTCTGGTAATGTCTGATATTATACCAGACCATTTGTTTTCTACTGTAAAACTAGATTAAAAAGTAGAATATAGTAGCTGTTGTAATAATCTCCAACTGGAAACATACATTTTTGTGACAAATAAATGCTTGTCTTTTATGAACATTATTAAATATTATTTGAAAGACTTGTTAAATACATCTATATAGTTGGGTTTAAATATTAGCATCTCATCAACTTCTTCAGACATGAGGTGGGAAGGACTTACCACGACTTTCCAGAAGTATTTATTCAGATACAACAACACCTATATGGATGAGTCTTCTCACAGACTTCCATTATCATGTGCAACAGGTGCACTTTATATTCCTATGTGTTTATGGAAAGTAGGTTTGGTAGCACTGAGTTTTGCCCTGCAACCTGATAAGAATGTCGAAAGAGATCTGAAATTAATAAAACTTCCATTTTCCCCAAACTTTAAGTCGTGTAGAGAAACTTCTGCATGAAAACATGTTAGTCAGCAAAGAACTGAGACTGACTGAGAATGCAACCAAAAATCTGTGGTGTCCTTTCTTTAATTTCTCATTTTCATTTCTTGATCAAGTCCTGCACACTCATTTTCAATTTTTTCCTTAAAGACATATAACTTAGATATTTATCTCTAGAATTTTGTTTACAAAAATAGCTCATGATCATTGAAATAAACATACAATTTTGAAATCTATTCCGAGAAAGCTCATCCTGTAGAATTTGAGCTAAATTCAATTTTATGATCACTTCTTCATTGTTCAGAGATTATTTTAAAATAGGCTCATGAGAGACTAAAAAACATTCAGCAACTATAGTCTTTCAAGACAATAAGAAAATATTGAGTAGCAGATCCTGATCAAGGAAAATGTCATAAACAATGTCATTTGTGTGATTTTAGTCAGTTGATTGCAGTCCATGTAGACCGTGCCCCTGATGAAGGCTGTGACAATGCTGCTAAAGGTGGAGGAACTTCCTAGAATAAGTAGAGAAATTTTTTTCATGGCTCAGTAACATGAGAAATAGGTATAATGAGGTGTAGTTTTTAATGTAGAGGTTTCTCAGCTCATTGTAATAGTCAGATGTAAACCAGCATGTGAATAGGTAGAACTATTAAAATAATCTAGCATAGCCTCTGAGAACAAAATTACTAAATAATATTTTAAAAAACCCCATCAAAATGCAAAAAAAAAAAGGCAAATTTGTGCTAGTGAAAGGAATAGCATACTGCAATGTCACCCATAGACATTCAAGTGGATCACTTAACTGCGAACTTGTGGTCAAAAACCCACCTATAGCTGAAATAATACATCTTGACATGACTAGACTATCCTGTATTGCCAACAATTTATTAGCTCTTAGTTGAAATGGTCATCTTCTTAGACTAAGGCTTGATCTTAAGACTGTAATTTTCTCTGAAGTAACTCATGCCTTAAATACATGGAAATATCAGAATATTTTTAAGTTTCTAATCACCAGCCAACTTGCAAGACTAATAGTCCATTCTTTTCTTGATCACTTTCAGGCCAGTAATGAAGCCTCACTGGAACTCTGTCAGAAGATTGATAAAAACTTATTATTGGTAAATGATAACTCTACTACTAAATTTGGGAGACATAATTCTATCCAAAAATTAATGGGAAATGAGAATGAAAACATATTCAGTTAACAACTCCATTCATATACTGCATAATATTGAAAAGTAAGCCTTAGGTGATCCATAATTTAATTATAGAAGATATATAATTTGTCAGATGTGAATACATGGAAGTTCTCAGGCAAAGCCTTATATGATAGCTACCTCAATATTCTCCAGTTTCAAGGTTTTAAAAATATTAAGCTATAGAAGTTACTATTTTTTTTACTAATAACAATTGCATAGTTGCTGTTTTTTGTGAAAAGCATGATAAATATAGGAAGGTTGAAGTCATCCTCTTTTTCACAAAAGGCAAAGAGTTTTTTATTTTATAGTCTTTACAGTTATCTAATTTTTTATGTTATTTGTGACATCGTGCATTAGTGTGTGTTAAAACACAAAGATAGACATTACTACAATTCTTTGTCATAAATTTGTGCAATAGCAAACAGAGTAAGCAAAAAATAATTTCATTTTGTGAAATGGATCACATTTCAAATGCCTGAATCTATGCTTTGATGTACTCTAACTGAAGCAAATAAACTTAGCTATGTTGTTTAAAAAAAAAAATAAAGGGAAATGGCAACCATTTCTGAGAATAGATACAGATTAGTTAGAAATTTTAACTGAAACATGTACACTCACACAGGTCTGGAGTTATGTGTTAGGTCTAAAAGTACATAGTGAAATGCTATTTTTCTTACTTTCTCCAAAAGCTGTAGAACTTTAAATGCTTGCTTCCATCTCAGAAACAGCATCAATATTAGTCACTGTGAAGAAAATTGACTCTATCCTAACCAAACCAGCGCACCTCCCACACCCCTGCACAAACTGTAATTCTCAGGCAATTTTCCCTGTTAGTGAGTTTGGCTGCTTGGGCTCTGCAGGCTGGATTTCTACATTTCAGCAGTAATTAATTTCCTGTAACTAAGTTCGTTTCAAATGAAGATTGGAGAGAAAGAACTAATGTGTATTTTGTATATACTGAAACATCTGAATCAACATTAAAATGAGGTCACATCTTGGTTCTGGTATAAATAATGTGGTTTGTCTCATTTGAATCTTTCTGGCTCTCCACCACATTCTGCTCTTATTATGAAATGTGTGTATTTTGTCACTGCACTTTTTAACAGAATCAAGTGTATGAATCCACTCAATACATGAGATTTTAACATTTCTGACTAACAGACAGAAGCCCTTGATTCAAATGTAGTCACTTTTTAATGTTAATTGGATTGAGAATCACACATATAATAGACTTTGGCTTTAAAAAGTCTTCATATTGAAGCAGATTTTGGACACTGCCTTTTTAATTTACTGTATAATTGAATCTATAAATTACTGTCTCAAAATGCACAACAATTCCAAAAGAGCATTTCTAAACTCCTATACTCAAAAACTGTGAGGATGAAAGAGGTGCTTATCACATTTTTCTAAAACTTTTTATGGTTATTTTCTCATTTTAGTCATGGAGGAAAGAGATGGATTGAACAGAAAACATTTAGTTTGTATATACTTTCATATTCTACCACTGTGCACATTTATCTGAGCTTTCATTCAGTTAAGATACATTCATCCTT
The DNA here is from genome assembly GCA_039654755.1 of Calcarius lapponicus. Lineage (NCBI taxonomy): Eukaryota > Metazoa > Chordata > Aves > Passeriformes > Fringillidae > Calcarius > Calcarius lapponicus. The sequence continues at coordinate 30,473,540 of CM077463.1, read as the reverse complement.
GCCTATTTACAAAGAAGTTCTGATAAACCATTTTTAATTAAAAAAATAGGGATTGTGGGAATACTAAACCATGAACTAAGATTAGCAAAAATATAGTATCAGTTAATGATATTATAGTTTAAATGTGTTAAAAATCTGAGAGGAATTATTGAGGGGCCAAGGGAGCTGTGGAATTCAAATACTAACCTGTTGCTTCTTTTTTTTATGAAAGAAAATATTGTATCATACCTTTGCAGCATATAACATTTTTCTCAGGTTTAAGGTTTAGGGAATTTTTAATGCTGTAGCTGAAAAATTAATATAGGATGATTTATTTGCTAGTTTTGAATGGAAAAATTGTCTACATGAACTTCATTATACCTTCTTACCTTTAAGATCATATCATTCTTAGCAGATACAAAAGACTAAGCTTTAGCTTGTGACCTAGCATAGTATTATTAAAGAATATTTTTATTTAATTCTGTCCTCAAATAACTTGATACAGTGTAACTTTTTCTGTAATTAAACTTTCATTTTCCATTTACATTCATTAGATTAAAGGAATTAATTTCTTAAGGTGGCCATCTTGAACACCTGGAAAGCTGAATGACTTGGTCTACAAAACCTTTAAGATCACAAGTGTTGGGCCATAATCCTACTTCTTGATGTTTAACTGTGAAACAATGGGGATCTTAGGGGAAATTTATAATAAGTATGCCTGAAAACTTAAATGAAATTTTGTGCATAGAGCAAACAATTCAGAACTATAACTAAAATAATTTTCTTTAATTTATGGATTACTGCCATTTATGGATTACTGCCAATTTATTAATTACTGCCATTTATGGATTTACACTGATTTACACCATTTCCAAAACCAAAGTCTTGAGAAACTGAGGGATTTACTCAAACTGTGATGGTTGGCAAAGTAGATTAAATGTTCTACACTATGAAAAATATCTTTAAGCCCCTAAAAGGAAGACTTGGAAATGTTTCACTACAAGTATAAATAAACTGCACACAGCCATGAATCTCACCTTAATGGTACTATGTCCTTAACCATACCATAAAATCGGCAGTTTTGAATATGAGGAAAAAGAAAACCCAATGAATTTTATTTTACTGTACAGAATAACTAATCATCATTATTATAAAATGTTAATAGACAATTTAAATCAGAGAAATATGAATTATTTTTTATTTTAACTTAACTGTAGATATTTAAAAATTGCAATTTGATGAAAAATTATCATGACTTTTTTTTCACATGCAACATTGTGCTTCATGACATATCAAACATGTTAAATTATATTTTTTCTGACATCTCAGAGAAATGGGAAAAGAAGAGAAAAAGAAAAAAGGCAGTGGAACTGCCATAATAATTTGTTCAAATTTTTTATGTAGAGCTTCTTATCTGAAAAAGCATATCAATGAGAGAGCAAGTTAACTGAGAGAATTGCAAAATGAAATGGTTTTGAGGTGCTTGTTGGATAAAAGGCACCTACAACTGTTTATAAATATGTGTGTGTAACTCCAAGCATAAATGTATAAAATAAAATTTAGGGCCTGAATTTTAGAAGTCATCAAACTTTTTCTAGACATGTTGTGCAAAGGTACTTTGGCATCATAGAAAACTTTTAAACATTTGAACAGAAGTTCAGGAAAATTCCCATATGTCAACTTTTAGCTCACTTGAAAGACAAGCAACCACAATTCAGAAACATTTTCTGAATAATTCTAATATATGTAAAGAACAGTCTGATGTGGAGAAACACTGCCCATGGAGTAACCATAGATTCAAAAGTTCATTCTAATGGATTGCCACATATTCTGAATTAAAGAGGGGAAAAGCTTGTTCTTCATTCTTTTGTATTCTGAAGGAATATCAGAACCATTGCCTAGTCAACTTTTGATCAAATTCTAGCCTGGAAACTTATTAATATATTTATTTATCGGTATGTATAATTTTATATGTATATGTAAACATACTGTCACACAAATATCCATTTTGTTCATAAATAAAAAAAAAGTTCTGTGAATCCTGCCTTATTTTTTGAACCAAAATTGACATTACACCTGGAAAGACTTTCTGAGGAATACATAAATCCTTCCATCCTCCTCGTTTCTGGTCCCAGGCTCTTTGTATCTTGAAAAATAATTATGGGGGGGTACAAGTTTGCTTCCAGGCAGTTTACAATGATTGAGGTCTGAACAATGTTAAGCAACCTCTTCTACCAGTACTCTTGATACCTAAATTGTTAATGTGCAAAAAAATCAATAATGAAAGTATTCTGACATAAGCAGCATAATTGCATATCATATGAAATTTGATTTAAATCTTTGGTGAAAGGAGAATTTGAGATGTTTAAATTAGTCATGGATTTTTGTGTGTGTTGAAAATTGCATCAAATATTCAAGTTGAATGGAACACCTGGGGCTAAGCCTTCAGAAAAAACAGCAGAGTCATGGTACTGAGCAATGCAGCCAGTGTTTAAGCTAAATACAGTGCACTTCATAAAATGTTTGGGGACAGTTGCACATAGAAGTAACAGCAAAGATGATATTGAATGAATAGCCATTAACACAGGTTTTAAAATATGCCAGGGGGAGGAATTTGGCTCAGCCTCTTGTGGATGTGAATGACTCACTGTACAGAGCAGAGAGGGAAACATCATCTTGAATAGAGAGAGAAGTTCCCAGTAAAAAGAAGATTTAGCACTTGGATGGTAGGTCGATGCTCTAGACTTACTGCAGACGTGCTGCTCAGTGACACTGCCTGCTCAGAACAGTCTCACCATGGAATTCTGTCTTCAATAGAAGAGTTCCTCTGCAAATAACTTCAGATGGATTGAGAAGAAACAATTGTGTGTAATCAACATGCAAAAAATCCAAACTCTCTTCTTTCTTTAGCCACGAGTGCTTCAATAGGTTCAGGTTAAGGAGGAAGGAAAGGAGAAACAGGGGATATGGGATAACAGCCTCTTCTGTCTACAAATATTTGAAATCACATCCCTTCTGTGAATATTTTATTATTGCACTCCAAGGTATTCTGAAGACCCTCCTGGAGGTAATATAGCATGAAATAGTTCAACACTCACTGGTCCAGAGAATATGAACATGACTTTAGACTATATTTAAGAAAATCACTTGGGAATCAGTCTGGTTCTACATCTGGCCCTGGTTCCATTAAGCATTTCAGATAAAAATATAGGTCTTTAGAATCAGGAATGGAATTCAGATTTACCTGTCTTAGGCAAGTGCTCAGTTGACTATGCAAAACAATGAATGTGGGGTTTTGGCCTGTTGAATCAATATGCATATATTACTGTAGTTTAGCTAAAAAGAGTAAATCAAATTGCTTCAAGGGGAATAAGGAACTGAAAAAAAAAGGCCCTATATCCTCAAGCAATGTTCTAACCATTGAAGTACTAGTTAGTTAAATTTCCTCCTCCCCAAAAATCATTACCCCTTGTCTGATTTAGAATAAAAAAAAAAGATTGCTTGAACCCAACAAAAAGACAATAAAAAAGGTGTGAAACGCATGGGCTTTTTTAGTATTCCTTAGTTTCTAGCTTAAGGTACTGAGCTATGCAATGGCGTTTTTGGCTGCCATTCCTAAGCTCTCCGTGTGTTTTATAAAGAAGTTATTGCCTAATATGGCAGTTGTAAAAGTCAGGTGCTGCAGAACTTGGTGCAGTGGTGTCTCTATTCCCTTTATGAACCTATAGGAAAAATGGATCTACTTGTATATAAGAACAGTATCCTGATCCATCTGGACCTAAAGAGTGGCTGAACCAGATGGGAGACATTCACATTCTCCTGTTCCTCTCAAAGAGGAAACTAATTCCAGGCTGACAAAACCTACATGAAGGCTTATTTACTCAAGCTTTGGATCATAAGGGACTTTATTGCCTTTTGCTGTTGTGTTCCGTTGAAGATCTATTTAAGTGTTTATTTGAATCTCTGCATTCTTAAAAAAAAATCAACCCACAGTTTTTTACAGTCTTGAAGATTTAATTCTAAAGTTATGGAAAAGTGAAACAGACTAACTTGCAAAAAATAACATTTTGTTCAACATAAATAAATTGCTACACTAGGCACCAAATAGGTAAATGTGATATAATGGCCTAGCAATTCAGTTAAATAAAGAGTACAAAATGCCATCAGAATAATTTAAGAAATAACTGTGTCACACATTTTGCAGTGTGACATTTTTAAATTGTAAAGAATTGGGGGAAGGAAAACTGAGGGAATGAGGAAGTCAGAATCAAAAATGAATCTTTAGAGACTAAAAGAATGCTTTAAACTGGGTTAAAAGTTGACAGAAGTTAAATAGCCTGATTCTATAAAATACTGGAGCTTCTTGTGTATTTCTTTATGGAGCTGATCTGGCAGAAATGAGATCAATTATTTCAATAGGATTTCAATCAGGGTATGGATAATTTTAAAATAAATTATTTGAATGAATTACTCCTGAAATATTTATTTATCGTTTATTCCTTTCCTGGAGTGGATAAGGGAACTTAATATGTATGGTTTCTTTAAAGTTGGGGGATAATATATTCGTGAATAATTTTTCCATTATTCACATTCTTCTACCAGTACAACTTGAAATTTATCATACTGACTGCATAAAGCACTTCTGCACAACTTCTCTGACTGCAAAAGTTAGTAAATGAATGTCCTACTTAAATTTCTTTGGAAAAAAATAATTCTGAAGTACAATGGATTTCTACTACACTTCTGAAGGGAAAAAAAATTAATGACTTTTTTCTTGAGTGGCAATGACAGCATATGAGAGAGCAGCAATAAAGAGAGTATCCTACAGAATGCTTTTTAAAGGGAAAATTATATAAAATTGCCTTTTACTACTGCTAAATTTCACTATTCTACTATAATAAATTGTATATGTGGTAGAAAAAGTAAGAACATGCGGGCTATGGGTCAAAGTTGGCTCTGTTCAAGAGAAACTGGCTATATCCCCAAGTTAAACTGAATGGAGGTTAGAACTACATCAATAAAACTCTTTGAAAAATTGGTAGTTTCAGTAAGCAAGAGTACCGAATGAGCATCTGTTGTAATACCCAAAATAATGCTGGCTTTCTTCTTTTTTGTCTTTTCAAACTGGGGTGTTTGATATAGAAAAATTATTAGCAAGCACAGAGCACCCTCATAAATAAGTCTTGTGAAGATCATTCAGTCACCATAAACCAAGATATTGAGAGACTTCAGCATTTCAAGTCTGGAGAAAAAAACTTTTTATTCATTGGACTGAAATAGTTTCTGATAATAGCTTCAAACAAGGATTGTTAATAAAAATTCCACAAAATAATAGCAATAGAGAAATGCAAAGATGACACAATTAATTTTGCTTTTTTTCTGCAGAGGGGCCTGTCACTCTTGATATGATACAAATTTTCAGTCATTGTGTCATATAATAAGTCCTGGTGTAGTCAGCACATACCTATAGCAATAAGCCCCTAACAACGTGCCAACAGCTTTTGGAGAAGCATTTATGCTGAAACTTTTCCCCCTCCCCTTCTTGAGTCCTGTGAGGTAAGTAGGAAAATCACACATTTGTCTGTTTTCTGTGTGTTTTCCATCCTCTTTAGGCAGTTCTACTGTGTCTTTCATACTTCAGGCTACTCCTTGGTGTGAATCTTATCTGGGGAGGGGTTGTGGTGCTGTCCAGTGGCATTGGACATGCCACTGAAAATGGAACACAAAACTCTAATTTAAAGAAAAAGCTAACAGCATATTCTCTGCCAGAAGCCTGGTGCACTAACACAGTGTGCCAGAGGACCTAGCATACTTCAGTACATACAGATCCTGTGATCCCTGTATGCAAACACTGCACTGGACTTTTCCCCACTTTGGCCCCATTAGATTAATGATGTGTGCAATATCATGCACCTTTATTCTCATGTTTTTACTGATTTGTGCATAAATTGCACTCTATTGTACTATGTTCGTACTCTTGAATGCTGTTTTAAAGTAAAAATGGTATTACTTCTACTAATTCCTTACATTTAAGCTTGGACCTATAAATATTTTGGCCATATTTCTGTCTGTTTTCATAAGGTATGAATCTTGTACTTTTTCTTCTTTTCAGGTTCTGTTTTGAGGCATCATACATCACTTTCCTAGCCAGTCATTTTCCATTTATGCTTTATCTCCTCACACTAGGCCAATATGATGCACTGAGTTGTCATGTTGGTACATACTATTATATAAATGTAACCAGATGTGACATAACGCAATGCTAAAGGGCAGCTCAAATTACTCCCATTTCCAGACCAGGAAATTATTGTCACTGCAAATATCCATTCATGGAGGATGCTTCTGACCTGCAATGAATGCCCACTCTCGTGTTTAGTCTATCTTACATAAGGATAAATAAGACAGACAAAAAATGGAATGACGTAGGTATCATCCTCAGATTATAATTCACTTCCTCATCATTCCAGATCATATCACTCTTTCTACAATTTATATTGATATGAATATTCCAGTTTAGAAGGAAGTGAAGCAAAATAGTGTGACTTCTGGTTTGCAAATTCCCAAGGGTAAACAATTATTAAGAACATGAAGAACAAAGAATGAGGAACCAATCCAGAAGTATGGGCCCAAATGACTTTAGCAGTGACCCGCTGAAGACATCCAATGGAACCTAAGCATGGTTAAATGGGAAGGACTTAATTTCATTTTATTCTGCCCATCAACACTACTATTAAGAGAGTAATTACAGTAATGAAAACATTTTTGTTTCATTAAATTTAATGCAGGCATTTTTAACTGTATTGACCCAGACAGTACTATGATGGATGTGGGGACAAAAAACAATAAAAAATGGAAGAGAGACATCATTGACATTCACCTCTCAGAGACAAAAGAAAGAACACTCTGGTCTTTGAGCATGCACAGAGAACAATCTTTCTTGCAACCACCAAAATTCCTATGACATTTTTGCATGGGGTGCCAGTAACAAAGAATATGCTTCTTGGTGGCTCTCAGCACATGCCTTTGAATAGCTCCGCCAAGTTGTTGGATGGCGCATGGGCTGGAGCTGTTGATCCGGTGGGCACTCATGATTCCACTACAGCTTGTAAGGATAAAACAATGCAGAGAATTGATTGAAGGCATTCCTACAATTCTTGTTTTAAGTATAATCATATGGACCAGGAAGCATGAATATGTTTTTCCAAATAGACCTGGGAAGCCTACACTGCTATTATCTGTGTGCTACCTAGATTGTGGATAAATGATGGAAGAGACACTTACACGGTGCATTTTACAGTGCTTACTTATGAGATGAGTTCATTAAAAAAGTGTGTTGTCTGATTCACAAGCAGAAAGCCAGCATTATTTCATGGCTGTCTGATGAAAAAGCCTGCCATAAAAAGTATCTTTACCACCTTGTCAGCACATTTATTTGAATGATGTTATCATTAGAGTGAAGTGTAATTTACTGTCTGAGATATGCTTAAATGCATAATGCAATAGCTTTTGTGTCTTAACAGAGTATGTGTATGTATGCTAAAAGGAAAACATATTGAGATAGTTTGATAACATTATCTTCTACCTTTCCAAGACAAATCTTTATTAAAAATCATCTTGAAGGTGTTTCTCTTTTCCCCTAACACTGGAAGTGAAAGTCACACATATTCCTGTCTGGGACTATGTCAGATTGCTCCAAAGTTCTACTTTGAAACCTCAAGGCAAATAAACCCTAGCTGAAATCTTGGCATTATTCAAAGAGACATTTAGGGCATTCTAACTCATAACATTAAAGTATCTGTCAGGAAAGGTGCTGTCATTTGCCACCTGATCTAATTACTTCTGACAACAGATGTGAGTTAACTGCAAAAACTCAACATCTTTAATAAGCTGATCAAATTTCATTAACAAAGCGTGAATGCTAACAAGATTATAAAATATAGTGCAGTTTATGCTCAATGTATAAGTAAGAGTGCAATTACATTTAATAGGTGAAAGGGCAGGTTAATTGGAGGTAAAAGTTACCTTGTTGCTCATCCACATATTAAGCTTAATTTTCAGGAAATTAACTGTTTATTAACAATCCATAATTTTATAGCAGCTATGGTGGTGAGTACTCCTAAAATAGTGAAATTCCCCCTATCTTCTATTTAATATCCCAGCCTATTTGCTTTTCTGCAGAGTTATTTTGGTTTGAATTTTGAACACTGGTTTTACTAAAGGTTTTATGGAATGGTTCTTCAGGACATAGAATCTCAGACATGCAAAACTGAGATATTCTGGTAAACTTTTTCAGATTGTAATACCAGGGTTGGCTGAGGAAAAAGAACAAATGGCCAGAAATAAAAATGTTTATTCTTTACCTAGTCATACCATGTTTAGCTGTATTTTGTTAAATCATGCCTTCAGTTCTCCAAGCATTAAAAAGCACTACAACCCCTTTAGTTAAAAAAAAAAATCCCTTCACAAATCCTTAAAATTATTATACTGAAAAAATGCTTTTGCAGTAGGCATATTTGATATACAGCTACTGAACTGCATTTATTGCCATCACCATTGAGTGATAAAATTTATTATAAGTTTCTGGTTCTAGGCAAAATTCTGTGAGAAATCTCACACTACATCCATCCTTTATAAAATTATTCATTTCTTAGTTGCTGTTATTCCAAGTGTTTGACTATAGTTTACATTCTTAAGTATTAAATGCTTTGTAGGAAAAGTACCTGCATGTTTGATTCAGTCATGAAAATGTTATTATGGGATATAAAGTAGTTCAGTCTATTTTTAAAATAGTTTAATGATATAGGCTTCTATATTTCTATACCTGTAAGCTTAATTCTTATGCACCATATACACAATTAAAGCTTTCATTGTAAACTGCCTCAACTATTACCACTGTAATAAACATTTTAGATTAATTGAGAATAAGTATTGTGTCACCTTTTGGGTTATTTTCAGTTATATCAACCAGTTATGCCACAAAACTGGTTAATGTCAATAAATTAATGTATCCACCACAATCTGGTCTACAAAAAGTAAGTCTGTTTAAGAAAGTTAGTGAGTTTTTGTGAGAATTGCATAAATAAGACATACATCAGACCCAAACTTAGAAAATGTACTGTATGATCTTACAAATTGCCTTAAGGAAACCACATCCAGAAAATTGTGAGTATCAGCCACTGAGAATCTCACAGGAATATCTTAAATTTTTCTAATGGCAATAAATTTAATGAGCCTCCTCAATATTTTAAGAAGGGCTTCTTTGGTCCCCTTTGCTTTGCGCTTCTGCTCCTCAAAGATTCTTTTAAAAAAGACTGAATATTTAAAAGTGGGTATGGACAAGGACAAATTCAAAATGAGATCAGTGTTTTTGAGTGCATATGTGGTGATGAAAGCGTCTTATTTGTGCTGCATAAGTTGCACCCATAAATTAAAACCAAACAAATACCTCTACTTGGATGTGAAAGCATAACTTCAGATCTGATCCAAATTCTTCTTTAACAGAAGAGCTGATTTCCCACCACTTCCTAGTCAGTAAATTGAAAGAACAAACATTGACACAAACATAAAGAATGATGACAGCTGCAGAAGCCTGTTCTACATTAGGATTGCCTCTGGTAGAATGAAATATTAAATATTTTATAATTCTGTTTTTGTAAAATTAATTTAGAGAAGGTTTTTTTTCTTTTTAATTCTGTGTTAAACTCTCTGAAGAATATAGTGATGATTTTTTCACTAAGAAACATGAATTAAAAGTGATAATTTAAATCCTGTGGATTATGTGAGATTGTAGAGCATGACTAATAGATTTTCTAAATAAAGCCATAAAGGACATGATACAAAACAGTACAGCATATGAATAAGCAAGTAATTTTGGGGATTTCAGCTACTGTTAATCTCTATTTGCACCCTCCTCGACTTCAGCTCTATTCTTGCCTTTGTCCTCTTAGGCTTAGTCTTGTGTTCATAGCAGCCCCATGCCACCCAACCCTCTCCTCTTTGCTATAGGTAGGAATCAGAATCCTGTGGTGAGAAAAGTAGCTGTAAGAGACAATGGAACTCGTATTCCAATAGCTTAATTCATAACGAGGGACAAGGGATAAATGAATACTTTTCCTACATTAATTCTACTATCTGCTTATTACTTTTAAGAGCCAAAGTTGAAGTACAAGAACACCTGCCCCTTCAGCATACTCACCTGAATTATTTTACATTTCCTAAATTATCCAGTAACAATATATGCTATCCTTGAAAATTATTCTAGTTGATAAGGATTGAAATAGTTGCTGCATGTTTCTGTAGATTTCCTAGAAGTTGTATCTTAAACAGCGCCTTATTTTTCAATCACGCAAACAGCATGTCCACAGCAAAAGATGAGGGTGTTTACCAAAATGCTTAAGCAATACCATTCTTTTTATATGTAGATTTTGCCACTGGTCTTCATATATGCCTTGGATTTCCATCATGGCTCTTTTTTTCTGCCATTATTTTTCCTAGTATTGTTTATGAATGGGATTTAATACTTTCCCTGACATCTGTAGAAGTGTACTGTGTACCATGTACCTGAAATTGCTCAGACCTTAAACAGGTTTTCAATATCCTTCCTTCTTTTGCCGAAGTCAAAAGTCACTCAATCTGTCAGCCTCTGTTTCTGGGTGTGAAGTCCAGTGTCAGATTTTCTGGTCCAACTGGAAAAGTGTTTCAATTCTTTCAAAGAGCAGTCTACTATTAGTTACAGGTAACATATGACAGGAAGGGAATATTTAGTGGAGTTTATATGCACTGTAAAATCAGAAAGTTGAAGGAGCATTTTAAGTTTACATACACTTGGCTTTGGTATCATTTCCCTGTCTCCAACTGAACTACTGATGTACAAAGTTAATAGCATTTTCTTAACAGGGAGGAGCTCAGTGACTTGTGTTTCTGTTAAATGCAGACTTTTCACTGTCACTGCCTGGTCTTCACTGACAGGTACAAAAGTTCATATATCTCATACAAACTGCATGCAGATATAATTTCAGAATTTCTTATCTCTATTTGTCAGAGAGAGCCTCAGTTGACTCTCCATACAGTTTAAGATCAGATCGAGGTATGTAAAAAGACCTCCTTAGGCAGTGAAGCTGGGGCTATTTTTTCCTCAAAGGACAACTAATGCTAAGTCACAAATGATTAAATGCAGACAAGTAAATGCCTTGACTGCTAAAACCAGTATCCTGCCTGAGAGTGAGAGCTCTCCTCCACACAATCACAGAGGTATTTATAAAATAAATTGCCTTGCAATTCCTTGTTATTCCCGATTCTCATTATGACAGTATGAAAATGGAATGAGTTAAAAAGTGATCTTGTGGTTTATGCATATTTTTCTATAGTGTCTTTTTCATTTGTTTGTTTGCTTCAGGAATCAATAGTTGATACAATAAACTTGCCAATCAGTCATAGGAACTTTCACTTCTTTTTTCAGTACAAACATTCATGCACTGTTGGTCATGGATTTCATCTGAGAAAAGCAAAATATTTCTATATCTTTGGGAGAACTGTAATAGCCTGGAAAATTATTTTCTGTGCACCCACTCTACTCTTCTGCCGTGCATATGCAGCAGTAAGTTTCCCTCAAAATTCTCAGCACATAGGAAATGCTAAGAATAACCAGAAAAATACAGTTGCACTTGAGGCTAGCAAGACTTTTGTTTTCTTGAAGGTGCTTCTGACCTCCCTCCTTTTAAAGTTTTCATCTATTGCATATGTTGAACAATATAAGCATGTTTTGTGATTCCTTATTCCTTGTGTGCTCAACTGGTGTTTCTGTAGATATTGTTATTTAAGAAATGTCTTGAAATGACAGTCTTTGACTAAAAATTACCCAGGGTTTTCTGTTTGCCTCCCATTATCAGGCCTCTTAATTTGAATTAGTCATCTTTTTACTTGTGTCAGTGATGTCACACAGTGGTAATTGTTGTGAAAGCTTGATTAGCTTCCTTCATGTTTCAAATTCTTATTATTTATGATTACTAGTATTTATTATTCTTGATATTAAGCACAATACCTTCAGAACACCGGCCACTTGGATCAGGCTATGGAAAATATGAATATCACATAACCAGCAACAGTGAAGTGCTTCAGTGAAGAACTTAGGACTAAGTCAAATATGAAATAAAAATTCATTTTAATAATCTCAGCAAATAGTTTGAGGTACAAAATACACTTTGTGTAAATGAATATTTATATGAAAATGGGAAAATGATGCAGAGAAGAAATGAGGTTGGGATCTGGAGAAGCTATGACTGCTAGGATAGCAAATCCCTCAGCTTAATAGAGCTCAGTTTCCGAGATGCTTCTTGAAATTCATCTTAAATTTTACCTCTTCTGAATTACTCTAGTTCCATTTAATTACATACCATTTTACTAAACTGAATTAATTTCTCTAGTTGTAATTATTTATTGCCGACTATTATAGGAAGGGCCTTGCAAAAAGCAGCTCAACTCCACAGTCAGTTCCTTGCCCAGTTCCAGTAAAAATTCAGGCAGTGCAACTCTTACATCCATCCTTTGGTTGACAGAGACATGGCTTGTAGGCAGGGAATATTATACTCTCTCAGTTCTCTTGCATTGCTGTGGTTTTCAAACTTTAAAGTATTTCTATATTTTACAACTAAGTGGTAGGGGGGTAAGGTGGCTGATTTAAGATGATGGTACCATAGCACACAAAGGGAAAGATCAATGTTTGTGGAGCAACAAAGTCTACTCAGATTCTCATTGTGTGCTCCTCTACTTCCTCTATTTTTGATTATTTCTTCCCCTGAATTTTCTGTTAAGACTCATGTTTTATTTTCTTTATGTATTTATAAAATATGTTATCAGGATGTATAAAAAATCCAAAAGCTATTCTAACAACAACAAAAATGTATATAATTTTTAAGCTAACAAAATGTCGATGCTACTGAAATATAAAATTTGATCATGCATATAGGTGAAACACCCTACCATGAAGAGAAAGATTAAAAAAAGATACAATAACCATCCTGAAAAAGCAAAATCTGTCTCACATTTCTTTCCTTATGTGCTTTTTTATTGTTTTGTTTCATTTTTTTGTCATAGAACAGTGGTATTTTGCTAATAAATCGATTTTATTATCTTTTTGAAGAGGAAGAGTGAGGGATTATGACAAATGATTTTTTCCTAGAAACGTGGCTTTTCTTATTAGAGTTCTAAACACTTTACAAAACATCTAAACTTTTCTGGGACATTATAATATATCTGGTTTTCCTAAATATTATTGGTTACCTGTGATTTTTATCAAGAGTTTGATACTATTTTTACATAAACCAGCTTTATGCTTCTGTTTGAGAATCTATGATTTAATAGGGCATAATTAGGAAAAATATGGGATATATCAGGTCTTTATACTAAACACTGTCCTTGAATAAAATTATATCTACATCTCGGAAATAAGTTCAATAAAGTAAGGCTGTAAAAACTAAGAAGTGCCTTTGCAAATAAAATGTTTGCTCTTAACTATCAAATATATTTCATTTTTAACTCAACATTAAATAGACAAAGTTTCAAGAAAATAATATCTTTATACATCATATTTATATGAAAAAAGTACAGAGCCATCAATAATGAAAACCAATTTATTGATGTTGTTTCACTGGTTAAATATAAATATAGCCATTTTCTAACAGGAAAAATAATATGGCTACATGAAACATTTGTGTGTCCCTCTAATAAAAAATATACATAACAGCTGCAGTACTATCTTTAAGAAGTAAACACCAGCATATTTGCCATCTGGTTTAGTGACTTTTTACAATGGTTGAGAGTTGTCCTTCTCTGGTGTCTCCAGATTTACCATTAGAAGTTGATGTTACACCTCTGATTTCATTATCTATGCTGTAGAAAAAGCTGGCCAACTTTTCAAAGTCACTACAACAGTGATCAAGAAAGAGCTAGAACTAGATTGTTCAACTGGGCTTGGTGATACATTTTGTGTCTCCTTTTTCTGTCACCTGTTGCTGGTATCCAGCTGTGTGCCACTAAGTGATAAGAAAAACACTGCTATGAGTATTATCCAAATAATATTAATCACCAGGCTAACCAGGCCTTGAAGCTAATTTAATCTCAACATGAGAAAGGTTTGCCTCACTTTTGTCACACTGGCGTTCAAAGAGACTGAAAAAGAGACCTGGATCTCTGCATGCCTGGGAGTCCTCAAATTGCCAGCCTGATGTGGCACTGAAAATGCTGGCCAAATGGCCATACTTTAGGAAATTAAACTGAAGATTTCTGAAGTTAATTCATGTCTATCTGAAATATAGTTCGCAGTTAATATTGAAGATATATGTTCAGTAAGTTCAATGCCATTAATGTCAGTCCCTGCCTTTCCATTCCCTAAGTATCTTTCATATCTTCTGCTGTGCTCACAGTGTGCCTTGTGCTTTTATTTTAAACAGTGACTCCATTTCCAAGTACATGCTGTAGCTTCTGGGAAACCATTCATAATTAGAGCAGTTTAATAACCAGAATGAATATTTATAGTATAAATTATTTTATGCATAATCTTAGTCATAAAATTATTTTCTTCATGCATTTTTGACTAGCTTTAGTGACAGAAGTACCAAAATATTCATGAAATACAATATGCTATAAAACAGCATGTTGCACTGAGCTGTATATTTCTCAGACATGGTCTCTCTCTTCATAGTAAGAAACAATATTTCACAGAAAACCAGGAAATTGCTATATGCCATAAATAAAATAGTTTTAATTTCTAACAGAGATAAGTTATTTTCACTCATAATCAAAACTGTTTTATGAAGCAAGATTTTCCTAGAGACAAAAAGGACCACAAAGTTGTAGCACTATTTTCATGTTAGTATTATGTCCATTATATTTATTTATTCATATACTTCAAGTTTTTAATTTATTGGATATGTCTGAAATGGTCTATCTGGCTCACCACCATCAGTTTGAAAGATGCTTTAATGTTAATGCCTCCTGCTTCTTTCTTCTTTTAACTTCTTTTTAAAACTTTCTTTTTCTTTAAATGAAACATTCGATTTTGGTTTCTAAGTCAAAATGGTCATATTGTTATTTCTGTTCTGTTCTGTTTGCTTCTTTCTGATGAAGTACTTCATACAATGTCATTTCGCATTTCAAATATATAGTTATAGTCATTAGTTGCCTTGGTGATGAATGTGTTGTGTACCTGAGGGACAGTTGTGTGTACTTTTCTGATGTATTGATGTAGATTATAATTTGATAGGAACATTCTATGTATCAGAATTTTACTGGCAAGAAAATGCCAATAATGAATTTTATGAGGCTAATTAAAAATATAATTCAAAAAATTTATTTTAAGTTTGTATTACACATTAATTTTTCCAAGACAATTCATTAAAAGACCCACTACAGTTTTATAATGGAAGTCTGCATCTTTTGGTCATCCTAAAATTTCTTTAACAAACCTTAGCAAGACAAGCTCACTGTAAAGATGAAGGCACAAACACATTAATCAGAACAAAGCTAGGATTTACTGCAGAAGCCCCAGAAGATTAAAACCCAAATAGTTAGCTATGCTGCTCATATCAAGCTCCTTGGCAAGGAACTATGTAAAGGTGGCTTGCACATCCATCATGCATATGTCAAAGGAAAATCCCTAAGCCATTCTCAGGCCTCTGACAGAGAGCCCAGACCTCTGAGCTGGCATTTTAACTGGAGTGGAAGCAATCAGGTGGGTAAGGCTAAAGGGAAGCCTTTCAGACACACCCTTCTATGTGGCATTTCTCTCTGGATTGGCTGCTCAACATGTGTTTTTAAGTGATTTTATGTTAAACTCTTCCAATTTCCAAACAGAAAGGACAGCTCACTTTCTGCTCTGCATTCTGTCAGGTCTAAAGTAGTTTAAATATTGCATTGAAACACACTTAATTTTTATTATAATAAAGTGTTCATTTTTATTATCAAAAATATTTTTCAGCTATCTTAAAGAATTCAACACTACCCCATAAATACACACAACAATTTCTTTAATGGCCATATTTTGATTTCCATGTTCTTATCAGGAAACAGTTATTTCATGACCATGCAATACATGCTTTCAGCCTTGCCCTGAAAGAGGAGTATGACAGCAAAAACTTAGACTTTTCAATCAGAATTCAGTATATCTACCTTTTAAAGAATTGCCTTCGGACATTCTTCTGTATTGCAGATCCTTTGTTCTCAAATACTTTAGATTTTATAGTGGTAGCTTTGATAATACTAATATACATATAATAGATGAAGACAGTAATTTAGTAATAAATAAGTATGAAGAGGAAAGCTTTGTGTAGAAATATGTATTCTCATTGTGTAACTGGCATGAGGTATCTTTCATGAGCTGAGGGAACTGTTGTGCAGAGGTTTTGCAAGAGCTCTTTGATGGGTCAGGTCAAGCATACTCACCACAGCATCACTCTCCGTGTTTTGTGGCTCTGGTCTGGAAATTCCTTTGATGTCATGTCCAACCAATTTTTTAATTATCTTAAGTAATTCAAAAAATTTCTGCTGCATTTTCATTAGGCTCTCAACTCCTGCCACTATCAGCATGCTCAGCCTTTTAATTCTTCTTGTAAATTAGGTCTCAGATGAGCAGCTTGTATTCTAACCTATTAACTACCAGAAGTCTGAGAAATTTCTCACAATGAATTAAGACTAATCAGTATCACAGAACTGGCAACATCAGTACTGCCACTCCCTCTGCTTTGCACTTTCTTAGGCAGTGACTATTGCAGCCATTTCTGCAAATTTGGGAAATTGTGATGGCATATTTTCCCTTTGTTTACACAAAAATATGGTTTATTACCTTATTTTTTTCTTTGTTTTGGAACATTTTTCCCTCACACCTTATGTATAAATTAATGCTGAATATTACTTTTTCCTGGATAGATCAGCAGCCTATGAGCAAATTGAACTGTAATGCTCTTGTTTCAGAAACCCATGATAGGAGGAACTATAGCCTGTTAATGAGCACTGAGGGACCATCTGTAGCCTCCCAAGAAATTCAGGGCACTGTACTGTTTAAACTTGTGAGTATTATCTTCATAAAGGGTTATGAGCTGTTGCATGTGGAAAGTTAAACCTTAAAATAATCTTTTTAAAATCAATGGAATTATTCAGTGGATGCAGGTAGTCTATTGCGTATGATTTAGGTGATTCCTCACTTAAAAGGAACATTTTACTGTAATTTATTTGAATTTCATTGAATTCACAGCATAAATATGGAAAAGGGATCTAGGACCTTTATTCTTTTTCTCCATATCCCATGGTTCAGTATACAAATGCCTCACAGCACAGAATCACAGAATGGACAAAGATTGCAGGGACCACAGTGGATCATCTGGTCCAACCTTCCTGCTCAAGCAGGGTCATCCTGGAGCATATTGCAGAGGATTGCTTCCAAATGTTTCTTGAATATCTCCAGTAAAGGAGGCTCCACAACATATCTGGGCAACCTGTTCCAGAAAACAAAACCAATTATTTACTAGCTTTCACAGACGATATAGGTCTAAAATTTAAGAGGCTATCAGCCTAAGGATTAGAGTCTTCATTCTTCTGCTAAGGGACCTGAAAAAAAAATTGAAACAATCAGGCCAATTGGTGAATGATTTCCAAGGGAACTTCAGGGTGTTGTGCTGGGTATGGGAGAGAAAAACTGTAAAAAAATAAACAAGGATAAAACTCACCCAAGAAAACTTTGCCTAAAAAAGTAAATACATTATATAACCACAAAAAAATCTGCTGAACTTCATCAGGAGAAAATCTTGCCACACATCTCTCACTGCATCATCTGAAAGCTGAAGAATAAAAATCAGAAAGAACTGCTGAAAACCCTTCTCCTTCCACAACCCAAAATTTTGGTTATTTTACATTGTTTAAGACAAAATTTGGTTTTCAATTTCATGAGCTGAGGCAGCCGTTGTGCAGAGGTTTTCCCAGAGCTCATCTCTGATGGGCCAGGTCAAGCATACTCACCACAGCACCACTGTCCCTGTTTTGTGGCCCTGATCTGGAAATTCCTTTAATGTCATGTCCAATCAATTTTTTAATTATCTTAAATAATTCACAAAGTTGCTTGTGGAACCAGGCCTCCATCAGAACTTCTCTTGTTGCTTGGTATTCATTCAGGGCCTCCTCTCTACCAGTGCTGTGGCTTTGCTGCAACGCTGCTGCCACTGCCTGCCATGCTGAGACTCCTGACACTTGTTTTTGTCCATTATGTGTGTGGAATGCACAACCTGTTGGCTTGAAAACTGGAGTAGAAAATAATAAGTGAGCTGCTTTCTAATTTTCTAAATGAGAATATCTTATTTATGTGAACTTGTATGCAATAAAAGGGAAGGTAAAAATCAATGCAGACTTTCCCTTCAACATAATGTGTAAGAGAATTCCACTGATTTCTTCCTTTTCCTGTTTATTAGTTAGGAAAATCAGATGAAGAAGAATTATGGCCCTATGTGTGCTCAGGGAGAAAAAAAAATGAGTTTTCTGTTGCTTTCTTTTAAGATGCACTGACTCTAAATTTTAGGAAATACAAAGTGAGACTATCATCTCACTTGAAAGGAGGCGCAGGTGGAAGCCAGCCATACTAACACAGCTGTATATTCCTTCCCTGGCTGCAGACCCAAAGCCATCAAAGCTCTTTTTAACTGCTGGCCAGTCAGGATAGTTCTGGAAGAACAGAAGGGTCAGTGCAGACCAGGCTTAGTGCTGAAAAAGATTGGCCCCTTATGCATTTTACAAATTTACTCAGAAAAGGGAGAGAATAGGCAGTTATGCGCATAATTATGCAACATGCTCCTAAAGCTGTAGCTCTTTAACAAAAATTGCATGTGGACTGCAAAACTGCTTATGGATTATGACCAACTTGACTAATTTAATTTTCTTACCAGAGCCTCAAAAGTTCTGGTAATTAACCTCATTCTTAACTGAGGCTAGCAGTGAAGCTTTAACACTCCTTTTGCCTCTCTTGTTTGCATGAGTTAAGAATATCACCCACAGCTTATGTAATTGTATCCTTCTGTGTCTTACTTACCATTTTGCATTCTGGATTTTTAGTAAAGAGAATTGAAATTAATTGCTTGAGGAATTTCATAATTAATATATTCTATTTAGCTTGTAGAGTCTTAGATGATAAAGGAAATCATATTAAAATTATTTGGACAAGTACGTATTATTTCAAGATCTATTTTTGCTGCAAAATAGAGTAGTTAGCCCCAGGCACAAATAAATTCAGTATGACCTTTTCAATTATATTGTGATTACTGATCATCTGCCAAACCTGATGCTACGCATCTATCCCGAATTTCAAAGGCTCCTTCAGGTTACCTGTCTGTTCCATGATGTGAATGTCAAACTGACCCAATACTCCTTTACAATGCATTGAGTTTAGCTCTGTTCCAGGAGCAGAAATAATTATATTAGGAAGTTTTAAAGATAAACAAAGAAGACTGGGGTTTTTTTCTGACAAAAATAATTTGGTAACTATAACAAAAAGGAATAAAGATTATGCAATTGTCAAAATTTCACATTTTATGTGAAAATATTTTGTGATTTTTTTGTTAAATGAAAGTAAATATGCAGGTAAAATAATTCAACTCTACCTGAAAAATAGTATTTAAAATATTTTTGTCACCAAAATAAAATTAAAATGACTTTTTAGCTCGATATCATGTTCATGCGTACTGAGTAACTAAGTGTCTTCTAGCTAATTTTCTTTTTAAAATATAGTATAAGAGAGTCATAATTAGGACTCCTACAAAAATCCTGTGGTGGTTGTTTTATACCATTTGTCTTTTCCTCATTTCCATCAACTGCACTTATAGAGAAAATACACAATTCTTCAAGGTCTAGAGCGGCAGTCCTGCAAAGTGAAAAAAGACTTCCCCTGGTACAAAATATTTGAATCGTTTAAGAGAATTGTGAGAAAGCACATCATATTTTAGCTCTGCTAAGAACATATTGAATTTTAATTTACTTAACAAGACTAAAATGCATTCATATAGTCCTTCCTCATAACTGGGATCCCCAGCATAGCAGCGCATAGTTTAATTTATTCTGATTCCTGCAGTATCTTCAAGCTAAGTCTGCAGTCACATAATGCAACCCACACAAGGATGAAAGGAAATCAGTGTACATGAGAACTTATTTTATCCAAATATCTTTAATTAAATAAGACTAAAATATTCAGCCACTTTTTAAAATATTTTTTGAAGATCACGTTTTCTGTTTCATTCTTAAGATTTTATACTGAATAGAAATAATAATGTATATTATATAGATGCACATTGTATTTTTGTTTATTGTTTTAGTAGAAAGAACACATTCGTTGATTTAAAATTTTCACTTTGAGATTAATTTTTCAGACTTTTTTTCCTGCTAACAGTTTCTCATGAAAATACCAGTTTCAACAAGAAATTTTTCAATGCAAAATTATCCAGTAAAATCTTCATAATTCTTTACTGAAAAACAGGTGATAAGCAGCTTACTGTGGCTGACTAGCATCTATTTACCAGTATTGCTCTTTTAACCAACAAGAGGGAAAGTGCAGACTAAACTACACTCACTTTTTTAGTTCTTCCTTATGAGGTATTTTTCAATCCCTGCAAACACATTTTTTTCTTTATAAAATAAGTAAAATGGAAGAGTTAACCTGCACAGTACTGAGAGGGTTTGATTGCATCAACTGTTGACAGGTGGATAATATTTTTAAGTAACACAAAATCATCTCACTGATTGACAGAACACACATACAATAAAGTAAAATGTAAGAAAAATTCAAACTAATTGCTTGAAATGAAATAACATTCAAGCAAGCTAAAAAGATAAAAGATACAGTCCCAACTAGAAGGCTAAAAAGCAAACATATAGAAAAGTGTTATGAAACATATTTTAATGTGATTTTTTTTCATCCTTTTCAGTCTTTCATTTACAGGAACAGAGCCATCCCTAAGACATTCTTCCTCAGGAGAAAAGCAATACAAGTATTTTAGTTTATATTAGTTTGCGTCACTTTTTCCTTGCAGGAGGTAGTGGGTACTAATGACACGACCAATAGTTTATAATCTTTGTTCCAGAAAGAGGTTTGGTTTCAATGTAGCTCTGAAAGACATGTACTGTGTTCATGTGTCTGAAAGATCCACAAAATCTGATTTGTTCAGATCCACAAAACTAGGAGTCTCCTTTGAAATTATATTGCGCACAGGTAATTTTGCTTTTCTTGTTTGCTATTTGTTCAGTGTATAAAACTGAAATCTGGAAAGGTATTTGTAAAGGAAAGCAAAACTAAAACATTATTATGATCACACATTTGTAGATCATAAACAAAATTTCAGGTGTTGTCAGACCAATGAAAACTGCAAGAGTTGAAAGTTCTGATTTAAATCAGCCAAAGGACTAAAATATTTTGTCATTTTTAATCAAGAAAATCTCTCTTTGTGAACTGGATGCTTAAGCCATCCTTCAGTCACTAATGTACTGTAATCCAAAGGTCTTCTACATCTGTCTCTGTGCAATAAATGCTGAAGCTGCATTTTCTATTCACAGCACTGAAGTTTACATTCAGGATAATCATCTCAGCAGAGTGAGCACAGTGCAGTCTGCAACACCTTAGGAAAGACTGTATCTGTGCTTTTCCTTAGTTCTTGCTCTCTGTACACCCTTTCACAGACCAGGACTGAGTTCCTACTCGGGGACTTGCTCAGGTAACTTTACAAGCAACATAGGAATAAAGGCTAGTTAGGGGAACACATTTGTTTACTGAAGATAATATAATTTATATAACTTCTTTGGTGATCTTTGGACCTCATTTACTATAACAGAGGATGTTATACACCGATGTAAAATGGTATACATTGAGGTAAAACAGATTATGCAGGTCAGATTCAAACAGTTTGGTATGGAGAAATGACATTGTATAGTACTGTGAGGAGATCCTGACTGAGGCCGTGAATGCTTTGTGACTGAGGGATTTCAGAGGCCCACACCAACTCTTTGCTTTTAAGTAATTTTTTGGCTTCTAGTTTTGAAGATGGCGAAAATAAGGCTCCCAGGCCAGTGGAGACAAAAATAAAGAGTATAGCCTTAAACCAGGGAGAATATTTTCAATGTTTTTATAATAACCAGCTGGACAGGAGATAGTCAGCACAAGCTAGCAGCTGAGTTTTTGTGCCAATGCAGATGATTCACTGATCAAGAAAACGGAGAAATTCTTTTCCTCTAGTGTCTAAGGGACTCTGACCCTGAGGAAGTCATGAAACTTGACATTTCAAGAGACTGTTCCAGTTATATATTTCCTACTTGTCCTAGGTAAGGACACACATTACCTCATACCACCTGTTCAGCTGCTTTTGGAAAGTGCAAGAATGACCACAAACTGTAGAAAGGGGCCGACCCATTCTTGTAAATCAATATAAATAATTTGGTAAAGAGCAAGGAGAGGTAGTTCCCATCAGGTCACTGATATTTTGGTGGTGTTTTTGGAATTTTAGCAGTTTCAAGAAAACTGTTGGTTAAAAGACAGTAGCATTATTGGCATTGCTTGTGTGACACTTCATGGCCAGGAATGGAGAAATGGGATTAAAATTGTTCGCATACTTTGTCACCTTTAAAATAAATGGGAGAATTTCAACAAATTGATTTGGGGTTGCCAATAATTCTCTGTAGTCCATTCTATTTTTGCAGCAATATGTGTTTGAGAAAGATCTTTTCAGCACAGGTTTTGTTCTGACTTTATCCTCCTTGATCCTTCCACACACTGTATTGATTTTCATGGCTTCCACAGCTGCTGCTTTGCATTGCTGTTTGTATGCATCTTCTTACCTTAGCATATGTTTTCAATAGTACTTCAAATCTCCTGCATTTTAGCTTGTATCTAGAAAGTTATCATTTACCTTATGATTAGTTCTGGACACGCTGTTCAGAGGACTACGTTGACTTTGAAAAACCCTGAAAGTTTTCTTACTTTAGGTCCTGCATTTCCTTATTTACCATGTTATTTTAAATTATTTTCAGAAGCTAATGATTTTTTTCATATTCTTTCTTGGTTCACAGAGCATTTGGCACAACTGGATGCAAAAAGGATATCCATTTGACTTTTGAAGTTTCCAAAGGAAATTCTACATGACTTTTCACTTTATGTAATGAGAGTGTAGAGATTTTTGGAAACACTTTTTATGTGCGTGCTTTTGAAATTCGTTGCTATCTTTATTGTTGTTTTTCATAAATGATCCTGATGTTTTTGCTTTCTTAACTATCTTTGACTCCCTTACTTGGCCGAAAGACACTTGACACCTTTACTTCAAGGTGTGGGTATTCTTGGTGGGCACCATTTCCAGGCATGGGAGGAGCTAGATTAATTATCAGATTATGATACCCATCTATGTGTTGAAACATGAACACAGTATCTAATGTTGCCATGCACTATCTTGATCAATTGTGCTATGGCAAGAGAAAATACTATAACACATAGCCGGCAGTCGCCTGGGGTGTGGGAGGGTCTCCCAAAGTGGGTTGTTGTGCTAGATTCACTCTATTATTCCCCATAGGGTTCTATTGGCTCTCCCCACAGTGTCCATAAACATTCTGTCCACGAGAAAATTATTCTCAGCTTGATTTTCCTCTCTTTTTTTGTTTATCCCTCAGAATCAAGCTTCATACACAACAGAACGGCAGATAGAGTACATGGCAGGCAGCTAATGACTCATCATGACAGACTCATAAACAAGCTAATGCATGATAGGGAGGGTTATTTTTTCTTTCAGACCGCCCTGCCAGTGGCATGCCCTTCCTTGTCCCTTTTGTTTTATTGGGGCTATGTGCAGAAAGTACAGGAAAGGTGCTTCCACAAGTACTTAGTTTTTGAAACATGTCCTTTAATTTGAAATGAGCATGATACCTGGTAGATTTGATCCTGAAAACAAAACTGTGCTTTTGAGGTGTGAAGCCTCCCCTCCATCTGGAGGTTTGGTTGGTGGTAGAATAAAGCAGCAGGAGAAATGGATCTCAGCCCTGTACAGGTGGAGCAGTGACAACCACAGGCTCCATTTGACTCTCTTCCGGAAGGAAGAGCATAGCTGCCAGAGTGCCTCACAGCTGTTGCACAAATAGACATTTTAGAATGAGCTGTGGATAACAAGTCTCAGTAATTCATGGACTTACAGATGCACTGAAGCAGCACTGTTCTGCATAGTTGATGCAAGAACTTTTGAATATGTTTGTTTTCCCTTATTGACTGTATTATTGTTAATCATGCAGCACTAATACTCTGTGGCTGAGCAGTAGGAAACCTGCCTGTTTGCACCCTAGGGTGAGATCCCTTTGGTAAAATATGAACCAACAATTGAAGGCAGCACAGAGGAGAAATTATGGCTGAACGAGGTAGAATCATTATCAAAAGAGATTTTTTTTAATCTCTCTCCTAAGCAGAAATGATTGTTCTGTCTTTAAAAAACTTACTTTATTCTTTTGTGTTTGTCTGCTAGTAAAACATAAATTTAGATATTGAGAACACAACTGCGGTCGTTTTAGCGTGTTCACTTTAATGAAAAGCTGTGGGTATATCCACCTCAAAGCCCTGGTTCATTCAAGGTTCTCTCAAAGAAAGTTGTCGGGGTGCAAGCAGGGAAGCTTTTAATCAGTGACAGAGGGACTTGTTTTTTTTCTGATAAAGGAAAGTGTTAGACACTGATAATTGGATCATCAGGCTTTCTTGGCATGTAGTTTCCTTCAGGAGAGCTAATATCAGTAGCCATCATTCAGATGAACAGATGGAAATTTGAAGATGACTTCTGCAAATAAAACCCTCACTAAATTAACAATGCTGAGACTCAACACCAAGTAACGTAAATTAATGAGATTTGAGGTGAAAACATCCATGCTCATACAAAAACATGACACAGTAGAGACTTAAGTGACACAAATGATTTATATAACTGTGCCCAAATACCTTTTTATTCCTTTGAACAGGAGCTATTATACAATACACAGACAGGTTTCCAATGCTTTATATGTGGAGTATACAAGAGAGAGGCAGATGCTGCATCATGATCTTTTGCTGAGACCCATAGCTTTACCAAATTGTACATTCAATGCCATGAAAATTACTTTTGAGCTACGTTTTTTTCCCCCTCAGAATGATGCAGTTGATCCTGCTGAAGTACTGTCAGTTCTGTCTTCCTTCCTTGAAAGGAAGCTGAAAAGTTGAAAAGTTGAAATTTGCTAAGCTAGTGAACAAACCCCCACAGTTTGGAGTAATAAGGGAAATTGAATCAGGGCTACGGTCAAGGGGAAAGAAAGAATGTTGTTTCTGACTGAGCATGTAAGAAAGTCAGGTTCATTGGAGAAGAATGGGAAGACAGTAGAGGAGGAGGAAGGAGCTATATGGAGGATAGAGCATTGTAATGGAAATGGGAGAGGAAACAATTATGCAAACTGCTATTTAGCAGAGATGGAATGTGTAGGCAGAAATGGAAAATGGAAAAACAGAAAAAATATGAGACAAATATCCCAAAATCTATGCCTAAAATTTCAATTCAGGCATATAGGTTAAGTAAGCAAAAGCCACTGAAGAAGGAAGCAGAAGCACAAAAATATTTGGAGGCCAAACGACAGGAGGGAGTAAGCCACAATGTGGTGGTATTAGGCATGTGATGGTCGGTTTTAGACACATGAAGCAAGAAGAAGGAGAGGAAGGACACAGACATGGGAAAGAGGTTCTGAGCTGTGGTGAGAGGGAGGAGCCAATATGATTGTGGATGATGCACAAGATGGGGAAAGTAAAGAACATCCCAATTGCAACAGATATCACCAGAAGATGTCAGACATGTAAATGGAAGTGGAAATGTGTGTGCATGGCATGGGAAGAAACAGGGTAGATGTGAGAAATTAAGAAAGCAAATATGGAAACAGTCCAATACAAAATAGGAAAGAGTCAACTTAGGCATTAGGAAGATAGGAAGTATAAGGATATAATGCAGAAAAGGGTTGTGGGGAGTGGCAAGTGGTATAGGACAGAAAACCAAGGGGAATATCTGAAAAGTCCAGTGAAAATAATCTGCATCAATTCACCACACAAGCTTACACTATGTCAGCCTGACACAGATGGAGAAAAGATGTTAAGTTGAAGAACACTTGCAGGAAGTGCCCTGCTGCTCTCTGTTACCACTGTGGATCCATACAACCCAGGACAAAAACCCACCACCATTTTGACCAATATTCTTCCTCCCAAAGGACATTTCATGGTTTTATGGCCTGATTTGCCTTTAAAAAGCCAATATAGAAGCAACAAATACAGTGAGACTTTTTGTGTCAGAAGATGGGCATTTTTTCTTAGTGTCACTTTGTGTTTGGAAAAGAATAGGAGACATTAAGCTTCTGTCAAGTTGCTCTTCTATAAAGACAAAAATAATGTGCTTGAACAGGACATATTAGAACACCACACATTTGAACTCCCATCTGTGTTTTGAAGTAAGCATTTACCATCCTCAGACTTCCACCTTTCTTATCTCTGTCACTTTCTGCTCCATCATATTAGCATTCCAACAATGTACATTGGCATTTGGGAAAATGCAGCTTTCATGTTGTTCTTTCATTTACACAAACCAGACAGTGTCAGGCATTAAATTCCAGCATTCATTTCAGAGTTTTCTTTCCTATAAGACAGTCTACACCTGCATGAAAACAATATAAATCAAACCCCCAAGAAAACAGAAAGCTGTCCTTGAAGTTGGTGGTAGTATTGTCTCCCAGGGGTTTAGTTGATGAGTCCCAATGTCTGGGTATGCCTAATAAAAAACCCATATATCATAGCCTCTATGTATAGGATTTCTTTAAGTCAGAAAAATTTGCACCAAATAATGTGCTTAAATATAAAATATTAACCCTTCACCATCACCTTATTTTAAAAAGTCATTTTGCACAGTGGCTCAGGTGAAGCACAATGTAAAATCAGACCATAACAGCAAATGCTCAGCATGTAGACAGATCAGAGCCACCCACATTATCCTACTGAAATCCTGAATAAAAAATCCAGTTGCACTGAAAATCTTTGTACTATCTATTAGGAAAGAGTTCTACAGTTTTCCATTTAGAATGCATAAACCTACTTTATAACACTGGTTGTTTATTGAGAATTTGAGGCTGCTGAGGCAGCAGGGGCTTGTGCACCTGAGGGGCAGCTCTGTGGGGTATCAGCCAAGTCTGTTAGTACCTGTGATAGTAGCACTGTGTGGAGTGAGGCTGGGAGGCTGCCTTGTCTGGACTTTTGGTGTATGTGTCCATACAACTAGTAAGCAGAGACAAGAGAAACCTGCTTTCTCCCATAGAATAATAGGAATTCAAAAATGTACAGGACAAAAGAGTCTAAGGAACAGCAAGTTCATGCATTGTAGTCCTGTTTTCCTTGTGAACACGCAGCACATGCTGACATTCTCTACCTGTAGGTACAGGTGAATGACCCATCCAGAGACTGTTTCAGATATGGAAGCATCTGGGTTTCCTTAGTTCAATCGAATCATCTATTAGCAAGCTCTAAAGCAAATAATTTGTGAGCTTGAACACAGTCACTTCATAAATACCATTAATTCCATTATCACTAAGATACACAACCACTAAGATGAAAAAAGCTACACACACACAAAAGAACAAACAGAAGCCACTCAGTGGATATAGATTATATCCTCAGAAACAATTGAAGCTTTTCAATTAAGCCTCAGGAATTGAAGCTTGATATTCCTATACCATTTGGGGCCAAACTTTGTCTAGTTCAAGGATAAAAGAGCTCATCAGAACACATGGAAATTTTCCACTTGTTTTAATTGGCTTTGGATTGGGTCCAAGGAATGAATTTTGTTGTCCCGTGCTATTCATGTGCAGCTGTTCACAAATGTTAAAGTCAGTTTAAAAAGCTATGCATAAACAAGGTTATTATGGAATCCAGCTCAAAGCCAAGACTCATCCAATTCCTTTGTCTGTTTTTCTCTCCATAACTGTCGCTGGTCATGGTGTCTTAGATGTAATTATTTTAGTCTTTCACATCTTAATTACTATTTTTGCAACAGGGCTGAGGCAAAACAGGTGCAGTCCATTTTAGAAAATGAGGTTTCAGCATTTGTTTTCATTCTACACTAAAGCAAAAGACTTCTGGACCTTTTGAAATTTTTCATGGGAAGGGAGATCAAGTCTGTCTTAGAATGGCTATTAACTTTGTAGCTGGGGAAAGATTTTCCTGTCTCACTTTTCTTTTTGTTGGTAAACCACTCATTAAATGGTCATTTTCAGTAGATTTTGTTTATGATCCGATCAAGTGTTCTTGATTGTCTTTGATTTCAGAAGCCTGATGAAAGAATCAATGAATAGTCAATGAAAGAATAAAACTTAAGTTTTCCAATAAATGTTCCCATTTCAATCAACTGTAACGTCCAGTTTCATCTAGTATGGGAAAGAATAAAGAGAATTTTCCTATAAGATGCAGTATAAATGCAAAGAAGGCTTTGCTAAAAGTAAAATGAAAGAAGTATTCCATTAGGTATGTTTTATTTTCATTTTTGAAGTCCAAGATCTGACCAGTAAAACTCTTAATAATTTTACTAGTTCTCCCCACTTCAAGGAAATGACACTTTCAAAGAATATGAAAAGTTACTTTTTATTCTTCATTTACTCTACTAATAAAATCTAAAGTTGAAAAGCAAGATATTTCATTTTCAAAATACTTGCTGAATTTTTTATGAATTTTCTTCTCATGCAACTCCAATGAGACCATTCTTGTTGTCTTATTGCTTTGCTTTTGGAAGCCTCCACCTCTGCAATTTAGTTTCACTTTCCTGTAGTTCAGCCCTACAACTCTTGCCCACAGGCTTGCTTGTTCTTAATTATATCTCCATCACTTTTAAACTGTTTTCCCTTAAGGATAAAATTTTAGGTTCTAAATATTTCCTCTTTATGTATTAACTTTTTAGATAACTCTGATCTTTCAACAGCTTTCATCTCTAACTCTGTTTCTTCACTTCCTGCTTGTCTATTTTATCATTATCTTTTCACTGCGAAGAGCTTTTACCCTGGATGGTATTCCAGGGGTGCCTTAGCAGTGCTGAAAGTAGATGTCTTCAAACACATTTAATCTCACAGTCAGTACTATTCTTTAAATAATTCTTCTTGATATTATTTTATGCTAAACCCCCAAGGACCAAATCCTTAGCTGTTGCAAAGTGCATATTGAAATGATTGTAGCTTTATGAATTACACTAACCATCTCTGTGACACTGATATTTTCCTGAAAAGTTAAAAGTCCAGTATTCTTAACTAATAAAAACCTCCTGAATCTAAGCATATAAGCTTAGTAAAAAGATAATGATATCATCAATAATTCTTGTCTTCTGAGAGGCTGACCCTCAGCTAACAGAAAGTGTGCTTGTAGATGACTTTGGGCTTTCACATGATTGTTCATTGAAAGTTTATAACTGTGAAGTGTCCTGAGTAAAGGGGTCACATTGATGGGACATGTTGAGACGCTGATTAGTAACTCTGCTGTATGGCATTACTGAAGAAGCTGCAAATCTTCACAATTTCCAGAATCAAGATAGATGGAATTACAACTCAAAGGCATATTCTGCTCAGTAGGAAAATGACAAAAGCAGAAAGTAAAGATTTTTTTCAGCTTTTGTGCTAGAAGCAGGCTACAAAGTGAATGAATTTCCAGAAATTTAAAGCTGCTCCAGAATAAGTTATATGCCGTGCTGTCTTTCACTACCTACATATTGTGGCCTTACAAAGGGTAGAAGCTGAAAGGAATACAATTCAAGAACATCTATTTCTCTCATCACAGCTGCAGCACTACCAACAAGACATATTATGGGTGATGGAGGCAAGAAATTAATTCCATTTTTACAGCATGAATGCTCACACTCCTGCACTCAGTCTCTCTCTGACTCTCTCTCTTAAGCCTGATGATAAAAATCTCTTTAATAGATCACCTATTAAGCTTCATAACCATGCAGAAATTGTCAGCAAAAATGTTAACATTGTCTTTCGATATTCTAAGATTTAAACAAAGGGAAAATAGAAAAGAAATATAAAGGAAAATGCTTCACATTTTCTTTGAATTGGTGTAACTGGTTGTAACTGTAATTGGTTGACATGGTGTAATAACATTCAATCACTGCAGCCAAATGCATGATTCTGGGAAAAAAAAAACATTAGAAGCTTATATATTCCAAAACCTGTAATTCAATGTAAAAATAATAAAAACCTAAACTAAGTCCCTGTGGAATTATTATCAATATTTTTTTTCTCTCTAGAGGTTTTTTTAATCTAAAACTTTTTAACTATCAAGGAATGAAAAACTTCAATTTGGAAGTTTGGTTATCCTTAGGGTTTGCTTTTTTTTATTTTCAAAAAAAATCCACAATAACACTCCCAGACCACTAGAAGTAGTTCTGTATCTTTAGAACTCACTATTCTTGTTCTCACAGGAAGTGGAATATGATGGCAAAGTTTCAAGTTGTAGGTGCACAGTCACTGTAACTACTATACCACTATTCTTTGAAACTTCAGTCTCGCGATGCTGCAAGACTTTGAGACTCTTTAGAACCTCTGGGTTTTCTTAGCCATAGTGTAGTGTGTGCCCTTCTATTTTCCATGGATTCTTTTGAGGTGTGCCTGGGTCATTAGACATCCTAGGGAAAAGAAAGAGAATCAGAGGGAAAAAAGCTACTCCCCAGATGAATATGAAATACAGGACCCCTGGCGTTATGGATCTGTAGCATGTAAATGAAGGTACACAAAGAAACAAGATGGTTCAAGATATAAAAGAACTAATGGGCTTGCAGAATAGGAATTATTTTTGAACTCTTGTAATACTTCACACTTAAAGAAATCACAGTGCTTAGAAACATCCTTACAGAATCACAGAATATTCTGAGTTGGAAAGGACCCACAAGGATCCAGTCCATCTCAAGTGAATGGCTCATAGGGAGTTTAAACACACAACCTTGGCACTATTAGCACCATGCTCTAACCAACTGAGCTACTACATTATCTGAGAAGTTATTGGACCTGAGTAGAACACAAATAAAATCAAACATTCATTTTAGAAACAAGTATCTGATCATCTTTTAAATCCTTCAGGTATTCTTGGTCCCACTACTCTTTCCCCAAGGGATAGGCAACATTTCAATACCTGATTTTGGATAATAAATGAGAGGGAGATTCTAATCAAAAACAAGCTGAACTATACCTATTTAAAATTCATTTTTAGTTTTAGACCTGACTTTCACATTCATCAAGTCAGTGTAAAGTGACTATGTTAAGAAGGTATGAATCATGCTCCACATTTAGCTATCCATCTCTTGAACTGGGGCCAGAGCCAAGATACTCTTCTAGTTTGCATGGGATGTCTAACTTTTAGACAAGCTAAAATTAAGTGACATGAATCAAATCCATAAGTTACTCTAGGCTTTAAACGAAATCTGAAATTGAGCTCTGTCCCACAGGCATAAAAATGTTTTTTAAACAGAAGACCATATTTCTTTCTAACATTATATGTAAGAATACTGTTATCTCTGGCACTACTTGAAGTTTAAAAGCTTAGCCTGAAGTTAACATCTATCTTACCATATGTGTTGCATAGGATTTTGCAGTTTTGCTTGGTTTGGGATTTTTTTAAAGACAGAAAAAAGGAAGACCAAACATAAAAAGATGGAGCTG
Organism: Calcarius lapponicus; assembly: GCA_039654755.1. Lineage (NCBI taxonomy): Eukaryota > Metazoa > Chordata > Aves > Passeriformes > Fringillidae > Calcarius > Calcarius lapponicus. Next base: position 30,441,830 of record CM077463.1, on the reverse strand, counting down.
TACTCCCCAGGATCTGATGTTCTGCTAGTTTTATCAGCTCCTAGAGGGGAATGATCCTCACAAGGGGTCCATTCTTTCAAGTTCCCAACAAAGTCTGATGGTAACTGTCCCTAAGCCTTAGTAGAATAGACAAATTCATGTGACTTTTTGCTTTACTAAGCTGAGAAATGCCACATACTATATATGATAATCTTTCCTGTGATTGCCTCAAATAGGTTTTGTCTTATTTAACCATACTACTCATTATGGTTTTTCTATACCTATGAGAAAAAATTATTTAAAAACTTATCTTGTGCCAGTTTCCTTCCTCTGAATGCACTTGAGATAAATCATACACATGCAAATCCTTTATTTTCTTGAATCCAATGAATTCTAAATTTCCAGAGGAGAGAAACCTCTTCAAAAGTTTACAAGGACCTTCTGTTTATTTTTGACATGCTATATTTCTATGTAAAACTGAAAAATGGGAAATCTCTGGGGGTTTTGGGCAGTTTTAAGAATTTTTGCTCCTATCTATGTTACATGGTTTTTTTTCTGCCCACTTCTACACAAAAATATGGAGAAATATTTTTCATTATCTTTCTGCAAGAAAATTCTTGCATCTACCATATGCTTAAAATCAAGCAGATTTTTCAATGAATTTTCCATTTTTTACCTTAAATTAAATTAGTCTTCAAAAGCAAATAAATAATTTTTGTCAGAGAAAACATCTTTAATGATGAAGCTTGGAATGTGTTATAACTGCTAAATTAATTTCAAGCAGAAAGAGATACGCTGTTTTGGCTATAGTTTTCAGTCTTTTCTGCTATACCACAATTAACAATTGTCAAATATTTCCCGAAGAAAGTTAAATGTCTTTATTTATATCTTAGATTCAAAGAGGAAAGTCCAAAGATGAACAGTAATTTTTGCAGAGTTAGGAAAAGTACTGAAATATTACAGAGCTATACCATTCTGATCACTGGACTATCCTAAAAAGGAAATTATTATAAGCAGTAATAGTAATTCTTCCTCTGAACAGAATTTGAATATTGGAAAAGAAGTCAGTTCCAGAATATGGGGGCAATAGAGGCATTATGGAAAGGACATTGTGTCACAGGCCATTGACTCCCCTGGAGAGTGTGGTTCTGTGTAGACGTAGCTGAATGTCCATCTGACTCTGCTCCTGAGCTCAGATGGGCCAGAATTTATTTGATTTACAATCAACGAGCAACTCTTCCCATGAATGCTGAAATTTGAAGAGAAAAATGTGCTTTCAGCATCTTCAGTTCTAACCCAAAGAGATTGCAATGAATCTTTATACTTTGCAGAAGGGAAAAGTGGGGAATTCAGATATTATTTACCTCAGATATTTGGCATGGGTCTATAATTTTCACTTTGTATTTTTGCACTCATTTTTGAATTTCATTTTCTTTGGAAGTAAAAAAAGAATTCTAGAATATATAATATAGAGACCTAAAGGTCTCTATAATGCTTCTGCCTCTTCTTAGACTTCAGCTTTCTGATAAATAAGCTTACCTGCAACCTGAGAGTTCACTAAAATTTATTGAAAAAAAACCAAGTCTTTATTGAAAACTCTCATGTGATCACCCCAATGCATTTGAGACCTAATTGGACAAATCCCTTTGGAACTAAATCTGTTAGCATTAGCTTATTGGGTTGATCCCTGTCATCACCAATACTGGTGATGAATCCCCCACAGGTAATTTAAACCAGAAACAATTGTGTTTGCATTTTTAAAGTAATTAAATATTAGGGCATGCTAAGGGAATAAAACCGGCTTTCTTTTTTCATTAAAAACCTTTGAACTTAAAAAAAAACCTTTTGCTTGAAAATTAATTTTTTTTTACGCATTGATTCATAGAATTTTTTTACCTCTTATAAGCAATTCTATCACTGCAGGATACTTTGTGAATGAGCAGCAGCAGATATATTTGTCTCAAATGAGTCATCTGCCTTCTTCTGCTGAGATCAGCAGCAGGCTGCTCTGCTTTGATTTGCTCTGTACTAGGTGTTACACTTCCCCTTCATTCCTCAATAAGAAAAAGTGTATGGCAATCAAACCTACAAAGTCATGTCATCCTGTGGACTGGCAATCACTTATGGGGAGGTTTTGTTCTTCTTCTGCCCTGATAACTGTTTATATTTGGTTTTCATTTAATATAGATATACTAGGGCAAAATACTGGTAGAATTCACTGAATCTTTCTCATTTTTAATTCTCAGAGAACACTTGAATGCCTAAAAAACTCCATAATATTTTAGTTCCAGGGGAAGCCAAACCTCTGTCATACATTCACAGCATTCATTAGGAGACAACCATTAAATCTGCTGTACAGAGAATGACTTTTCTCTGTCTCCTTTGTAAGGATTCTGGTTGTGATCTTTTATTTCCTCATTAAAATGATACCATCTTCTTTCCTATATGTGACCTGCTTCAATCTTGCAAATGTTGCTAGTATTGATCTATACCTGACTTGGAGATAATAAGGCTTTGCAATCAAACCTGTGGGATTCTGAAAGCTGCCTGCAAAGCCTGATCTTCAGCTGAAGTTAAGTGGGTTCTGCCTGTGCTTCTGTTTCCCCCAAGTGCTTTTGTCAATTGCTGCTTTAAGATATATTCAGTGCTTTTAAGGAGTGCCTTTAGTTTATTGGTACTTTATTCCTAATTATATGACCAAGCTATATACCTTTGCTTTTAAAGCACATTTATTGGCATCCTGTCAGGTAGTACATTGATATTTATGCTTAAATTGTTTGGTTTAATGTATGACTTGGCCTTGACTCCTGTTATCTTGAAGAAGTATCGATTCTTTCTGAACCCAGTTGGCTCTGCAGTGCTCAGATACAAGCTTGTTAACTGACCCATATCTTAGATCAACAACTTTGACAGAGTTTGCCTTAGGGGAACAAGGAGGGTGTTACAAACTCCATGTGTTGAACATTGTGCCTTTGTGGCTTACAGAAGCCTTGGTGGTAGAACTACCTGTTTCTGAATTGCTACAAAAATAGCTCAGTTCACTGACTTACACAGAGCTATATTTAAACAAAAACTAACAAAGCAAATCTCCACATTTCTTTGCAGTATGTTTCCTTGCATTGTTACTGCACTACTGGTTGAGGAGCATAGCTATAATCCAACAATACCAAATCAAGTAGCTCAGTACTTCTGTCTTTTATTACAGGTTTTGCACCATGCACTGTATTTGAGTTCTCCCAGCAGGACCTGACCCTGAGATTAGCTCATTTGGTTACAGCATGATGGCCAAGGGTCCAATCCCCATAAGGGCCATTCACTTTAGAGATGGACCAGATAATACTCCTGGGTCCCTTCCAACTCAGGCTATTCTGTGAATGGGAAATCTGTTTTTCCTTTGCTAAGATTATCTGATTAAGGACTTTTTCTATGCAAATGCAGATAATATAAAGGGCATAAGAAAGAAAACATAGACACGTAGACCCAACACACAAATGTAAGACCAGGACAAAATCAAAGCCTCATCAGTCACACTAAATTACTGATGGGCTATCAAGAACCCACAGACAAACTGAGGACTTCTGACTAGGAATGTTGAGAACTTGAGGTCTGGGATGCTGGAGATTGGAGGGTGGTGCTCAGTGGGACTATGAAAACTAATGAAGGACTGAAAATCATGAAGGGTCCTACACCTGGACAATGGCAATCCCAGACATGGCTGGAGGCTGGAGCAGAATGAGAGCAGCCCTGCAGGAGAAGGACTTGGGGGTGACAGTTGATGTAAAGCTCAACAAAAGCCAGCAATGAACAAGGAGGAACATGAGAAACAAGGAACAAGGGTGGACTATTTAACTGACTGGCATTAGAACACCAAACCAGTGTTTAAGCTATACCTCCTTTACTGTTCTGTTTTAGAAAAAAAGTAGATAACTGCCACTAGAGGATAATATGAAAAATTTATTCTGAGGCATCCATACTAAAAGTAACATTCATTTAGGTGAAATTAATTTTACTTGGAAATTAAAATTTGGCATTTTAAAGCTATATCTTTATGCATTTTTAAAGGTTAAATACTACGGCTGGGAACTGGGACAGTTGTGGAAAATACCCACAGAAATTTCTAGGTATAGTTAGACAACAGAGACAACAGAGACAATATATGTTACAAATGCAGTTGTGACCATACATAATTGGGGAGAAATTCTTTGCGTAGTTGGGAAAAGATTTATCTCTGTATAAATTGCAAGACCCATGGAAAGAGGTTGTCATAAGAATGAAAATACTCTTGTCCACTCTGAAAATATGTGGAAAATTCAAAAGTTCTGTCAGATTCAGAACTCTCTAGCTAGCAAAGTTAGGCACCTGCAGAGGCAAGCTGCCCTTCTGGACTGCCAGAAGATTGTTTGATGGGGTTTCCAAACTTTCAGGTTAAGTAAGTATAAGATTACCTGGATCCTGTCCTACTTTCCATCACATTTATTTATAATTGAATTTCATAAGTCATCTTCAGAAGTCTTGTTCTGCATTCAAACATATAGATTGCAACGCATACAGAATTTTGAACACATTTAAATAAAATTATACACTTGTTAAATGTCTTCAAGTGCTCTGTGCCATATCAGTGTGATAACAGTCTGATACAGTATGGAAACTTGAGAATGTATGTAAGAATTTGAAGCAGATAAAGTGTCAGAACATGACAGCAAGACAGCAATTATATTGTGAAGACCAGTTGGCAGGATTAAGCAGAAAAACTGGGTAAATGAAAAGGGGGGGATAAAATAGTATGCTGCTAGGTGTGAGAAAACACTGGTGGCAGCCTGGTAAGTGAAAATACAACAGAAGTTATTTCTGAAATACCTCTGGTATTCCAGACAAAGAGGGCATTATCTTAGAAATATCATAGCATTATGTTATGATGAGGTAAAATATTTAAGAGAAGAAGACTAAGTAATTAGGCTCATACAGCTAAGTTTGGAATAAAATTCCAGTTTTCCTTTTTAGCATGAAAATATCAAGAAAATTACTGCATTATTTTACACAGTCCTGTAATACCCCAACTTCTAACTTTTATCTCAGTTCTCCAAAATAGTTCTTGTTACAAGTAAACCTTTCGAAAGAATTTGCTTTATTCAAAGCTCATCTTTGTATTAGGGGATGACTTTATTTAGAAAATAGAACCACTGGTCTTCAAGAACTAGAGCACAATGGCAGTATAACCTACAAAATATAAGCACAAATTCACTATGTGAGCCTTCCCATTTTTTACATTCTGCACAACATGATTCTGAAACACATGGCAAGACTGCAGCCATGTACTAAGAAAACTAAGCCTACGATTGCATAAAATTACACTAATGTTCACAACAAGGTTTTCATCAGTGGAAGCTATGCTTAGTGGAAAGTTTTCTCATATGGATTGGATTTTGGCTATCAGACTGTGCAAGGACCTTGTTTTCTTATTAGCCATGTATGTAGAAGGAGAAACCTCATAGAATGAACTACCTCAAAACCAGCTATGTCTGTCATTGGGTTTACTAACTATGCTGTTGATGTTGGGTCTGTCACAAAGTTTTTTCTTCCTTTCTTTAAATCTTGATGCTGGCAGAATGGAAACTGGAAGACTAGCATCATGATTCTGAAAAGAATAATATGAAAAAAATCTGTTTCTATGTGTCCAAGAAGTCATGGGATCTTCCTCCAATACATTGCACAAGAAAGTCTGTGAACTGGTAAGTAGCTATTGGCATAGAAGGGACACTCCCCCACAAGAGGGATTAGAAAACAGTGAAAGCAAAGTCAAATTATTTATGACATTCAGATCACAAGCATTATGCACTTGAGATATATGCTTAGAATTTTTACCTGTTTCTGCTTTGGGTTGTTCCTTTCTGCTAGCTAAAGAAAGACATTTGAAAAAATATATCAGATCTTAGAATTTTTATTATTCATACTTACTGTTAAAATCTATTTTGTAGGGGTTTGAGATTAAACATTTTTTTAATGTGCAATTCACCATTACTTTCTCAATCCCTTATTGAGAAAGTAATGGTGAATTGCACATTAAAAAAATGCCTGTAAAAATGAGGAGGGAAGGGTCTTCTGAATAAATAATTGTTATTAAAAGAAAAAACCTAAACCAAAAACCCAAAAAACCAAAATAAACATGAAGTACTGCTTGATGCCCAGAGTAAAGTTTGTAATACTAGAGAGACTAGAAATACCAGATGATGCACTTGAAGTTTCTGTAAAGAAGCAACTAAGCTGACTTTCTCTACTACAAAACTTGATGAAAACTTGATATGAGAAGTTGAGACCTAAACTTCATACTAAAAAGCAAGTTTATAGTTTTTAAATCTCTCCTATTTTGTTGCATAAACCTGTGTCTTGACCTTTGTTATTTCAGTAAAGCCAGTTTAAAATACTCTTGTTTGAAAAAGAAATTAAGGGTACTGATTTGATTTTGAATAAGTTTTAATAAAATACAAAAGGAGCAGAGGTCAGACGTTAGTGCTAAGGGCAAATTCTAAAATGTAATAACCATATTCATATTGATTTTAGTGATGCAGAATCAACTACAGTTGACTAACATGACATTATTTTATTTTTTATTTTCACCTACTCAAAGACTGAAAACAATCTTTTAGATCTGTATCTGGAAATAAAAGAATAAAATATGTCAAGAATATACTTTTTACATATTTTATGACACATTTTATACAGAATGAAGTGTTAATCTACAGAAAGAAGCTTGTCAACACTCTACAAAAGCAATGCAGGTCGAGTCACTCCCTCGCCAGGTAGGTACCTAGCACTTTTATGCAGGAAAATTGTTTTGACTTACGTTGTTTATATTGCAGATAAAGTGGGGAAATATTAAGTATGAGGAATTGGAGGAATTTTATTTATTTGAAAAATGTAGGAAAATATGAGCTTTAGAGGAAAAAATAGCATCTTGTAAAGGCTGAAGAGCTAAACTGCATTGAAGATTTGTTGTTAAAGGTGCAGAGTAAGTAAAACGACCTTTGATGGAATGGGAGAACAATTGTATCAGCAAGAATGGATCTTTCTTAAGATGATTTGAGCTCGTAACTGAATTTCTGGTCCCAATCAAAAAATTACTGATTCAGTTAAACCCAAATTTCAACCAGTGGTATTCCACTCAAGTATTTGTAAATTTTCTGTCTCTCAGGCATGACAATATTCTTACCCTGTAGACTCAATAATTATTTTGGGATGTGGTACTGCTCTATTTTTAGACTAGGGGGATGAAAAGGGGGAAAGATATAACTGTCTTAGGGCAATTACTGGTACAGTTGCAGACATTCTGCCACTGCAGACTCAAGGCTAGCTATGACAGAGTTTTCAATTCCCTTTAAGTCCCCTCTCAGCCCGGCAAGTTTTCATGTACAGAGATATTGTAGGTGTATTGTAGAACCTTATAATAAGGCACATTAGAGCTTTGTGTATGCTAACTAAAAAGAAACTGCTATACAGTAAAATTCTTTGAACACTTTTCCTCTGAAATTTAGAAGTAGCTTTTTTGCCACTGTGCTACCAACTACAGATGAGTAGATAAAATTGCTATGAGCTGTTCAAATACTTAAATTTAATTGACAAGACAGACTATCAGTGAGAGGAAATATCATAAATACAGGGAAATAGAATGTACTTTTATTACTTAACCTCACACAGTCATTTAATTGAGGCATAAAAATGTTTGTGGGAAAAGTAGTGACAGTAAAATTTTGAAACAAGGCCTTTTCAAGATGAGTGAAAGTAAAGGTGTCATCAAAAAAGGAGAAACAAAACAATGACATATAAAATGTGGAAAGAAAATTTTGAGAAACTGACAATAAGAAATAAGAAATTATAAAGAGAAGATATAACATATAGGATTGCTTGGCATTTCACATTTACCGATTGCTTCCATGTCTATTTTTCACATTTTTGCTCCAGGTAATACAATTTTCCCCCAACCCAGAGCTGATCTATACCTCATATGTCTCATTACTTATACTCTTATTTTTTCCCACATTCTTAGCCCTTTGATCATTCCTTCCAGAGCTTTTTTAATATAATATAATTCAGGGCAAACATTAAACAAAGTATAGCGTTGCTGCCTGTAGCAGAGCATCTTTCATACAAATGATGTTGAAGTACCCTCCAAACTGGTTTACAGGTTTGAAATTACAGTACAGTTTAACCTTCTGGGGTTGGTGAAAAGGAATGGGTAATTTTAATTAGGAGGAACTCTGCATTTCCCTCACAGCCAGGTATCCTCATGATTTGCTCATCACTTATATGAAAATTTGGACCTGTGCCAGCCAGTGTGCAGTGGTGTGTAGGAAGCCTCCCAAGAACTGGTCTCTCAAGTCCTACAGAATGAGTAGGTAGCTCTGGTAAGATACTCCAGCTTCTGTGGGCAGATATCTTTATTGTGTCCTGACATCTGGTGCAGATGGTGTCCAGGCCAGCTGGAAAAACAGGTGCTTATTCACACCTTGCTCAGCCATAAGGGCTTTGATTTTGAAGTTAAATACAGGAATTACTCTGTGTTTCTGATACCATAAAACAATTCACAAGAAAAGAGGAAAAATATAGCTCCTGAAATATTAGCTACTGTGTCTCAGCACAGCCTGTATCATGGAGAAACTACCCAAATAGATTCTATTTTTTTAACAAGATATTTATAGCTGATCTGCAAAACAATTAAAATATGAGCTGACAATATCTGCTGACACTAAGATATTCAGCATAGTATAAATGAAGGGTCACTGTAAAGAGTTGTGGATGGGTCACACAAACAGTCAAATGATATCTACAACTAAATATAAATAAATGGGATAAATGTGAAAAAGCTTTACTGCTATGATGTGCACAGTAATGGGCAAGTCAAATGCTAGTCAAATGCTAAAATAAAATAGAAAAATCATTAATGAAAAAGGTACAAAGAAGAGCAGGAAGGACATCTGTAACTGTAGGGATGAATGGTCTTCAGCCTGCAGAAGATATGATGGAAAGAATCGCAGGTAACAGTTTTTAGAAACAGAAGGAGTTTGAAGAAATCAGCCTTAGCTGATTATTGTCTTGTGCAGTACATAATAAGGAGCTCCACTAGAACTAGCCTGTTACAGACAAAACACAAACTTCTTCCTACATAGCTAAGTTGGAATTTCTTTACCATGGGATGCTGCAGAGGCCATATGATTTCATGACACGAGAAACAACACAGTAAATTTGTGTGAGAAACACCCCACTGATGGTTATTAACTTCCACCAATCCCTCTGTGGCCCAAAAAGCAGCAGAACATTAAATCATGGGAAGTGAAGTGAGTATCTTGGGGACTGTAGCATTGCACTGCTCGTATTTGCTTCTCTAAGTGTTTTATTACTAACACATGCTGGAATAGGTTGACCTTTGATTCGACCCATTATGGCCCCATTATGGTCTCTATTACTTTTATCAACTGGAGATCAAGGTATTTCCATAATAACAGAGAAACAATAAGGGTTTGGTCAGTAAGGAGAGCTCAGGCTGTACTGTGACAAATTGAAATGACATCAGAAGAAATTAAGGTCTGTTGTTCTATTTGTAAACAGTCCTTAAATGTAAACCTCTCATACTCTGCAAAGCTGCAATCTAATTCAAACAAAAGTCTTTTCTACGTACTCTTCCTGAATTTTGTAGTCATTAAAACTTGAATAGATTGGCATATTAAAAAGAACGTCCACACATCAGTATGCTTTGAAAATACATTTCCTTATGGATAGTTTAACGGCCATCAGTATAGGAAGAATTGAATACATTATGATGCAATGAATTAAACATTAAGAATGCAAAGAACACATCCTGTCTCAGTCGAGTACAGCTACTGAGCTGGTTGTCTGTCTATCACCCATGCAGAGTCATTCGGGACCAGGCTCCTGGTAGCAACTGTGGCTCACAGGGGACCCTCATTGGAGCAGTCTGTTCCTGAAGGAATGACCCCACGGGAAGGACCCATGCTGGAGCAGGGGACCAGTATGAGCTGGAACAGGGTAACCACTCTTTGGGAAATTCAGTCTTTATTTCCCAGGATAAACTTATTTGGATCACATTTCTTTACTTCTAGATAAAATCTATACAGCTATCGGAGGCACTCTAGTGTGATTTTCACTCCACTTTTCATAGGATCAGATTAAGTTCTTGCAAGAAATCCCTAGTTAAGTACTTGGAGCAGTGAGAAGATGTAAGAGGGAAATATGTGTGGAAATAAGTGTGAAAATGCCAAACTTTCCATTATTTCTGTTGTGTAAGGTGGCCATGTGACTTTTTAATTTAATTCCTGCTATCCTGTGAAGACAGCTAAGAAGCATGTGAGCCTGTAGGTGTGCACTGTATCACAGCAAGGCTGATTCATCTAAAACAGTCAAAGGAGACTTATGAGCTTTTGGTCTGCATCTTTGCCAAGAGATCTAATTAAAATGAAGAATTACATGGATGCTGAGGCAGGAGCTGGACTCGTCAAGCACACAGTTCTGCATGCTCAGCAGTTAAATGTGGGTGCAAAGAACTTCTCTCTTACTGATTGTATATAGATGTATGTATTTTACCTTCCTGGTAAAATAATAAAATATTTATTTAAGTAACTTTAATGCTATTAATAATGCTACAGCTAACAACCCAACAGAAAATGAAATACTGAAATTAAACATTTCTTTTTGTATTACTGATATTTTCCACATGCAAGTATTGGTTAAAAATGCAGACCAGGCAATATTTTCATTTTAATTATTCAGACATAGATTGCAAATAAATTTAGACATTATTAGGAAACTCTGAGATGGATTTTTAGTGATTGTATCAGTCAATGTACAGTGAGTGTCAAGAAAGTGGTGATTACGAAGCATGAAAATATTAGAATCCTATGAAATGGCATATAGGGGTTTTAAAAACAGTGAGATATTATAGCATGCCCCATTTTACTTTGCACATTATTTTTCTATAGTAGGTATGTTGATTAAGTAATTGGCTGGAAATAGAAAAGAAATGCATCCAACCCTGTCTTGAAATGTTTCTTACAGACAGCTATGCAGGGTGACCTATCCTTTAATATTACTCCATTCAGCAGCTATGAAAAGGTTGAGCAGAAAGTAACAGTGCTAAAAAAATCTATAAATGTAAGGATGAGTTGAAAATTAGTCCGAGGAAAAGACTGCTCTGGGAGGTTAGAAAAGAAGGATAGATTTCCCAATACAAGTGTTTGAAAAATTGATATTTTATTGAATGGTGTCACTTGACTTAGTCAAAATGGTGCCTATTTTGGAGATAAGCAATACTAACTCAGAGCAGGCCCTCTGTGTTTGGAAAAGGTTTTTACAGCGTTGCCAAAACTGCTAAATGAAATAAAGTTTTTTCCTTTTCCTAGAGCCATGGAAATATGTGTTTTGATGAAACTTATCTTTCAGGATCATACAAAATTTTGTTCACAATCTTAAGAAAGGGATATAAGCCTGATCAGGAGCAGGGCCATTATATACCTGAAATATGATAAGTTCTTCTGAGGATACTTTGACTCTCTCAGTCATTCTGTGTGTTGAAGGGAAGGGAGGGGTATGATACCTGGAAGTGCCTACTCCAAGTTGCTTTAACTAGAAATTGCAGCCTCACAGGACAGACCACCAGATTTCTGGGAATTCAGTAGATTAAAGCAGCAAAGGGCCATGAATACTTTTTCTGACTATTAGCATTAAGTGATGCTGCATCTCCAATGAGTTTATTATTTATACTGTTTAACACAGGAGAAATAAGTATTAAAATATTTGAACAGAAAGAACTAGAATTCATGGAATGCTTCCCTTACTTAGAGAATGACTCAAAATTATAAAGCATTGCAATTTTATTCCAGCAACGTTACTGTAAATTATTCAGTACTAAGATTTTTTTCTACAATGGTATAAACATGCAAAATTCCTCTTCTTGAAGTGACCAGTTTTGCAGTATTACAATGACATATAGAAAATCCTTTCATCAGCAAGTCAATCCTCCAGTGCAAATGTTTGATGTTCATAGCATTTTTGTTTAAACAACATAGGATTGCACTGTATTTCATTGACTGTTTCATGCAAAAAGAAGTTAAAGAGATGTTAAATAGTGATGCAAACAGAAATCTTCTAAGACATGTCTCTGAAACTGACTGAAGAAACTGATCAATGTAATCTTAAGTGCATATCAAATATTGTATAGATTTACTAGTAATATTAAATTAACAATGCACAAAACAAGTTCAAAATTAGTTTGCTGATGACTGTAATTCATTTTCATGCACATTGAGTAACATCTTCCATATTATTTATTGTACATAATGCAAATATTGCCTTATTACAGAAAGAATTTCTAGCAGACTTTTTTTCTGATCTACAACTACCAGATCAATTTTTACAGAGTACAGCATCTAGTTTGTCCATCTTTTTGTTTCTAGTGATAAATTATTTAGTTCAAGCAAAACATTGACAACATTCATGCTGGAAATCAGGGCATAAACTACAACTGGAGATCTTATAAAACCATAATAAATCACCATATTATTTGTACAAATCTCCACTAATGATCTGATATATAAAGAAGGCAGGTCATTCATACATTTTAGAAATAAAACTGAGTTCATTCAAGGGCTTCTAAAATGAGTAATCAGTATTTATAGTATCAAAGTCATTATAGTAGTATTTCATCTCCATATTTTTAGAATTCAGCTTCACTGTATTCTAAAATGTAAAGCAAAATATAAGTAAATTCTTACACAATGTGCTAATAATAGCATTTTTTACTCTTTATTATTCAATTTGTTATTCGTTATTTCTCTGATTAGAAAGAAAGTGTTAAATGAATTATTTAACTATGTACTTATTTGGAAGCTGTTATACCTCAGGAGTGACTAAAATTGGTGCAGGTGATATCTGTAAGAACTGAAGAGAAAATGTCAAGTACTACAAAGCAGAAGACATCGACAAGGAAGTGAGAGGAAAAATCAATGGATCTGTCTCTGCTCTGATTTACATCCTTTGCAAACACACAAGGGTGGATTTCAACAGTTATAAATCACTATGTCTCTTCCAGAACCAATGGAAAGATCCATGTTTAGGCCATCTGAAACTCCATCCAATATCTGGAAGTAGAGGCTGCCAAGAGCTAGGGAACAAAGATGAATTTAGCCCAGTCTGATCTACTGAGGGCCTTGGACGTTAATGGCAGTATTGGCTAAAAAAAGGTCTGTGTTTATTTTTATTCCTTTTCACTGATGACTATCAGCAGATGTACTTGTAAGGCCTGTCTCTTTTTCTCTCACTCATTTAATATTACCGTATTTGTAATCTCTAGAACAGTCAGTGAAAGTAGACATATCTATTGATTGCTTTATTCCATTTGCTCACAGACTATGCTATTTCTGCTCTGTCAGCACTCTCCCTCATTCAATATGAGAGCCACCAACTTATCAGCCAGCGCATGCCATCCCTTTCTTTAAAAACTGGAAGGACTACAAATAAGAGGAAAATGTTTTTACTACAGGATGGTAATTCAGAAGTGTTCTTATCAATAATAGACATGGTCTCTTGGGGTCATTTTTATATTTACTTTCCCTTACTTTACAACAAAAGTTGATCAAAAGTCAGTAAGAAGCATTTCCTGGTGACAATAGCATTTTATGTTCTGATATCCTCTTCTAAAGACAAGTATTTGTGTAGAGCATTTTAAAGGCGAGATAAACAAGCAGAGTTTATGGGCTGTTACTTGTTTTGGAGTATCCAGAAAAAAAAGTCCTGAACTGCACTAAGAAGGGAACAGCAAGAGAAAATAGAGGTGTAACAAATAGCAAAGGAGTAGATGTAAAAGAGTAAACGCAACTGGACAGGCCTTACTAAACTAAGATGACATCAACATGAGAAATAGCAGAAATGAAAAACATTGTATAAAAAGAGGCATTACCTTACAGAACTGCTGACCAAGGTGGAATTTTCCAAGGCAACGGCATCATGAATAACAAGAAGGTGTAAAAAGTCAGCAAAACTGAGATCCCTGGGGAAAGAGTTAATAGGAATAGCTGATGGCAAAGATGAAGAAACTGGACTGTGAAAAGAGCTGTAGAAAAGGGTAGTAATTCATGTAGTTGAGGAGTGATCAGGAACATGTCACTCAGCCCAGTGCTTCATCACCAGAATTTAGAGCAGGACCACTGGAACCACTCTTTCCCCTGTAATCCTGTACAACTTATGTCCAAGACCATGAGCGGCATGAGTCAACTCTCCCTATCATCAGTGAGGGAACATCAGGACATTATTCCTAATATCAACCAGCAGATGCCTGGACAGTACAACTTATCAAGGCCTTTTCCTCTCTTTAACATCTGAACTGAGGGTCACATTACAATGCTTTTTTACAGCTTAATATATATTTATAGAATATATATTATATAAACACAAATATATAAATATTTAAACAATGGCTTGTAGAGCTAAGAATCCCACCCTTTCTACCATTTTTGGGCTGCTTTTACTTTGGGGATGGCATTCATCCCTAATGCAAGAGCAGGAATTTAAACATTTTAATAAGCATAAGATTTTGTTGGTTACAAGGTTTTCTTTCAAAGGTCTCTGTATTTTGTTATGAAAATGGCAGGGATCAATGACCTGGGTTCCACTTAAAACCCTTCCCAACAATTTCTAAACAATGACAGATATTTTGAATATGTTGTACTGTCTTGTCCTCTAATGGAGATTATTTACATTTGGTTTAGCTAAGGTGCTATTTATTCTCAGCAATAGGTGACGACTGAACCCACTCTTTTTGCACTTGCTGACAGAAGAATATGTTTCAAGCAGTATAGTTGAAGAGGAAATAATGAAGGAAAAATAAAGCAAACTGCATTTTAAAATGGTATAATGATGTAGGATTAAGAATTTTGGTAGTTCAGTAAAACAGTTTAACTTGGAATGTGTACGGGTAATAGTTGAATTTTGTTTTTTTAACCTCTCACTTTAAAATATGCTTGCTCGCAGTCACATTTGGAGCATCTAGAAGAGCTGGGCATATTTTAGATTAACAGTATGCATCTTTAATTATGTTCTCTGCAGTTAATAGTTTTGAGAACTCTGCAGTATTCAAGGGCTTTAATACCTTTAAAAAGGTTTTCCAAGCTTCTGTGACTCATAGCCGACACCAGTGTCACACCAGTCCCCAGGGGATTCTCAGATGCATACACCCTAAATTTCTTCCCACAGAGATTAAAAAAATTTCTGCCTAGTACTTACACTCAAGCTTTGTTCTCCATGTGAAATCTTCAGCTCTGTACTGCTCTTTGTGACTGTACATCAGTTGATAGCCAGCAGGACTAGGTTTTCAGATTAAATAGTCTTAGTATAGTATCATAAAAATATATAATAGTGTAATAAAATATAAAAAATATCCATATAATATAGATATATAATATATAATGCATACAAAAATAGTATAATTAAAATTATTGCAATAATTAATAAAATTTATTTAAAGAAATATTATCCAAATGAAAAAATTGCTATCCAAATTGAGCTACAAATAAACAGATCTGTATAACTACCTGTTGTGCATACTATGATAATCATATTTTATTGCTGCAGCTCTCTAGTATCAAGTGATAACGTGTATAATATACAAAAAAAGAGATTATTCCTAGTTGCACATCAGACACAGACTCATTTATGTTTTCCTAACAGTTCTAGGCATAAGAAGCTCAGAAGTTGCATAAAACACATTGATTCAAATTTGCTGTTCTAAACATTTTTGATATACCCACATACATTCAGAGATTTTAAAAACAAACTATTTTCTCACTAGGTACACACATGGAGGAATGGGCAAATCTTACAAATACCAGGTGCTATACTGAGTTTGCTAATTGTAGTTGAACTTTGGGATCTCAGCCTTCAAGAATGAGCTTGGCAGACCAGAACAGATATGAGATAAAGGATTACATTTGATTTATGTTCTGCAGTGGAAGGAATTTCTAAGATACTCAACTCTAACATAGGCTGAAAGCAGGTCAAACTCTGAAGCTAGATCAGGCAGCTCAGGATATGTCTTAATGAATTTTTTAAATCTTCAGTGATGTAGATTCTGTAATCTTCATGGATATATTTTTTCAAAGCCTCTAGTGTTTACAATTAATAAGACTTTTTTTTTTTTAATTTAATACATTGCTAAATATTCTGTTACATCCTTTTGATATGCAACTCCAGGTGGGGTCTCACCAAACTGGAGTAGATGGAGAGAATCCCCTCTCTTGACCAGCTGGCCACGCTGCTTTTGATGCAGCCCAGGATACAATTGGCTTTCTGGGCTGGGAGGGCACTTTGCCTGCCCAGTGCAGCCTCTCATGCACCCCAAGTCCTTCTTGGCAGGGCTGCTCTGCATCTGTTCCTCCCCCAGCCTGTGGTGATACAGGGGTTGCCCTGACCCAGCTGCAGCACCTTGCCTTGGTCCTGTTAAAACTCATGGCATTCCCACCAGCTCTCTTCTTGAGTTGTCCAGGTCCCTCTGGATGACATCCCATCCTTCAGGTGTGTCAACTGCACCACTCAGCTGGGTGTCATCTGCAAATTTGCTGAGGGATCCTTTTGCCTGTGTCAATGATGAAAGAATTAAATAACACTAGTCCCAGTAAAGACCCCTGAGGGACACCACCTGTCCATGATGTCCATTGGGATCCCGAGCTATTGACAACTACCTTCTGCATGCAACCACCCAAAGACGTCCCTGCCACACGAGAGGGGTTGAAATTAGATGATCTTTGAGGGTGCCTTTCACATTCTAAGATTCTATGAAATTGAAAAAATAAAATTAGAATAAAATTTTGAAAGAAAATGAAAGCTTCCATAAAACTGTCTTTTTATTTCCACAACCCCTCATTGTCTGCCATTTATTTACAGCCTTCTGACATAAACTCATTAAAGCTTTAGATTGACAAAAAGAAAAAGCCAATTTTCTTTGTCCTGAGAGTCAGTGTAATCATTGCAGAAGCGATTACTAATGCAGTTTTATACCTGTAGATATGAATTCAGATTGAGAGAATAGTTATTTTCTTGTATAGTTTTGTGTTGTTACCATGAAAATTCTTAAAAGAAATTAACTATTACTTTTGGGTTTTACTTTTTTTAAATGTTTCAGTCACTAGGTGAAGTTGTTTATAATAAATAAAGGGAAGAAACAAAGAATTAACAGAAATAATAATGATTCGGGACATCAGTAAGTTCTGCAAAAAGCTGGAAATGTTTCAAATTTCCTCTTTTTTTTTTTTTTCCAAGCAAGATACTCATCATATACATATCAGACATATAGCATTCTGAGGAAGTGCATTATTTATCCCATTATATAATTTCATTGTTTCGTCACAGTCTATTAACAATTCAGAAATGTAATCTACTACATGTAATCTATTACATGTCTAGGGAAAATTGAGATACAAAATAAAATCATTTCTAGATATGGATGCACAGATAATTTCTGTCATTAGGGTTATTCCTACTGTCTTCCATTCATTTGCAGTGAAAAACTAAATAATTTCTAGAGGTTTCTCAATGTTCTTGAGTTGAATGTACTGTAACTTAAATATGACAAGATGCAGCTCTATAGTACATTGTTAAGAAAAAAAGAACAGCACTAAGACCTTGGGGGCTTCCTAAGGAAAACTTGAATTAATGAAAATTATGGGGTTTGTTCCCAGATCTATAAAAAATTGGAATGAATTCATCAGCTAACTTTGACAAGGGGAAAAATCAATATAATACTGGGAAGAACCATTGGCAGAAGATGGCATCCAGGGTAGCTGGAACTATGTGTGGCATCACGTCTTTAAAAGTCTGTACTTGAAAATGCAGTGCATTTCAGGAATGAGATCAGTCTCTGTTGCCAGAAAAGACAGTTATGCTAATTCTTCCATTTTGGGGGTGAGTGTTCTAGGCACTGTGGGGCAAGAGTAGCAATCTTGTATTTAGGCTTAGCAAAGACCTTTTATTTAGGCCTTTGAGGTCAGCTCTCACTTAAATCCTTCCCTGAGCCTTCTCCCACTCCTGCCCATAGCCCAAGACACCATTTCAGCTCAGTTTGTGGCCATCAGTCTGCACCTGCTCGATGGACACCTCCTGCAACTCCCAGAGCCCAGCCCATAAGGATTGAGCAGGAATCCACCAGCGCTTCCAGTACCCTGATACACCCTGCCACTATTTCAGACAGCTATCTTGCCAGTATAGGAATTCAAGTGGAAATCACAGATATCACTTTAGAAAAGCTTGAAGTATGTTGATAAAGATCAACTGTTAATGAACTGGTTTATTTGTATTATATTTGTTTCATATTATGCAATCCAGGAACAATAACACCAAGGTCAGATTTTTTGTAGAGTAAAGAAATTACACAGAAATTAATGCAATCAGAGGAGGAAATACTAAGTCTTATCTCTCAGAGTTTGCTAAATAATCTTGGAAAATATCTCACTGCAGTGTTTTAGACTGACATGAATCAGGTAGTGACTTGATCTGCCTAACATGAAAATATTCAGGTTTTTGGGAAAATCTATTCTCTTTGGTTTTCATGGAGTGTCAGGAACTATGAAATTGTGTTTTCCACTAACTTGCAGCACATAAATATTACTGCACAGTAAAATTTCAATTACTTTGTCCCATGACTTGGTAAAGTTAAATGAGGCAAGGGTAGAACTCTGACAAACCTTTATATCTCTGTTTTCATATTGTAGCAGCTGAAAGCTAATAATGAGTGTTAAATATCCATGTGTAGACTTGACAGCTGACATGCTAAACATCAAATGCCCTTGATCTGTTTCTTCTACAAGAAATCTTTTCTGTTAATGAATCCCAGGACTAAGAATTGGTAACTGCTAGGCTGTCCAAATTATTCCATGCACAATATTCACAAAGGACAAAACAAACACTGGTGCTTTCTGTGTTTGAGAGGTCAGCTGTAAATCTTATCACCAGATTCCTGCCATTCAGATATACTTTTCCAGATACTTTTTATAAGGTATCCATTTTGCATACATCATATAAATGTCACATGCATATTTGTGAATGA
Source organism: Calcarius lapponicus (assembly GCA_039654755.1). NCBI lineage: Eukaryota > Metazoa > Chordata > Aves > Passeriformes > Fringillidae > Calcarius > Calcarius lapponicus. The sequence goes on along the minus strand of CM077463.1, from coordinate 30,422,752 downwards.
ACATGCATAAATATATAGGGCACTGTTCTGTTCTAAGAAGCACAGCTGAAGAGGCTGCATAGCCCCAGTTAGGTGGTCTGGACATACACAAGATCTTTGTAAGTGTTCTGACATTGAAATGCCTACCTATTGTCAACAACTTTAGAGCACATGAGGAGCTATGTGCATGTCTTGCGATGGGATCAACTCAAAACCTCTCAATTATTAAGCAGAAGGTGATTTAAATAGCTGCTCTCTTGTGGTCTAGTCTGGTAAATGGCTTTCTTTAGACCTGGAGTCTGATGTGCTCCTTCACAGCAAGTTTTCTTGGGGACTCAGAAAAGCTAAAAATAGCTCAACATGGAAATATGATCAGGTTAAGCAGTACTAATTTTTCAGGAATACCATAATTGACTATTGACAGCTGTGTAGTGTAGTGAGCAAGAGATCTTAAAAGATCTTTGGAACCTGTGAGTATGAATCAAATTAGAAAAAGACAGCACCAGATGAAAAATAGAACAGTCATCATCAGGGGAAGATGAAAAACATAATGGAAATTTCCATGGAAAAAAATCCAGTGAAAATGGCAGGAGTATAGACAGCTAGACTGAGATAAGGTTGTGCTGACTATGCTGGCAGAAAAAATGCATAGACTAGAAAAATCAAACAAATAACTTTTTTGATTTATTTTTAAGAACTCTGCCCTACCACATTTTGGGGAACACCTTGCAAGAAATCAAATATCTATCAATCAAATATCAAAAATCACTGAAAATCAAGCCTTAAGTGTGTTTGAATAACAGATGGGTTGTCTCAGAACATCCTAAGTTTACTCAGAAATGCGAGTGTAATAGATTACAGCAGCACATCAAGGAGCACGAAAGAAAATTTACCTGGCACAGAAACAAGTTTTTATTACAACAGAGTTATTTGTTATGAAAAACAGCCCTCTCTACTGACAGTATGAATTTACCCTCTCTCCTGAATCCCTGAAGAAAATACCTGTTTGGTATTATATTTATTCTGCTATTACCCTTTGTTTATTATTTATCATGGCACTATGGACCTTCTTCATAATCAGGTCTTGCAGAGAGCACTATGCAAACACAAAATATCAAAAACTAATGTTCCACAGAACTAGCAGATTTTCTAACTCATCTGAGTGGAAAGAGAGAAGTTCTTATCCTCTTTGCACAGTAAGACATGAAAAGGGTGGCCCCACTTTTTTGCTGTGCCACAATATTTCATCCAAAACTGCTGAGCAGTTTTTGCTTTCTAGTCAAACTCCAGTTCATTCCACTTGCTGCAGTCCTGACTCGTCTTCTGCACCAGTCATATCATAATCCTGTTGATATAAAACATTAATGAGCTGTAGCAAGCATGGATTACTTTCTCATTGAGCCTTTCTTTTCTCTGTATCTATTGCAAAGATACTTACCATCTTCACACGACATGTCTATTTTCTCTGCAAAAAAATCCACATATCCAGCTAAAATCTTCCTGTATTTTTCAGGTACCTCTGGTAGCTGTTATACTCATCCAGAAGCACAGTTCCCTGGATGAAAGTTAACCAAAAAAGCACTTGGCCACACTGACTGTCAGCCACATCTGAGTCCTGCAGCTTCTAGGGGCATATTTTAAAGCCAGAAATACCTGGTTTTTAGCATTTGCCATTTTTGACAGAGTATTCACAAAGTGCCTGGCTAGTTAATCGGATTTGTTGCAATAGATCACTTATTGTTGATGAATAGAAGCTTGGTGTATTTGTGTCCCCCAAAGTCCATATAGGCCTGTGCAAGTCTGGTGATTTTGGTCTGCCCCGTATCTCTTCCACCCTTTCTAGGATGTCTCCTCCTCCCCTCCTTGACTTTCATACGTCTCCTTTCTTCTCACAGTATTCATACAATGAAATCCACTAAGGATATTTTGCTGAATTAAAATTCACTTCTCATTAATGTGAATAAAGCTTAAATGAATCATTTATCCTGCAGTATTTACTGACTTACAGATAATAATCTTGCATTACAACTAATAGGTAAAGGTCAGCTTGCATGATTCACTGTTAATTTGTTTTCATTTAAACTAATTTACTTATAATTTGTACGGCATTGGCTCCCTGAGGAAATGCAGCAAAAACTATGACCTGATGACAAGTAGAACCATTAAATTATAACAGAATTATTAATAAAAGAGCCTTTTTATAATTTGTTAAAAATCTTGGGAGATATTAGCAACTTATTTATGTAAGATATGGAAAGTACATCTGTAATATAATTGCATATAAATTAAAAATTTGCCTGGGGAGACTGTACAGTGGTCATAGTTTGAAAATGATTGGCAGATACATTAACACTGAGTGCCCCAGGAGAAAGATAATGAATTCTGGGGTTTGATTTTTTTTTTCTGATTTCCAAGGAGAATGTTAGTGTGTTCTTCCATTTGTGATGCTTGACATTGTCATAACTAGCAGACTTAAAAATGAAGTCACTTACAATGTTGGTCTTGTTAATACCTAACTGGATTATTTTGACTTTCATTTAGCTTAGGAGGCAGAGCTGGAAAAAAAAGTGAATAACAGTCTCAAGAAATATAAGGAAACTTGTTTAAAGTACATGTAGATAAGATATTTTAGGTGTCATTGAATCTTTTATTAGGATATAGCTTCTTCAATTGTTGTCAGGAAAACCAAAGATATGCTTTATTATGCTTTCTAAATGAGATGCCCTAGCTCTTTGGTTTATTTATTGTGACATGAGAAGTAACATATTAATTAAAAAGTCTTGCCAGCCTAGATCTGACCTAGGTGATCTGACTTAGATCAGGCTGTAATCAACTGAAGTCTATAACTCATTTATAGACTTCTGCATGACTGTAGGATGGCAACTCCAGATGCCTAAAAATAGCCAGAAGTGGTAGCTCAAAACACTCTTTTATTTCCCATTTACAAGACACTGACATGTTCGCACTCTGCTCACTCATCAAACTTCTTCGCTTTGTTAAAATATTTTTTCATTGTTAAAAAAGTGATATTTGGACTTATTCTTAGATGTCACATCTTATGATAGTGACAGTTTATGCTCATCTCTAGTTAAAAATAGAGCTACTGATTAACACTGTTCTTACTAATATACAACAGGATGCACTGCAATGTACTGGGAAGAGCAGAAAAAGAACATTTAGAAGACCTGACATCCAATTTCTTGGAACTGACACATGCTGAATGTGCCCTTAATACCTTTTCAAACATGATATACCTGATATCCTATTTTATCATATGCTTATAGAAACCAGTTTAAATTTTATTTCAAAAGCTCTCCTCCAAATTGTACTGTAAGAAATGAGAAGCCTTATTAATCTCTAAATGCTTATCTTGTCCATTTTTTCATATAAACCCTTTAGTGATAGATCCTAAATTTTATTCTAAAATATCATAATACCTAAAGTAATCTACCAACCATTTGAATAATGTTGTAAAGTCTAAATATTTGGAAGATTCCATAAAATATTGCTTATTTAATAAACAGTTAATTAAACATAATTAAATACCTACTCCCTGTTTAACTCAATATGTCATCTCCTTTGAGGAGCAATAGAAAATGCTCAGAGACAAATCTTTAGCCATCCGCACCCAAAATCAGTAGGGGCACTCTGGCAAAATAAGTCCCCCTGAATTTTTTTCTTAATCAAATTAATATTTAATTTGATATCTGAAGTAGATATGGTATTAGGTGATATGACTCTGGAAAGTCTCAATATAATTATAAGCTTTTAATATCCTTATAATCTTTTCCATCTCATGTCTCCCACCTTCTTTGTGAACAATGAATTTCACAGTCTTAATATATTCACTGGAAAATTCAGTACCTTAATTTTATGTTATTAGGTATACAGAAATTTCTACCTTATTATTTTTATTGTCCTTAAGGACTAAATTTTCCAGAGAGGGAACATTTTAAAGATTGCAAACAGTAAAATTATACAAATAGGTTTTATGGAACTACAACTGAAGCTACTAATTTTTGTCAAATCTGCACAGCCATCTACAGCAGGCAGTTTTATGTCTACAGGAAAGACCTACAACAGATATTATTTATGCAAGAAATAATTCAGTTCTGTAAATATTGCTTCTTTTGCTATCTTTTAAATAATTCTGGTTTGATTTTTATCACTTAACCAGTATTCACATTTAATCAACAATAAAAAGTTTCTATTTCTCTAAAATTGTTTTAAAATTAGAGACTATATAAGAAAATTAATTTTATAGAATGAGTTTAGAGTTCACATGCTCTATTTTTATCATTTTGGGTATAAAACTATGGCAATTTTTATCATGTTGCACTTTTCAAATCCATCACTGATGAAGAGTAAATCTTGCTGATCAAAGCAAAAAGAGGGATTTTACTTTGTTTAACAGAGTAAAACCAGGAGAACTTCTGTGACGGTGTTCACAGGGGTTTTCAGGTGACGGAAGAGATGAGAATGTTGACTCCATGTTCAGAAGGTTTGATTTATTATTTTATGATATATATATTACATTATAACTATACCAAAAATAGAAGGAAAAGTTTCATCTCAGAAGGCTAGCTAAGCTAAGAATAGAATAGAAAGAATGAAAATAAAGGTCTGTGGCTCGGACAGAGAGAGAGAGCCAGCTCTCCCATGACTGGTCATTAATTCCAAACATCCACCAGTCATGGACCCACCTGCTGCATTCCAGAGCAGCAGATAATCATTGTTAACATTTTGTTTCTGAGGCCTCTCAGCTTCTCAGAAGGAAAAATCCTAAAGAAGGATTTTTAATGAAAAGGTGTCTGCAACAAACTTCTGTCACGATTTTGTGAATACCTTTAACAATCTGTATATCTCCATTGCCTTGGATTTGGGTGCAGATCACCAGTTTTCATAAATAAAACCATATCATAGATAATTTAGTTATCTAATTCTGAAATAAATGAAGTAAAATGACAAGAAACTCCTAGTGCACTAACTCTAAAGAAGTCAGGCTGGTTCAGTAATTACAGTACATCCCCAGAGATTCTTGTATCAACCTGAAGAGCAGTAGAAGGAGAGAATTAGACACCCAACTGGATAAGATTTCTAAATGAAATACATATTTCAGTCAGTGAAAACTAAAAAGTGTCTATTTATACAATGCTTTTTCAACAGGTTTCTTTGTTAAATTTAGGAATTCACGAGAGTATTCTGTAGCTCTGTAGAAGTATTGGGCTTCAGAAAAAACATTATGTTCAATATGTTCTGTGTTGTTTTTATAGGCTATATAAAAATAAAATTTTAGGAGTTGATATTTAGGAATGTACTATCATTAGTTGCTATATTTAGGTGAGAGGATACTGAAAAAGATGTATCCTTTAGCACACACCAATACCAAGAATCCTCCCTTAATCTGTCACTATATGAGAAAGGTTGGAGGCTAATTCAGGGCTAAGGAAGACTGATACCTTGATTCGAATTGGAGATGACACTAAAAACTTTCAGAATTGTTTGTTGTCTCATACATAGTATTGTGACTGTCATTACTGCATTTTCCTGAAGCAAGGAGCTTCTGTGTCAGCTCTGAAAAACTCAGGTGCCTTCCTGAGTGGTACTGAAGATGAAACAGTGAAGGGTGAGCAGCAGCTCTGCAGAGAAAGAACAGGTCAACAGACTACCATGCCACTGGTTAGAGGGAAAGATCTATCACCAAAATAAAAAGGATTGATGGACTTTGCAGAGAATTATTTGCATTGAAGTATTTACTCTTCTGGATGTTCACTAATGATTATTTTGCCTCATTGCACAGCAAACAGCCTAAAAAATATAAAGCATTTTATATATTCAATTAATAGATTTTCAAGAATTTGATTTTCTTGTTTTCAGTGACTAGTAATGGAGTCATCTTGAAATAATTTTTAAAATTAAAAATGAAAAAAATATCAGGAAGTATCAGCTAAATTAAAAGTAAAGACTGCACAAAATCGGTCCTGAAAGCTGAGAAATACATTGATACTATTGAATTGTGTTTGAAAGATGACCCAAAAGTTAGGAGCACATACCAGCATTGAAAAAGTACCCTGGAATAACTGTTCAGAAGTTTATTACAGCATATTTACAGGACTCATAAATGCCTTTCCAAATACCTTACACCATATGTTTGCTTCATATTGCCTATAAAGCTCAAGTAATTTATAAGTCCGCCACTTCTCCGTAAATTGATGTTATGAGTGGCTTAAATTTGTCTGATGCTGTGGGAAAAAGCCATTGAATTTTATGTTCTCTATTTTCTGGATGAGCACATCTGCCAAAATAGGTTGCTCCAATGAGTTAATAGAGCTTAATGTAGTTTATAGGTTGCCATTGAACACTTCTAATTTTGAGATGGGCTTCACTCAAAAATCAAGGCTACTGAAGAGGAAATGGTTTAAGTAATTTAAATGCTCCTGCAACCTTCAACATTCTCTGATAAGTATTTCTAAGGTAGTCTATTACAGGAGAAAAATTGAATACAGCCAAATGTGTACAATAAATACAGAGAAAAAATATGTAATTCCACTGAAATCAGGTGGCTCCCAGGCTGTGAACTACTCACCAATGCTCAATTAACCAGTCACAAAAAGTGCAGCACCAGGAGCTGAGTAAAACCAGTTCTGGATGTAACAGAGAATGAAGAACAAATATACAAGTGCAAAACATTACATATGGTGATTGTGGATGCGAATTTTGAGGTACTGCACACTTGCAGGTCAATAAGTAAAGCATGACAGTAAATGTCATGCAGGGCAGATCCCGGAGGGATTAGAAAGAAACTGTCAACACAAACACAACATCATCTTCATCCCTATGTCCATGAAGTACATGAATGCCAAAGATGGCCATAGTCCCCCCTCACAGCCTGAAACCATTGATGAATTCTAGAAACTTTGAGCAGATATATCAACTGGCCTGTATAAAATATGTGTTAATATAATGACAACTGGTCTAAAAATAATTATTTTATTAGATTATTAAGAATTAGACCAAAACTAAATTCTTCCTTGGCATTCATAGTCTGCTACTTTGGCTCAAAACAAGAGTCTCACTGGTAGGAATTCAGGCAACCCTTTCTGTAACTTGGGTTCAGCAAACTCACAATGTATTATTACAACACTTTGGACTAGAGAAAGCTCACAATAATAGTTATTTTGTGTGTGTGTGTGCACAAAATAACTATTATTTTCTGTGTCCAGAGAGCCACAGAGCACCACCTGGAAGCTAGGAAAGATTTGAGAGAGGTGCCTTGTATTTCAAATGCATGCTCCACTTCAATGCAGAGCGGGCCCAGGCCATGCTGCATTACTTGGCCTGGGGACCAGGACTCAATCCCTGGATGAGCACAGGAAGAGGATACACTGAGACACAGTGATGGAATCCAAGCTGCCAGTACTGACACGATAACAGAACCCACCTATGTACAGATTCAGATCTTTGTGAATGAATTCACTCCCTATCCTGTCTTCTGACTGTTCCAATTTTAAGTTCACCAGAGAATAGCCTGTACTGCAATATCCTTGGCATGGAGGGATTTTGATAGAGATTGAAACCTCTGAACACTATTGACATGTAAACAAATAATAACAATGGAAAATGACACTCATGAAATCAAATAAAGCAGGTAACATTGGAAATACCACAGCCACATATCAAAATACAAAAATTGTGGTTCAAATCTATTTTTCAACACAATATTTTCATTGTAAAACATTCAATTTGTAAGAAACTGGTATGGAATCTGGGAAAAAAACCCAACAAACCAACCCAGAAATAAAAATCAGACTTCTGTGTTGTGATTCAGTTTCTTGGTATCCTTTTGGGTTTTGTCATAGGAGTGGAATAGATTCCTTTAAAAAAACCCAAAACCTGACTTCTTCAAGGCTTTAAAGAGTAAATTCTACAAAACCCAGAGACTTTATCAGTGTTACTGAATATTTTTTTCATATATTTACATACCCGTTTTTATTTCCCATTTAAGAAGTCTTGTAAATCCAAAACTATTGCTTTCTTCCATGTTCATTCCATATTTTATGCATTTTAATTTTACCAACTGGTTCTTGCTATTTCATGTATCTGAATAATTTTTTATGCATATAAAGAATTGTTGTATATATGTAGTGTAGAGTGACTCATTTTCCATTTATACAAATTGTCCATTCCATTGACAAATATGTTATGCCCAGTAATTTACAGATAAAAGTGTAAATTTTTTGTAAGCAACATTTTTAGGGAATACTCTTTTTAAAGCAACTGCTGTCTAGCTTGTTATATAAGGCAACTAACAATTTTCATCTTCCTTCAGCTTTCCAAGCATTTTTGGTTTTGACAATTGCTTGAAACACAGAGAATTAGATTGCCATTAAAATGCTATTGTAATTGGTCCAAGTCATTCTCTCTTGTGATGAAAACTTGAAAGGAGGCAATCTTTGTAAATTCTTCTTCTGTTAATATCTCCATCATCATTGCTTCTCAGGGAGCTGGATTTAGCTCATTCAAGACACATGAGCTGCAGGCTTTTAAGTCTATATGGAGGTTTCCACCATGTACTTTCTGGAACTGCACTGCAAAACCCCCCCTTTTACATAATTTCTATAAGGATTCCAGGGAAAAGAGAAAGGAAAAAATAAGATAATACAATTGATTGTGGTAATCCATATTTACTCAAATATCTGGGATATTTGCAAATAGCTGTAAAGGAAGAAACCCTTCTTAATTAACTGCTAAAAAGTTAGGAAGATAAGAGATCATTAATGAATATTATTTGTGCTTAAAGTAGGAGTCCAAAATGGAGAGGGGGGGGGGGGGATCATGAGGGGAAAAAGGGGTAAGGTTACTAAAGTATATCAAAGATCATCTTATTGTATTGTAGGAAAGAATGGATGAAAAACTTCAGAAGAACTAAGATGGAAAAACCAAGAATATACTAAGTACTCAAAACAATAAAAATTTTCCAGGAATTGTATAAAAAAATCAAACATATAATTAGATTCTAAAGACAGCTAACCATGATACCTTTTGCTGTCAGAAGGCAAAAAATAGAAGCATCCTTTGATGGCACATCAGTGTTTAGTGCTGAGGGCTGTTTCTTCCAGTAATTCTGGGGTTGGGTTCTTCTCCTTCTTGGCCACTGAAGCCCATCTAGGGGCACCTGGGGTCTCTATGCCAGACTGACCAGTCTTTTTCTATTTAAAGGGTCAACTGGTTTGCTGAGAGCATTTCTCAGACACACACATACACACACACACACATAGAGAGATACACAGACACAGAGAAGACAAAGACAGCACGCGCGACACAGCCAGGCACAGAAAGGGCGCTACATTTAACTGCATCCACATGCAGGACTGATAAAACATCAGCACAGACAGCAACTCCTCCTCTTCAGCTGCTCTGGACTGAAGGTCACTAGTGAAGGCACCCATGCAACATTTTCTAGATTCACAAACACAGCCATGGATCCTCCAAGTATGGCATGTCCCTTCTACCTGTCCACCTTGCCTGCCCAGATCCTGTGTCTCCTACCTGCCCCATGGGCCCCCTACTCGCTGGCCAGCTAACACACGGACTTCCATAATTACAGATCTCCCCCCAGCGCCAGCCTGCCTGGTACCCCTGCAAACCCAGGGCATCCTACTTGTCCTTGGTCCAGCCTGAGGTTTTTGATTCAACCAAACACACACTCAGGCTCACATCAGGTTTGGAGAAGATACAGAAACTTACACAACCAGCATCTGGCCCATGGGCCGAGACTGATGGTCTGTCTCCAGCTGCCAGTGCAGAGCCCCTCACTCACCTCACTCTACCCCAGTTCCTCCAGCAGATCACACTGGGAACAAATGCCATTCCAAACCCAGTGGCCGGGTCAAGACCCCCACCTACTGCAGTCTTTAGCACTGAGACGTTGCTGCCTCCACTTGATGGCAGGGAGCTCATACCGTGAATATCCTAATTCCTCATCTTCTTGTTTCCCCCTTCTTATCAATTACAAAGTCCAGATGATCACCTCCAGAGCTGTACCTGGAGTCTCTTGATGTATCCTCAACTTGTAACTGTAAGTCAATCTATCTTTGGCTCAACCTCTATTATCCCTCATCTATTAGGGATGTTTCTATCTAAAAGTTTTTCTTTTGCTTCCCCCTGACACATCGGCCGTTTATTTACAACACGAACGGGAACAGGGTCACTCTTGATCAGTGTCTCGAACTTTATTTTTCCAGCATCAGTCTCATTGTTACAACAATGCAGCAAAAGATGCTGACAGTTTCCTGACTAGAGTGACAAAGGTGCTTAGCATTACAGCATAACATAAAACAAGCGAAGTCTCAGTTTTAACCAATCACAGAAAGCAAAAGCATAACAACAGAAGTTTTTCTCCAATAACTTGAAGCCTACGTAGCTTTCGACTAAAACAATAGCAGTTTTCTTTTCAACACAATGCTTCGTTCACAGAAGACAGAGCACAAAACCTTATTCATATTTAACTTTCTAAATGTATACTTAAGATATACTTTTTGCAACCTAGAAAAGCAATTCAACATAGGCCTACTGTTTTATTTCTCACATCTCAAAAGCTGCTTCGAACTTTTTCTGCTGGCTTAGCATTTCACTGTCTTTCACTGCTCTCAGGCCTGCCTTGTTCAGAGCTTTCTCAAAAACCCCCCAAACCTATAGACTCCAACATCCCCCTTTAATGTCCCCTTTGCAGTGGAAAGGCCGTTCCTTGGATAACCTTAATGAGGCATCTTCCTCTGATCTTCTGAACCATACCACTTCATACCATGAGCTTCATATCATTATTTTTAAAAGGTGCCTGGAAATATATAATTAAGCATGTCCACTCTTGTAATAAATTCCTTCCATGTATTGGAGAAATCCTCTGAGAAATCATCCAAAAAGGGAGGGAAAAGATGGAACTCGCATATTTTTTAAATATTAGTGACTGTTAAGCCCTGTCCCATTATCACAAATCATCTTCACAAGAGAAAACACAGTTCACAATTTCCTTTTTCTTTGTGCTGTAAAGCATGTGGAAAGAAAGGAGTTAACAGCTCGAATAGTTATATACATAAAAGATATGTGAGACTCTTGCTTCCACAAATGTCATCTGAAATGGAAAGAAAATGACACACAACTTCAGTAACATGCTAAGGGTGAAATATCTTTTATTAAGCTGTCTACAGAATGAAGCATCAGTGAAATGTTTGACAGGGAAGAATATGTGCTAAGCAATGTTGTCTGACTGATTTTTAAGACAAAATGAAAATCTTTTTTTCCAGAGAAAGCTGATGGGAAAATGTTCTCATAAACAAAGATCAGGCCGTGACATTTTATTTGTCCTCTTTTTTCTCCTCCACTTCTTTCCATACACTACAATCATCTTTCTAGAGAAGAATCTTTGAGATTCAGTTTTTCTCTAATTCAAAATAAAGTCTTGCAAAGTAAAATATACTGGCAGGAAATCTACAGTAAGAGTAGTACAAAGACAGCTACTTAAGAGAAAGGAGAACATAATTAGACCATGAGATAATAAAATGGAACTAGTTTGTGAAGATGTCTAAAATTGCACCTCACATTAAAAAAATCTCTTTCTTCTGATGGTGCATCTACTTTTAGCCGCTTTTCTAAAAAGCACTTTTCAATGCTCAGGAGAAGTTGGGATGATGCTTTAATTAAGTTATAGTCATAGAGAGTTACAGTTAAGTTATAGTTAAGTTTAGAATTTGTCATGGTGTAAGGACTTCACTACCATCTTCTTTTAATAATTTTTGTCCCTCATTCAATACTGGTGCATTTTCTATTTTTAATCTCTTGGGGCTTTTGGTCGGAAGCCCTCCTGACAATTATGAAGTTCAGTAGGAGTAATAAACTTTCTGGAAAATTTTCAAGGACTACCGCATCCTAGATTTGATATTTCTTTACAATACTGAAGTGTGATTTTTGGAGATGTGACTTCTGAGTGAACCAGCTTGTGTTAGGATATGCTTGGAGGTTTGCTCCACAACAACATCCATGCAGCTAGATGGGCAGTATGAGCAAAGGAACGTGAAGAGCTCAGACTACATAAAAGTCTGAAACAATGCAGTGGGTATTGTGCCTTAGATAAAACACTATAGAGATGCAGCTACATTACCCTGTTTTTCTGCCCCCTGATTATGCAGCCATACCCACAGCTAATAGATGAAGTTTTTCTTTTTTCCACTTTAGTTTACCACCTTGATGTTATATTAAACTGTGTTCATTTTTGCTGAAGTTTTTTTGAAGGTAGGTGTCTCTAAAATCAATATTCAGCCATAGTGAATGATTGTATGAAGGTCAGTAGCTGTGAGCACTAAGCCCTGATACAGTCAAAGCAATTTTAGCAGGATTCCATTTAACAATGAAATCCATTTACTTATTTCAAACCTACTGTTATATAGTCCATAGGCAATTTTATTTATGCATTCCCACAGGGTTGTTATCCCAAACACACTGCATGGTAACACAAACTATGTGAAAACAAATGCTGATGAAAGTCACGAGAAAATCAAGATAAATTACCTGTGACCCACTCATATTTCTGATTCTTATTAGACATAGCACACAAAACTCACCAACACTCCAGATGCAAGTATGGCTTTAGTCAGGGTTTTAGCTATAGAAGAAAGAATCTATTCTCAAATTGCAAAATCATCAGAAACATATTTAATTTGTTGTTCACACCAGTATGTTTTACTCGTTCATAAATTTTTAAAATGTCACTTTTTGTAATAAATTTAGTATTTTGAATATCAAGGAAAAGTTTCATGTATGTTCTTTAGTATCTAAAACTACTTCCAGTGTCAATAATATGTTCTAGAAATACTGGTAAAGAGATGGAGATAAGTGAGTGGCAGCTAGGAGAAATAAGTACAAGTCATTCATGCTTTTGAGATTCCTTAAGAGTCTGTTCTGTGGGCCTCACATATTTCTCCATCCTCACCAGGAACCAAGGCGGTTCAGATGTTAGTAGGAGCTGTGGGTAGGTATGTGCCAAACAAATTGTGAATAATGCAAGTAGAAAGATGTTGTCATTCTCAAGCTTTCACTGTTCATTGTTTTTTTTCCTACCCACTTGTTTTCTCACATAGTGAAATCCTTGCATGAGTGTAATTAAATATAAAAGTATAAGGTGTGCTAAATGATGTTTTTGGTGGCTAATATTTTTTCACCTAATCTATTCTGGAAAGCAAGTATCTAATCTAAACTATACATTCTGAAGTTACTGGTAGGACATCAGAAGAAAGCTTTCATTAGCTAATTTAAATTATACTGTCCATTTTAATCTGGGAAGAGTAAATTCATGACTTTTCTTTGTGTTAATGAGATCAACACTACTCAGGTAGTGTCTGGGCATGTATTTTCTTCACAGTGAAAACAGCAAAAAGTATAAAATCTAAGCATAGTACAATCACACACAATAGCTTTCTTGATTGCACTGTTTCGTCTAGATTTTTAAATGGAAATGACAGTCATAGATGTACAATAATAGCAATCAAAATATTTTTTGTGTCATATACAAAAAAATCAAAGCAATTCAACTTGCAATTTTGTGGTTTTGTTGTTTTTTTTAATTTTGTCTTCTTTTCATATTTACCAGTTTTCTACTTTGCAATACCCACTGACAGTTTACGTGTTTATTTGTTTTGTGTTTATTGTTGTCATTTTAACATGCACAAGGACACAAAAAATACAAAAAAACTTTCAATCACAAATTATATTGCCTTTTTTTAAGAAAGCACACAGAATTTCAATAGTTATTTGAGTATTTCTGTATTTTGATAAAGTGCAGGTGTAGTTACAACCTTTAAAGCTCTGTTCCATCTTCAAAACATAGTACCTTGCTATTATACATTAAAGAAATATAGAGCATAACAGTAATAGCAGGAGTCATGTTATTTGTATGCGTGCCAATGATCAATACAATATTGATGTTCAAGGTGTCTTTTGTTCAAATTTTCTAGGAGCTTGTTCTACCAATACTTTCTCTGATTAAAATTAAATACAAGGAAGCCAAATCTGAATCTTTCCTGTTTTCTAGCATTTATCAAGTTGGAAGATGTAAAGACAAGCAAGCAGTTCATAACAGACTGCAATATTGCTACAATATTACTAGAAATTAAATAGTGTGTCATTACTGTAACATGAAAGGAATTCTGAGACTCATGCATAGTATCTGGGATTTTTTTCTCAAACCCCATATCTACTAATTTCTCTACTCTGTATTTTGTTCATTGAATAAGACATTTTAATTTTTTTCTAACATTTTTTTAAATACTGCAAAGATATTTTTGCCATTAGTGTGCCTATTTGTCTGTTCTCTCAAATTACTTAGTCACTTATTCACAAGACCAGACTGGAAAAGAGAGGAAAAAAAATATTTTAAAAAGTCTGGAAAAGAAGTCTTTCTGAGAAGGAAAGACTTGTAACCAAATATATATTAAATTCTCCACATTACGTTTATATCTATTCTATGATATTAAATTAATGAAGTTCAAGGTGAACAGTACTTTACATTCTTATTCTTAATGCTGAAAAGTAGAATTCTAAGTAGAATTTTATTGAGCTGGAAAACAAATATTGAACCTGCAGATTGCTCAAACTTTTTTTATTGGAAAGATGCCTTTCCTGCTGTCTGTCCATCTGATGTACCAGCTGTGCAGTCACCATTCATGGTCTATGAGCCTTAGTGCAGCAATGCCAGGAGCGCAGAGAAGTTGTTGTGATTTTAGATTGTGTCATGTCAGGACAGCCCACTCTGATTGTCATCTTTCCAGTTGTCATCTCTGCTTGTTGTATTCCAAGTAATTCCAATAATCTTCTTTCAAAATAGAACCACTAATAGAACATAAGTTCACACAATAAGAAATGGGGTTTGATTTAGGGGTTTGTTTGCTTCTTTAAGCTCATTGCTTGGAGACAGAAAGGGGCATGTTTTCACCTATAATATATCTATGTTCAGCATCAGTCTTTTCATGTTTATTCTTTTAGCCATCCTTTTGAAGTCAGTCTGTTGGGGATTCTTTAGTTAGGTGCTTTGTTTTAATATTAGTATCCTGAAAATAACATGAAGACGAAAATGAAGGCAGTATTTCTCCAAGAGCAAGTAAACAGGATCAATTGTGTTCTATCCACATTCACAATAAAGAAGAAAACCAGTATTTTTACCAGGACAATATAGAAAAAAGGAAAGGTGACTTCTTTGATGCAGCTGCAATAGCCGATAGAAAGCAGGTCAGAGGAGGACAGAAAAAGATATTGCTTGATTAAAAATAAAATTAAGGGAAACATAGCTAATATGTCAATGTACTTGGACTATATATGGGCATTTAGCCAAGGACTTAAATGAAGGATGTTATCAAGGGAGAAAAATATAGCTCCAAATCACAATTCATTTTTGTTCCCAAATTATGCGGGCAGAAAAATACCAATCAAGTTAAAAAACAAGAAGGAATTTTCTCATGGCACCCTACATTCAGTGTAGTATGTTTCCACCTGAGGCCAAAAAAGAAACACCAGTGTCCAATATGAGGAAGAAAGAAAGGGAAAACTTTGTCTCTGATCTGTTCATCTTGCTGACAACACAAAAAGTAATTACAGTAATGCTGGGTAACCTGTGCAAAGGGCTGTGTGGAAGCATTTCAAATGAGTGTGAGAAAGAGGGTGCAGAAATTGAATTTACATAGCATATGCATTGTTACATAATGTAACATCATTCCATCAGGGATTATAACTGAGAAACTTTAGAAAGATGGTACCTTAACTGTATTTACACATAGAGTAGTAGACATCCTCTCCCCGGACTTAGATACCACTGCTACCTCATCCCCTCATTATGGAAAAGAACATCACCAAAAGCACATCAGCTTTTATTAAAAGACTTCATTCCTAACTCACAGCAGTGTCACCATTTAGGAAAAATCACAGCAGTCTCACATTTCTAAGAACTAACTTTCCTAATGGTAAAAGTGATCTGAGGCTTGAGGATATGTATTTTAATTTCCCTCACGTCACATCACTTGTTTCATTCACAAATAACTGTCATGGGCAGGTGCATTTGTGAGCCTTTGGGGGCTGACATGATGCAAGACTACTTCACTGGACTCAAAGTAGCTTTGAACACTCTTGCTATAAAATGGGAACTCCATATCACTGAATTCCTAAACAAGTGGAATGAATAAGTCAAGGCAGAACATTGCCAAAAGTGGTTTTGCTATTTTATTCAGTTAGCACTTTTACTTCATCCAGAACTCTCCACAACTCTGTATTTTGCTTTTTGGAAATATTTCACTTCTTCTCATGTTGTTGGAAAACCTTTTTTTTTTCTTTTCTCCTCTTGTGTTGGGTAACATTCTGGACTCTCACCCAGGACATATAAACAAAACATTGGTGAGAGCGTGACACACTCAACATAACATCAAAATTCCCACAGTTTAACCCCAGCTGCCAGCTTAGCACACAGCTGTTTGCTCACTTTCCCCTTGTTGTATGGGAGACAGGATCAGAAGGGTGAAAAGAAAAGGGCTCCTGGTTTGATATAAAGAGTTTAACAGGTAAAGCAGAAGCTGTGCATGCAAGCAAAGCAACACAAGGGATTCATTCACCACTTCCCATGGGCAGGCAGGTGTTCAGCCATCCCCAGGAAAGCAGAGGTCCATCACGGGTAATGGTGACTGGAGCAGACAAACACCATCCCTCCAAATATCGCCCTCTCCCTTCTCCTTCCCTTGGCTCTATGTGCTGAGCACAGCACCACATGGTCTGGGACATCCCTGTGGTCAGCTGGGGTCAGCTGTCCTGGCTGTGTCTCCTCAGAACTCTTTGGGCACCCCCAGCCTCCTCACTGGTGGGGTGGGTGAGAGGTGGAGAAGGCCTTGACTCTGGGTAAGCTCTGCTCAGCAACAGCTGAAACACCCCTGTGTTATCAGCACTGTTTTTGTCACAAATCCAAAACACAGCTCTATACCAGCTACTGTGAAGAAAATTAACTCATATGAGTGATTTTATATGACTACAAGGAGATTGGCGTATTTCTGGAATTACTGTTCAGAGGCTTTCCTAGCTGTGATAGGATCAGTATTTTGTTTCAAATCTTAAATACTGTCAGCAAGAACATAGCAAAAAAGGGCTACATCCTCAGCCTGTGTAAACTGGCATAGTACCATAGAAATCCATTACAATTGTACTGGCTTGATAAGCAGATAGTGCAAGCATTGACTAACACACTTTATTCTGGACAAAAATTGTGAAATAAACAACAAAATTAATTTTGGACCACGATAATCTTCTAGAAATCAAAAGAAAATAAATCAGGTGAAATTAAGTAATGCAAATAATTCTATTCCATGTAAAAGAGATTTTTTAATGAAAGCAAAATATGCAAATAATAAACAATACAAAGGAAAAAATTATAACACAAAATCACCTTAATACAAGAAAATACATGCCAAAAATCCTGATATGCAGCTTGTACACTACATTTGTGAAGTAAGGTCCAAGTTAATAAAAAGAATATCACAGTTCTGAGGAAACCTTCCAGGTCTTACACTTCCTCAGTGGATCTGAATAAAATAGCTATCTACTGCTGGGAGAATTCTCTTTCTAGCAATGTTACTTACCCCACAAGGATCTCTGCAGGTCCCAGGGCTGATGTTTCTACTGAAGGCTCTCTATCTCTGTTGAGTGTTTAGTTCTGGGAGAGACATAGTTCCTTAGGGAATTCATCCTTGCCTCAGAGATTGTATCCTTAAGGAAATGAAGACAATTTGAAATAATTTTTTGTTCCAAGAAAAACTCCACTATAAAAACAAAATGATCTTTTATGCTCAAATTAAAAGTTAAAGAAACAGAAAAAGATTTAAAATAAAAAAAAAAATTATTCACATTATGGCTGCACCTACTCTCACTTGAATTGAAGCTAATCAGTTTATTTCTGGAAACAAAGTCAGCTAATTCCCAGGAGGATTGTCATAACCCATAGTGTCAATTCCAGGCCTTCAGACCAAAGCCATTCTTCAACTATTTCTCCATAAAGAGGGTAATTTTTTACCTGCCCTTCTCTCAAATTCTTCCATGGCAAAATACCCTCTTAGCAGCTTTCTGCTACTTCCTAACCTGAGAAATGATTCTGTACATTCAACTCAATATGCACTGCTGTCTTTGGCACAGCCCTGGCTGCTGGGCAGACTCAGCTAGAACCAACATCTACCTGGGTACAGGAAATCCCTCACTGGATAGAATTGAAACAGACTCACTGTTTGACTGGAATGGTAAAGAAACCATTTACCTACAATGAGCAAAGTTCTCTTTTCTTACTAAGAAGAGAGTATCTGTTTTCTGGAATGGCTGAAGTGATATTTTATACACTGAAATTCATATAATATCCAATCTCAACACTGTTTTCCTTCATACAAAGATAGCAGCAATGAAAGTAAGGTAGAATTAACCTTCAGTAGAAACTAGGTGTTACAACAGTTTGGAATAAGAGTTATTCCAAGTCCCAGCTGCTTCCCTCCTAGTTTCATGTACAGCATCAAAATTTTTCACAATGCTTAGTGCCTTCCAGCTTGCTGTTTTGAATTCCAAGGCGTGCTGCCTTCAGATGTCCCGAGGAGAGGGAAGAGAAAAAAGAAGAAATTAACAAGCAAACAAAACCCTTAAAAAAAAAAACCAAAACAAGCAGAGAAGTATAGTGAGATAGCTGGAAGAGGAGGAGTCAAAGGCTCAGGAGTCTACTGTTCCTGACTACATTACATGGATATTAATATAGGTGGCATAAATGAGCTCTTGAGCAGAAGCTACCTCCTGTGCCAGCCCTACAAACAGCAAGGTATCATGCAAAAGGTGGTTACCACCCTTCACTGATGTCCTCATCCACAAGAGTTAGTTTAGCATCAAAGTCAGAGAGTAAACTGTAGGTTGTGAAATTGTCTCACATAGGTTTTAGGTAAGAAGGGAAGTGACTGTAGTGATAAAAAAGGCAAGATTTGAGATAATCCCACTTGTGTGTTTGGCTCAAACATACTCCTGCCTCTCTTCTCCTAAAACATGGACATGATCTCCTTCATCACTCTATAGAGAAAATGACTACTTCTATTCAGAGACTCTGTGTTAAATGCTTCTTTTTTTTGTTAATTTAGGATAATTGTCTTAGAAGGCAGATGTCAGATTAATCTGAATCAGCCGTGGGATAAATGGACATTGCATGTTAATCCTATGCCACTTTGACTATGTGGTGAAACTTGCATCCACTGTACCATAGCTCCATAAAATATTCTCTGGATGAGAACCCCAGCTGGTCTTACTGAGTTCCCAAAATGATGGCATACCCTGCAATGAAACAATGATGTAACCAAGAGAGCTGTTTGCCATTCAGTTTAAAAACATGAATAAACAGCCTTCAGTCCCTCCTTCATGTTGCCCAAAATGTGTGTTTTGTGACACTTGCAATTAAACTGTCTCCAGTGTACCTTTTAGAGCAGGAAAATATCATAGAAATGGCACATCATGTCACAATATCATTATACCTAAAAGCTGCAGAGAAAGGACAGTCTTTTTCTAGCACAGATACAGGAACAGTAATTATTGAGTCAAGTCTTTTATTAGCAATCCAGGGCTTCTTCACTGTAATTATTGTATCTTTTATTTTTTTGAAGACCACGATAATGCAGCCCTCTGGCAGTCAGCTCATTAAACTTGTGCCTATTATTTCTCACAATACAGTGTTTCACTACACTAATTTTGTTATTTATATGAAAGAAAATTATACATATGACAATGTGGAATAAGAAAGAGAAGTAAAGAATTCCTGAGTCCCTCACGTTTTTATTCCAAAAGCAATACCTTTTTTACAATGCAAGCAATACACAATTTCCAAAATGCATTGTGTTTTTCCCCAGCAGCATCTAAGAATTATGCTGTGTTTTTTGTCACAGATCTGCATATATGTGTATTGCTATCCAAATAACACAAACTAAACTAAATCAAACAAGCAAGCAAAATCCCAAGACAAAACAAAGCCAACAAAACACAAAAAAAAAAACCCAAACAGACAAACAAAAAAACTGAACCTAAAACTACAAAAGGATAATTGCAATTCAGTAGTTTCATATGTTCCATGTCAGCCTGACACAGCAAGGCAGTGAATTTTCAGGAATTCACAGCGCATCATGAAAAAGAACTGAGTCCCTAATAACTTTTAAAGATTTTCATCTGCTATGCAAGAAGCAGTCTGAAAGTGCAATCCAGCCATCTGAAATAAGGCTTCTGATGGGAGGATTACTGCTGAATTAGTTTCACAGTGACATTTTTCTGTAAACTATACCATATTGCTTACAGCCCCTTCTCCTCCTCCAGAAGAAGGAGGCCTTGACAGAAACAACAAGGAAGCAATGAGATTTCTAAAACTAATCCCACTCCTACCTAATTGATAAATTTCTACAGGGGAGGGTTATCACAAGTGCTGATCTATCTTCTCTCAGGTCTGAAACTTGTAAAATTTTGACCAGTGTGACTTAAAGACTTTTTATGACCGCTTTTGACATGCATTGAGATAATTCCCACTACCTCAAATGAGGAGCACCATGAGCAATGTGACATCCTTTAAGCTTTTACAGACTCCAGAAAGAAAGCAATAGACCACACTGTTCTGATCCCAGCCCCAGAAGTGGCTGTTGTTGGTCCATAAAGAAAAATACCACTTTGCTCCTCTATTTGACCCAGTGTATCACTAGTTTCATTCCCATCTCAATGAATCAGTCCAGATAACAGTGTAAGAATGCAAGGGTGAGTGTTAAAGAGCAATATTTTTAGGACACCTTGTAGAGATGAAATGTCCCAAAGAACAACCCTTATAAGTCTGCTTGCTCAGAGGCAGAGAGCAAAGGATAAGGAGCAATCCTATTGTGTGAATTTGTCATATTCAGTGTCACAAATATATAATGTCAAATTCTGGTTTTAGGTATATTAATAGCAAATCTTAATCACTAAATAGGGAATTGGGAGACAGGTTTTTCCTTCCACAGAAAAACACTGAAAAACCATGCTTGTCATAGAATAATAGTAATGTTAATGTGAGTTCATCCGAATTTGAATAGATATCACATCTCAAAGAATTGAGGGAATTTTTCTCAGTAACTGAGCACACTGACATTAGAGAAGTATAATTGATAACACAGTGAATATTGGCATCAAAAAATGACAACAGCTTAACTATGTGAATCATTTTTAGAGCTACAAAGCTAAAACTGCAAAAAATACTATGTGTGATATTGGTTTTTTGATTTTTTTCTCCATGTTAGGGGTGACATACAATCAACTTCTTCAACTGTTTAAGATGAAAATTACATTTCACATGTTTCTCAGATAAATACATGCAAGTTTCGCAGCTTATCCTAGACCATTAATCAATATATATTCTAAATATTTAAATTTATTATTTACAGAACTCAGAAATAAAACATATTGTCTCATTTCCTCCATGTTGGAATCCTTAGGTAAAAAAAGAATGTTGAGAAAGTGTTTGGTTTCTCCTTTTTCCTATTCTTACATAAAAGCTGTGCTTTTAGCTTCAAAAAACCTTTGGGATTTAGTTATAGCAGGAAAACCACATGCCTCCTAATGTGTTTTGTTGTTTTAATCTACTATCTTCAATAGAAAATGAATAAGACGTATTCATTTAAAAAAAGCACACATAAAAATAGTCTATTCAAAATTTTATATTTATGTACATTTGAATCTGTAGCAAAACAGAATATGAAGGAAAAGAGTGACTTTTTAAGGATGTGTGGTCCATCAAATATTAACATTTACTGGGTGAAATAATTGACAAATATTCATGTTGGCCATTGAGGAAATGGGCTTCTAGATAAGGACAATGCAATTCTTTGTGACAGCACAAAAGTCCTGCTCTGAAGAAATTTTTTTTCCTTGAATTTAAAACTTCATTAAATAAGTATTTCAATACACTGTAAAATTATTTCAAGTTATTAGAATTTAGCACTAAGGTGTTGATAAATGGCCTTTTAAAATTTCCATTATAAACCCCCATTTTTTGTTTCCTTCATCCTTTTGAACAAATTATTAAATTTATTATGATTTAAAACGTGTTAAAACCTTAGCATAATATCAAACATACCTTTAGTCCAATAACAATATTATGAGAAATCCTCTAATTTATAACCTTGTTATAAATTATAACTCTAATTATAACCCTGAAAACACCTAATAGCTAATATTTTGCTTTCATCTCATTTATATAGTAGAGTTTGAATTGAATGTGTAAATAGTTCACAAT
Organism: Calcarius lapponicus; assembly: GCA_039654755.1. Taxonomy (NCBI): domain Eukaryota; kingdom Metazoa; phylum Chordata; class Aves; order Passeriformes; family Fringillidae; genus Calcarius; species Calcarius lapponicus. The sequence goes on along the minus strand of CM077463.1, from coordinate 30,400,437 downwards.
GAAATTAACATTACTCCAAGATGTGAAATGCCTTGGTGAAGAAAAGCTGAAAAGGTAAAAAATACTTGCTTGTGGGATCCATTCTGACAGTGGGCAGGGCTGCAAGCACAGCATTGAGATTTGTATGACTGCCTTGTCTATCAGTCACATTTAAAGGCTTAGAAAGACCCTATTAAGTGATTAAACCAAGCTATGCATGTCTTAATATTATTCCTATAATAGATGCTAATATTTTGTAGCCTGCATTAATGCAGAGGAGAAAGAGGAAGGAGAAGCAAGGAGATCCCATTAGAGAAATTGCCAGAGAACTGTGAAACATGCACAGAACAAGTCAGGGAGATAGGCTGATCAAGTTTACATACAAATTGCAAGAGCTATTGCACAAAAAATGCATAGCTTCCCCACTGTGCTCCAAAACCTCAGTCCAGGCTCACTTTCTTCTGATAGAATGGAAATGGAATTTTGAAGCCTGCATGACAGCAAAAGTATTTCTATTTTCTAAAAATCTTTTCCTCTGATCCTTTGTTATACAAGTTTAGAAGATTCTTCATTTTTGTTATATTCCTTTAAAAAGTTCCCCCTCCTTCTTTTAAAACATCTCATTTTGAAAGTTCTGTGATTTTCAGAATACTTTTAGTATAATATGTATATGTTTGTGTGTTATATTGAGATCTTGGTAGGAAAGATGGACCCTCTTGCCCTGGCTCTAGTTTTCCTTACCACTTTCAAGATTATGAAGCTCAGAAAGATGTGCTGCTAAAACAGCATCAGATGGTTTTCCTACCTGCCCAACATCAGGTCAAATCCTGCTACTCAAAATAAACCTGGCTGGAACTTTTAACCACCAGAGGCTCATGGAGATGATTTTTATGGTGGTCCTGGGATCCCAGCCTGCATATGGAAAATACAGAACTCATACAAAATTCATGAATGTGTTCCCAAGTGTTTCAGTACACAAGGAATTAAATAATGTGTTTATTTTTTGTAAATATCTTCATACTCATATACACATATCAATAATAAAAGCAAGAAAAACTATAATTGTGGATTACTGTGGTTTTCTATATTATTAGTAGCTTGAGCAACATGAGAAACTAAGCGTGTTGGTGGCTTCAATTTTAGTGATGTGTTTACAGTTAGAGAAAAAGTCTGATCAATATCTGAAGATAAATATCAAAACACACCAAGAGTAAAAGTAATCTTGCTGAAAGCTGTGTGCTGGACCTGAATAACCTTTTGTTCTGCGTCTGTTTCTGATATTGATAACTCTTTATGTATGAAGTCTGATGACTTCAAAACAACAACAACCAAAAATACAAGACAATCCAATATTTCCAGAGAAACTATGTGTGTGGGAATTACAGATAGGAAAGAAGCACACAAAAAGTTGTGTGTATGTCAGGACTGTAATTTCCACCTTTGCTAAAATATTACCTATGTTTAAATACCTTGATATTTTTAAGTAATTTAGCCCTTTGCAAGTCCTTTTTCACTACAGATTTGTTATAACTATTTTCATAGTTCACATTATTTTTCATGGTTTCCCTCTTTTTTTTTTTTTAGAATATGTCAATAAAACTAGAAAACTAAGTCATAAGTCTGAATTTTAGGGCACCAAATTTCATACTAGCAAATGGCTAATTTCAGTTGCCAAGCAACTTTTCAGGAGCATTATAGCAAGGAAGAAATTAAAGAAATTGCTCTGAAATAAAAATCAGCCACAATATAAATAAGGTTCAAGTAATAGTAAATAAATAAGGTTCAAGTAATAGTGTATTTGGCAGGAGATTTATTGATTAAAGATAAGACCTACATCTGCACAAAACATTCAAGGTCTACAGCTCAGCTGGCCATCTTGCTATCATGTGGATTAAGTATTTCCCCCAAAACTGAGGTGTCATCCAGAGCTTAGCCTGAGCTAGTGACTATTCCTCAAAAGACTAACCTCTTCTGGGGAATAAGGGAATTTTATAGGATAAACCTACACAAGACTATGCCAGTTGGCTTCAGGATAAAAAAAGTATCATAGCACTACTTAGTTTATGGGCATAAAAGGAGTCACAGGGTTACAGCTGTCTTTGGACATCATTTGCTTCTCTTCTGGTGTCACAAACCTTCCCTAGACTTGGGAGGAGAAAGTTGATTAATTAAAAATCTATCAAATGTATCTGAAAGCTCTGTATATATCTTGATGTTTTGCATCTACTGCTTCCTATCTGTCTCTTGCTGATGCAATCTTCTTTATATTTTTTGTCCAAAGTAATCTCTTATTACTTCTTCATAATCTGCAAATTTAAATTTCTTATCTATTTTCCTATTTTTTCCCTTTTCCTTTATTAATTTCTCAATGTATTTTATAATTTTATTGGAGGATACTAGCAGATCATTGAAGCATATACAAACACTTAAAAGACAGACTAACATATAGGAAAATTGAAATCATCACAGTGCAAAACCAATAATGTGCTCTACATACCTGGCATTTCTTAGATATTTTTTCAAATTTTAGGGACTGAAATGTCTGTTGACTTTTGTTCACCAAGTTCTCAAGATATTCTCCATTCCTTACATATACACACTTTTCTTATTTTTAGAAGGAAAAGTACCTAGCTTCATCAAGAACCCATCATTCAGAATTCCTGTCAGGATATCACTAATAGCTTTATAATACTGGAATTTCAATTAACATATGCAGCACTTACATTAAATCCAGTAGTTTCTTTCCTAAATGTAGTAATCTATGGGGTTTTGAGTAAAAATGCTAGATATACCAATTGGATATATCTAGTTCAAGAAATAATTGAAGATTCAGAACTGAATGGCTTATAATGTTGCATTTACACTTTGATATTTAATACACAGAAAAGATAGAATTACAGGTTTGCCAAGGAAAACAATTAACACACTGATGGGTATCTCTGACGTCATATTTCAGAAGACACATAACTGCTAATACTGTCTGTGACTTTCCCCCCACACGTTTTAGCTTTTTTTGAGCATTTTGATTTTAAAAAGTCTGGGGCCTGGAATAGGGATCCAGATGACTTTCCTAGACACAGTGATTGTTATCCCGTTATCTTCAGCAGATAATTTACACTAGGACTGGAAATGACTGGCTAGAAGAAGGACAAAGTAAAATGAAATAACAGAGCATGAGCAAAATTTAGTGGAAAGAAGACAATGCTGTAAATATTTTAATTTCAGATTTATGTTTGAATGCAAACTTGTGATATCCCTTTTAAGGTGTTGAATAATTTTTAATTATTGCTCTCTAGGTTTGTTTTTTTCACTAATTTTAGTAAGAAGTTGCCAAGCAACTGTCTCTGACCTTAGAATCATAAATCAGCTCTTATTAGTCATAGCATCCAGTCTATTTACAGTAAATCTATAGCAAGAATTTGGCTTTTGTCTTGTAGTGTATAAAAGTTTTGTAAAACCTATGTAATTTTTTTTTCAATACACAATATAATAGGCAAAGATCTGACTGTACCAGACTACTGGGAGCCTTGTAGAAGACCTTCAAGGAGTAAGGGAATTTAAATAGGCCAGGTATAATCTATTGAATCATGTCCATTCGAGCTTGAAAATCCCCTGTGACTTATATAACCTGCATTGATAATATCTTTGGAAAGGTAAACTGTACGCTGACGAAGGGGGTGGGATGTAGTGATTCTGACAGGTTGACAACTGAACATTTCACTGTGTTGTGCTGTGTCCAGCCTGGCCCTCAGGCTGCCTTATGTTGCACAAATCCTTGGCTGCAGGACAAGGTCAGGAAGTTCACTTGAACAGAGGAGTCTGAAACCATCACTCACTTGGAAGCTGCATTATGCTGCCTCTGTGGCCTTGTCTATGCAACAGTGCAGCCAGTTCTTATGTATATTTTTTGTCAGTATAAATTATTGATAGACTTGTTTTACTGTAAGAAAATCATGTAATAGATAAATAACCAGGAAGGAGGAACTTTGCTCCCCATGCAGGTCTACCATGGGAAGGTCTGTCTAGGGCCTGTCTGACAATGCATGAAAGCAAAGTTCCTGTCATGTGAAGGGATGTAAAATTTACTTGTTATCTGTCTTATTCTTTGTTCTAGCTTTTTATGACAACTATTTAATTTGGCCATCTGTTGGGTTTTTCTTATTCAGATCCAGAAAGAAGCCTGTACCTCCCATTCTTGTTCAAAACAACCTCCAAATAAATTAAATCATGTGTGAAAAAAAAAGTTTGACCTATAGAAAGAGATCTAAACACAATATTGTACAAATGTTACTGTTACTGTATTTTTATTAGCTGTAAGAGTCATGGGAAATCAGTTTACATCCTGAGAAAGGGCAGTTTTGTCTCAAACTTACTAAATATTTTCTCAGTTTGACAGTCAGCCAAGCTGGAGACAACTTACCTCTGTAGGACTCAAACATATAGGAAGATTCACAGTTTGGAAGCCCTGTCTCCAGTGAGATAAATTACTAACATTCAAAAAAACCTTCAAGCCTTGATAATCAGATAAGAACTCAGCTGGCAAGGTTCAGGACTGAGCCCTTCAATAGTGGAAACAAACTGGGATAGTGATAGTCTTGCCAGTGACACAGAATATCAGATAAGGAAATGGAAATCAAGTAAATCCTGACATCATGCTCCTTTAAAGATATTTGTGACATTATTGGATATTTGTCTAGAAGAAAAAAGCTCTGAATATAATGACAGAATATATTTAACAAAATAATATATATTTTTAAAAAAGCTGTCCCAGCATATATCTAATGATACAGGGAACATAGCACAGTAAAAGTATGTTGTCATTTTTTTCCGGTGAAATGTTGACAGACTTGGCTATAGTGTTTCCAGAAAAAAAAATTAGTCTGATCTACATGGTTGCATTAGTAAGGCTTAGACCTGGAACTCAGTTCTTTCTGACCTTCAGGGTATCTCATTTACCACAGTATTTACTGCATGATATAGAAATATGGGAGTCCTTGAATAAATGGGAGACAAAGGAACCCCTGTGGGCATTTCAGAGCTCTGAAATGTTGGCTGTGTGGAATGAATTTGTTTTACTTGTCAAGGCTTGCCTTTGTGTTATTGAATCTTCTATCTTGTTACCAAGCTTTAAATAACTAAGAAATACAGCATGTCAATGTATGAATCCAATAAAATAATTTTTCTGTGTTATTTTATTCAAACATACTGAGTTAGGGCTTTTTAAACAAGAATTCTCTTTATGCAATGGGTAGAGACAGAAAAACAAGTTTGTCCTGTGTAAAACATTATGCATTTATTGACAAAATTTTATCACTACAGGCTCAATATTTTACCTGTCAAAAGCACTCGCAGAGAAAGAAACAGAACTGGTTACAGGCTACAAGTTAGTAAGTACTCTCTTTGCTGTGTCTCAAGACAAACATTCTATCATTGTAAAATTCAATAGATTCAATTTATGGATGGCCGCACTTTTTCAATAAATTGCAGTTCTTGAATGTAGCTATAAAATTTCAAAATAGATGAAGGACATGTTGTTCCAAATGAAGTGCATGTAAGCACACAGTTGAACTTGCCTGAGGAAAGAGTTCTTAAATATTATCCTAGTCTTGATTTTCATAAGTTCAAAATCATGAATAGACTGTTGGCTTTGCCTGACTTCACAAAATAGAGGACCATTAATACCAGTGTGACCAGTGGCCTTTGGCTGCTTGCTGCTCAGACACTGCACTGCCATTGCTGTGACTGCAGCTATTCAATCATTGCATCAGCAGGAAAGGGATGAAGATAAGATGTCTGAGGCTAATCTATAAACTAGAAATAGGACTTAAAATTTTCAGCTGAACTGAATGTTTTCTGTTGTTTCTATTCAACTGATGCTTCGTGCCAGGCTCTAAACAAGCCCAAGTAAAGGAATCCTTGAACATGCACAGTCTATATCCTGTAAGTCTATATCATTATTTGTAAAACTATAAATGTATTATTTTTCAAAACACAGATATCTATAAAGTTCATGTTGCATCTATATTTTTCAGCTTTTTGAAGCTCACATTTTCTCCTGTTTAAAGTCAGTATTTTCTATAAACTAATTGCCAAGTTCAAAATTATATGGCATTTCTTACAGTAATTTTGGTGAGTAGTACATAAAAATACAGTTTAAAGAGGTTTTTTTCAACTAATGGAGAAAATGGGTTACTCTTTGAGTTTCAGAACTACTTAAACCATGGCATTCCTTGTATGAATATGTTCATTGGTAAATTGTGGTATAGAGGTCTTCTGGCTACAGAGATAACGAATGGGTAAATAGAGAATTTATTTTAAGATTAAGTCACATTCTTAATATTTGAATTTCACTGGTTCTAGAGATTAATATTTCTTTAAAGTTTTGTTAGTTTATTGAAGAATTTCTTTAGAGAAGCAAATCATGGAACTTTCTTTACAGCCTATAGCAAACTTTGTGTATTTAAGAATGTATTTGTAATCACTGAAAACCAGAGCTCAGATATCTTGTTCCAGCATAGCTGTTTTGCGAAGCTGACAGCAGGCCTAGAAGATGACAATTCCAGACTTAGACACTGCCTGTCCTAGGAGACCTGTCAAACTTGAAAATGAAAATGTAGCTTTACTGAAGCAGGAAGTGTGCTTTATTTTGAAGGTCATGTAAATTTAATGCTCTCAAACATAAAAGGTATACAACAATAATTGGACTTGTAGGAGATTAATGAAAGGATTATTTGCTTTCCTGCCTGATTCCATTTGTGAATACACATACTTGGTATCTTCACACTCCCACCTAAGCCTGTATTTCATTACTTTCTATGCTACAGCCAAAGTCAGCAATTACAATGAGCTGCTACTGCAAAAATTTCCATGTGCAAAGGAAATTTTCAGATTTCTAGGAGCAAAGCGGTACAGAATTGTGATCTTTATGCATAAAATTTGCTTGTTATATGAAAATAAATCAAGTTTCCTTTTTAAAAAAGGTATTGCACATTTATTTTAGTGGTATGTCCACTTGGAAATGTTGCTAATTACAATTTAATGTTGAAAATCCTTATTTTTTTATCCTTGTAGAAGGTTATTGGTTAGTTATTATAAATCGGCCAAACTAGAGCTATCAAACCAAAAGCTTGGGTTTCCTGGATCCTGCCTTTCAGATTAATTATTTCACGACTTTCTCATCACTTCAGTGAATCATCTTGCAGCTGACTCAGGGAAGACTACTAGTACTACTGCCACTACTAATGCAACTACTTCAGGAAGGCTTCAATAAAAATAGTTGGAAGAATATTCCTATGCCTATTAGGGTCATGAATGTCAAGTGATTACAAGTATGATTAGATTAAATATAGATTAAAAATATCCTGTGATCAGTTTACTTATTGTTGGGGGTCCGGGGGGTTCTGGTTTTTATTTTTTTCCTGAGTTCCAGCTTTCCAGTTGAATTGAACATAGAGCTCATCTCTCTTTTCTATGAAATTTTTTGCCCTGGTGATGTTTCTTCTCTCACTCTATGGTTACATCAGATATACAATCAAGATTGTAGGTTTTACTGAGTTAAGAACATCAGCAGTTTGTCTAAACGTTAAAGTTGCATCACTAAAGAGATGGTTCTATCAATTACAGAGTCTAGTTCTGCAAAGACACAAAATAATGGCTTGAAAGAAAATGGGTATAGATAAGGTTATGGCGGCCATCTACTTCCCTTAGGACTTACAGAAAAGTTGATGGGTATCTTCCCTGTATTCTTGGTCTTATGCACATTGTACACTTCTTTCTGTTTACCAAAGTGGTACCATGAAGGAACAGCAATGAAGAGTAAGAAATCAAGATATTAAAGAGAAACAGCTTAGACAATGTTTTCACCTGCATATCTATTAGAGTAGACATATTGCTATTCAATTTCTCAGTACTCAGCAACAGTTCCTGTGAAGTCATAAATGTAATTTTCCCTGTAAGACCTTTACAGATTCCTCAGATAATTGAGTAGCAACATGCAATGTAATCCAGGTTATAAAAAAATGTCAGGAATTGACTGCTTTCCCAACCTTTTAACTTTATTTTTATTAGCAACCAAAAAGAAATTTTGAAAATTTGAGACTTACACTAGGAAAATGCAACTATCTTTCCAAAGGCCAAAAGTAGGATTTAAGGAGAGGAAATGAAACATCCTTAAACACCTCCAGAATTTGAGGAACCTGTCACTACTCTTGGTAGACAAGCTGACCTCTCACAGAACATCTACTAGAAGAATTCAAAACCTAAGCTCATAATGCATAAAAAAAAGAGTAACATGTCAATCTGCAACAGACTTCAGAAAAACAGGACTCTGCATTTAACTGCCCTTTGTATTGCAGTGCCTATAGAAAACCCAGAGAGTTAATGGCTGACTCATATCTCTAACTCCTATTTTGAATCTTTTAAAGCTGTCACAGGCACAGGACTGATCTGACCCACATTTCTAGGGCCATTTCAGAACATGTATCTGAAATACCTGTATCTGTATCTATATGTTTGTGAGAGGCAGAACAGATGGGGGAGCCCTGGCTGTGGAAAAGTGTGTGTAGTTGGATATAAGCTAAAGCCAAGAAAACAGGAGAGGCAAAATATACCAGCATCAGAGATAATTTAAGGAACAAGCCATTACTGTATGTATTGACTATTGATATACACTCAATACAGCAACATTAATAAAATTGCAGATATAGCAGACATCACTAGCAACACTAACTAATAGATGACTAACTAATAGAAATTAATATTTTGGCTAACTTTTCAAAATATGACCTAAATTAATTAAGCTAGAGAAATACATATTTGTCTTTACAGTTCAAAGTTCATCAATATCACTCAATCTCCTGTCAGTTAAATATCAGCTGTTCATGCTAAGGCCCCTTCTACTGGTTCAGTAATGCTTGTGAGCTTGTATTTAGGACAACATTAGGATAAAGCTTCAGGCAATAGAGACACTTGCACTTCTTTTTATTGCCACATAACTATTCTGTCTGGTGTAAGATATTTTTTACCAGGTAAATATGAGTGACTTACAACACCATTTGATCCCTCTATGAATGCATAACTTGTAACTTTCTCTACACAGCAAATACAAGAAAGTAAGAATGACATTTGTCTGTATGTCAGAGTTTGTATTGTGAAATGCAAACTGACTCAGACTGTATAGAATTATTCAGTTTCTCCACTGTGTAGAACCACTAAAGTCAAAAGAAAATGCATGCACATGTGTGTATGTGTCCTGCTTCTGGGCTGTGTAACTGTTTTAAAAATAAATCTTTTGCAATTTTGTGAAGATTCTCAGAAACCATGAAAATGTTTGTATTATGAAGAACTGCTCCAAGGCTGCTAGGAATATTATTATGAGTCCAAAGTTTATTCTCCATGCTCATTATCATTTGAAATAAATATACTCGTTAAATTTTCATAAATTCCATCTTCTGCCTGTTGTTTTCCTGATTCTGGCTTTTTTATCCCATCAGCTTTGAAGGCTGCATTTGATTTCTTCTTCAGAAGATGGAGATTTTTCTAGCATTTTCACAGTGTATTCCCTGATCAGAGACTAGCTCTAGCTGAAATGTACGGTTTTATTTATCCCATCAGTTTCTTATTATATCTGCCTGAAAAACTGACAGGGCCACTTAACAGAGACTGCAGCTGCCACAATATCAAATATGAAGGATGAACAAAAGCTGCATCTTTAGATTTGTTTGTCAATGAACAAAAATACAGAGGTGATCCAAGACAAACACAGTAATCACTATGGCATTAGATAACAATTAGGTAACAAGAACAATGAACTATTAAATGTGTGTATCAGATTTATGTACAGACAAAGACATACTGATAGACACAAGAATAGTCTAGACTCATTACAAAATCTGCCACTCAGTAAAAATCTCAAATGCATGATACAACAGTGAGTTCCAGAAAACGTCATTAATTTTAGTAAGTTTGAACTAATTTAGGCACACCTTAATACAAGTAACACGCTTTTCTAATCATCTTAATATTTAACAGAGATTATTCACAAAGGCCTGGTTAGTAGTTCATGGACATGTGGGTGATAAGAACAAAGTGCCTCATAAAACAGAACTGTTTACCTGTTTATGTGAAGAGGAACTGACCACAGGCTTTCTTTTGGATGTGCATCTGACTGCATGGTGGTTTAACAGCAAATGAGTAAAAACCCAGATTTTTCTTGGACTCTTTGACCTTTCTCTTATTTCAGCAGTTAACTCAACCAGTACAAACAGACATGTAAGTCTTTGGCAAAATAATACCTTTTTCCCTTACCAAGTACCAGAAAAATGCTCCTGTTTAATCATTGAGCTTCAGCTCGTCATAGAAACTGCCTTGGATCAGTTGGGCAGAGCAGTGTGCTTGTAACACCAAGGCTGTGAGCTCAATCCCTGTATGGGCCTTACAGTTCAGTGTTTGGCTTGACTATCCCTGGAGGCCCCTTCCAACTCAGAATATTCTTTGATTTTTTTTTTTTATTTTTTTGTGCTCTGATAATACATCTGATATACTTCTGACAATAATGCTACATAACAGGGTGATATTTCCACCCCTTTTGATAATTTTATTTTATTCAGATTAGAAAGGATGGCTAATGGAATTACTACTGTGGCCTATTCTGCCATAAAAAACAGAGGTCACAAGGAGGTGGAGATTAAACCACTTCAAAGACATTTCCATGCTGCCCTACTAGTGATCCTCATCTATGCTCTTTATGCTAGAATAAAAGATAGAAACTGCAACTTAACCAGAAAAATAATAGCTACTGAACATTAGTTTTCAGCCTCTGTAAACAGCGCAGTACTATTATAAAAATACTGCTTGAATCTAATTGCCTTGCTGCCTGAAGTTGTCTCATCTCTCCACAGAGTTTCATATGGATCTTCAAAGGCCTGTTTTTCAAAGATTAGGAAATGTATTGGCTTGCATTTTGACTGACGATAAAGTTGAAGCTTTCACATTGGCTGGATCCGTTACAACAATAAAAGAAAATTTGAGAAAACTTTCATGAAAATTTCATGAAAACTTTCATTCACACTCATTGAAAAAAACCTTTCCATTTGTATCTTGATAAATCAGAATGATTGCAAATGAATACTCAGATGTAGTTATTAAGGGCATTCATCTCTTTGGTCATCAGTTCTACTTTAACTCTTAAGCTTGTGAACAGGAGGGATCATAGAACCAGAAGGTTACCTCTCACTGGAGACCAGTTTAATGGAACTTGAAGCCAGAACCCTCTGAGGAACACCTAATTTTGCCTAGCTATAGTTTTTTCATGGAGGAATTGAATTTTTGTCCTTGCTTTTCTTGGAATCCCTATGTTTGCTTCAACCATATCATCACACCTTTAATTTCTTTACAATTACACTGCTAAATTTAATTTGAGATTTTGGTTTTCCTTTTGATTTTTTCCTTTTTTTTTTTAGAAAAGGGAAATGATAACTTAGTCCTGCCTTTTTTTTCCCTAGAGAAATTCAGAAAAATATCCAGGCTATTCCTTCTTAATCTAAAAATTTTAGACAATCATTTGGAACCACAGAAACTGTCAAGAAAAACGTGCTGACTTTAATTTTTTATTATTGTAGAACCTGAGATATGGATAATTTTCCATACTACAGCACACATCTTCAGTTATCTTTATATACATAACTGTATAAAATTGATGGGCTTGGTATTCTTTTCATTTATGACTGACATGTAATTTGTCACTTCCTTTCTGTTGCAGATCTACATCTGCTTTCTATCAAAACTTGTTTTTTGAGAAAAAGGAAGTGAAATAGCATATAAAAAAACTTTAAATTGTCAGTCCATGTAGTCAGAGAAATATTCACTCTCCACAATTATCTTGTATGAGGCTTAATGCAGGGTCACAGCTTTGTATTCAAGTGTTGTCTTAAAATGTTTGAACACTTTAATCTTTTCCAGGCACAAATAAAGAACTTTTTTCTCTGTTGTTTGTTTTTTTTAACAATGCTGATCTAGAGATGCAGAAACATGGGCTTTTTCTTTGTAACCATGAAGGAAAAAGGCATACCAGAGGATTAAAAACCTGCTGATCATTTCTTCTAAGATAATTGATGCTGTGCTGGCTGCTGTTACACACTTAAATCAATGATAGTATAAAAAAGGTAGAATGAAGAAGGATCAAAAGCACTAAAAAATAAAGGAGACTTTTCAGCTCCCATTTTTGTTTTGCAGCAAAACCCACCCACAATAAGCAAGGACACCTTCAACTACACCTGGTTGCTGAGAGTCCCATCCAACATGACCTATTTCCATGGTCTGGGTACCTACACCCTATCTGGGCAACCTGGGCCAGTGTTTCACCACCCTGATCATTAAAATTTCTTCCTCATATCTAGTCCGAATCTACTCTCTTTTAATTTAAAATTGTTACCCCTTGTCCTATCAGCATAGATCCTGCTACAGAAAAACGGAGCATGGAGTGCACCCCTACTCTGATCAGTGGGAGCCTGTGGTTGTGCGCATAAACGTACCTCTGCGACTGTGAATTGACACCTGCAGGATGCTCATGGGTTTTTTGTGCTCTTTCCCATCCATTCCCTCATCCTTTCCCAAGACGAGTTTTTTCTAGGTTTCCTTACCAGCAGCAAATCAAAAACTAACACCTGCAGCTGGAGTGAGGATATGGCTGGGTCCAATGCATCTGTTTATCTGTAAACATTCCCTAAGCCTGTCTTGCCTGAAGGAGTTGACTTAGTTCTTTGCAATCAGCTAGGAAATTATGAAGTCACTGGTGGGATTATTTATACATGTGGATTCTAATAGTACATAGGAATAGAGAGCAACTCTTCAAAGGATCCATCTGTGTTTATGGGCTAGGTGGTATTCATCTCTTGGTTACAAAACTAAAACCCTATGTCCAAAGATTCATCTCCCAATAAATAATTTTATATTAATCAATGTACATAGCACTTTTCTCAAAAGAATTTACACTTAGGATTAGTTAAACATGCTAGGCAGAAGGAGATTATCACCCAGATAACAGGTAGCTATATTTCCACTCCTCTAGGAAACTCCTCAGATAAATCTCGGACTGGGAGTATCAGTATTAGTCCAAGTATGTCTTACTTCGCTGGAAATGACCAAGAGAAATGAGAAAATCACTGGAACCATTATAAAGATTCAATTTTCTGCACACACTGAAAGTGTGAAAGTATGGTAATTATGATGTCTCCTTAATAGTTAGTCTTTTGAAATCTGTCTACTTAGAAATACTTTTTCCCCTATCTAAGCTTTTGCAATTTGATGTAAGGTAGAATGGCCTTCTCAGTAGTAAATACTGGTTGTCAAGGTCAGAGTCATTCTCAAGGTTGGTGCCACTGGCTAGTAACTATAAATACCTGTCTGTTTCAGGTGCTGCAGGATGTCTCCTGATTCTCCTACACCTCTTATATGGATGTAAAAGCAGGTCTCATGAAGCAAGTGCAGTATACCACAGCAAACCATCCCATGATGAAGAACTGGTTTGCAAAATTTCAACAGGTACATAAAGTTGATTTTCTTTCTTTTATTTCTACTCTTTATCTCTTTATTTGAACCATTCTGAATTGACTTTCCTATTACATATTCCTTTTTTTCTCAGTTTGGAGCTAGGCTTTGGTATAAATTAATAGCTCAGAAATACTAGTTCAGAAGATATTTGAAGGACATGTATGTAACTATTTTCACAAGAAGAAACATTTGATATGTTTCATGTTTGCATATAGCTCTCCTGATAAATAATTCTATAATTTTACTGCTGGAAAAGAGCTGCTGATAATTGCTGAGCTGAAAAATAACGGCTGTTATTTTCTTTAATACATACTATAAAAATCAGGAAAATCTTGCCAAGAAATATTCCAAGGTAACCTCAGTAACTTGCCTTTATCAGTTTCAGATGACTACATAATTCAGTTTATCAAATTTGTTGCTTTTCTAGGCACCACATTTGAGTTTCCATTGCCAACTCAGCTCTGATAAACATCCTTAACCCATTTTTCTGTCCTTCACACCTACTTGATTTGATTGACCTTGTTTTAGCTGAGGAAGAGGATGACAGTGCAGAGAGAGGCTTTTAGAGCAGGCAAGCTAAAATTTATATCAATTCATATGAAGTGTTCTGTTTCTATAGATAAAGCAGCTGGGATCCTTCTAACACTGGAAAAGCCAAATGTCAGAAGGCCAATATCTCCTCTGTCTGATGATCCTAATAGTCCTGTTCGCTCCTCCATGTTTTTAAACCATAAAAATTGTGCTTGTGTATTTAGATTGGGTGTATCTCAACAAAAAATCTCACTTCACCTGCCATCTTCCTTGATCCTCATTATGTGCATGATTCTTACAGAAAAAGTTGCTTTGCTGGTGTCACATTTGTCATGAATGTGATGAATAGCTGAGTATGGTCACACTAAAAATTAATCTGTTGTCATATACTGAAAGAATTAAGTAAATCATATTTGACCAATAGGTCATTAAGGACATAAACTGATTTTTTTTTTATTTTGCATTTTGTACAAGTGCATTTTGTACTGTGATACTTAATGGATAAATAAAAGAATGCTCTAGTCTTCATAAAGTGTCCAGTCAAGGTTTATTCATCTGATTTCCACTGCAGCAATCTAGTTGTAGCCCATTCATTTTCATTTCTGGCACTGCTATGACACCAGGATGACTAAGGATTTGCTTTTCTTTTAGCTACTTTTCAGCATGTATAAATGTACTTAGAGACCGACTAAAATCCTCTGACATGAAACACAGAAGGAATTTGTTTCTGTATTGAAATAATAATAAAGAAAAATGGTATAGAATGAATACCAAATGCATCTTGGATGATTATTGATTGAATTTTGTATGAGAAATGCATCAGGTGCTAAGAAATCAAACCAAACACACTGATCTCCAAAAATATTTTTATGTGGAAATCTGAAAAAAATACTGCAGAATATTTGCTTTATAATATATATTCAATGAACAAAAATTCAGCCAGTCTTTGCAGTAGACCTACATAAGCAAATTACTGACTAGTATTTTAAATTGAAAAAAGGAAATCATCATCACTCTGGTAGTGGATTAAGATTATTTGCCCATCTCTCTCCCCTACATTTTCCTTTTTAAACAGATAATAGCTAGCAATAAACTACAAAAGAAAAAAAAAAAGTGGAAAGGAGAACAAAAACCCCTCTGTAGTTGCAAACTGTGGTGGATCCCACAGCATTTTCAACTGAGTAGACCAGACAGGAGTAATAGTGTCCAGGGTACAAAAGCTGAGTTGATGCTCTAATTAGGAAGGCTCAGAGATGACTTGTAATTGCCATCTGAGGCAATTTTTTTATGTCATAAAAAACCACAAAAGACAGGTTATTTAGAAGTAAATTAATTCAGTACAAACTACACACCAGGAATCTGCTTACTGGCTTTCTTAAAAAATCTTCTATGCCTAGGAGTCATTAAAATCTACATAATATCAGTGTATATCAGTCTTCTTTTAAAAAGATATTTCATATACCAAATTGTTAAAACACCAATATTTTGGTTCATAAAGACGTCATGTGGACTGAAAATGAATACAAAATGATCTACCAACACTGATGTTAAATGCAGTTATATAACAAGATCCTCAAGCATCCTCAATTATTTGGTTCAGATCTCATAGCTATTTCCTTTTCCCCTGACAGGCAAGAAAAATCACAGGCTGGAGAAGAAACAAATACAAGCTGAATAACACTCATCAAAGAAAAGTCTGACAAATGTTTGTTTTTCATTAATTTGAGAAACATTTATGAGGCATGCAGATTGACTGTTAGCATACTTAGAATTCATAAGTATTTTCTGAATGCTCTGAATGTGTTACACAGAGATGACAGATTGCTTACACTGGCTGTGCAGTTCAACTGATCTTAAGCTGTTTCTGTTCTTTTACTGCCTGACAAATTTATTAGCAAGAGAATAGTGAGTGAAAAAATAGCAGATAATACACTAACAAAATGTATGGATCCAAAAACCCTCTACTCAAAGCCTAATGAACAATAACAATACTCAGTTACCCAGAATTCATAGGAAGAATATCTAGTCTGTTGAATTAAAAAAAAAAAAAAGGAAGAAAAGAGTAAAGAATTCAAACAGTATCCTCTTAGCACTGAATCACCTTGTCATTCAAGCTGAGCCTATGACGTGGCAAAATGCAGAGTTTAAGGTCCTATATGTAAAACCTAGATGCGTATTTGCATTGTGAGGGCAATTGCATGTATCCTAATGCCTTTTTGCATTAACCATGCTAGCTTCCTGAATGTTTTGGTTCTTCAGAAAAGCACACTTTGGGTAAATATTTTTCTCAAGAACATTCCATATTGTACCAAACAAATTGGTGCAAACATAAATTAGCTTGGAGGAGGTTTTTCTCAGAATTGAATAAAAAGACTGCGCAGAGAGAGAGTAACAGCATTTCTGGAATAAAATGGGTGTTCAGGCACTTCAGTACTAGGCAAGCTATTTATCCTCAATTCTTTTCTGCAGCATGTCACCAATGCCTGAATATAAATGCAAACATGAAACTTGAAAAGCTGAAATTGCTGCAAACGAATTAAAAAATCTCTCAAAAGAAAGATAATAGAAGCAAGTCTAACACATAAGTTTTCACAGTTAAGAGAGATACAGAAAGTACAAAATATCAAAGGTTCTGCCCAAGAGAATGATTTAATCAATGTCAGTCTAACCAAGTATCTACATTGCCAACTGGCATAAGTACAAGGAAATACTGCCTGTGTGGCAGTTTTCTTTTTCTTTGTTTCTTATTCTGGAAACACCTGCTGTGCTGTTTGAATTTTATACATCTGAATGACAGTTAAAAATAGAAGTAGACACATTGGGATTTTGTCCTTAAACTTTCTTTAGTGAAGACAAGGTTAACTGCATATCAGACACTGTACCAATTTCATAACTGGCAAACCTGCTCCTGCAGACTAATTTGCACACAAACATACAGAATGATACAATTTTCCTTGAAGAATTCTACTGGCAAGACAGATATACTGAATATCTTGTAGGAAATTTTAGGACTTAATGAAATGCATGAAGCTACATGAGCATTGCATTACATTTATTAGCTATGTTACTCAAAGTTTCTTCCACAGAATTTTCGACTTCTCTGCTTCAAGTATCAATTTTTATTAGAATATTTTGCCACCTGCTTGTACCAATCACTGCTCTTTTGTGTCTAGATATATATATTAAATTGTAAAACCCAGCCTTTGGTGTTATCATAATAGTTATTCTGTCTGCTCCAAGAAAGAAGTTAGGCTTGCTGCACTTGTCTTCCAGTTCCAGAGGTCACTGTTTCTGCAACCACTATTTTCCTCACTCCATTATTGCTCTGTTCCTGGAGGAAATTGGTGAACTGCTAGTCTGCTGACTAAGACTCTATTGATTGCTCTATTTCAGCAAATCAGGCTTAAGTCACAAACAAAAGAAGACTGACAAAATGGGAGACACTAGAGTGCCTTTCTGTCTCTTGCCCTGTAGCTGCATGGGCATTCTTTGTTCTTGTGTTGTTACTCAACATTTGTGTGTTATCGTTTTCCTTTATATTTACATTCTGTCAAATCAAACCAGTTCAGAATAAGGGCAGAGTAAAACCAGTGGTGACACCAGGGTGGAGAGGACTGCATGCTAGGATCCAGAGGAGGGGCACAGCAAGGTTGGTTTAGGATGACTCAGACTGCCATGGCCCAGCACTGACACAGCTGATTCTGACTGAAATGATTCACAAGAAAAGTTCCTTCAGCAGATCTGTAGTGACCACCTGGGTTAGGAGTAACAAACTGCTAAAGAAGCTGGAGCCTGGAAGGGGCAGCCATATATTGAGAGAAAAAACAGCAGCAAGAGTTAAACTGTTTTCGAAGACCACATCTGTTGACAGACTTAGGCTTCAGTATTTATTCCCCAGCTCATTCTCTCATTCTTTTGTTCTCTGCTTTGAATGAAATATGCCAAAACTTCTGATATGCTCTAGACCACAGAACAAGTTGGGAAGTTGTGTCATTTTCTAAATTGTCATGAATGCCACAAATTTTATTGATCCATGCACACTCTGAATTTGATGAAGTCTGTCTAAATGTATGATTTGGCAACACCCAGAAGTTCACTCTGTGTCCCTAGAGTGCAGTCTTTATGTGTCTCTGCAATATATCATAACACCCTAAAACACAAGCCCTCTGCAGAAAATTCTCTTTCAGACAAACAACCCCCTTTTTTTTGGTTAGGTTTTACATTGCATCTTTAGGACCAAGTGTGGTTTTTCTTCTAAACAAATGGACTTGATAAGGGTTGGGAATATGTTTAAAAATGTCACAAACGCAACATGAAGAATTGATGACAAAGGCAGTTGTCTGTGAAACAAAGTAGAATTGATGCTCTTGAAATGAGAAAATCCATCCAACACTAATCTCTGCCAACAGTTAGATAGATATTTTTGTCAGACCTAACTCTGAAAGCTTAAAACAAAAAAAAAAAAAAATTAAAATTTTTAAAAAAGCCCAAGGGATAACAAAAAAAACTTCAAAACCCCTCACAACTTTGCTTTACGACCACTTTAGCTGGTTGTATCTGTTACCCAAAATTCCCATTATCAATAATGCGATAGTAAGGCTGTGTCTTGAATATCAGAAACTATTGTAAAAGCAGTAAAAATTCCAGAACTTTCTCAAGAAGGCAGTGGTCAGATTAATATGAAGCTTTAGTTTGTTTACAATGGAGTTTATCACTCGTATAAGCAGATGCTCCTGTGCATCCCACTCAGCAAGCAGCTATTTGGGCCTACATCTAGGATAATAAATACTCCTTTTGAAGAGGATTATCTCCTTCTTCCCCTCTTCTACTTTGCCTGAACAAAGCGGAAGGTGGAGAGAAGGAGGGGGAGATAATCCGTTCAGCATGCAATGCTTCACACCTGCCAGGTAAGTAATAAATGCTGCATTCCAGGGGGATAAGCACAGTAGCTCTTGTTTGGACTAAAATAAAATATTTTCAGACGCTGGACTGAGCCCTTGGGACTGAAGTCCAGATAGGGTTTTGTTATTTAATTATTTCTTATATATCTGCTGCATTTGTATGTTTTCTGAATCAGACAATACAAAGGTAGAATGGAAAATCAAAAGCTGAGCTTCTGGGGGATTTTTTGTGCCTGTGATGTGAGAAACACTAAATATGTTGATAAGAACCATTAATAATGAAATAACATTTTATTATTTAAATCTATGCATTCCACAAGAGGAAAAGAAGAGGCAAAGGAATCTTCATGAAGCTTGCATGCCATACAATAAGTGATCCCTGAACTCAAGATGTCTTTAAAAAAATTCATTAAAAAAATGCTGGTCATTGTGATAGTTGCTTCACATTACAAGTCAGCAACCTGTAACTTACTCAGACGTTTATGCTTACTTTTTTTCTGATGTTCCCCCTGTATTTCGCTCCATAGACTATAATGCTTTTTATATTTTACATAGTATAACAGCAGATATATTGATATATTGATATATTGATAACACATCTAGTCATATAACAGATTGTTATGGTTTGACCCGGAAACAGGATTTCTGGGATGTTGTGGTTAGGGCCAATGAGTGCTCAGATTTTGTCATCTGGCCCAACCACTGGGCATTGGATCCACCTCTGAGAACACAGGGTAAAAGCAGGGCTCTCCCCCTGGCAGTTCCTCTTTGGATTCCGGCGGGAAGGAGTTCGGTCTCTCCCCCGGCCCTGCTGCTGGCTGGGCGGGGGAGGGGAAAAGCCATGCGGCCCGGCCCGGGAGAGGTAGGCCTGGCCCTCCAAGGGTGGAAGGAAGAAGTAAAGAAATGCCGGGAAGCAATGGGCAGCCTGTTCCCCCCCTTGGAGACAGACAGAGAGAGAGAGTGCAGCCTGTGCTTGTGGCTGTTACCTTGAAATTTGGTAAACATGTGCTGGCAGCAGGCAGCACGGCTGGAGGAGATGGGAGGAGTGCGGGCGAAAGGTGCCCCGCAGGCCAGCTTGGGAGCTCGGGAGAGCCGCAGAGAGCAGAGACTGAACCTTTTAACCCTTTTCTTGCATGATGGAAACTTTATAAATGCTGATCCTCCTGGAGCTGAATGAGAAGAGAGATAAGGGGTGAGATAAGAAAGGATGGCCCACAAGGGAAGTAGAGAAGATTTTTGAGTGAGGGGAATGATGGAGTGGCCTTTTGGCTGGACTTTTCGTGTGTAGCCATGGCCGGAACCAGTTTTTTTCTTCCCGTGATACAGAGACTGCATTTAGGGGGAAGAAATGTCCCAGAGCCAAGTTTCAATGTGGGTACCCCTCGGCCTCAGGGGGTATATAAATATGGGAGGGACTGGTGTCCCAAAAGTGAGAGACTGTGATGTTCTGGAATTGGACAAAGCATCCTTAAAAGGAAAACCCTAGAAGCAGTTTTGGTCCATGTGTAATGGTGAGAGCATTACACATGGAAGGAAGAGGTCACGATAGCAGATGATCACCAGGCGGTGTCCAGAGTGACATGGAAACACAAAGGGTTTCAACGGTGTTTCCAGGGGAAGCCTATGGCACCAAGAAAGACTCCTTCTCCTCTTGGTGGACTGAGTGTTCAAAGGGTGGTACCAGACCAGGAATTGGTGATTTTTGGGAAATGTATTGTATTGGGAATTTAGGGGGGGAGGAGGAGGAGAGTGTTTTTGTGAGGTTTTCATTTTCCTTGTGTTTTTTTTCCTTTTGTGTGTAGTTTAGTAATTGTTTTTTGTAGTTTAGTTAATAAACTTTCTTTTAAAGCAAGAGCCTGTTTTTTTTTTTTCTTATTCCTGGTCAAAATCTCACAGCAGACACCAGGGAAAGTATATTTTCATGGGGGCATTTGGCCTTGTGCCAGTGTCAAACCATGACACAGATCTAGCTGAAGTTGTCCCTGCTCAGTACAGAGGAGTTGGACCATTAAAAGGACTCTTCCAACTCAAACTATTTATACTGGGCCTAATCTGAGCAAAAGCAGGGGAGAAGAGATCCTGGAAATACCAAACAATGGGAGTAACATGGTTTTTTATGCCCTACTGTCTTTTCAGATTTTCTGTTGCCTTGTTTCATGTTACTTGAAGATGGCATTAGACTTTGGTTATGTTATTCATGCCTTTCTCCATACCTGTTAGTGATACTTAAACACAGACATCAGATAGAGGACAGGCAGGAAACCACACAGCATCTCAAGTGGCAGCAGATGCCTGAGTTTATCTGTATGAATCATATTCTACACTGGTTGTATATAATAAGATTCAGATCGAATATCTAGTTCAGCTTTGGCTTCTAATATAGGGAAATGAATAAGAAATCCCTTCTCCTCAAGACATCAGCAATATCACAGCCAAAACAACAATCTATTGCTTTTCTTCTACCCATGGTGAATAGAATTTCCCCTTCCTTAGTCAGAGGTGCAGTGAGGAAGTCAATACTCTCCTCAGGCTTGGTGGCAGTCTCTGATACAGGACAGCTGAGAGACTCCCCTCACTGGTGAGGTCTCAGGTAGCTTTTTTATGACTCACTTCAGCAGAAAGCTCTCTCAGAAGCAGACAAATTTGAAGTAACTAGGTTTTACTCCTAGAACTTTAGAATCTTAAAATTGAGTTGCAAGGCACCATAAAAAGTCTTTTAGTTTCAACCACCTGCAACGAGCAGAGATCTAACTGCACCAGGTTGCTCAAAGCCATATTCAATTTGACCTTGATTGTTTCCAAGTTTGGGCTATCTCTTTTGGTAACTTCTGCTGGTGTTTCATTGCACTCATTGTCTTATCACCACAGTTCCTATTAAAAACTCTATCCCCATCTTTCTTGTAAGCCCTCTTTAAGTACTGAAATCCTGCAGTAAGATCTCCCTGGATACTTCATACTAGGTCTCTCAGAAAGACCCAACTCTCTCAACAGTCACTATTTGGAGATAGATAAACAGTTTTTTTCTGTCCAGACATGACAAAATGTCATGACTAATTAAGCATAAATTGAGTTTATTATTACTGATGGATGATAGAATAAAAGTCCAGTCAAGGTGTCATACAAAGAGCTGGAAGGCATTTTGCAATCCAATTCCTCAAAGTCAAAAGATCTGACAGAAGTTCACCATAAGTACAAGGCTCAACTAATTGATTTTTTTAAAAATTAAACTAAACATTTCCCAGCGGCAGAGTCATCAGACTCACATACTTAGAAATACAGGAGCATGTGGGTGGAATTTTAAATGTCGTTAAGTGCCTAGTGCACAAACCACTGCTGCAGACAGTGATAAATGCTAGTTAAAAAACCACAACAATACCAAAATAAATACCTCACCCTTCCAAAAAAAACAACAATGGAAGAAAATAAATGTTAATAAATAGATGATATATAGATGATAAAATTAATATGAAGAAATTGCAAAGAGCAAGAAATTTGGCATAATAATTGCTTTCATTTATTTGCAGAACTTTTAACTAGTTAATTTTCATTAGTGCCTCTCAGGTTGTTGTCATAAATTTATTTCTCCTGTTTCTGTGAAAGATTCTATGATAAAACTACCCTATTACTAAAATACACAAATCCAAAAGCTTTGATAATCTTCTGCCAGTGGGATTATATTTTAATATAATATATTCTTTTAAATATATTAAAATATATTAAAATATATTATATTTTTCCATCTCTCTCAAAAAAAGGTTATCTATTTTGATGAGCTAGAAATAGTACAGAAATAAGTGGAAAAAAATTACACATACATGCTTGCATTCATGCATGAATACATTAATACATACAAATAACATAAACACACCTTTAGTCACTTGCTAATTTTCCTGACAGTGTTTACCATGAATTTGTCTAATCTGTGTTTAAACAGATCAAGTAAAATGTCTTCTGCTTTTTACCCAGGGACTCAAGAGTCCATGTAAGTGAAAATTTTCAAAAAGCTTGTCCATAGCTTTAGATTAATATTTCCATATAGAGAAAGGGCATTGTATTTGGAAATGCTACCCTTAGTGTGTATTTGTGAAGTAGTTGCTATTGCATAGGGTACATTTACAGAGAAAAGTTATTATCTATTATGGTAGAAGGTGATGGAGATTTCTGTGGTTCATATCAAACACTTTTTGGCGTGGTCTCCTGCTCCAGTGCAAAGATTTGCTTATTTCTTGAATGAGAGCTTGCAAAGTTTTCTTGCAAAGAGCACAATGAAACAAATCCGTAATAGGCCAATTACAATTAATTTTATCCCGTTAATTTCTAGTTTTATTTTCACCACCATCAGAAACACATCCTTTCTAGTGATTATCTTTTTTTTTCTCTTTATTTAATCAAAGTTTAAAGTGACATGATGTTAAATTATATCTCCTTGCATCTCTTTCACATGCTGTTAATTATCCATGAGAAAAAAAAAAAACTCATAGAAATTTGTATTGTTTCATCAAAATTGATTTTATTACTCTTATGTATTGACTTCAATTAATATAGTGCACCTGTGTAGAGAAATATTGGGTCACACACAAAACTTTGGTCTTCCGAATTAGAAGTCCAGCATAACCAGTAACATAACTAAGAGTATTTTTTGCAAAAACCACTGCTGTCTCAAAGCATTTTTGGACCTAGTTTAAGGTCTGAACATAAGATAGAGAAAAAGACTTAAATGGAATTTAACCTATTTTTTGAGGCTGTTAATACAGACCAGAGAAATTCAGACCAAGTTAGGAAAAATACATTGGCATTTGGAATATAATATCTGTGGGGAGGAGGGAGGAAAGAATATTTACCTAAAAGAGGAGAATATATTCCATTAAAATTAAATCAGCCTAGCTGCTAGAAAAAAATGTAAAATCTTACAGAATAAAAAAATCCCCAGGACTGGAGCAAGAGAAATAACAAGCAAAGGATCATAAAAATATAGAATAATTTGAGTTGGAAGAAACCTTAAAGATCATCTAGTTTCAACCTTCCATGCTGTGGGCAGGGACACCTTCCACTAGACCGAGTTGCTCCAAGCGCCATCCAACCTGGCCTTGAGCACTTGTAGGGATGGGCCATCCACAAGTTCTCTTGGGTAACCTGTGCCAGTGCCTCACCACCTCACAGTAAAGTAGTTCTCTATCATGTCTAATATAAACCCACTCTCTTTCAATTTGAAGCCATTCCCCCTTGTCCTATCACTACATGCTCTTGTAAACAGTCTCTCTCCCATCTCTCTTGTAATTTCCCTTCATGTGCTGGAAGGCCACAATTAGATCACTCAGAAGCTTTCTCTTTTCCAGGGTGAACAATCCTAATTCTCTCAGCCTTCCCTTGTAGGCTCCAGGTAAGGTCTCACCAGAGTGGAGCAATGGGGAAGAATCCCCTCCCTTACCCTACTGACAACTTCTTTTGATGCAGCCCAGGATACAATTGGCTTTCTGGGCTGAGAGGGGCACTTTGCCTGCCCATGTCCAGCCTCTCACGCACCCCAAGTCCTTTTCAGCAGGTCTGCTCTGGATCTGCCCCCAGCCTGTGTTAGTACAGGGGTTGCTCCAACTCAAGTGCAGGACCTTGCACTTGGTCATATTAAACAACATGAGATCCCCACAGGCCCACTTCTCAAGCTTGTCCAGGTCCCTCTGGATGGCATCCCATCCACCAGTTTTGGCAACCTGAGGGTGCACTTGATCCCTTCTTCTGTATCATTAATGAGGACAGTAAATAGCCCTGGTCCCCTGAGGGACACCACTTGTCAGCAGTGGGATTCAAGATTGACATGTTGAGGATAGAGGAGGAAGAAGTGAGCTCAAGTTGTACGGAAAAAGGTCCTAGAGGATGAGGGAACAAGGTGTTGAGGTGGGATGGGCAGAGAACAGGGCAAGGCAGGGCTGCTGGAATTAGTGTGGTAGGGAGAGGAGTAGGCACAGGAGGAATACTGGCTAATGCCTGGTGGCAGGAGGGAAATATAACACTGATCTCAAGAGTATGGAACTGTAGGGGAATGTGAGAAGTAAATAATACACTAAACAGAAAGCATAGTGGAAGTAAAAGGTAAGTGACATGTTTTGGAGGGCCATCAGCAAAGAGCATAAATCATCAGGGATGGGGATGGGATGTGATAGCACAATTAGTAGGGCAGTAAGTGAGGAGGGATAAAACCAGTACGCTTTGGTGCCAGTGTTCTGTACTTGCCTGTGTAGGTATTTTCAACCCAACAAAATTATGTTGGCCTTCATACTCAAAAAGCAATTTTTTCCAGTCTCTTTTACTTCTTGGACATCTTGAAGAAGAGATTGAACCTGAGAGACAGAAGTCCTATGATGTTATGTGACTAGGAAAGGTGATTGATATGACCTACTATACTAGGAAATTAGAGCTAGCGCCATTTAAATATATGTGATCTGTATAAGAACTATTTTCTACTTTATTTTCTAGTGAGCACATCCTCGTCATGTGATCTTGCTATTAAATACTGATATAAGTATGCAGCACTGCTTCTTGGAATATTTATGTGATGATACAAAACCATTGTAATCACGCTTTTCACCTCCTCAAATAGTTACTATCTTAGCAGGAGGGGGTGGCACTTAAAGTAACATTAAAACAGAAAAAAAATTCTGAATTTCCACTTCACATGTAAGGCAAAGCAATAATTCAAAGCATAAAATTTGAAATAGATGTTAAAACATTTCAGGCAAAGAGAGTCTAATAAACTCATAGATTGGGTTGTGTTTACATTAAAATTCAAATTACTTTCTCTGGTTCTTGAAATACAGTAATATTAAAAACAAGTTTAGGCTGAATGGAAACAATATATGTAAACATTTGAATATTTCTTATATTGTAGCAATGTTTCACGTACATTCATTTTTATTTCTATGACAGTGAAAACAGAGGAAATGAATGTTAGGCCAAAGCCCCATCTTTCTGAACACTTCCAATGTGTTTGATGCATTTAAGCATATTTACTAGTTACAAAGCTCTTAGGACACACACATTAAAGATTAATTGCTTTGCAAATTCATGCAAAACTAAATTGTTTATTCTTTAAGTAAAACCAAGGATTTTGAAAATAACTCAAGCTCAGCTTCATCCATTTTAAGGATTTTTTTTCAAATTTTGGCAAGGACAAAAATCACAGTTTTAAATTCTGTATGTAAACAATGCAATCTTGCTGCTATGCAACTAAACCTTCATTTTCATGTTTCTTTGTAGGTAAAATTAAACACTGTAACTAAAATAATAACTTTCATGGTGCAAAACAAACTTATGAAATTATATTTTACCTTACTCAATGTAAGTCTATACTATCTGGGATATTTTGTGGGGGCCAATAATTTTGTTTATATGTCAGTGCACTCAGTGTCGCTTTTGTTGACCCTGTGTGATTCCATTTGTGTGAAATAACAGTCCTCAGTACCATGTTACTGCATGCAAAATACCTGGACTCTTTTTCAGCTCTGCATAGGATTGCCAACTCATCCTTGGAGTTCAACTAGATACACTATTCCTCCATATAACCAAGAGCTGTGTGAAATTGTATCACAAGATGTCAGAACAAAAGAAGCAGAATCCTTCAGTTAATTACAAATATTTCATTCCTTTTCTATTCAGCTGGAATGAAATGAATGAATGCATAAATAAATAACTTCTGAGCATCATTCAGCTTTTTCTCTGCATAGCCAAAATCACCACCTGTGACTAGAATAGATTGAAGCCCTAAGGTAATAAAGATTAAAAATTAGGCAGCAGCTTAAATACTTTCTGTAACATGACATTGAGTGAACGTCACTCACTATCAAATTAAATTAACTCCATTGTTGAATCCCTTGGACTTCTATAGTGTTTTGGAGTAAAAAAAAAAAAACCTAACAAAAAAGATTTCCCTCCAGCTGAAAGTGAGCAGAAGACTGCAGCTGAAGTTCTTGCTATGGCAAACTAACACCTTATGGTATCTTATTATAATAGCTACCAATTATTTCATTCTGCATTAAAGCCAAAGTAATCACTTGCTTAATGTGATTAATCTAATTCAAAAGGTGCCCGTGGAAACCTTCTATCTCTATGCTTCAGACAGATGTGTTGTGTATTTCTTCACCTTTAAGTATCATCATAGGTGGCTATGTGTGGAGAGCCAGGGGGGCATTCCCTTGTTTAGGGAGACACAAGAAGTTTCCCTCAAAAAGCTGTTAGACCCCACTGGCTCCTTCCCTTGCTCCGACATCCCTGAGCCACTCCCTCCCCATTCCCTGACTGGCCCTTGTCTTTGTACTGCCCTGAGACCAAGGTCACCCCTGGGTCCCTCAGAAGAGGGAAATTTGGACCCTCCATGTGTGTGTGCCTGGGACCTGAACGTCTGACCAGGCAGCTGAATAAAACACCTGGGGATACCATGCAAGGGCCCTTTTTGCTTCCTTACCCTGGACTTGACTAGCAGCAATTCTGGCTGCAACAGTTATGCTTCTTTCCTTAGGCTGATCCCTGTTTATCTGCATTTTTTGCTCTTGATATTTTAAGCCCATTATGGGACTAGCCCCCCTACCAGATCAGTCACTCTCCTTTCATGTTATTTTTCCATTATACAGATATACCCCTGTCATTGGAACAATTAAATATTCAGTATTAGAAGGATTCTCGCAGATAGAATTTGAATTAACTGGGCGATTTGCTTTTAGTAAGAGATAACCACAGACTCTAGTGTCCAGGAAAAAAAAAAAAAAAGGTCATAACTCATCTTCAGTTATTTTCCTTTCTGAGCAATGGTTTGTGAAGCAATCAAATATCTCCCTATGTTTAAAGTAGAAATAATGATTTACAAACCTCTATTACTGTTGTACAGAATCTTGTCCCTTTGAGTGCCATACGCTGCTTGTGGTGGAATGATAAGAGCTTCATCACTGACAGCCCACATCCATGCTCTGATTAAAAGTCTGCTTTTTATCTCCATTTTCAGGACCTTTCCTTTACAATAAACTGCTATTGTAAGAAATAGCCCTTTACTGGAATTCCCTTTAGAATTGTAAGAGCCGTATTATGTCATCCATTAGCCAATTGTTGGAATAAAGTAAAATTCACAATAGTCATTAGTACATGATGTAGAGTCTCACCACTCTTCTGAAACTCGAATTCCTTTGAAAGCAACTGTTTACTGTGGTTTTTGTCAGGACTAGGGGAGTGTGTTCAGATGGATTCCTGCAAATCACTGTTTCCAGTGGCATGTGAAACCAATGCATACTCTTCTGATGATACACAGTGTTGGTGTCTACTCTGCTTTCTCTTCATTCAGCTTCACAGCATTCACCCTGTCTCAACTGCAGGTGCAACAAGCTCAGTCTACGTGCCAAACGTAAAAGTTTAATGAGAGGTTCTGTGTTAGGTAATGGAGTAGCCCAATGGGTATAAATACGGTGTGGGGATGTCCTAGAGGGATCTTTGCAAGGATATGGTGAGGACATTTAAGAATACTGTCTTGCACAGTGTAAATATGGTTGAGGCAACTTGCAGATGGCAAGAAGTTAGTTATTGCACTGAAAATTAAAGCCTAGGCTACCTGTTTTCCCCATGAATTGCTGAATCTATACTTGAACAGCTATTCCACAGGAACTGGTTCCAGAATATCGTAAGCAGTTCAGCTGAATTACAGAAACAGGCCTTAATGTGAAGCCAGGAATATATGGTTAGTCCAGTTATGGACATGGGGGTTTAATCAATGAATTATTATTAGCATAGTTTCACTAATAATAACACTCATAGGCCAAATTATCCAATTATTACAACTCATTCTCTACAAAAACTGATACGTGCAAATCTCACTCTTTCACTGCTCATTTAAATATACTAAAGCTGTCCACCCAAGGTCATGATTGCTACTGTATGGAAAGGTGAGGCCTGGTCAATAGAGTCTGAATATCTTTGTTGGGGGAGTACACTGTTGATGCTGGAAGGGGTGTGTCGCTGGGAGAGGTCAGGGAGAAACAAGAACTGGAGCTGCGCCAAGATATCTAGGAGAGGGAAAGAACTGGTTCATGTCAGACAAAAAAGTGCTGATCA
Organism: Calcarius lapponicus; assembly: GCA_039654755.1. NCBI lineage: Eukaryota > Metazoa > Chordata > Aves > Passeriformes > Fringillidae > Calcarius > Calcarius lapponicus. The sequence continues at coordinate 30,371,392 of CM077463.1, read as the reverse complement.
ATTTTTTTCAGTTCCTCATTCTGCAAAAAATGCCTGCCTGGACAAGCGCTGTTTATCAAACAAAACACATATTTGTCATGCTTAGATGCTTGTCAGCTTCATTCTGCTAAGGAAGGGCTGGATGATTAGGTCAAAAGGAAGGACAGGCTTATGTGTTTCGAAGATGGCATTTTACACCCCCTACTCTCCCTTTATGGCTTCCAGGAACTCAAGTATCTATTTGAGACTGCTTGATTTTGATGCATGCAGCAGTCTTGTGCTGCAGACAGCATCTGGGCAGAAAGCCTCAGTGGTGGCTCTGGACAGAAAGTCTCAGTGGTGGCTCGCAGGGAGACAGACAAATCAGTGTCTGCGTGCTCTGAGCAGTCATTTTGGATCCAAGGCCAGCAAGGAACTACCTCCAACTATTTTCATTTGAATCAGTGCTAGTTCACGGTTAGAATGACACCTCTTACGAATATTGTGGGTAAAATGAATGCACAGAAAGTTTCTTGCATACTAAGTAACAATTTTTATGTTCTTTGCAAATGTTCAAAAGGAGTTGAGTCATCTCACACCGGCTATACATATATGAGCATCTAAAAAACCTGATAGGACAGATGTGTGTTTAGCCAGGGAAGTAGAAGGTTGTTTCATAGGTCACAAGTCGTGGCCTTTCACAGTAACCTGCCAGTGCTGAGCAAGGCATGATTACTGAGAAAGTGCATAGCTGGCTGTATAACTTTGAAAGACTGCAGACAGATTCAACAGAATAAGTCTGTAAGAGTTATAGCTGTATTACCAATATTTATACAATTTATACTATGACTACTAATTATCCATGCAGGTGTAGAATTGTGTAATGAGTCTATTCCCTACATGTGAGGGAATAGACAGAATAGGCAGAATAGGCAGAATCCCTTCTGCCTCATTCAAGAAGACATCTGGTAAACACCAAGTCAAAATCCAAATGTATCCAAACATGTAGAGTGTGTTGATGTTGTGGTGAGGGCAAAGGGACAAGATGCAAATACAAAATTAGGAGCAGAATAAATGACAACATAAAAATAGTCTGTATGATTACAGTCGCCTTCCAACTGACTGTAAAGAAATGTTTCATCACATCAAAAATAATCTCATTTCGTTTTGACATGTGACCACAGGAATTTTTCAATGGCTTCTGATCCTGTTCAGGCCTTCTAATTTCAGCATCTGGTTGCTGGTGAGATCAGAAGACTGATTTTTTTGATGTACGGACCACTCAGAAAAGAGTGCACAAAGCACTTCTAAGTTTTCCTTTCTTCACACTGGTTGGAAAGGCTATGACTACAAATTGCATCAGTTAAAGTGTTGACTAGACTAAGCTCATATTGTTCCTCCCTAGAGCAACTGTTCCATGAAATCAATCCAAAGGTAAAATACCTTGGTAAGATGTCTCCATGTTTAAAGCAAATTTTGATATTAATTACATAACTTTTTAGGGCACTCTTACACTCCTCTGTTGCCCCAGGAGCCACTGGTTGAAGAGGGACTGGATTCATCCCCATACAATTTTTAGTTACAGAAATCAGGGCAAATATTTTTGCTGTAAGCAGCAGCCCAAGTTGTGTTCTACTTGAGTTGAGCTTCACTTCCTTCAGAAAAGCATGCAGAGAAAAACTGGAAAAAAGCTGAGATCTAAGGACATGATAGCCTGGCTGAAGAAAGCACTAATTAAAGTGCTTCACATTTCTTCTTAAAGACTGTTTCAAGTGCCCAAAAAGCCAGTGCTGAGAGTTAAACCATGTTCCCAAGGAAGAACAGTGATTAAGTTCTGCCTTTTGCATGTGACTTGCATCTGTGGTCTTTATCTGCATTTACACGGAAGGCAGCTGATTACAGGGTTCCTTCCCCTGCTTCCTGAGGACAGTCAGACCAGAACTCACTGAGGTTCTCTTTGATATTTTGATAGTAAAATGTAGTCTGCAGCTCTGGAGACAAAAAACACTTTACAAAACTCTTGCTCTAAAAAGTCTAAAATAATGGAGAACCAGCTGATAGTTTTGTAGACTGAACCTACTGCAGCCTCCCTGAAGCCTCCCGGAATCCTGTAAGATGTAATAAAACAAAAATCAAACTTGCCTAGGAAGGAGAAAAAGAAAATGAGGGTTAATGTTTGATTTTCATCAGGAGAAAAGGTTACAAGAAGTATGTTAGTAAGTTCTTTCATAAAGAACTTGGGGTTTGTATTTATTAAATAACTTTAAATTGAAGTGATTAGATAAACAGATACTCTTGCAGAGCAATGAATCTACTTGGATTGGTCTGGAACCAGAGACAACTGGGGAACCTGAGATATCTACACAAGGTTTGTGCAAAGGCACAGGATAGCAATGACGTTTAGTATCAATGGACTCCAAGTATCTCTCACCACAGGGAAATAAAAATAAAATAAATAAAAATATAAAGGGCTTGTATGCTTTAAAAAATGACATTACCAGTCACTTTTCAGAGAGGATCTGGGAAAATGCAGAAAAATCTCCCTTCTGCTCAGTATGAAGCTGGTAGGAAAAATGCAAACAAAGTCATGTTCAGAGGGAAGTATTATTGTGCTATCAGAAACCAACAGCACTGCCTCATTTGCATTGCAATTGTGCATTAAGCATTCATCAGAAGTATGTCAGCAGAAAAGCAATGTTTCTGAGAAGGGTGACAAGGCCATGAAAAAACTTACCTGTAAGTGGGCATAGCAGTTCTGATTTTCTTTTTCTCTAGAAAAGATATTTCTATAAGAATGCATGAAAAGAGTATTAAACACTGTAAAAATACTGCAATAAAATATGGATTAGCTAGCTCAGGAGTATTAGTCATCACATTTCCTGAAGAAAGCTCTATTTTCTTTTAGTTCCCATGGCCATGTCCCTTCTGCTGTTGTGTTCTAGAGTCTGTTCCAGGTGGAGCTTCATGATCCACATATCTTAGTAGTGCTCCATGGGCCAACTCAAGGAGATTTCCATTTTTCTCATCACAATTTCAGTGAATAAATGGAACACGGTGCAGCATTTAATTGAACATTGAAATGCATGATTATAGAGAATGTCTGAGATCAAGACTTCAAAGAACACCAGATAAGATCAGTATTAAAATTCACCATCAATGATAACAAACCTTGTGGAAGAGGTATATTAAAATTAATGATTTAAGGTATAAATCATTATCTATACAGTACCTGTGGGGAGGTGTTTGCTTCCTTCTTATCTGAACACTTATGCTAGTGTTGATCTGCCAGATATAGGTTTATGCTGTTGTCTTACTGCTGACAGGTTACAGGACTAACATTTATCCAAATCTGATTTCAAGTGACACTCATATATTTTTCTCTTTTGTGTTACCTGTCTTCATTCTCTACCAGTGAGATCTTTCAGGGAGATTAAAATAATGACTAAAACCCACTCAGTTTCCCATGTTCAAACAGATTTTTCACAACTGAACAGTCAAAGCATACAGTCATATATATGAGCAAAAATTATTATAGATATTCTTTGAAAATCTTCAAAAATTCCCAACAGAGTTGTTGTTAAAATTACCAGAATTTCTCATCATAATTAATTTTTGTTCCAAGAAAGTTAGAAGGAAAAAATTTATAATTTTCCAAAGGACTATAACTCCTTTTGATTTGAAAGCTGGACACTCTTCACAACAAAGACTGATAAGAATTTTGTTTATCCATTGAGAATATTCAATATTTCATATTCTGTGTCCATATTCCATATTCAACATTTCACATTGCTGGAGTATCTCTAAGGTAACCTGGCTTGCTGTAGATACACAGTACACAGGTGAAGAGACAGAAAGGAAGGAGTCCCCTTGCCAGGGGCACATTTTGCTTAGAGTGTTACAGCAGCAGGAAATTCCTTGCACCCACCCTCCCCTAGTCAGACTTAGAATGCTGATGTGAAAATAGACACAGAAATCACCACAGTGCCCTATAAAGTTCATTTCGATTTTGAAACACCCACCAGTACCCTGGCTGTCTATGTATAGGCTTCTCACCTAAAACTTCAGAAACTGAAAACCTGAAATTCAGGTTAAAAATAATTACTAGATAGAAAATTTTATTTCTTTGCAATGAAAGGGTAAACAAATAATGGCTTTTCAAGAACATTCTTAGATTTAAAAAATTTATATTTTGGTTGGTAGTTCTCAGTGACTTTGATTTACAGTAACTGTTTCTTATTTACTGAAACATTTGAGCTTTTTTCAAAGGTATGAAATTGACTGTATTTCTGTTTTGCTGATGCAAAAGCCAAGAAGTTTTCTCATTAACGTTATCTTTTGCTTCAGCTTCTCATTTTATTTTGCATCCCAGAGTAACTAAGCTTGTTAGGGAATTTCAGCCAAACCAGCCAGATGCTCCTAACTCCCATAATATTTTGTGAAGTCCTCATGTGGAGCCTTGAACAATGTGCAGTGTTCCAATAAAACTAAACTGAACCTGAAACACCAAACAGATGATAAACAAAAGACAGACAGAGGAAGGGAGGGAATATTTGGCACCTGAGTCATGACAATACATCTCCATTATTGCTCACATTTTTGTTTCTACTACTGGCATCCAAATATCAGTTTGATTACATGAGTTTTTATGCAATATTTAAGTCTGTGAAATCGTATGGTTAAGGCAAAATTTGCAGCCTATAGTTAATGGTTTTCAAATGCTTTTTAAATAAAATATATCTTTAACAGGAGTTTCAAGCAAGAATTTTACTTAGGAAGGTGAGATAGGAGTAGCTGTTAATATAGGAGAGCTATCTAACCATCAGTGGACCCAGATATATCCCAGACCATCTGCAACAAATTTAGGATGCCATCTTCCTCCAACCATGCTCATGAAAAGGAACAATTTAGAGATGGAGTGCATAGAAAAAGTCAAGAAGCAGAGCTACAGACCAGGGAGAGTGATATCTCTGGTGAGCCAGGTCCACCCGTGAGTCTGATGGGAACTTTGCAGAAGTATGTTGTACAAGATACATTTTGATGACCACCTATTGATCAGACTGGGGAAAATTTTAAAGGCAATATGCTAAATAGGCAGCTAGTAGGTCTGGATGCCAAATACATTTTTTCTGTTTCACTTCAATTCACTAAGGTGCATGGAAAGTGCTGCTGTCTGCCAAGGTGATTAGAATTATTTTTTAATACTTCAACTGTCTTCTGCCAGCATGACAGGATTTGTATCTAATATGATTTTATGATGATTTAAATTTTTTCATAATCAAGTGGAAGAGGAAAATGCCCATACACAGGTTCAACTTGATGAGGATGTTAAAAAAAAGTTACTAAGTGCCATTAATGAATACTTTACTGAAATGTGATGTGATTGTGAAGCCTCAAAAGCTGTATTTCCATTGCTAGTAGCAAGCCCTAGGTGCTGTGCTAAGATGGAGAGGCCTCAAGACTGAAGTTTGTCAGGGTCGCTCTGTCTGAAGTTTTCTGATCTGTAACTTGGCTTATCTGTGACAGTACTTTCTTTAATTGGGCAGGTGTCTGCGTTAATTGGTTTTACTTTTGTTTACTTGTGCATGGTACAATGTTTTCTACACCTAACAGGAACTAGCAGTTATTTTAGGCAGCATGAGATATTTATGATTCTTATTACAATTTGTAGAGAAAAACAGTCCTTGCAGGACAGCAGAGCACTTGGGGAGCAGACACAGGATGTGGTGCAGAGATGTACACATGGGATGGCAGGTGAGAGGTCCCAGTTTGCACTGCAGACCCCATAAAGAGATCTCCTGCAATCTGTAGAGGAAATACTGAGCTGCAACTGGACAAATGTACTTTTAGAGGTAGCAGAGAAAGTAAAGAAATAATATTTCACACAAGTATAATGTTACATATAGCAAATTAAGATGTCTCCTCTATGTTAGAGACAAATGAAGATAAAGCAAAGGTGTAAAAGGTTCTAGCTAGCAAGAGGATTGACACCAAGGGGATTATGGAGGGAGGAACAATCAAGAAACAATCAACATCATTATCACATTCCTCTCAGTGAGGTAGGCCAGGTGTTGACCATCATGCCACCACAGCCACAGCCATGAGGACAAAAACCTTAGAGTCACAGTGGCCCTGGAAGGTTGATTATGACACTGGGAAAAAGGATAGGAAGCATATCTGCGTAAAACAACTTAAACTTCATTGCTCTTTTTTTTCTCTAACAATTGCATTCTTTTTCTTTAGATCTTTTGATCTAAACTCTGAATGATTAGATATTAACATTTCATTTTTCTTAATAAAATATTTTGTTTAATTGTACACAAGATGTGTTTTTTTCTTTGCCTTTAAAGAAGGTTGCAATGTAACTGTGTTAAAAGATTACTTTATAACACAAATTCTGAAAAACAAAAAGTAAAACTCAAGCATTACATAGATAAAAACATATATAGCTTCTGAATCTAAAACTGGAAAACCAGATTATGAGAAGAACATCAAAAATATTCAACTGTTCCATACTTATCAACCAAAAGAGTATGTATAAAGGATTTACTTGAAAAAATCACATAGAAACTGCTTCTTATCCATTCCAAGTTTGTCTGTTCACACATTTTTTCCCCAGAACTCTCTATCTGTTAAAGATTTGTTCAACTTCTAAAGGACCAGACCATTTAAGAGACTGGCAGATGTGGAAATGCTAAAACATTTGTTCACACTTACACTCCAGTTTTCAGGAAAACTCATTTTAATATTTAATATTTGGCTTTTTCTGCAAAACTGTCTATGCTTTCCTCTAATGTTTATTACATTCAAATGTTTAAATATGAGGGTGTTTTTGCACAAAATAAATATTGAAAATAAATATTAAACATTTCAGATTTGTTTCTCTAAATATTATCTCAACCAAAGAAAAATCAAGCTACATGGAAATAAGAAAACATTTCAGTCTTTTTCAACCAATTTAATATTGCACAACATGAGAACAAGGATATATTTGGCTTTGTATTTTGTGCCTTTATAGGAAGCATGTGATGGTAAGTAGAAGTCTAAAATGTCAGCACTGTGAAAAAACATCTGAAACACAAATCAGGAATTGATGAGGGCTAAAATTGAATGAAATTTAGATTATGTTGTTTAAATAGTTCATAAGTCTATCAAAAGTGTTTAAGTTGCTATGTTTAGATATGATTCACTGATTGAATTAACTTACATGCAACACTATAACCCTAAATAAAATGCTGTAATTAAAGACTGCAGATTGAAAGAAAAGTTGCAAATTGCCCTTTCTCTTTTAAGTCCTTCGGAAGAAAATTAAAAGCAAAGCAACATCATGAATTTAAGACTACAGATTTTTACCTCAAATAGATTTTATTATGGGGATTCAGAATGCCACATTACCATAGTCTGGCTAATTTTATCTGAATTATGCTCATTTATTCTCACAATACACCCAGGGGCATCAGTTGAGGGGGAGGGAGAGGAGGATCAAACAGAAGGTAAATGACCAGCTCTGAGAAATGCAGATTGTCTCAAAGACCTGGATTAATCTGGGTTCATTCCCTAGGCTTTCCTGGTTTCATCTGGAATCATTAGATAGCTTTAAATATTTAAACTGAGAAGTGAGGAGTTAAGTGAGGAGTTCTGATTATAGTTTTTACACTCTAGTTAATTACAGTTGTTATCATAAACATAACGAATCTTTTGGCCCTGGCTAGTAACAGGCCACAGTCTAAATACTGTGTTGCAAGGATTTGCAACTGAGTTTTGCCAAATTTGCTCCTTCTGAACTCCTCCTGAACTCCTCCTGATCTGTTTAGACCTTGACTTGACTTGGTTTAGCTCTAGTTGGAGCAGGACTATGGCTACTGTTTTCTATTTTCCTAGGGATGTGTGGTAGCACCACGGTTTCAGTCTTAAAATCCTTGTGACCATAGGGTGCACATAACATCAGAATAAGGGGTGAAAAATGATTAATAATACAGTTATTACAGTGAGTAATAACTGTAATCATATTGTTATATTTGTTATTCTATTTTATCATTAAACCTCTTCTGCATATAAACATTCATTCTTTTTTTCTATAATAAAAATTCTTTACTCAGACTATGAAGATTTTAATAATACTAAAAATAATACCTGTTTCTTCATTGTCCATAAAAAGAGTTTAGCAGCAACAATGCTAAATAGTAAAATAGTTATCCAGATTAATTTAATGCATCTACTTTGAAAACAAAGTAGATGGAAAAGAAGTACCTCACATACCTCTGGTGCCTGAAAGATTTCATGCTATTTTCCATGTTACATTGGTAAAATTTATGGTTCATGTAAGCTATGGTTATTCAAATTTACATCAAACTATTATGGTTTAACATAGAAATATAAGAAAAATCTCATAAAAACTCATTCTGAAACTAAAAATTTGTGTCTCAAACTTAGAAACATTAGGGAACCTAGTTACTCAAGCTGGATTTAAAAGCCCATGTGGAGACTTATTTTCTGGCTTTTTTTGTATGTGAAAGCATAGAAGACAACAAAAAATAAGTGCCAACAAGAAAAATTGCTAAAATTAGTAAAAAAAATGAAAATATCAGACTAAAGGAGAAGCAGTAGCAGAATTTCTCAAGGCCTCTTCTAGCAGACCTTTAATATTTACGTTAATGAATTTGGCATAAAAACAAAGCCTTGATGAAAAATGTTTATCATACAAAATTAAGAGGCAAGTAACTATGAAGGACAACTTGCATATAATGCAGGAAATGTATTATGATCTTGACAACTACAGTAATAGAAATGTGTTGGAATTTAACTGAAACATGAAACCTTATGAAGAGGGACTTATAGCATTTTTCACCATTATCTGGGAACTTATCAATTGGCAATTACCTAGAAATAGAAAAGTCTGACATAGTAGCAGCTTCCTTTGATATTAAAAACTGATATTATGATGGTCTTAGAAAAAAGTAGATGTGATTTTAGGTGCTTTATGTGAAACTGGACAAAACACCACATAGAGAATTTTGGCTACAATATCCTTTGCCAAGTCAATCACCTGTATTATACAAAAATGTACTGAAATGGAGAGAGTTGTGAAATAAAATGGGAAGATAGTCCACGAAATGAAGACTCATTGAGAGAAGGCTTACAAAGTTTTTCTGTACTAAGCAATCCAAAGTCCTAAGGACACAACTAGAAAAGAAGGGAGGAATCCCAAAGCATTTGAATAAAGTGAATGTCTGCCGGTAAGGAATTGAAAGTTTCTCTGTGTTGCAAAGTTTTCAAGCATCAGGGAAGTGAGGTCATGGACTAGATTCCTATAATGAGTGGTCTTCTTGAAGATCTGACTAGTTTAAGGTACACCACAGTATTTTATTATTGTCCTCTTATTACAGGGGTTCCATACTGTTGTCTCCTTATTGCAAAAGTTTCATAACTTCTTGGTGTTTCTCATGGGCATCTCCTCTAAGCACTGACTCCTTCTTCTTCACAAAGGAGCCAGCTGACTCTAATACCCTCCTCAGTCAGCCACCCCACTCTTTTATAGCACTCTTCTTCTCATTGGTTACAGCTGTGGCCTGGTCCTAATCTTTGAAAATTAGCCCAGCTGCAACTCCTTAGGGTAAGATTACTTTCTACACAATCTTTATTTTCTGATATTCTATCCCCCCACATTTTTTAAAGTGGTTTTCTAGTACTGCTTCCTTCAATTGTATGTTGAATGATCTGCTATGTTATTTTTGCCTGTAATTTCTTATTTTTTTCAGGTTTCCCTGTTTGTGGCATTAAAAGGAAATTTGATCTAACAGAAGAAATATGTCACTCACCCACATCCCTCCCCTGCCAATAATATGGCATATATTAGTAGTATTAGGTACATAGGCATTATTAAGAATAATAAGGGGTTTTCTCCATATTTTCCACATCCATTGCAAGTTCAAACCTGAAATCTTTGCACCAAACTTGAAGTCAGACTAGGATCAATTCCTTCTAAGCATTTTATGTGGAAATTTTTGCTCCTTTAAACGATGCCTCCAGAACATGTTTGGAGTATCTCTTAGTACCATTGCCCTCCTTGCATGTGCAATTATTCACCTCAGTATTTCCTTATTACTGTGTAGAAGGGTAATGTGAAAATTAATGGATGACTAAGAAATATTCTTAGATCTAGTAACTTTTAATGTGTCCTTGGGAGCTACAATTTGCATTTTCTTACAAGTTTTACCTCATCTTTTAACTACATCTTCTTTCTGATGCTTATGGGGACACCATTACTTTATCAACAGACTTTGAGGGTTAATGCTAATAAAATCATTTAAGGACCCATGCACTTTTCACAGGTATAAAAGAGATTCACTACCAGATATAATATAAAGCTTGGTATAAACTTCTTCTTTCAGCACCTCTCTAGCTCTAAATCAACATACACATCACCTCTTAAGTTTGCTCATTTAAAAATATTTTTCTTGTTCTCAGAACAACTGCTGCTATCACAGAAACTCATCTTACCCTGTCTAGAAGTGATCTCACAGTTCTCTGTCAGAAAAGGCTGACATTTCTATAAATACTAAAATTTATTAATGCTCCAATTAAAATTGAAGTAAGCTATGCAAGTATATAAGTGTGGTTAGTAAAGACCTATACAGAAAAAAAGATGTTGCACTTAGAGCTGTTCAAATATAATTTTCAAATCATCGGGACAGTAATATCTTAAAAATTTTTTGCTCCTTGCATTTATAATTTTTTTCAACTTATGTCAAATAGGGACCTTCCTTAGGTTGGCTGTTGTTGTTAATATTAGTAATATTTGTTTTAAGACATTATTGGTAATAACTTATTTAGATATTTTGGATATTGTAAAAATATTTAACATAATTTTCATTTATAAAAGCTAATATTGTTTAATTCCATTATTTTTCACTGTCACATTATAAAGATTAAATGGAGTGATTTTTTGATCAGCCAGTGCTCTTTGTTTTCTCTTGCAAAAATTTCCTGAAAAAAATCTGTTTAGTAACTGTGGTCTGGAAAAAAATCCCAAGGCCTTTCTAAAATCAGGCAAATTAAAGAGTTAGGATATGACTCAGATTTGGTTCTGCTGGTCAGCAAGGGAAACTAAAGGCACAAAATACATACAAAGTTCAGGATTCCTTTCCTCTGTCATAGCTAGCTACTGACTGCAGCTATTAAGACCATTTAGTGTTTTCTATCTGTGCTAGGGACCCAAAGCCTCACCCTTCTACAAAAACTGAAAAAGCGTAGAAGTCCTTTCCCAGAAGTGTCTTAACTTGGTTTTTGTACCTAAAATCTGCTGCTGCTTTATCTGCTTTTTGCAGAAATCAATCTTGTCCCTTTCAGGCTCACCTCTAACTATAGGACTACATAAAAAAATGGCTGTAGAAGGCCAGGAACCCAAAATACTGTGTGATGTGCTGTTGTCTTCTTATCTTTAAAACCTGTATATTGCATGTTTGAGTGATTTAAAGTCAATCTTGAGAGATGTCAATGCAAAGAGGCCTAGATCCCAATCTACTTTCCATATATATTTTCCACCATTCCCCTACAGTCTTCCAGCTACAGAGTGAATTTTGTGGTTTTGGGAGAGGCATGAAGGCAATGAAATTCAAAGCCTGAAGTTTAAATTTAGAAAAGGTTGGCTCAGCTAGCTTAAGGGCTTAAGGGAAAAGCACTAATTTTATAATCTGATTTTTTTTTTTTTATTGTTGCATGTTAAAGAAACAGGAGGCCTGTAGCTGGGAAAGGTATGGTAAATTTTTCCTTTTTTTCATTCTTTTCTTAACATGATCATTCTGTAATCCATTTTTTGCTGAACCTTACAACCTGTCTTACATTTTTGTCTTGTTCTTATTGATTTTGTCCTGTATTATCTAAGCTGCTGAGTTACTGCATTTGGAATGGATTATGGTTTGGCTCTATCTGATTTTTTTCACATAAAATGTGTTGGATAACAGACAGATCAATTTTCAATTTGCTGTGTAAGATTCAGATCATGTCTTCAAAGCACTTTCTCTTACATACATCTACATTCACTGCCTCAAAGCAGAGAAACTTAAACTGATGAGATCTACACTGAAATTTTTAAAATTTCTCTTATAACTTGATGGTAAGTAGGGTTGGGTAAACTAACCCATAAGAAGGAAACTAAGTCTTTACGCAAAATACAGCAGCAAAAGTGCATCTCCAAGAGGAATAGTTATTTTAAGTATACCCAAGAATTATTCCTCATCTCTTTTTATAGAAAACACAAACAAGCATAAAATTCTGAGTCTAGACAAGTTAATGGAAGAAGTTCAAATCTCTTTCAAAGAACAGGATTTCATCTAGAGGGTCACAAGGTCTTCCTCCAGATAGGTAGACCCAAGTAAACCTATTTAAGCCTATGCAGTCTGGCTATGCAGTCTGGCTTTCCATTGACTTTGATCATAGGAACATATATCAACAAAATGTAGATTAAGAATGTAGTCACACTATGATGTTTCTGTAATCAGTAAGGTGAGAAAAGGAAAGAATTATCTTCAGAGAATAATTCTTATTTTTCCTATAGAGTACCTATTTCTTTCCATTGACCACAGCAGAAACTGAAATCAATTATTTTATTCATATATCATATGCACTTCAGTACCTAAAGATAGAAAAATCAACGCATCTGACCATAGATCACATGTTCTATTTTGCTTTGTCTGCTAGGACAAAGAAAAGCTCTCTCTAATCAGTTTTCTAAGTTTAGGCACACTTGCTCAGGCAACATGACAACATTTTAAATGACTAAAAAGCCTAAATGTTTCAAAGGACCCCTGCTTGAATTTGGAAAGGCATTCAAAAATGTTTACAATTTTGATGGAGATCTTTATTCATGGATAATATAATGGAAAGATCCTGAACATATTATTTCATTTTATATCCACTGGCTCAAGTTATAATAGTAATTGGGCTTTCATTTTGGAATTTTGGTACAACTGCTGCCTGGAATAAATGTGAAATTAGTCGCAGCAGATGGTCTCTGCCTATTCCTGGTGGGTGGATTTCTCTCTCATATATTTTCCAGAAAAATAACTCTAGGAAAGAAGCATGTCATAATAACCAACAGCCATCAAGTGGGAGCAAAATAGCTGCTGCACTCCACTCTGGGATGACTGTGCTTCAGAATTATAGCACTGGGAAAGCTTGGCTATATTTATAAAGCTCGGTAAGAGCCTGGAATGAGAGACTCTAATAAATGTTAGATTTCTACATACCCAGTCATAGTAGTAAAATACTCATTGTGGGCTGGCAGGTACCATTGCATTTCATTCTGGTCTCTGGTTTTAAAAATAATGCTCCTTTATAGGGCACACTAACAATAGCACTGTTACATACTCCCAGAAAGAAGAAAAGGATTATGTAAGGAGCTCAATTCATAGTAACAACTCTGACTGGACAAGAAAAATATGTGATTTCTAAACAAAATGGGTAGCATACATCTTCAGCCATCAGTGTGCATTCATAATCTCAATTTAATTGGTTTTTTTTCTGAAATGCCCCCATCCCACAAAAGACTTGCTTTTGGGTTCAAAATGCTTGCTCATTTCAAAATCAAAATGTGTCAATAACAGCTGATATTGTTTGGAAATGTGCTCATAAAACATGCTTGGGCTTTACATAGTATATACCCGCAGTCCAGATTATTTGCTACAAATAATTGTTTACAGTTTGGGTTGGGAAGAACATGCTACCTTGGATAAACTTCTACCACTGAGATTTTAAAAGAATTCCACCTAAAAAATGTACTTGTTTGGTATTTATGAATTAGTCATGCAGGTTCTGTAGGAAAGGCACCATTGACCTTTAAATATATAAACAGATGGAAAACTGCCATAATGATTGAAGAACATGACAAACAGCTTATTCACTATAAGGATGGAGCATCTCACCTACAAGGAAAGTCTGAGGGAGCTGTGATTGTTAAGCTTGGATTTAGGGTGACCTGATTGCAGCCTCCCAGAAGCTGAAGGGAGCCCTCCAGAAAGAGGGAGAGGGACTATTTACAAGGCCATGTAGGGAGAATGGCTTCAAACTGAAAAAATAATAAGTTTAGATCAGATATGAGGAAGAAAATCATTACTTTGAGGATGGTGTGACAGCAAAACAAGTTGCTCAGAGAAGTTGTGGGTGCTCCATCCATCCCTGGGAGTGTTCAAGGCCAGGTTGGATGGGACTTGCAACAACCTGGTCTAATGGAAGGTGTCCCTGCCCATGGCAGAGGGTTGAAACCAGATGACCTTTAAGAATTTTTCCAACCCAAACCACCCTATGATTCTATGATAAAGGTAGGACATGTATATGTATATAGCTGTTTACATGTCCATAAAAGTTTAATCCTTTCATCTGTGATTGGCAAATTAATATCTGACAATATGTAACACTGATTCCCATCTCTATTTTGATACTTTATTAAAATGGGCCTAATATAATGGGTCTTTACTTTCACTGTGATTCAAAGACCCCAATTTAGCTATTTTATTAGCTTATTGCAGCAGTTGCATGAATGTGTAAATGTTTCTTGAATATTTAACATACCTGGTGATTTAAAGATTTTGAATAGTTCAAAAACTATTCAACAAGATCTGAACAGAAATCTAATATTGCATCACTTGAGTCAATGAGATGAGTGACTGAAGGCTTTCATTCATCTCAAACTGCATTCTGGGAAATGTCTAGGTTTTATATCCAGCTCATTTTGGCACACATGTGTACACATGTGAACCACTGGTTCAGTTTGAATCTGGCCATCAGTTGTATCGGGTATGAACAACCTCTTTTTTCAAAATAGTAAATGCACTGTTTATAATTCACAGAAATCTTCCACATACCATTCAACCTCCTGTCCATATATATGTAAAATTACTTCTAGAGGCTATTTGACTCATCTACATAGTTTCTCTTCACAAAGATACAGAATTTATTGAGCTTTCCATTGTAAATTTTCAGTTCAATTCAACATATTTTTAAATTACAAATTAGCTATTTCTGTCCACAATACTGAATAATCCTTATGGTAATATTTTATTCATAGTAAAGATGAACAAGCAATTAAGGTTTTGGAATTTTCTAATGTTCAAGTAGAGTCAAATAAGACAGTGGGTATAAAGTGATAGTGTAGGCAAGGGTATAGATGACTTGAAGCTGATAACCCTGAAGACTTTAAGTAATTCTCTGGCAGTTTCTCTGTGCTGCACAGCTGTCTGAAAATAACAAAGGTAATCGTATTAGTGTATGGGAAATAAACACAGACAGCACATGACAGACAGTATAACTCACTCCTTTGCATAAGGGGGAAGCAAATCATTGTGAATTATACAGTCATCACAAACCTTGACATATTTCAAAACAACTGTCAGTCATTCTGGAGAACTGTATGTGACTCCAGGGACAGGGTAAATTCAGGCCAGGGCAACAGTTCATAAACAAATAATCACAGTTACCCATATAAGATTTCTACTTATTCTTTAACATCTTGATTTTTTCCACATCATTAAACTAGTTTTAAGGAATTTTTTTGAGAAAAAAAATCTCAGGTTTTTCCTGCAATACTACAGTAATAACCAGGAAATCAAAGTGATATTTAATTTCTATAACTCCCACATTATTTTGGCTTTTCATATGAGAGTACATTGTCCAGAAATATCATCCAGTATTCTAGACTAATATTTTTGTCTTCTTTCCTGCAGTCATTTGCACTTTTAGTTTTATAAATTATCCTTGCAGAATACTAAATTTTGGGGTTGACAGGGATCAAAGGTGAAGCAAAGCCTACTTAAAAACTTAAGTTTTGAGTATCATCATACTGCATACACAGTTCTAAAGGCACAGTAATAATTAACAGTAGAAAAATGTCAGAAGTATAATTCTTTGAATTAATTTTTAATTGCTGTCATTCTAACCTAGTTAAGGCTTACACAGTCATACATAGTAATAACCTCAAGTTCTGTTGCTCTTTTCTGTGCTTCCTGAATTAAGATTTTTACAATATGAAAACCCTTAAGATTCAGTTAAGATTCACTTTGTAGTTCACTACAAATATCACTTTTTCCTCAGCTTATTGCAGTTTGCCGCATTTCTCATAATCTTTGCCCCAAGAAACTTAGGTGAAAGTAAACACAGCTATTCTGGAATAGCTGGTTTCTTAACTTTTTACATTGACCTAATAATGGCCTTTCCCACTTTTTCTGTGCACCAATTTCAGAATTTTCAAGGTTCTCAGAATCATCCCCCTTTTTTCTCTTGTCCCTATTTTACTCTTATGTGGACGAGTTCTATGTTTTTTAAGATGGACTGACTAGGCTTTTACCAGTCACTGTCCAGAAACCAGTCATTTATGAGGTCTTCGATCCAACACTCAACTGCAAGCTCATTATTAACTGAGAACATACGGAGTCTCTCCCAGAATCCAAATGCTGCTGTCTGTAGTGTTACTTTTCTGCAATTCTGATTTGTGTCCATGTCTTTTACAAGCCAGGGGGGAAAAAACCTCAGATTTTGTATGACCTGCTGTTGCTATTATTCCGGAGGAAAGACTTTACAAGCATTTAGTTGATCTAAAGTGCTCCCATTTATTATAGGAAAAGTTTCCTAGTTTTTATTTTGCTTTGTGATATGAGGTGCTACAATTTCTTGACAGGCTGAATGAGTAAGAGGAGCTAATAAGTGCTCCTGCCCTACTGTCCTGACCAAGACACGCTTTGACTGGTATAGCAGCTGGGTGAGTTCAGGAAGAAAACCATTATTTTTTTCTGTTTGTTTTACTTTACTGTGTTTTTAGTTAATTCCAAAAAGCAAAACACTCAGAACTCCAATTTATAAAGAAAAAAAATATATTAGGAACTTCATTGCAATTATTCTTTAACTATTATTCAAGTAGAAAGGACTTACAGCCTTGGTGGAACTTGGTATGGGTGAGGTCCAAAGGACCCTGGTTGTTGAGCCCCAGCTGTTTCAACTTTTTATGCTTTGCACTATACCTGTTTCTTTCTTCAGATCAGTTTCTATTTACTCTGATCAATCAAATCAACACAGAATATCAGCATTCTGCACTACAGCTGGCTCACTCCCATCCATGTTCAATGCTAAGTAAATGCCCTGTCTTTAAGCACTTAATCAGTTCAATTCAAATCAAAACTTTTTTTCATAAATTTGAAGCCACAGATAGCAGATGAACAATCAAACTCACTTTTTTTCCCATTCTGGGCATGTTTTAGTTTTTCTTTTCTTTCACCTGCAAGAAGGGAAGAAACTCAAACTGTAATTTCCATGTGGTCACATTTTGCTGGTACTTAACAATTAAAAATAATAAAATGTTCAGCTTTTTCATGTGACAGCTTCCATTCAGTGCTCCCAAGTTCATTGCCAACTTCATTATCTCTGTGCTGTATGCCCTTTTGTAACCAGAAAGTAGAATATATTATGGCATGCAATGATTCAAAGAGATAAAAACATCAATTATCACAACCCTTAAAACAGATTCAGCTACTCTCCCTCCCCATTTGTTTAAGTGCATATACACTTGCTCTTGTTTTAACTTCAGTTTAGGCATCAGCCAGATATTTAGGTATTCAAATAACCAGGTAATTTCCCTCAAAAAAGTGCTGAAACAAAGCTGCACCCCAAAGAGCTTGTGGTTAGAATTTCTTTTTATCATGAAAAAAGCAAGGGAAAAGAAGGTTTTAGAAAACCTGCCTGGTGCCACACATCCATGAATATTCAGAACCAAGGACAACACATCCTTTTTCCCTTGTCTATGATTACAGTTGTAAGCAGGAACTTTCATCTACAGCACAAATATTCTAGTAACACCTTTCATTTGATTTTAAACTGTAATTATATTTTTTTTAAAATCAGGTTCAGTTGGGAGCAGTTGTCTGTCAGAAGAAAATGTTTCATTGGTTAAATTGCTTGAAATAAAGAGCTGAAGCACCTGAGTTGTTAGCACTACCAATCTTTTCAAGCTGTTTCAATTTCTTTGCCTTTTATTTACTTTTTTACATGTTTTCTTTCATTTAAGAGAGACATTGTATAGATATTTGATTACACCCCAGAATGTTGAAAGGAACTGTGTTGATTATGAATATTTTTTCAAGTGAAAGGTTCCGTGCAAGGAAGTGCAATATAAAGAGGAATAGACACTATAAACATGCATTGAAATAAATCTGTTAATAAGATAACAATTTAAAATTAACACAATTTTCACCGAAGCAAGATTCCCAAGGGTGATTATGGATATGTGTGTTTTGCTCTGCTTGTTTTATTTCCTTGACACCAAATGGAATTTTCAGGTAAAAGATTTTTTTGGGTGCATTTAATTCAATAAACCAGTGTGCTCTACAGACAGAAAGCAAGGATGTAACACAATTGTTGAAGCTGTTACAGGTGAACTTCAAATAGCAAGAATATGGAGAACAAGCAGTGGTAACTTCAGCACACATTGGGGTTTTTTTAGAAATCTGGCCTGATGTCTTCGGCAGTTTTGTTTTCCCTCACAGATAGTACAGCATATTGGTCTAGACTGTCCTGCTGCAGTACATTTCAGGCTGGCTACACATAGGATACATCTGTTTTGCTGTCTGCTTCTACTCCGAGCCAGTATTGCAGCACAGAACAACAGAAAAGCTTCTTTCTTGATGAAACAAACAAAAAAATCTCTTTTATCATTTCTCTGTGATGTGTACACACATAACGGACATCTCAGTAGGAAGGGAAAAACATTCTGAACTAAAACAAAGGACAAAAAAATTAGGAGTAGATTATGCAACAGCTTATGCAATTAGATCAAATTGGTTTGCTTTTGTCTTTTTTCTTTGTTGTTTTTTTTGTTGTTTACAATCATAGTTTTTCATCCAACTCTGCATATCAATGTCTCTATAATATTATTTTTGTGTAGATTTCAAACACTGTTATACTTGAATTACTTGCTGCAAAATGCACCAAAGCAATTGTTTGTATTTCTAGAATCAAGATTATTTTTCATTCCTTGTACAATTCCTTTTCAGAGTAATGATTTGACAGCATTGACCAGAGCTGTCTCCTGATATCTTTTGAAAAGGAAACATCCCTAAACAAATGCTTTGTTATGTACATGTACAGTGCACCATTTTCCAGTAGAACTGCATCCTGGGGGAGACAGCCTGCCTCTGGAGACTGTTCTAACCAAATTGGAGCCTGCTGGAGGGAATCTTTTATTTTGCTGTTAAGTGTAATGGGAAGTAATTTCTTTTTAAGACATATTTTTGGAAAGGCTGCATATCTTGCCACAGCCAACGTTGTTGTTCCACAGAGAGCATTGGTCTACACAGGCAAAGGGAGGCTGCCTTGGCACCCAGGAGTTGAATAAAGGCTGAAAGGTCTGCAAAGGTGCTTGACATTTCCTCATAGACTAGAGCTGCAAGGTGGCATCCTAGAATTGCTGTGGGGTAGAGCTTATGATGATCTGTTTGTCAGACACTCACAGTGACACACAAATCCCTCTCATCCTTTTAAGGATCCTAGACACATCCTTTCAAATAGGTGATCTACAGACAATATTTTTTGTGCTTCATTTTGGAGCAACTCATCAGACTAGTGATAGCAAACCTTGTCAGAAAATTTTTTCTTCTTCTTATCTTTATTTGATAAAACCTCCATGCAAATGTAATTAAAGATTTATTCAGACGTGAAAGCATAGCATATCAGTGTCTGGACCAAGAGAAATCTGTGGGCATAAAAAT
Source organism: Calcarius lapponicus (assembly GCA_039654755.1). Taxonomy (NCBI): domain Eukaryota; kingdom Metazoa; phylum Chordata; class Aves; order Passeriformes; family Fringillidae; genus Calcarius; species Calcarius lapponicus. The sequence goes on along the minus strand of CM077463.1, from coordinate 30,351,689 downwards.
GTTATTAATAGAGTTTTTTAAGTGGTTTTTCAGTTTAAGTTTGATGAATCCCATTTTAAAATTAGAAGAATGATTCCATGAACATAGAATATTGTCTTCTTTCAAGGTCTTTTTATTATTCCACTGTTTCTAGATGATAAATATTCAGCAAAATAGATTTCCAAACTACTATCAGAACCTAATTAAGATATTTTTCAGTATGTTCAGGTGTGTCTTTATTATAATTACTTTATTTTTATACTCTAAGAATATATGTATATTTTTTCCAGTTTTCCCTGGCATGTATGAGTATATACACATGGACACATATATATGCCTACATATATATGTATATCTTTTTTTCCCCTCTGTATTTACAGCCTAATTCATCTGTCAACTGAAGTTCTGGCAGTGATCACAAATGGGTCAGAACATCATCTGTATTTGCAGCTTCTGGTGCTCCTTTTGTGCAATTCTTGTCTTTCTATAATCCTGTAATGACAGGACATCATCTGCTTTCTGCCTGTAGCTTGCTTATTCTTTGCTTGTCTGCAGTTCTGCTGTACAATATCTCAATCTACTCTTTTGTTCATGTCCTACATTTCCTTCACCTTTTTTTTTTGTCCTTGCCTTTTTCTATTTTTATCTTCTGTTTTTAATCCCACTTCATGTTTCCTTCAGAGATTTTCAAAATGTTACACTGACTTACCAGAAAATCCCTGCAGGGTTTCATTTTCTCACAACAACTTGGGAAACTCTTCATGCTGAATTCATGTCACTTGAGAATATCTGGATAAATAGACAAGATGTTGAAGGACTGAATGTAGAAAAATTGCAGGTGATGACTAATTTTAGTCTGACTCTGTCAGATATTGTCTAATTATGCACTAATGGATAAGAACAGAACCCCCAGCATGAAATCCCCAACATCTTTCAGATAAATTAGGAAGCTCTGGTTGCAGTTAATTCACATACCTACAGTACCAAAACTGACATGAAGTGATCTTTTATTTTTCTTCAGGGAATTTCTTTGGGACCTTCGTCTCCCTAGGCTATTTCCCACAGAAAATTCAAAAGTCTGACATTGTAACAGCCATCGTCTCTGACAGAGTAATTGTGCATTGGTCCATCAGGAATACAAGGAACATCACCTTGAATTACACACACAGAGTGGAAGGTGGAAGTTCTTTACTTCTATAACAACAATCTGTTGTGCTTCTTCAGAGCTCTAGGTTTTCCTGTGAGTGTTCGGTTCAAGGTTGCTTTTTAGAAAATATCTAGAAAGATCCATATGTATAAAAACACCTATCTATACATGTAAGAAATTAAGAGTTTAATTTTCTTTTGGGGCCACCTTATGACTGTGTGTACAAATACAGTGAAAATAGCCTAAGGGACAAAAGAGAGGTATGTCAGAGAAGAAGGATGTCATGTTTGTACATTGTCATGAAAAATAAAACAGCCATTTTATTTTCTCTCTCAGAAATACATACTTACATAGTTTCTTCAAATGTTTGTAATCTCAAAGTAACAATTTGACTATATTAAAGGAGTCTTAGGAGTTCTGGAGAGAAACTTCTTTCTCACTTGGAAGTGAAATCTGCAAAATCTTAGAATATGAGCTTCAGCATTAGGCTGAATATTCTGGATGAGATTTTTACACAACAAATGATCAATAACTATCATTCATGAGCTCCCGTGATTTTGTGCTTCCTGAATACTCTTTTATCTGACACCTAAACGGTGATTTATTTCACTGACAAGTAATGTGGCAAGCAAAATTTTGTGCATGTATTTTTCATTGAGATTATAGGGTTTTTTCTTACCATTAATGATATGGTTAAAATTTTCCTCATAACTTCAGGTTATGTATTTTATTAAGCTTATGAAACTAAGGGTTTGAAACATACTTCTTTACTTCAGTCTATGGTCCAGTGGTGTATTTTTGAAAAACTCTCAGACAGTTAATTCAGACTGTCCTGAGTAATAGAATAAAAGCATGTAATGATTAGCATCTCAAAATACTAATGAGCAGTAATAACAGACAGAAAACCAACTGAGGTGAAAAGGGGATTAAACATTTTACATACAAAAAGTTATTACTTTTACTCAACTGACCTGAGCTAAGTTATAGATTCGGTCTCATATAACAATATGTGAGGATTTGAAGAAAAATTGAATCCATCTTAAAGCTATGAAAAAGACTGTTAAATAGATTCTTTGAAATAGAGATTTTCTAAAGGCTATACGCTATGCAAGAATAACAGCAGTTAAAAGGACAAAAATTTGAAGGGTTTTGCCAATTATTTTGACTAAACAGAATCACAGAATAAGCTGAGTTGGTATGGACCCATCAGTATCATCGAGTCCAACTCCTGGGCCTGTACAGGACCATCCCCAAGAGTCACACCATGTGCCTGAGAGCATTGTCCAAACACTTCTTGAACTTTCTTAGGCTTGGTCCTATGACCACTTCTCTGGGGAGTCTGTTCCAGTGCTCAACCACCCTCTGGGTGAAGAACCTTTTCCAGATATCCAATCTAAGCCTCCCCGGACACAATTTCAGGCCATTCCCTCAGGTCCTGTCACTGGTCACCACAGAGATCAGTGCCTGCCCTTCCTCTTCCCATGACAAGGCAATTGTAACTGCAATGAGGTATCCCCTCAGTCTCCTTCAGGCTGAACAGACGAAGTGACCTCAGCCACTCCTCACACAGCTTCCTCTCAAGGCCCTTCACCATCTTCACTGTCCTCCTTTGGACACTCTCACAGCTTTATATCTTTCTTATATTGCAGCACCCAAACCAGCCCCCAGCACTCGAGGTGAGGCTGCCCCAGCTCAGAGCAGAGCAGGACAATCCCCTCCCTCGCCTGGCCGGTGATGCTGTGCCTGATGCACCCCAGGACATGGTTGGCCCTCCTGACTGCCAGGGCAATGCTGACTCAAATTAAACTTGTCATTGATCAGGATTCTCAGATCCCTCTCTGTGCTTCAACCCTCCAGCCTCTCATTCCCCAGTCTGTACATCCAGGGTTGCCTCATCTCAGGCGCAGAATCTAGCACTTGCCTTTTCAAAATTCACAGAATTGCTGATTGCTCAGCCCTCTAGCTTGTTAAGGTCTCTCTGCAGGGCCTCCCTGCCCTCACAGGAGTCAACAGCTCCTCCCAGCTTTGTATCATTTGTGAACTTGCTCTGTATCCCTTCCTGTACAACATCCAAGTTATTTATGAGGGTGTTGAAGAGCACAGGGCCAAGGACGAAGCCCTGTGGAACCCCACTAGTGACAGGTCAGCAGTCTGATGTCACCCCATTCATGGTAACCCTTTTTGCCCAACTCGTGAGCCAACTGCATAAACTGTTTATCCAGCTGAGCACTGGACATTTTGTCCAGAAGGATCCTGTGAGAGACAGCACCAGAAGCTTTACTGAATTCCAAAAAGATTATATCAGCTGGGTTCCCTTGGTCAACTGTGGGAGTTATCTTGTCATAAAAAGAAATCAGGTCTGAATAAAAAACTAGATCAAAACCACCATCATTCTGATGGCAGATGTGGATATGTACATTATAAGTACTTGGCTTGCATACACACTGTGTGGATGTAAGTCAACTGAGATGATGTTTAGAGAACTGGGTTTGGGGGATTCTCAGCTGTTGAGGGGCTCACCATTCCTGGCACCATGATCTTGTGGGATTTGCTGCCTTTGCTGCAATGTGATGTGATTACCCCACCCGCCCTGATAATTACATATTTACAATGCTAAGATAATTTGAATTGTAGGTAACCCAATTTCATTTGGCTGCCTAAAGACCGCTTGACCTCTGTAGTCAGAGATTAAAATATTGTGAGGTGCACAGTTCCTTGGTAGTAAGCTACAGCTGCTGTGCACTTGGACATTAGCCAAAGTCTAATCAAATGGATGTATGGGATCTCATACATTCATATATGGGATTCATCAGAGAAAGGCAGGCACCTACTGCTGGTAGTCATCTACACTGAAAGAGTCATCCTCTTCTCCCTTCAGAGCTAGAGAGACATAGCCACTACCAGGACACAGTGACTCACCCTCAAGTGAATGTCTTAAAGAGACCTGATAAATCACTCTTCAAAAATGCTCAGTCCTCTCCCAGATGTGAGAAGAGCTCAGCTTGGTCATAAAATTTCTAAAGTTAAGTAAAATGTATCCTACCTCTGGCACCCAATATATTACAGTCTTTTTTTTTATGGGATATGGTAATATTACAGATTTACCGAATACTTCCTAAGGGATTTTTTTTATTACTTTACATATTTTATTTATACCTCTTAGCAGAGAACAAGCCTGCTGTTCCTTACAGAAGAGCATGGCAGGTCTTTCCCATCAGCAGCAAAGACCAGAAGCATTTAAAAGCACTCAGTAGATGCTAGCTAGTATTTTCTAACACGTAAGAACTTGTAGATAAATGCCAGAGCCATGAGTTATAGTAAGTTTCAGTTCCACAAAGTAGTATAAAACAAACTTTTACATTATTTTTCAAATTGTCTTTTCCCCAGCTAAATGCATTCAAAGTTTTTTGCTTACACACAGAAGCCAAAAAGAAACTGAGGATAAGAGCAAACAAACACATTATGCACGACTTAAATGAAAGGTCACAAAATTATTCTGAGCTTTTTTGTCTACAGAAAACTTAAATTCACTAATATTTATACTTTGACTCTTGACATCTGAGAAATTTTCTGGCAGGCAATGCTTCTTGCATTGAGACAGGACTATTATCACAGGAATCAGAAAAGAAGGTTGGAATTAGTTTTCTGCATAAACTCTCCTTCAAAAGTTAAAGGTTTGAGTTTTATTTTAAATCTGTGTCAAGAGAGAGGTTAGTGATTCAGATGCCAAAAGTGAAAGCCTCAAGAGTAGACCTAGGATTTATTTTTCTCAACATCTTAATTAACGCTTCTCAGAGAGAACAAACCACAACGCAAAACAGGTAACAACTCTGGCTTATTCTGCAAGGATAAAATCTCTTTTTATAAAATCAGAAATTTGTTTATTGTATTCAAAGCTTGTAACAATGACCTGAACCTGAGACAACTTTCTGCCCCCACATCAAGTGCAAAGTTAGATCCAATGATTGAACCTGTGTCTTTGAAGAGGAAAAAACATTGGGGGGTTTGGGAAAAGATCCAAGCCACAGAGGGGTTTCCATCTTAGCAGATGACTTTTTAGATGGCACACTTACAGAACAGGAGGGGAACACACAAAAGTTGTACCTCTCATACTAGTGTGGCAAAAGTTTGTCCTCTACCTTTCATTTTCTAGAAAGCTAGATTATTTTTTTAAAGGAAGGAATGCCATAAACCTACATTACTTTAAAAGATTTGTTACATTTTTTCTTTCGTATTTTGAAAACTTTTAAAAACATTTTTGCAGCTACCTCTAAAGACTGATTCTCAGTAACAGAGAATCAAGCTGATCTTTCCTGACTCCCAGTGACTGCATCAGAGTTTCTCCAGCTAAGCAATGTGTTTAGGTGTTATTGGTTTTACATATTTTATGTTTCTGTTTTCTAAGCAGTCCTGCTTGTAAAAAAAGAAGTCAAACATTTTCTCTTTGTCTCTAATAAAAATGACATTAAGTGATGAAATACACTAAAATACATCCAGTATCTGAATCTGAAATGCACCTCACAATATCTGTCAGTTGCTGCAGTTACTGTCCATACAGGCTGCTTTGAAATTACTCTATAAACACATTCAGAGCTATAATGACATACACAACAAAGAAAAGCTGTTTACAAATTCACACAAATTCAATATGTTTTGCTTCTAAGTGTTTGAAGAACTATTCATGCTCCTTTTGCAGAAAATAATTTCTCCATTTACTCTTGATATTCTTTACAACTGTATTCCAGACTCATATATTTTCAAATATTAAGAAATACAGTTAAACTCATGACAAAATGTTCACTTTTTCCCACTAATATACTTCCAGGTACTGCTAAAAACTGCTAAAACCTGTTCTAAGGTTTGTCCAAGATCATGACTTGTAGGGCTTTAGGCATTGACACCCTTCTGAACATGGATCTCATTGTCTTTGTGGAGACAGTAGAATGCATTTATAGAAATCTCTGGGAGCTGCAGGGTCTGCATTGTTTGAAATAGCAGAGATTGGTAAAATAAGGATGAGAAAATTGATTCCAAGATATCCTTACTTTAAGGAGCTATCAAGAACAGCTTGTGTACTTTCTAGGTATCTCTGTCTTTTGTGGGAGAAGGTTTTTTCTTTATAAAGTGTTGTGGTGAACTGGGAAAATTTATTTTGTATCTTCTTCTCTCTCAGAAGATGCACAAGACTTTTCCCAGCCAAACTCTTCAGTGCCTTTTTCCTAAAATATTTTAAGGCTTTTAAAACAAGACAAGCAGAAAAAACCCACAGCTGGTTGCCACTGAAATTTATAAATTATAGGATAGGGATTTTGATAAATCAGTAATCAGCAGAGATTCTCTTACTGGTCCAGACACAGGCAGGAAATATTTGGAAAGTCAGAAAATATGTGTTTAATGAGATCTTTCATTACTACATAGGGGAAAATATAGGCAAGCTTTAGGCACACATTTTCTAAACTGGACAATTATCAATTGCTCCTACTGCTCTTTAATAGCACAAACAGAAGTGTGTTCATTGAAAGATGCCACTATTTGCATGTTAAAAGGACTACTGGAATAAAATGAGCTGTTCTCTACACTTCATTAATTTCTCAATAAAATGGGAAGTACAGTCGTTGAATGGCTGGCTGATTCAAAAGAGCATGCAATTATTTTAAAAAATAAGAGTCCATGGAGAGAGTGTAGTAGCACAATCTAACCAAACAGGACAATGTGCTGTTGATTTTTGACCTTCTAATGTTCCAGGTTGTCAGAAATTTTTGAAGTGACCTTTTACGCTGCAATATATTTGCCATTTTTTGTGTCAGCCTCTGATTTTCCTTACCATGTGAGTCACACAACTGCTGCTAATGTAAACTTTTCACCTGAGCAATTGATTTATGTATGTGCCTGCATACACACACACAGAGTAGCAATGCTTTGCCAATATTGAGAGAATAAGATTATTGTGTTGCCGATTACAAGTCTCTGCTCCTCCTCATCATTCAAACCCACATTTTAAAAATATTTTGCATTTTATACAAAAACAGAAAGTATTCTATAGAGTTCAAAAACAAGACACTAATATTTCCTTACTATATTTTTAATGTACTTAGAAGACATGCATTTCCATTTCAAATTGAATAAAATCTTATGGTAAATGTACAGTCGTCTGTAGAAACGTATTATTTACTTTGATTTCTTCACTATACAAATAAAAATTTCAGCCTTTCAATTTCTGGTTTCTAGAGATTTTTCAATCATAAATAAATTATTTTCAGAGGCCTATCACATTAATTCTTTGAGGCGAAAGAGTTTGGCAGAGTATGGGATAAAGAATTTAAATTAGGCTTTTGGCAGATTTGCAGAGGCAATTTAAAACCAAATTGTGAGGCTCCAGCTTCACATGTCCACTCCTGTGAGAGGTATTCAATCCAACTGAACTAGGCTGAAAGTATTCCAGATTCATAGAAGATCTTATTTTGCTATGTAAGAGCCTAGAATCTTCCCCTAAACCCTTCTGTCCTGGTTTGGGGAAAATTTGGGAGAGAATCTCCAAAGGAGAACCCCTCCAGAAAGCAAACCCACACGGGCCCTCCCCCCAGCCGGTTTGGGAAGAATTCCTCAGAGAGAAGTGGAAAGAACCTGTTTATTTCACAGGCACAGCACCCCCAGCACACAAAATAAACAATACCGGATGACACCACTCTTTCACTGCTCTGAAAAAAGATGACAAATTCAGAGAGTCTCTCTCGGGGGTGGTGGCTCTGTTCTCAGTCCCTCCAGCGCTGGGCAGATGCTGCAGCCACAAGGTGCAAACTCTTGGTGTTCCCAGGTCCCAGTCCAGAGCAGGTTCGAATAGGTCCAAAAAAAGGAAAGGAGAAACAGTCCAGGAAGAAATTTGGACTGTTTAGCTAAACTACCTAATGAGCAGAAGCAAGAGCAAGCAGAAGCAAAGCAGAAGCAAGAGTGAGAGGAAAGCAAAAAGCAAAAGCAAAAAAGCAAAAGCAGCACAATGTACTGCCCCGTCTCTGTGTCCCACCAGCCATGGGGGAGTGGCTGATAAGAAACCCAAACAAAATTTTCACTCTTTAGAGCCAGTCTTGAAGGCACATAATATCCAGCATAAACAGAACACATGAATGGGGATACAAGCATCATAACGTCACCCAAGGACACCTTCTCTATGTAAACTTCCCCTATCCGCAGAGGGTTAACTGTTTGAGACCTCGGGTTCAAAGCCCAAGCTGATATGGTTCAGTTGAATAACTTTGGCTTGGACTGATGAGGAATTTGCAAAGTTGTGAGATGTTGTTCCAGAAAGATCACTGAAGTCACGCAAGGTCAGAACTGTACAATTATTAAAAAAGTCACATCAGAGATAAGTTTTTTTCATTCCTAGTGCCCATGTTTTACTGGCACTATGCAGGAGTGGTTGCCAAGTAAGAAATCAAGTAAAGGCCATGCTAATTCTAAATTTAGACTGCAAAGTTGTGATGAACTGCTGTCTATGAACATGTGAAGTGCTGCACAACCTCTCCTTGCTTGCTGGGCTGTATGCACCAAGATCTTGGTCTTTTTATTCTACAAATATGGTCTTTTTTGGAAAATAACATCTATTCCTCATACCACATTTATACTTCATGAAAATATGTTTACTAAGGAAGAAGTTTTTGCATAGAAGAAGAGTGGAACTGGTGGACTGCTCAGTGCTCCCCAAGACTCAAGGCAGAACACACAGTGGAATCACAAAGGACTTCTGGATTTCTGAGTCCACAGTGATAGAGGGTGAGAGAAAGAGCTGAGGAAAACAAAACTGTCCCCATCCTAGATGACAAAACTGGGAAAACACGTCTCTTCAGTCAACTAATCTGACTGTGGCAGAAATCAGAGCCTTGGGGCAGGGCTGGGGGAGGGGGAAGGTGGAAGGGGTGGGAAGAGAGAATACAACTGAATACAACTTTCAGATACAACTGAAAGGATTGGGGTAAAAATGAGGCAAAAGTTCAGAATAAATCAAGGAAGATTTTACATTTGATTGAAGAAATACTGAATTCCTGGTTAGAGAGATCATGGATGTGCTAACATGTCATGCTGGGCTTCCGGACATGGGTCAAACTATATATGATCCCTTAATCCTTTAAAAAGCTTTTTTTATGCATGTGAGACAAAATGGAAGGTCTATCCAAGCAGCATTTGTTCCTGCTACAGGTGTCTCAGTGATGGAGGCTGAGAGCCTGAGAGAATCTCTGTTTCACACAAACACAAGAATTCACCAAATACAACACCAGCGACTAAACATAAAAAGCCAAGGTAACCCAAGCACTATAAATTAACTATTTTCTACTAAAAAATTTATATTAAAATTTTTAGCTTAAAAAAATCTTCACATATGGCAATCAGAAATTCTACAGAAAGAGAATAGCAACATGAAAGGCTCCTTATGGCAATATCTGTATTTCTTTAAGAGGGTTCATAAGTCATGAGTGTGTCAGAGGACAGTGTATATTATGTCATTGGAACTGAAGAGACAAAAAGTCATGAATTACAGTTATATGCAAAGGCCAGAGGATTTGATTTTAATTATGCATTATTGCTAGCTGTGCTGACAGACATGTTTGTGCATATGCCACTGTACAAAATGAAAAATCAGAAGTCCCAATGGGTGGTTTAAATATATGTCCATTTCCACAGAAAAGTTACAGGAAGACTTCAGTCAGTTAGTTATTTAGTTTGCTAGCTAGTTAGTTCTAGACAAAGGCTGGATCAGTGCTCTGTAAGCCATTTTTGATGGGAGTTTATTCAAGTTGGTCCTAAAAATATCAGTTTCTACATTTTCTAGCATTTATCATATTCTATTCTAGAAAGTTTTCCAGATGCCTGCTATAAATATCACTTGCTACAGATGAAGCTCTTTCCTTTCCAGCTGGATTTTCACTTTTACCACACAGCTCTTTTCTACATGTTGAAACTGGAGCCACCAGCGACTTCTCTCTAAAGTACAACTTCTTCAGTCTGTCAAGTAGGGCAGACCAATGTTTCTTCTTGTCATCTTTTCCACGCTCTCTCAATTGGCTCATTTCTTGCTTAGAGCACAGAACCAAAATCTGTACAAAATATTCTTAGTGAAGCCTTATCTGTCAGTAGTGCCTCGAGCAGAAAGGCTGCTTGACACATTGACAGTGCCTCTGTGCCTGTTTACCACGCTGCAATGCTATTCAGTCATGATCAGTTTGGATCCATTTTAATCTCCAGACCTGCTTTTACAGTTTGGTGCTTTTTTTGCCCAGATGTATAATTCTTCTCTTTCGCTATTGGACTTGGTTGTTCCTACATGTGTGTAAATCCTGGTGTTTCTCCTTGATGAAATACTTTTTTCCTTTCTCATGCAGATTTGAAGTTCCTCCCAGTTAGATGCCAGCTTAGATTTAAGAAGTGATATTTTCTTCCTTGTGTATATAGATATATAATTTTTTTGCTTATATATGTAATAGTGTGTATCAGTTAAGTGCTCATTTATCTTAATTATGCATAGAATTACAATGTTTAATGTATTACCTAGGAATCTAATCAAGCATTCTGACTGTCACAACAAAAAATCCAACTGAAAAATAATAACATGCATATCATGCATTATTGCCTAATCCAGAAAAATTTAAATGAACTATTTGTATGAGTAAGGACTACCTAAACAAGGTTTCTGCCAAATCAGGACTTTGATTTGGGTATCTTTTAATTTCAAATTCCTCAAAATCTTTCATCCCTATTTTAGAGAGCAGAGGCAAGGTACTACATACATTACTGATTTACAATACTACTTTCCCAAGATTATTTCATTTTATTTGGGATTAAACCACCGATGCATTTCAAACCACAGAGTTTACAAAGTATCAGAATATTTCAGCTGTAATGAAGGTAAGAAAAATTATATGTGTTTGTGTATTAACATTAATTTTTAAATTATCTAGGAGCTGGAACTGAACATGCATATTGAAAGAATAGAATCATTTTTCATCATGGATCTGCTCTACCTGGAAGGAATTTTTTCTCCTCAGCTACAGGACTAGCAGGCATTTCTAGATAAGAACTCCTTGCAATATTTACAAATTAGAACATGAATAATTGAAAGTGTTTGGACGTGACTATTCATTGGAGAAATGGTATAGAACTTATTCAATCATCAGCAGTGAAATAGTATATTTCCTTCATGTGCTGCATAAATATTTGATTAACCACTGTGCAAAACATTAGTAAAGCATCTGCTCAGCAGGAGACTGAAACCTGCTTGACACCAGTAAACAGAAGGAATAAACTCTGCCTGATGGGAAATGCTCACAAATTTCAGTCTTTGATATTCTGATCTATTGAGTTGAAAAGGATAATGAAATAAGCATTTAGGAGGATGGAACTGAAACAAAAAGGTGTAGGCAGGGGCATTCACATGTTAAGGCGATGTGTGAAGTCTGGCGTTTGGTCATGGTGTTGTTAATCTGGAATTCATAATTCTTTGTCAAGTTTCTGAATCGCCAGTTTACATGAAAACCTCAATTTAAATAGCTCAACAAAACAAATCAAAACAAAACCCCACAACAAAAGAAACAAATAAAAAAATCAGCCCTGTATTGTTTGTAGAGGAGGTGTGGGTAGTCTCTATTAACATGTACTGTTCATAAAGGCCTTTAAGTGGCAAGGGTACTTCTTAAAGTATGGGTTACTTCTTCTCTTACTTGCCCATACTTTAGTATGGGAAATTTTATAGGTACATAGGGGGAAAAATTGTCAAACCTTTGACCATTTCTAATACTGAAGTAAAACTTCATTTTTCAGGTAAAAAGTGCAAAGTGACTCCAACATTTCCAGTTTAATTTCCAGAAATAAGAAACATTAAGGTTAGTTTGGAAAAATATGCTTCACAGTTCTATGAGAAAAAAACTTGAAATGGAAAAACAGCAACATTATGTCTGAGAGATTTCACCCCAGTATTTCAGACTAAAGTTTCTGGGAGGTGGTGTGGCTCCAGAAAATCATGAAGGTCTGAAAAAACAAAGTAATACTGTGAGTACATTGACATTTCCTGCTGATCATTGCCACAGCTTTGGGAGTCCTGTTATCTCCATGCTGTTCCACTATGAACCTAGAAGACTAACTTAAAATATTTCTGAAAATGGAGCACCCGAACTTGGAAACACAGGACAACAGAGAGGAGCAATTTTTCTGCTAAAAGCAATTCTTTAAGAAGCACACAACAGTCAAATTAGTGTTATTAGGATTTTGGTGATTAACAGAAATGGCAAGATTATGGCACTACATAATGTGATGTGGGACATCACATTATTGAGACATTCTTTGTTGCTGCACTCTAACTCAAATCAATGTGCAAATCTCATATAAAATTCATCTTTAAATGTTCCTCTTCCTTATATTAAGTGGAAAATTTTAAAAAAGCCAATTTTGCCTAATACTATCTAGGTTCTTTGTCATATGAAATTTCACCTCTACATGAAACTGGGAAAGTAAAAGCTCATCATTTCTCAGTATTTGTCCTTATTCTGACATTATTATTGAGCTATATTAACTTAATTATCTAATGGAGCACAATCCAATTGAATGCAGTGTTTAATATATTTTGTTATATTGCCAAAAATATCAAATTTATGGAATAAATTAAACCAGTTGAATCACCTCATTTGTTTTAAGAGGTTATATGTTTGAATACGGTATTCTGTTTAATTTATTACACTGAATTCTTCACTCATCAATTAAATCATAGTAAAAGCAGAAATGAGAATCAAAGGGTGGAAGAAGACAAAATTATCTTCCCAAGGTTTTTCTCCAGTGTTTGCACTGTGCCAAAAGAGCTGAGAATGAAGAATTAGGGCTGAAGCAAGAAGACTCTCCTTTCTGATTTTTGCTCAACCAAAGCAGTTATTTGGTAAGCCTAGCCCAATTCTATTTTGTGTTTATTATCCCAAGTAGTCCTAATGTTTTTGTATAATGTAGGATTGCACCTCTAACTTGATGTCATATTGATAAATATTAAAATACCTAGGATGGTAAAAACTTAAAGACCTTTAAACTATGTTCATCTATGAAATCTGTCTTGATCTTTATGGGATGTATTGAATAAGAAATTGTTTTCTGCAGCTTCTAGCCCATTAAAAGTTCATTACAGCAATGTATGATATAATTAAAGACCCAAAAATGTTTTGAAAATCTCTGTTTCACAGTCAGCACCTAAGAAACACTGTAATAGAGATTCTGCACCACAGGCTTCTTGACTGGATGTCTCAGTTTCCACAAAACATGTTACCAAATGTGACATATTCAAACTGCAGACAGACACACCCCAGAGGTGAATCTGCACACACCTGCTCTAAGGAAGGTGAATCTGAGAAAATTCTGTTATTCTATTTGGCATAATAAAATAGATGGCCTTGCACTGTTTACCCATTAATATCTCCACTTCTCAGCCACATTAAGTTTGTCTCAAGCATTGTGTCATATCTCCACATGTTCCCCCAGGGAACAGTAAACTGAAGAAAACAAGTAATAAAAGAGAAATCTAAGTTTCCTGTCTCACTTTATTTAATATTTTACAAATACTGTAAGCTTTACTACTCATAAAGATCCTGAGCACTTGCCTAATTGTCTTCTCCAGTGTATTATATTGTGATGTCAAACAAAGGAAATCTTCAAAAAGGAAGTAAAGCAAGCATAATAATAAAAATCTTATATCCAGAATAAAAGCTAGTTTTAACTACTGCAAAATGAGACATAAATTAGAAACTATGCAGATACAATTTAGTAGAAAAAACATAAACATGAAATGTGAACAAAACTGAACAAGATGAGGGTATATTAAAAGCAATATTTTGAAGAAATTAAGAGAAGCTGTGGTGTTTTTAAATGCAGTAATTTCCTAATCTATTTTGAAATCCTATTTTTTACTAAAATGTTTTGATTTTGTCCCCCAAAATACTTTTTTTTAAATACCTCTCATATATATTTTTTGAACATTATGCCCTTTGTTTCAAAATTAAAAGAAAAACATACCCTATAATTTTAATTAAAGAAAAATTCTGAATTTGAAGTAGCTTATCTGATACATAAATCCATGTGGTCTTTTGGGTAGTATTTTGCAGCATAATTGAATTCGCTGTGTTATTCAATCACTTTTATACTCTCTTGTTTTTATTTCTACTTGTGCATTTTATTTCTTTTTCTTTCAGTACTTGATTTTCTGTGTCTTGTCTTCCACTCATTTCAGATCTCCCTGACCATGTTCCCACTTATGACAGTCTTTTTCCCTTTCCTGTACAATAGCAATAAAATACCAAAATTTAGGTTTCTAAAGCTGACAAATTTAGGTTCCATATCAGAGAGTACAAATGCCAATGCACTGTAGGCACCAATGTTGCATCTCTGGGTAATGTCAGTCGGCATATAAAGGAGGCTGCAACCAAAAATGTGGCAAAATGCTTATGGGCACCTGACTAGTTGCTCAAAGCGTGAATGGGTTTTATGGAAGCAGGTAAGCATTGCTGGAGAACTGCCTGTGTTTTTCCATGGGTTTCCCTGCCTTCATCATTCGTCCCTCCCCTCCCCAGGTTCTCACTGCTTCTGTGGCTGAGGATTTCTGGTCCTCTGCTCAACAGGCTCTGGCTACTCTTTCATCTTCCGCTGTTATCTATTGCTCCCCCTAAGACTGTGCAATGCACCCAGCAGAGTTTCTGCAACTGCTTTCCCGAGAAAGCTTCTCTTTGCTTTTTGCCTTTGAAACTCTCATTTCACTAATTTTCATTCCTAGCGCCTCAGGTGGTCTGGATGTAACATTCCCACCAGCTTGCACATCATTCCCCACGCTCTTTAATATCACCTCACTTTGCCATGTTATTTTACCTATATGGCAGAATTGCAGCTGACCTCAGTGCATGCCATTTCTCCTTCCTTTGCTGCTTGCTCTGATCCATATAATAACAATAATAAAATAATGATAATTCAAAAAACTTTACAGAGGTATTGTAAAGAACATAAACAAATAAATAACATTCACTCTACCTCAGATACATTCCTCAACAGATAAAAAGACTAAATTATCTTATTATGAAACTCCTTAATGTAGGCATATTTAACATTATATTTTGCAATTATAGGTCTTTTATAATACTTACAGAAGCAGATTAACAATCAACCCTCAATTCAAATCTGGAAAGTACAACACTTGCAAAAATATTACCAGGAAATGCAGCATTTTACAGATGCACAAAACAGAGCTCAAAGTCAATATTTTTTATGTGTGCACTATAACAAGTACTGTATTTAATGATTCAGTTCTCTGCTGTGTGGAGTGCCTCCTGCAGGGTGCCAAGTGCCTTCAACCCTTAAGTCTGTCTCTCTCCAGAAGCATTGGAAAATTGAGCTATAAAGCAGAAAGGTACTTCTTTATAAAATAATGCTCTCCATTTGACTTGAAAAGAAATCTTTCACAGAAGGAATGAAAGCTACCGCTGAGACATTCTTGACAGAAAAGCAAGTTGATTCAAGTGGCCAGTTCTTATGTTTTTGTGATAACAATTCATCAAATCTTGGTGATCAAAAATGATGGAAAAGGAAATAAAAGGGAAAAATACATGGCAGCTAAATGGAGCTTTAAGCCAACCCCAGACTTTGTGAAGTTTGACAAGATGCAAAAGTTTGAGGTTTTAAAGTTCTTAAAAATATATTTCTTTATATAGAGAGGCACTGCTTCCATAAAGTCAATTTTAAGGAAGACCATTTCTTTTCTTGGTCTTCAGGTAGCATTCCATGGTAATCTATTATTCCCAATTTGATCTTTCATGTCATGCTATGTTATTTTTCAAATTATGTAATAGAAAGAGTTGAACAGGAAATAATAGGGAGAACTTCTAACAAAAACCTTCAGGCACGTTAGGGACTGGGTCTCTGACACAGTGAAGGCACACGCCACTCACCTCCTGGTAGCCCCTACTCTGTCATGCCATTGACTATCCAAAGAATTGGAAAACAAGGTCTGGTCCAAAACAAAAGTTATATTAATGTCCAGCATCACCACATCAATTCTGTGTGCAGGAGACTGGAATGGAAGGGAAAGGGGTTTAGCGGGGAGAATGCACTGCTTAGGATAGACAATGTGTCCAAAGTCCTATGCACACAGTGCCCTTTAGGGCATTTTATATACACATTTCCTCATTGACACCAAAATTCTACCTGTAAAGCCATACTCCTGGAAGCTGAGCCATTTATTTTTTCTTCTTACATGACATCTCCACCCAAGCACTTGCAATCCAGAGAGTAGAAAAGGAGCAGCATTTCACCAAGAAACTTGAAAAAAAATTCCCAGAATCCCCAAAAAAAGAAGAAATTTCCCAGTGTGCTTTGAAAATGACACTTGCTGAAAACACCTAACTTTGAAAAGTATGGAAAGTGAAAAGCTCGACTAATGCATAAACACTGCTTTGTTCTGGGATAATTTATTTTGCTGGATCTAGCTGTGTTTGACTTCTGCAAATTCTTATCTCATTTGATTACTTTCTGAGCTGTAAAATATTGCTTTCTTTGTCAAGCAGAGTAGTTTTTCCATTCTTTTCTCTCTTTTTTTTTTTTTTTTTTTTTTTTTTTGTGTCCTAGCATAATTTTAACATGAATAAGCACCAGAATATTTCTGTGTGATTTCCATCATCTTCCTACTCAGGTCTGGGTGTAGGTTCCAGATAATATTGTATCTTCAGCATCACAGGCATTTGGAAAATTAAGATAGTTCAAAATTTTCCACTATTCCAAAGGATATTTAGCATCAGTTATATAAAAATTATTTATATCTATAGTAAATGCAGTGCATACAAGAAGTAAGTTACAGATTTTGGCTGCTTTGAGGTAGAACATCCATAATTGTCCACTGTGATTTTTAATGCAATCACTTTCTTCTTATCTAGGATATAATTTAAATCTCTAGCATAATCCAGAGTGGAGATTTTACAAGATGATTTTGGTGGATGGTAGGATTTAAGTGAGAAGGCACAGTACAATGAGAGAATTTAGTTCGGCACAGCTATATTCCAATTATTAAAAAAAAAATTACTATAAATGACAGGGACCTAATTCTACATAAAAATACGATCTACAGGATGTTTTTTCCTAATTTCTATTTTCATCTTTTTCCTATTAATATCAACATTAGAAAAACTTTATTCAATACGATGTCTCACTTATAAGTATTCTCTTTTTCCAGATACTTTTGGCCAACAGACTATATTCTGTACCAAACTTCAGTCAGTTGTCTAGATCTGGTTTGCTTGTATATATCCTTTTCTAAATGGTCACCACCACACTTTTAGTCTCATCAGGAGCCTGAAAATTTTGAAAAACTAATGACATGTTAAGCAGTTGACCAAAATTTCTCTGTGGAAAAAGTGATTCATATTTTAAAAAATTATATTTAAAACATATATATAGTTTTGGAAAAGAAGAAGAGTATGATGCTGAAGGTTTTTAATTTTCACTGAGAGGAAGGCACAAGGGCATCCCTTAGCAGCTTACATTAGGTTTCAGGCTATAACTCCATATCTGGAGTGGATAATTGATGTGGGAGTTAGTTTAAATGGAAACTTCCTATTGGCACAACTAGTTTCTTAGAAAGTACACATAATGGATATTAACTGTTTTAAGCCTGTTAATCTTTATTTCACGAGCAATCAAAATTAAACGATAGGTCCCTTAAAAGTCAAAGGAACAACTCATTATAAAAGATTGTTAACATATGTTTGGCTGTGATGATATAATATTTCAAAATTCTGCTTTCTCCAGAAGTGCTTTGAGTATGTTTATCTTGATAAATTATATAATAACCTTAATTAGGGTTGAAAATTACAAAACCACTATCATATAATAACAAGGTATATTTGAAGATAAATAATTCCTAATGATTTTCCAATATATGTCACATGCGGAAAAACAGCATATTAATATATGCTAAAATTTTGATTTGCATTTGCAATGCAATATACCATAATTATCAAAGGACTTATAGATCAAATAATGTTCTAGAGATAATTGCTGAGTTCTGCCAACTGCTAACTGAATAAATAATCTATAATCCAAGGACTTTGCAGAATTTAGGCCTCAAAGGGAAGGGATTATGAACAAAACATTGTGCATACAACTGAATATTTGAGGGTTCTATTTCTTTCTCTTTTAACCAAATCCAGATCATGCATGTTTCTCTGAATTCAAACAAAACTTTTGATAAAAGGAGAAATTTTAGAAAGGGATTTGAAAGCAAAGATACAGAAAAAGTAAGGAATAATCAGAAGCCAAAATATACTTGTAGGGGTTCCACTTTTTATTGATAGGCAACCTGCCTCTGTAGAAGGAATGCCTAGGATTGTTCAGGCTAAGATGAAGGTGATGGAAAGAAGGCATGGTAGAGATCAATAAAATCACTGTCACTTTCATTTCTGGCCCAGGGGCTTTCCATGCTGCACATCACAGAAGGTTCAGAGAAAATTCTGGGGGAAAAGATCAGTCTTTGCCATCTGATCTTCACTGAGCGTGTCCTGCTGGCCGCTGCCAGTGATTGGAGGCTGTATTGGCCATCTGACCACTGTGTGTGAGGGCATATTTTGTGAAATTTAAAACATTCTACAGATGCTTATTTAAAGACACAGGAGCACCAGTATATTGTGTATTAAAAATCACAGCAGGAATATAACCTCTAAGTTATGAATCTCAGCGGTGGAGGAATTGCATGGGAAGGGAGGCAATGTATCATATAACTAATTTTACATCTGTAGTGAATCCTTCAATAAAAAGCTTTTACTCTTATCCCCAGTTCCCTTAACATTTTATGTACAATCGTCTTTATTACCAGTATGTCTATGAATTTAAAATGTCTAGTTTTCCTCTGAAGAATCTGTGAAGAATAAATATGAATAAATCATACTTACTAAAAATCATCATTAAGTCCTATCCATACCCATCTGGTGTATAGATGTATATACCCTCATGGTGGCTGGACACAATAAAGTATTTGGTATATTAAAAACCATACTCCATACCAAAATAGTCTACTCATACCCAGAAAGAACAGATGGCTGTAAGGAGTTATGACTGGTCACACACTGCTTTGTGTGACATTAACCAATAAGATTGGTATTCCTCATAATGAAAAAGATGCTTCCAAATTTGCTTGCTCATCACCATCTGCCAGGATGAGGGTTGACCAAGTAAGTGCAAAACAATAAGAAATTCAGTGCAGCTTTTCTGATAAGTCCAGTTATAGGTATGTACAATATCTGTATCCATTGCCTCATGTAGGCAACAAATCCAACAAATCACCACTGATCATCATTCGTGAAGTTTCCCTCCCTAAATCAAACAATTTTTTTCTGATATGTCTTCTTTTTAATTGGTTCAAGAAAGATGATTTTTGGGATCATGAAAGGTTCTCTAATGCCCTGTGTCACCAGTTCAAACTATCAGGGAAAATATATGTGAACAGCTGGTATTGCAGTGCTATTATGTGACCCCTTTTTTTCCCAAGCATGGTTAAGATTTTTTAAAAAATTAATCAATGAAGTGGCACAGTAGAATATGTAGAGAAATCTCTTATGTCAAAATCTGTTTTGAAATGACAGTTAAAGTGAGTTGTCATTTTATATCAGATAATAATATAACACCTGGAAGAATATTTTGCAAATGGAGCTAAATTTTTTTTTTTCCCACACCAGGCAGGCATACTTCTTATTCAGAGCTTTAGAATTCCATTAAAGTGGGTGTTGTAGAGAAGAGGGAAAAAAAATAAACAGAAGAAATCACACAGATGTTAATTTCAAATATATGTAGTTTTCTTTTTCAAAAATCTGGGTTTAATTTCAAACTCCACAAAGTGCTTTAGTCTTGAAATCAGCATGACTTGTGGGACAGTGAGAGCAAATCAAATATGAAAATAATGTGCTCCTGGAAATTACTACAGAATAAAACAGATTTCAGTGCTTAGGAATTTATCTCAATATTCTGACAAAATTTTCTTATCCTTAGTTTCATCCTGTTACTCCTATCAAGAATTCAACTTACATAACTACAGATGGTCTTGTATGTAACAAAATTAATCAGCTCTGAAAAAATGTTTCCCAGATTTTTTGCTTCCAGAAAGCAGTAGTGGATGGTCAAGTACTGGTTTAAGATTATAATTCTTAGTGATTTTTTGTTCATTATTAGACATTAGTTCGTGGGTATGAAATGTCATCTTTTTCTGAACAAGAATTTTACATTTAAGAGGTTTTTCTTCAATTGCATTAGTCACCTTTGCCAGCATTTTTTAATGAATTGCATTTTTGGTGGAGAAAGAAAAAGGGTGAAAATATTAGAAAGAAATAATTGAATGAGCCCATGCTGTTAATTAATTATTAATCAGAAGCTGATGAAGCGACTTTCTAATATAAATCTCCACAATGGGGCTTCTGTTCAGTAAAGAGTAACTTTGTCTTTTATTACTTTGGGTTTAGCAATGTCATGATACTAGCATGTCTCTACAGTTAGGATAAATCTGTTCTAATGAAGATGGTGAAGTGTTAAGCACAAAGCTCTTTTTGTTCAAAAATATTGCTCATTTTCCTTATTAGCTGTTGTTAGTATTCATGGTGTTGTGGTTGTGATCAACATCCTACATCTGGTCAAGTTTTTTTCATCATTTTTAAGGCTCAGTTGAAAAGCTGAGCAAACAAATGTGACAACTTTTAGCACAGCTGAAACTTACAGCAGAAGTCCCATGCTCATCTCCACCCTCTGGCAAGCCTCCTCTTAGGTCATAGGTCTACCCCATTACCTCCTAATTTTGAATTTTCTGGGCATTCTTGTCAGTATGCCCTTGACTAATGTGGATATGCTGCATTTTCCTTTTTTTTTTTTTTTGTTTTTGTTTGTTTGCTTGCTTTTTGTTTAGAGCAAACTGAATATACTTACTTTTTGTCAGAAACAGGGTCTACTCTTGATTTATGCATTCTTCCACCTTGGAAATATTTTCATATTACACTGAAATCAAGCATTAATTACTGAGTAATTTCAAAAAGGAAAATCTCTATTTCCTCTATTTCCAAGCTTCATCTCATTTCCTATACACTCACTTAATATTAAGACATTGATCATACATTAGTTTATGTCTGCAGAGCTCATGAATATGAAAAAATAATGCCTAGCTATTACCATTAAGGTGTTGCCATTGCAGGATATTTTTGCTGGCAAAGGTAAAATATTTTGTAATGCCACTGAATGAATTCTGCTGTACCATAGTAGAAGGTGTCTTTGATCAATTATCTATATGAGCTGGCATTTTGCTCCACTGCCTCATAGCTGATCCTTTAATTTTATGAGATTTAAAACATTTGTTTACACAATACTTGTACAATACTTACTGGAGAAAATCTGCTCCTTCAATTCTAAGGAGTTTTTATAGAACTCCTTAGAATCGAAGCACTTTATAAATAATATTACTGGATCATAAAACTCTATAACTTCATGCATTTAAATTCCTAATTGTGTGCCAAAACATCATGATAAGGCCTAAGGTAACTGAAGCCCATGGGAATGTAAATTTCCAACATTAAATTTCCTTAGCTGCATAAAGACCTCCTGGTTACTTCTAAATCTGTTTCAGACATGTCTGCGTTGAGAACTTTGGCAAGCACACTAAGTACCTGTCTGCAGAGCTTAAGCAAAACATCCGCCAAGAACATCGTGCAGATTGGGTCACAGAGACAACAAAATTAAACAGCTGAGAAAGGTGCCTTAGCAGTCTTAAGTCTTAACAGCTAACAAGTAAACAGTGTTTTCAGGGTACAGAATATATTTTTTTCCCATTCTCATTCTGCGATCTTTGATATTTCATTGAGAAATGCGAAATAGTAAGAACATGTAGCTGCTAATATGATAAAAATTTTGGAGTTCCCATTTTGCTTTTCTTTTGAAGTCATTCCACTAACACAGTGTAATTAAATATTGACTCAGCCAAAGACCATAAGAAAATGATTACATAACTGGTCAGTTTCCATGCAGAGGTGAAGAGAAACATGGATTTTCCTTTCCAACACAAATTAATAAAATATTAGTGAAAGAAGGAACTGAAACCCTGATTCTCTCCTCAAGAATGAGTGCTCTAGTAAGTGCAATTACATCAATCTGTTTGGAAGATACATATTTTCTTAGGCAAAGTGGAACAACGCCAAGCAGGCAGATTGAGGGTCCCTCAGCTCATCTACCTGATGATTAGAAGGCCCCCCTGGGACATATGGCTTCCAGTCTCCATGGAGGGATGAAACGTTTAGCAGGGGTCTCCCTGGGCTGAAAGGAATTTAATTACAAATTTCTGCTCAGAAGTACAGTCTAGAAGGTGGGCTGGTACTTAAACTGTAGGGAAATGAATTATTTATTCTCCTTTCCTCAGCACTCTAAATTATCTTAAACCGTCTTTTAGTCAGTATGTTTAATTTTGTGAACTTGACAGAGGGCTATGAATCCCTTCTTTCAGTTCAAAATAAAATTTGATTTCTTGACTTGGTCTTAAAAGATTTGCACAAGCTCATACAGCGAGTAAAATATCAGGTACTCATCATCCACACTAATGATTCTTCAGTTACTGTCCTTATGTCAAGGCTGTCTTTCATTTTGCTCTCTCCAAAAAAGATGGAAGTCTAGGCAGAAAACTTCTTTATATTTAAGGAAGAAAGATTAAGTTCCCAATCCATGTTTATTTGACTTTGAATGATTCTAAGCAATTTCACTCTAACACAGCAAATGTTAATATATTTTCAGTGGTATGAAACTGAAATCCACTTAAAATTATCTTCACAGGATAAGTGGGTAGAAAAAGAGAATGTAGTGCCAATATTTTCTTGAATATCATACTAAATTTATAGTACACCTAATTCTTTCATCTAAAAATGTAACCACTGTTTCTTCTTGCATAAATAAACTGTTAGGAAAGTTCTTCCATAATGTAGAATTTTCCTATATATTTCATTGGTTTGGCAAAAAGATAAGCTGTTTCCTTTTGATAGCCAGGCAAAATGCATGCCATTTTTTACTTGCTTTTAATATACACATGAATTTCCTTCTGTCTCTAAAACACCTCTTTAGATTGCTAGGACACAAGTCTGCAGCCCCTGATGCACTCTGCTTAATTGGTCTGAAGAGTCATGGGTTTAACAGCAAGGTTTTTAACTTTTGTTTCTTTGCTTTACTTAATTCATTCTGGGCTTCAAAAATTGAAATTCAAAGATTGAATCAAATACCCCTATTAGTGTAAAATAACAGTCCTGAGTTGCTTAGTGTGAGAGACTGGATATTATATTGAATCATTGAATACAGTAATTGCTTTCATCAGAGAAAATAAATGCCATGAAGTCATAGAAATGAATATTTAGCTTTATTGCAGATAGTAAGCTTGGGATGGAGAAATATTGTACTTTACCTTTCTGTTCCCCCACCTACCCCATCAGCAAGCCCACCTTTCACCCAGTGACAAGAACATTGCACAACATAAAGTTTATATATCAGCAATGAACTTTTGGGAATTACAAAACTCTTGGAGAGCCCAAGGCTTTTAAAATATTTAGCTTTGTTCCTTTATACCATATTATTTTTAAAACCAGTTATAAAAAGGTCAGTGTTTCTAAATAAGCAATGACTTTAATATGATTTGTATTTAAGTAGTAAGGAATTCTGCTCTACAGAAGAAATATTTTGGAGGTTAAACATTTGTTTTGAGTGAGCTTGTCAGTTTGCTTAATTTTGGATTTAAAGACAATAGTACAAGGTACATTAGAACTGTTGTACTTCAAGATTAGAGTGGCACTAAAATTAGCTGGAAGTCTTCTTTGAAGCAAAGGAAAATACTAATCAAAAATTTTTTTGAAATAGTGGAAATGGTGCATAATTCTAAAATTGTTAATTCAGATCTCAAATAATTAAGGACTAAGAGGCTGACAAAGGTAAAAAATCAAAGGGACATGTAAATGAAATATGAATACAAATAAAATGGGAGCATGGTGAAGACTAGGACCCATATTTGTAATTGAATGTATGATTCCAACAAATCAATATTATTTGAAATACAAATAATAGAGCTCAAAGAAGAAGTTGCACTATACCTAGACTTTGTGATCTCTCCCGATACAATTTTTAATGGTCTGTTATAAGTCAGAACATTCTTCTTCTGCTCAGCTTCTGAAACTCAAAGTCTACACTGAAATTACATGTTGGTGTAAGAGAGATGGGATATGGGATGAAGGCCGTTATTTGGGCGAAACTGAATATGGTACCTGTGCCAGTCATAATCAGAATAAGTCTGACCACCTTACTTCAGGTAAGGTTTCTTGCCTACTTGCTTGCTTGAATCTTTCTTTAAACCCTTTAAATAATGTCAAATTTCTTTCAGAAAAAAGGAAGAAATGTTGCCAAATACTCTCACAGTATAGTTGTGTCAAAATCTAGAGTTTCATTTCTATTAGTATTTTCAAGTACAATGATTGCCCAAATGAGCATAAATTTGTATACCCAGATAAATATTTGAAATGTCTCTGCTAAATATTTTAAAAATAATTTGTTTAGATTAGCATAAGTGTTTGTTTTAAAATTTTAAAATATTAATTAATGATATACTAAATACAGAGAGTAGATTTTTTAGTGAAAAAAATATTGAAGAACTTAATTTCTTCCGCAGAAGAATTTCTACTGAGTTGCCATACTTCTGTGTAATGTTTTGATGTGTTCCAGATACTTGGCCTGAAACATTTATAGTAAGTCTTTAAATATTTAGCGACTTTTTCAAGCCCCAGTTCTTCAAATTCTTTAATCAGTTGTAAATTTTAGCTATAAAAAAGAGAAACATCACATTCTTACTGTTGTGAAACAAATTTTAGTTCTGCTATCAAATTTCACCCTGAAGGACAAAAATCCAGAACAAATAAAACATTCTCATCAATGATCTGGATCTTTATAAATCCAATCTGTTTGTAAATGATCACATTTTTGTGGGTCAGCTTTTCATAGGGTTGGAAACAATGGAATAATTCCATGGAAGCAAAGTTCCCCATCATTAGCACAGAGCACTGAGCAGGTGTCCCATCTACAAGGGTGGTGGGGAACAGGGAAACTCTCACAGCACTCTTGGTAAGAAAACAGAAGTGGAGTTTCATCTGGGAGAAAGGAGCAAAAATGTCTCCTGATGAGTTCATTGAATAAGGTGGGGTGTGTGAATGGTGCCCCTGTTGACCTAATCTGCAGAGCCCTCGCTTTGAGGAGCTGAAAGAGGAAAAGTGTGTTGCAAGAATGTTAGGATCATTTAAGTTTGCGCCTGTCTAATGTAAAGAAATTGAAATTTTGGGATCAGTGTTGCTGCAGGAGGTGGTTTGGATGTTGCAGATTATGTTCATGATGAATTTCTTATAAAAGAATCACTAAAGCAGAATTGAACTTGAAATAAGGATTTTTTTAGAGTTGAATATACTTGAGTCTGGAAGGAAATAAATATTCAATACTGTAGGTGTCCTACTTTCTAAATAAATTATTGGCAATGAAACTGAACCTGAATGCTGACTAATTCAAATGATTCCTGCTCTCTAGATGTCAGCTGAATATAATTATTATAATTTAAAATTTCTTTAAAAATTATTTTCTTCCTCTGACAATGCTGTTTACATCTGCATTTATTATATGTAACAAATTTAAACTTGCAGTAATATTATATTTTATTTTATATATAAACACTATACAAAAAATCTGAGTTTAAAAACAATTTAAAAGACTTAAAGGATGTCAGTGTGAGATACTTAAAGCATCAGCTGAATCTGCAGGGGGTAAACTGTCCTTGAAAGACATGAAGACAGTTTAAAGGGGAATTTATAATCTCTCTCTTGGGTTTGACAATATTAATTTGTCTCAACTATTTCAGAAGTGCCCCAGCCACAGTGACACTTTCCTAGGTGCATTCTAATAAGGTGAGACTGTGTCATAAATGAGATGGCATTCAGCAGAGAACAGTAATTCAAAAGCAATTTTCATGGAATATAAGGTGATCTGTTCCTAATAAATGAAAATTGCATGTACTTTATGAGATCAGAATAATTATTATGCAAACAAACCACAACACATTGTGTGTGGAGGCAACGACATATTTTAAACTGATATATAGAGCTGTACAGCTTTGTTTTCTCTGCTAGACTAGTTTTTTTAATATCAATGAACTGCTGAGCATTCATGTCTGTCATCATATTTCCAATGTTGCAGCTGTTTGGTGCTGCTCTTACCTGTAGGAAAGTATTACCAGAGTGGCTATTGTCATATTCCCAGGATAAATCATTTTAGGAAGCACTGCCATTGTTTTCTAAAGATGTGTATCACTTAAACAGATCTTGGCAGCAAGCAGATTCTTTGCTTGGAGTGCTGAAGAAAATTAATTCCTAAGAAGGAAGAAGGTTTCAGATTTTAAGCAGAAAGAAGATAAAAAGGCCACAACTTATTATCAACTCGTACAGTAGAAAGAAACAAAAGCAACCAAGAGACACACTTTGCATCAAAGTGCGAGGCTTGAGTAATTTGGTGACAGTTATTTTTTTGTTCAGCAAGGTGAGTAGCTGCCACATATTGAGAATATTTTTTTCGTTTGTTGGCTGCCATAATGCCAGTGTTCATATCTTCATGTATTAAGGTTTTCTCAAGGTAGGATTGTTTCTGGCCTAGGATAAGTGACAGCATTTATTGCACAGAAAATAATTCATTAGAAAATAGCCAAGCTGCTGGGTATATGGGTTATCCATGTATTTTTTTTAGAAACCCAATAGTGCTTCCACTGGACTGGCTCCTGACCAATGCCTTTCTGGTAAGATATTTGTATTTATTAGGCCACTGTTACTCTAGCATAAGATTGACAAGTTCAATGGCAGTTATTCTTACTTAGACTGTGGTACTGCAAGGAAAAAGGCAATTTCTGCCAACAGGGTGAAAGAAATTTTGGAACAGTATTTGAGGCAGCAATTATTTTAAATGTTTCAAACTACTAAAGTCATTCAGATACAATACTCTTTTTTCCTGATTTTTGCATCAGATCAAATTGACCATGTACAGGTGCTAAAGAAGCCACAAAGCCTTTTTGTATCACCAAACCAGATCTGTCCTTTCCAAAAGCTGTGAAGCATCCTATGTACTATATTAGTGATTCCCACCATCCGTGGTAGCAGAAAACTTCACATGCACATAAGATGTTAAATACATATAAATTATGGTAACCATATATATTTCAACCCATTGAGACCCAAGAAATTAAAACTTTTATTTTATTTTAAAAGTTGGCAACAGGCAATGACAGTAAAGGACAGTAGGTTAACTAGAACACTATTAGAATTGATCTAACAATATCAAGGTGGCTAATTCTGTTTTGGGTAGGGAACAGGTAGCAGTTCATGCAGGGAATAAAAGAATTTGTATCTCCTATGTAGCTGCAGGAAGTTCAGGACACCTGCAGCAGGCAGAGATACAGATGTGGAGTTCACAGATGTGTCCTTACTCCACTTGAAAGGAACAAACCAGTAGCAACTACCATTTTGGTCTCTTCTCTTCAACAGTCACTCTCGTTCAATTGCTCCTACTTGAAAACTGCCAGTGATCTGAATTATGGCAGCACAGTCTGTGAAGAAAGAATTTCTTTTAGGAAATCAAAATCACTTTGGCACTTCTGGGTCAAAAGCCAAGAGTTAGATTCTATTGGAAAAGTTATCAGAAGTTCACACAATACTTGCAATATCAGTGTCAGAGACCTCTCACCAAGAAGCTAGATTCACTCCACACTAACCTGAAATTCCAAACAATTTTAGTCTTTGTGGTATGATTCCAACCTGTTTCTGTATAAGGTATGAATAAATTTTAAATATTAAAGGTAAACATTTTTTGTAAATCATTATGCTGTAGTAATTTCTATTTTAGCAAGAATAGCTGAGATAGAATATAATCCTTCATTTCAAAACATTCTGTTTTAATCTCCATATTTTCTTTCTAATAGAGACTGCTGTATACACTTTCAGAAAGTTGTTTCTTTAAAGTCTGAATGTGTCTTCTAACTTGATAGGATGCACCCATGGTGAGGGAGCTGGTGTATGTCATTGCTAGGTCACTCAATTGTCTTTGAAAGTTCATGGGAGTTGAAGGAGGTTCCTGAGGATGTGAAGACTTCTGTCTTCAAAAAGGGCAAGAAAGGAGACCCAAGGAACTACAGTATTGTCAGCCTGACCATGATCTCTTGAAAGGTGATGGGGCAAGTAATCCAGGAAGATATTTCCAAATCTGTTAAAAAGGTTTGACCACCAAGCCACCAAGAGTGACTGTGAACAGTCAGCATGGGCTGTTCTGAGCAGCCTATTAGGTCAGCCACTGCTGGTGTACTCCAGGGGCTCATTCCAGGAGAGTACTGACTCACCTCTTCATTAATGACCTGGACAATGAGGCAGACTGCACTCTCAGCAGGAGTGATTATACACACTTGGGAGGAAAGGCTGATACACCCAATGGATGCTCTCCCACTCAGAGGAGCTTCTGCATGTTGGAGAGATGGGCTGACAGGGAACTCGTGGAAGTCAGAAAAGTAGAATGCCAAGTCCTGCACCTACATAGGTTGTTGGTGCATTAATACACACAGTATAGGATAAGGAGCTGGAAAGCTACTTTACAGAAAAGATCCTGGGAATCCCTGTAGAAAGCAAGCTAGTCAGAAGCCAGCAATGTCACCTTGGGGAAAAGAAGGTTCCTGACAGGTATTAGGAAGAGTGTCACCAGCTGTTTGAGGGAGGTGACCGTTCCCCTCTGCTCAGCACCAGTAAAATACATCCCAGTACAAGAGTCACGGACCTCGAGTTCAGAGACAGTAAGGGGGTTGGAGCATCTGACACACAAGGTACAGCAGAGAGAGCTTGCAGTGTTCAGCCTGAGAAGGGAATGTTCAAGGAGCTCTTACCCATGTATATAAATAGCTGCTGGGAACTCAATGGGTAGAGACAAGCTCCTCTCTGTGGTGCCCAGTGAGGTAGCAGGCACAAAATGAAAAAAAAGGAAATTCACTTAAACATCAGAAATACCAGTCTTCAGTCTTGGAGATATTAAAAATCCCACTGGATACCTTCCTTATCAATCTGCTCTAGCTGTCCTGCTGTGAGCACAGGTGTTAGACTAGAGGATATCCAGGGTGCCTTCCCACCTCAGCAATTCAACAATTCACTGATTTGGTCACTTATAATTAGCTATTGTGGCAGACTTGTTTCTTTAATTTACTTGGGCTTAAAGTTTCTACTTTTCAAATTCTACTTTTGCATTTTAAAATCATCCTCATTCTTTTGCAAGGGAAGTCTGAGTAAAGTTGTTATTTTCCATATAGATAGCTAAATGCAACCTCATTACACAGCAATGCTGAGGTTAGTTCTGTTTCTGTTCAGATGCAATATATTAACAATGAGGAAAACATTTGAAAATTAAAAATAAAAACCATAAATTTAATTTCTTTCTATTTCTAAATTTATTTCAGCTAATTCTTAGATAAGCTGGAATCACATTTGTTACAGAACGGAAATTAAAAAAAAATTGTTGTGGTTGAAAAATTATATATTTATGCCACCAGTGCACAATGCTGGAACTGGAGGTCATATAGCAGCTAATGAAACAACATTCTTAAAACAAACACGACATTGCCATTGCTTTTTAAAATTGATTTTTGTGAATACAAAAAAATTACACCAAACACAAAACACCTTGCCCACTGATATGGTGAGTAACAGAGCTAAAAAAGATAAATAAGAATTTGTGAAGAAAGTGAGCATATTTCTCTTTCTCTGATGAGTCTGTTCCCACAGGTTGCTTCTTTTACAATCATTTCTGGCTTCAATTATCAAGAGCTTTTAGCTCTGGAACCTCAAGATCACTATAATCTACATTTTTCACTTGTTCCTAGTAGCTAGGATCATAAAACAAGTCTTGAAAATATCCCTATATTATTATGGGCTAACTTTATTAAGACCTGAGTCTTTTATTTACAGTATGACTGGGCAAAAGGATGCAAACCAACTCTAAGCCATCAGCTAGATGTGGTTTTCGCCAAAACAAGTCAGCCACAATAACAATAATGCAGCTGCATGGCTTCTGATTCAATACCTGTCAACTGAGACTCCGCACAGCTGCATAGCTGATTCCTACCTGGCCATCCAGGTACACCTTTCTGCAGCAGACCAAGTAAATCTAGAGCTCCCATGGCAAGTACGGGCAGTAAAAGACAAATGATATAGCCTACAATTGCTGCACGGCAGCAATGTCTAGGGAAACAAGATTTCATTGTGTTTGCAAAATCTAGTGAACTTTAATATGGCCCAAAGCACTCACATGGAAACACCAAAGAGCTGCTGTAAAATACTGCCATTTATTTTTGTACATTTCAGATGGTGCCCACCTGCAATATAGCTCGGGTGGGAGATGAAACTCCCTGCAGTAGTTTGTTTTTGTCAAGCAGATCTCCTACTGTGCCCTGTGGATAGCAGCAGGTGACAAAGGGCAGAGTCTTTGGTACAGGAGGGTATTGGTTGCGTTGTAAGTCAGTTAAGGAAAGAGTTTGAGCTGATGCATGTTCCTGTGAGCTCAAGTCCCCAAGAAAATCATCAGATCAGCATAAGCCTGGCAGATATAGGAAAGGAGCCAGTGCATGAAGCAGAAACAGATCCCATTTCACACCGCATGAAACCCCAGTAAGATAGTAAAAGTATTGAGGAGAGAAAGGAAATTTAGGCAAATAAGTCACTAGATAAGCCTTCCCCAAAGTATATGGCTTGGTGCAAGCCACGGTGAGACTGGGCTGCTCCTAGGAATTCAGGGTTACAACCAAGGGTCGGACTGCTCAGAAAGCATGGAAGTGATGTGCTACAGAAACACACTTCCAAAAACAAAACCTTTGAAGATTTAAAGATCTACACAGAAAGGTAGTAATAGAACTAACACATTCTTAATAAAGAAAATTAGCACAAAGATTTGTATCTTTTTGTGTGCTTTTTTACCGTTTAGCTAAATATCAATGCTCAGGTGGTTCAGAGAATTTTTGAATGACCCACACAGTCTGTAAGTGTCATATTAGCACATTTATGCCACAAGAAATTGTTGTGGTTCAAGCTGAAATGCATCTTTTCAGAAACTCTAGAAACCCTCCAGCTTTAACTCTCTTATTGTTACTAGCCTATTAAACAAAATCATTTTGCCGCTCTTTGGGGAGCACAAAGAAATTGAAAATAATATGCATGCTTTATTTGGTGCATAAATTGTCATAAACTACAGCACAGCTCTGAGCACTATGATAAATCAGTAGATAATGGTTTCTGTATTTACTGACATGATAAAATAGACTAACATATTCAGCTCTAAATGGCCACCTATTTTGTTAAACTGAGTACAAGTGCCCTGTACATAATATCACATCTGAATAATTATAAACATGCCTAATTCACAAGTTCTTGGTGAATGCAGGATGTGACAAAATGCTCCGGATGCTTATTTCCAGAGCTAGAAACCAAACTTATTGCTAAAAACTCCCATAGCTCTAAATATTAAATTTACTTGTTTAATTGCCTGAGTTATCTGGTTACCCACCTTCATTTTCAGACAACAGAAAAGAGATCTGCATTTTAGCTGGTTTAGGGCAGCAGAAACATTAACATTTCTGACTTTTGAACTTCCAGCTCTTCTGGGAAAAAAGTGAGCAACATTACTGAGGCGTGACATTCAATACCAGCATATGTTATTTTCAACTTGACCCCAGCTGACTGATCAAGAATGGCAAAGAATTCCTGACTCCACGAATAAATATAAATTAGAGTCAAAAAAGATGTTTTTACTCAGAGGCTATTATATTTTAGAAGGAAAGTTATGCAAACACTTTCAGTACACACCCGTTTCTCAGTCATCCTTTATTCCCTTTCCTTAAACTGCTTTTCTCACAAACACCTCTTGGCTAGAACTCATTTTTAGTTGGAATGAGGAGAACTGGAAAGAGGCAAAGGACAGACAGTAAGCCACATGGGACAGGATGCCCAGAAACAGATATAAAATATTACAGGGTATTTCATCACTGGTGAAAATACTTTATTATTGAAGAAACTATATGGACTATTTCTCTGATAGTATACAACATATATGTCTTCATGTCATTACACATGTAATTTAAAAAAAGAAAAGGATATCTTAAGTAAAAATGTGAAACAATTGATGGTTGTTAATCGGACAACACAAAAAACAGTTAAATAATGCCTGTGAAACTGAGCAGCATCATTAGGTACAACAACGAGATACAAGCTTAGATAAGTCTCTCAAAAACCCCTGTTTTTTGCAAATATTTCCAATCTCTTTAGTGTGTAAAACATTCTGCTCGTGCTCTATTGTCTTTCAGACTATGGAAGCATTTCCATTTTAAAGAGGTTAAGTATAATTTTTGAAAACTCTAAATCATTTGGCCAGCACTGACATACTAGCTTCATTGTTAAATTGAAAAAATTACTTGAAAGAACATTGAGATGTAATGAGGAATATTCTTGGTGTGTTATGTAAAGGAAGTAAATATTCAAAGGAAAGAATGCTCATTTAAGTTCATCACTTACCAGCACTAAGCAGTAGGTACAATAAAATGGTATTTAACACTGTCCATTTTTTCACTGTGTGTAAGGAAAAACTCCATCTGGGGTAAACTATCCCTAGTCACTGTCTGTTTTATGGAAATATTTATATAAAGGGAGGCTATATGCAACAGCATGAAGTGCACAGGGAGAAAAGAGAACCAGCATAAAAAATATTATCAGATAGTCATGTCTCCAGATGAAGGATCTGTCTCTTCTATTTTCCTGCCTCCGATGGTGCTCTACCTCTGACAGAAAACACCTTGAAAAGAGATTAAAGGAAGGGTAAGCATGGAGTCACACAGGATTTGATACAGTCACTATGGTCATGGAAGTGTTGGAAGGCTGGCCAGAGGATGGTATGAAAGCTGAAACACATTAGATGACACTTATCCCAGCTGCCTTTTATTTATGCAGTACTTGTATCCTCAAAATCCTCATGTAACTTTTGCTTGACCCCATAAGCATGCAGTTCTACTCTTTAGTGGTTCTAGCAACCAGTTATAGATCTAAAACCAGTAGAACCATATCAAGAATTCAGACTCCAGAAACACATACCATGAGTATCCCATCAAGGCACTGCTCTGTAAAGAAAAATTATGGGACTTTTAGACTTGAAGTGCTATAGGCAGAGTTTACACAGTAGTTTTATGATTGAAATTTTATGCCATTAAAATGATCTGCAATTGCTGAAAATCAGAGTAAACGGGAATTCAAACCAGATACTGCAAACTTACGATTTCCCAGTGTATGGATGATATTTACTGTAGTCTCTCTTAAATTCATTTATAGAAAGAAAAGAAAATAATTTTTTATATTTTTATTTTATATTTTTTTCCTGTGAATACATGAATTTGTTGGGCCTCATCTTTATTGCCGTAACTGAGTTCACTGGAACTGAACAGATACTTTTTAAAATTAGTCTGTCTGCATCAGCAGCAGCAATATCTTAAACTGAGACATCCTAAGCTGCATGGGTCCTTAACTAAATGTCTTGCCACAAGGGGCTTTCATTAGTATTCTGTATTTCAAAAGCCCTTAATGAAGCCTATGCGGCAGAAGGTGTCCTTAAAATTGTATCCTTGACAAACATCTTCTTAATGTTAATTGCATTAGGAGACAGTAGTAGAATGGAAAGAAATCTAAAATGGCAGCAATGAAAATGATGTACTAAAGTGTGTTCCAAATCATGTAAAACAACTAACGTTTACTAAGCATTAACGACCAACGTTGTCTTCAGCTAAGACATTAACAATACCATTTTTAATGAAAAAGAGAGCAGTTTCACCCCTACTGATTCAGTAATACTATTGAAATATAGGCATGAAGTTTCTAGCTTAGACACATTTGAACATTTACTGACTACTTTCATTGCATGATTTAGAAAAGTGTAATTTATTTCATGCATCAGAACACCTACCTTCCAAATAATTTTGCAGAAGAGTTTAAACAGAGACATTAAGAAGGGAAAAGTTTTCTATAATCAACAAAAAAAGGAGCAGGGAGGGTGGTGATGGAGGAAGACAGTTAAGTATTAGATCTAGTTGAATTTTAAAGTGTTTGTGGTTTGCATTTTACTCTCTAGGTTTGTAATACCCTGTTCAACACACAAGAGCATTTAAACTTAAGGGACCGGAGCAAGAATATAAACCACAATGGCAACACAAGTCTAAAATGTCCTTTGAAAGACTAGAAGGAAAACATTTTCATTTGAACAGAACATACAGAAATGTAAAATGCATGAATGCTGTAATAAATGGCTGGAAAAGGAATATATGAATTAGATTGCTCTGAAGATGATGCATTTACAGTGTCATTACTGAGCTTAGCTGCTTAAATTGCCACTGAGGTGATGCCTAGAAGTGTAATTCATTTTGTGCTTTTAGGCACTGCAATGTAAAGTTTACTGTGTATGAAGATAAAATTTTATCTTTCTTTGCCAATAAAGTTCAACTGGAATGAATCTTTGACTGACAGTAGGCAGCGTTCTACCTCCAGTTTCTTTTAAGTATTACTCTAGGAAACAGCAACTTTGATTACATACAGAACTCTTGACAAGTCCTTCTTAGTGGCTACTATATGCAAGATAAATTAACCAATGCCTAATTTACCTATATTTATTCTTACCCTTCTATGCAATTTCAAAATACAACTTTCTAATTTGGGTTCAAAAATATGCTTTTGTATAGGTGTAGTGAGTACAGGCATTCACTAAACAGGTCATTATGCTAAAAGTTGCTCTAAAGAACTAGAGGGTAATACTGCTCTTCCATATTTTTTTTCTTTAGTTCAGAATCCTCCTTCAGAAAGAGTGAGAACTCTTTGTTCAGAAAGAGTTTGTATGCTTTGAGATTGGAAAACTGGTTTTAACATTGGATTGTGATGAGATTTATTGCTAAGTAACAAGCAGATAAAATGAGGTGAAAAATAGGTGATTCTAATAAGTGAAAGGAAAGATAAACCTACTGTACAAGACAAAAGGTTTTTCTAGAGCTCACCAATGCTCCAAACAATATTGGTTTCTGGTGAGAGAAAAAGAACATATAAGGCAGCTTTATTTTATTTTCATTACCATTATGTTGCAAGTGGTGTTCCTGTCAGTTCTGTAATATGCCTCAGTTAATAATTCAGAGCAGAAGAAAAAAAATTACACAATTTTCAAATAATGAATGTGACCCAATTTTTTCATCGCAGGAAAAACTGTACTAGTGACATTAAAAAAAAAATGGAAAACAAAGCACATTACCTATCCAGTTCTTTTTGCATGACTGTGAATTCTCAGAAACAAAAAATGGTATTTATACAGATTTCCTTGCTGAAATTCCTTCTTTCCTCAAAGCCTGTGACCTTGTAATGCCACTTACAATTATTGTAAGAGAACATATATGTCTACACATGTATAAACTGGTTTATTTATGCCTGCATAAGCCTAAAGCATAAATATTTCTTTTTAAGCAATACACTAGGAAAAGAAAGTAATAGGCAATAAAAATAGCTTGGATTTTCATGTGTTCTTATTTCTGTGATATCAATATGCATATATATTAACTTGCAGCTGACAATTGAAGAAGAGTAAATGCTATTAGAAAACCAGTAGGAAGCAGAATTATGAGAAGAGTAGGGCAGTGGTAAATAACATTCTTCATGTTGTAACACAATATACACTGATAACTCAATTTTATGTATATATTTAAAGACGGTTACTGTGATATAAACAATTATTCAAGATGGTTTTAGAAATTTACTCACTTTGAAATACTTCAAGAAAATCTAGTAGAATGAAGAAGTTGGAGCAGATTATGCTTCTTGTGGGTGGAATGTGCTCAACACTCCAAAAAAAGCACAAGGCATATAAGAACACTTGGAAATTTTGATGCTGCTTTTAGCTAGCAGTAACAGAGATGAGGAGCAAAATATGAAACATTTGGTGTTTTGCGGCCATTTTAGGCCATAGATAGGCTTGCAACATCATCCAACACCAGAGTACTCTGGTCTCTGGTCAAGAATTTTGATGTCAGAATTCCTTTCCAGGTGAAGGAAAGGCCCACCCAAAAGTTACCTAATAAAAGTTCAGGAAACATAGGTCCATACCTGGTGACTCTGGTTTTTATAATATATTAAGATCTCAGACTTTGAGTTCAAAGGAAAAAATACTGCTTGAGAGATTTCGAAATAAAGTATGAAGATTCAACCCTGCTGTATCTTGTGCAACACAACCTGTCTAAACCTACAGACACTATAATCACTGCAGAGAGGTTTCAGCAGCATCAGCTGTCTCTCCTAAGGCGCCATGGCAAAGGTTCAAAGTTTCAAGAGGATCCTCAGTGCTCCTGTAGCAACATAACCTGACTATGGAAGTGTGCCTGAAAGAGAGCAGTGCTGTAGATCTGTAAAGTTTAGTGCAATACAACATAGATCCATCTGACTTTACTTTGGTAACAGTTTTAAGTACAGGGAGGTCTTGCTGACATTCCAGTGTTTCTAAGGAGCCTCTATGGATACTTAAAATAGAAGAGTCAGGACATTTTTCCTTCTCCACACGAAAGGGTGAGAAGGGTCCAAGAAGGGTGAGAAGGGTCCACATGTCCAAGCAGAAAGGAAACCCACACAATGCCATGTTTATGCTTAAAGACAGAATTATCCCTTCCTCCTTCTGAATCCTTTGTGGAAGAAACTCTGGAGACATTCACAGAAAAACTGTTTATAGAAGACAAGATGATGAGCTGCCCTAGTCTCTAATGCCTCTCTAATGCCTATCAGCAGCATCTATTCAATAGCATTTGCCATCACATTTTGATTTAAATTATCAAAAAGTTGCCTTTTGCTTTTATTTCCTATAAATGATGTTGCAATAGATAGAATTCTGGTGTAAGACTGTTAATTTTACAGTCACCTCAGTAGCCAAAATTATTAAAATCATTCAAGCACTGCATTTGTAACCATACTGAGAGAGTTACCTTCAATTTTTCAAGACATGGCTGATATAGACTTTATTTTGAGAGTCAGCACAAGTACTTTGCTTATTGAAGTTCAGGGTTATGAATGGACATTAGTAAAGTCAACTGTCTAGAGTTTTGGGAGAGTTTTGATGAGATTCAGTCTGTAAGGAAGAGACAAGGTGCAAGTTCTGAGCAGTAGGAGAACTTGGCAATACAATTGGATCAAACTAATAGCACAGCAGTTGAGGAAGAAGTTTCTTACTCTCATCATATGAATCATGACAGCCATTAATCTTCCAGGCACTTTATATAACAACTTGAAAGCATTCAAAAAATTGAAAGCCGTGCTTTAAGACTTCCAGGTATGTTTGTTACTAAAGAAAATACCTGCTGAGCAGTTAAAATTTTTTGGTTGGAGCAGAAATGCACCATCCATCCCACAATTAAAATCAGCTTCTCTGGGCCTCTACAATGCAGAATACCTACCAGGGGCTGACAGCTAGAAACTGGTCTTAGGGAGTTCTGCATCTCTGGTGGGATAGCAGTAGACCAGAATTATATTATATTATATTCATATATTTAGAACACTGGCACCCTGCTCCATGACACCCTGCACTTTACCCAACATCAGGATGAATAAATGACCCCAACATTATGTCTTTGACAGTCCACCAGAGCTATGGCATCACTTGTAGTCCCACAATTGCTGTCAGTGATCAGGTAAGTCACTGTGTGGGTGCATTGTTCCTCATCTTTCTCACTGCCTTAATAAAGTTTGAATTATAATATGTTGTCAAAAAATGTTACCATTCAAACCACATCACCCTTCCTATGACAGTGATCATGAAGCCACATCTGACCTGATAACAATGAATGTTCCTCTAGCACAACCAAACAAGTTGGCTTAACTCTCTGGGTAACTGGTTGTGTCAGGGGAGAACAACCTGGAGGATTTTTTTTTATTTCTCATGAGGACTTTCATGGAAGAGGAATCTGAGTGCAGACACTCTTGCTCTCTGAAGAATGTGGGAATTTTTACTAGCTCTGCAGGGTCAAAGACCCAAGCTACTACCCTCTTTTCTATGAAAAGAACAAGATCTTTTCATAGCCTGCTATTTCAACTGTGCTTCCAGCATGCTACCATAACTTTGTTCCCTACAGGTACACATTACAGAGGTAATTTTTGTTTTTAAAGATTTTGTATCCACCTTTATCAAATCTTTGCTGGGTATTTCCCCATTCATGGACCATGTTATTCATTAATTTATAACGACAAAACAGGAATAACCCTTTGAATTGCTTTCTAAATAAAACTGACTACAGAAGAAATCTAAGAATACTAGCCAGTGAATTAATTTTTAAAGATCAGCCATATTTGGAACCATATGGGGCTATAAATTTTTTCTCCACAAATATCATAAAACCCTATAAATATTCATTAATCCTGGTGTTTACTTCAGATGTAACAGTAAGTTGCATGACCAAATCTTTCTTCTGGTCTTTTTATCCATGCTTCCTGACTTAACACATCCTCCCATTCAGCCCCTTTTACCATACCATACAGTCATGTTTGAAGCCTCTGTGAGTTGCAGAAGCAAAAAGTGCTCCAAAATTCATGGGATATTAATCTGATAAAATGGCATTCCATTATTAAAATTCCTTAACATTTTTCCCCCTAAGCTTTTGAGAAAGTGTTACTGTATGAACTTGCAAAGTGCTAAAAGTCACCGCTGATAAAGTTGTGTGTAAAGCACCTTCTCTTTTGGTATACTTTTGTTATTAACACATTAAAGTCTCTGCCTTTGTCCCTCTCTCACTGAAGAGAGATAGGCAGAAGAGAAGTGGTTTACTTGGGGTTTGATTCAGGGCAAAGGGACTGAAAGTGATCAGGACCACACTTTGTTGCTAATATTTATGTTGGAATCTAGAAAAATATGCAGCTGGTTTGGGTGTGCAAATCACACAAATGTCCTTATGTTTAGCATTTCAATCCCTGGATAATAACTAATAAGCTCATAGCCACTGAGATGGCCTAAAAAATCATCACTTCTTTGATCCATCAACTGAGCATTTTAAATCACTCTTTTTTCTCCCTGTGTTGTCCCTCATATATTACATATGCAATGTTCAGCTATATTTATGCAAACTAAGTTTTGTTGCATGAAATATAGTGATTCAGAGTTTCCTCTTGGCATTCTGGAGTGAATATTTTCTTTGAATTAATTATTTTAATTCAGTCAGCATAATCAAATTCAACTGACTACCATAATTTATTTTAAGGATTATTCTGTCTAATATATTCCTTACCATGGCAAGTAACCCTTGTGGATAGATCTTAAAAGTTTCAAATGTCAGAAGACTTTTAAATGTTCTAAGACACTACTTTGAAAGCTTAACAACAATCCACAAATTCCCTCTGCTCTTCTTCAGACTTCTAAACACCAGAGGGATTTTTTTAAGATTCTCCAAATGTTTTACCACAGAATTGTTTAATTAACTTTCAGACTTGTTGCTCAGATACT
The DNA here is from genome assembly GCA_039654755.1 of Calcarius lapponicus. Classification (NCBI taxonomy): domain Eukaryota; kingdom Metazoa; phylum Chordata; class Aves; order Passeriformes; family Fringillidae; genus Calcarius; species Calcarius lapponicus. The sequence goes on along the minus strand of CM077463.1, from coordinate 30,311,926 downwards.
TTCACTCCAGAAAATACTTTATTTAAATAAAATTAACAAACACTTTATATTTGTCTTTCAGTTCTATTTCAAAAAGTCTACAGAAAATTCTCTTTAAAGGAAAATGTCATTGGCAAAGGATTCTTCATATAAATCGCTTCAGAAACAAAACAAATAAACCCCAACAACCTTATTTTGCAACCTTTACTTTAAATATAGTTATATTGCCAACTTTCAAACACTGTGTAGAGAAGTGACTGTCCATAGCTAGGAAGATAATATTATTCTATTAGCAGGACAGAAAACTTTGAGAAAAAAATTGTAATTTAGTAATTTTTAATAGCAAAATTAGAAAATCTAGGTGTGGTATTAAGCCTAATTAACAAATTTGCATCCAAACAAAATTAATTAAAATATGTTTTTGAATCACTACAACTTTAGAAACAGCTGATCTTTCTTCTAGACCTTTAGGAAAATTATTCCACATATTGGCAAATTCTCATATATGGAAGGACTCAACAAAAGAGATTTATTGCAGCTTCTATGAGTCTAGATCTACTTCTCCAATGTCTACTCTTAAAAGATTCAAGATTCTTCTGAGTCATACAGTTTAGGATAGTCCCTTTAGAAAATTGACTAAAGCACAGGTCAACAACTTTATTTGGAATGAGGTCCAGAATATTTTGTTTTTGTAAAAGACATCATATAAGAGTGAAGAATCTTTCTAATTAATTCTTACCTATGGATATGGTGGCAACCTTATCTCTTTGCCATAGATAAGAGGCAAGATTGAGGACCAAGATATTTCCAAGAATTCCTTGCAGGATCAGATAAATATATGACTAAAAAGCAACATGCTGGACAGGCTCCCATTTGTTAACAGACTCCCTCCTTGTGAAGGACACTCAAGTGGGACACTGAGGAAAGACTAGAATGATGTGCTGGAAGAAGAGAGAACAGGTTGAACAGCATGGCAGATTCCAGTGTATTGCCTTTAGGGTTTGTATTTTTTGTCAAATGTGTTAAAGAAATCCCTCAGTCCAGCAGTGTCCTGCTGTCAGTAACCTCTTCTGAACCCCTTATTTCACCTCTCCCTTTCACAGACTGGTCTCTGTGGAAGGTGCCAAGCCACTAATGAGATTAGCCCTACATGGTTTATTCCTGTCATTGGACTGTGTAATGAACCATTATGATGTCACAAACATATACTTTTTAATTTTGTTTAAAAATTACAACCTCAGAAATTAGGCTACATTATGCTACTGAAAAAGTGTTACTTTTATAGTTGAAAAAAGTATTTCTATTATAAAGTCAGATGCTCATCAGACACTCCTTAGTCAAGAAATTCCAAATTCAATGGCCAGAGGTGAATGTTTGGAGTCATTTTTCTCTTTTCTGGAAAAATTTACTCCTCACATGTCAGATAATCACAGTTTGCAGTAAATCCTTTAGGATTGTGGGAGATAAGAGAGTGTGTCTGTCTTCAAAGAAGGAGAATCTTTAAGTCATATATAATGAATGAGAGATGTTTCTATCTGGCCTTATTATTCTCAAATGCTGAGACTTTTTGTAAACAGTGTACATCATGTCAGACTAGTAGTTAACTGCTGTTTTATTCTTCCCTTAGTCAGAAAATCTTTTGAAATACTCCTTTCAAAAATTCTGCAGTAATTCTCCAGGGTCTGTGAGTTGTCTGCTGAGAATTTACCCGGTAGGATGCAAATTTACACTGATACAAAAATACAGAAATTGCATGTGTTCCTGTTGGAAGCATTATTATACCATTATAGCAAGCTTTAAGTGAACTTGTACCCTTCTGAATAGCTAGAAGGTTATAACTACAACAGTGAAAATTGTTAGAATGTAGATAAACAAAGAATGGAATTTAGATTTCAGACCTATGTAAATTAATGTAATATAATTTTAAATTTCCATTTACCATTTATTTGAATATTAATTTCACTGAAATATCCTCAGTATTTCCAGCTGGCACTGTCAAAGTATTCTACCAAACACAGCAGAGTAAGAGTAAGTAGAGTAAGTCAAAGTTGTCCCTGGAAATTTAATCAGACACACAAAATCCTGACTGATTTTTTTTTCATATTAAGTAAAGTTCTATTTTCAGGTGAGAATTTTGGAATTTTTTTTAAAAGCTTTGAAATGTAGAAAGTAATTGCGTGATAGAGGTATTTGTCATTTGTAATCCTTAAACCGCAGTCAAAATTAGTGGTGGGTAGTTCTTCAGCTTGTTTTCTCAGGGACAAGAAGTTTTAAAAACCAAATTGTGTCTTTTCATCTGCATATTCCTCTTAATTTCTTTTAAAATTTTTCCAGTCTTCATCTGTCTCAACAAAGGAACAGTTTTCAAAAAATGTTATGTTCCTGCAAGTTTCACCACTTTTAGTAAAGCAGGGCCTTCTGTAGCATAGGCAAAGGACCAGTTCACATCTGTTTAGATTATTTTGCACTAGGCAGAGCACTGTCCCAGATTCAGCAGTAGTTTCCAGGAGCAGGAAGGAAATGAAGTTTGATTTTTTTATTCCGCTCCCTGTCTTGTTAACCCAATTCTTGGAGAGCAAAGGCAGACAAACCAAATGGAAGGAGTCAGTGAAGATTTTTAACCCCTAGACCACAGATCTAGATCAAATAAGAGAAGAAAAAGAAAGAAGCTACTGATGAAGACAATCATAATTACCTTCCTCACAGCATTGTTGTAAGGATAACTGATGTATGAAGATTACATAAGAAAATAATTTGTGGTGTTCTCTGCTGAATCTGTCCAGTAGATCTGGACAGTAGAATCTGTCCAGCTGAATCTGTCCAGGTCAAGCCACATGGGAATTGTTCTGCTGATACCCAGCACAGGAACAGCTTAGTGAAAGGCTGGCCCATACCTTATCTGATTCCAAACAAAATAAATAACAAAGCAACTGATGTCTGTTGCTGACTAATCCAGAACTAGAGTCACTTAACCATCATGAAAAATTTGGCACAGTGAATTCAGAAGACATTTAAATAGCCATTATTTTACTCTCTGAAGAAAATCACTTTTTTACTTGTAGACCGTTTCCTGTCACAGATGGTATTCCTTTCTGCTTTTGCATCCTTAAATTCTTTATTTAACATTTGTAAGAGGTGTTTTTAAAGTTCTTACAATTATTTATACATTTTCTGTAAAGATATTGAATATTAATATGCTAATTGGCATATGCAGTAAATTATAAATTAACAGCTTTGTATGTAACTGCAGCAACATATTGGAAACACAACTAATGCATTTCTACCCTATTTGATTAAAATTAATTTTGAGTCCACTAACAGTATAATAAAATTTAGTGTCAATCATTTTAAAAGTATTCTGTGTCATAGGGGAAGTAAGCTGTTATCAAGACTAGGAATTAGTGGAAGTGTAAAGCAAAAAAAAATAGCCTGTCACACTGCTGCTAATGCTGATTAAGATCTAAACCACCTTGTGCTTTCACGTACAATTTTACAGCAGATAGGAGTTGAATTGTGTGCACTTGGGACCAATGAAATCTGCAGTCTTTGATGCCAAAGGATCATGCAATTGGATACTATATTTGTATCCTTTCATTCTGCCCCACTTTTTGCCTCATCTCTCTACCATCTTGTCATGTATCCTGTCTTCTCTCTAGTAAATTCTTAGATGTAGTCCTTCTGCTTTATATTCCAGATTCGAGTTCTCCTAAAGACATAAATATCTCAACAAGCTGTTCTCTCCTCTACTTTGTTAACACCTCATGAAGGCATTGTTATCCTGAACATTTTTTGTCTACTGCTCCTTTCCTCTTTGCCTGTGCAGAACCTGAGCCAGTTTCCTTACCCTCATATGCTTCTCTCTTTGCCAGGACATCTGTGTTGCATCACTGTCTGGCCGCTGGGACAATAAAAGGCTGAGTTCCTGCACACCCAAGTACTGGCAGCCTTCCAAAACAATCTCAAATTCTTTTTAAAATGATCTTTGGATATTTCTTGTGAGGCTTTTGAAGACAATGGGCAATTCCTGAAACAGATATCTGTGAATCTTGTGAGGAATAAAGTTGTTCATGTGGTTCCTACTCATCTGTAAAAATTCTTACCCAAGATGCAGCAGAAAGAAAACATCTTTAGAGATTTTTCTTCTTCATTTACACTAGAGTCACTCTTACTACTTCTTACCAAATATTATTTTGTTGTGAGGGAATGTGGTGGTGGTGTGTGTGTGTGTGCATATGAGTCTGGCATGGAGAAAATTATGACATTTCTTATCATAATGAGCAGGCTTATGCAAGACTAGAAGTACAACAAAAACATACCTCACAGTAAATGAATGCTGTTCTTTTATCACAAATCATGGTCCATCATAGTCTTTTTCTACTCTCTGGAGACTAAAATGCTAGACCTAAACATCCAGGAGAAAGCCTTTAAGCAGACAGAGTAATATTATAGTGAGAACATTTACAATCCTCCACACCTTACTCTTTATCCTCCAGAATATTTCCAATCTTAATATATTTAACTTTTCCAAACCAAGACTTATTTAAAAATTTATTTAAGGAGTTAAACCACTAACCATATTAGTAAGAAACCTTTACTGTGATAGTGGTGAGACACCGACACAGGTTGCCCAGAGAAGTTGTGGACTCCCCATCTCTGAAAGTGTTCAAAGCCAAGTTGGATGGGGCTCTGAGTATCCTGGTTCCCTGTCTATGGCAGGGGTGTTGGAACTAGATGATCTAAAGTTCCTTCCAACTCAAACCATTCTATGATTCTATGACTTAATTGAAACATTTAAAAAATAAATTATGTAAGGATCCTAATAGAATTTTTTTATTCTATATTATTTTAAAAGAAATGTTAAGGCTATTAATTTTAGTATGATTCAATCTTCTCTTTCATCATTAAAGTTCAATTTGATTTTAAGTCCATGAAGCTCTAATTCTATTTTACATTAAAAAAAGAGAACTGGGCTCATTGTGATTCCCACACATACACTCTGATGTTACCAGGGTTACTTCTAATGCTACAGTGTTGGTTGCTAATTTCTGAATACAATATTTATCATGGACATATATCTCTGGTTTAAAAGGTGCTCCCATGAACCTACTCTTTTGTTTTATAGCCCTAGAACATTTTCTCCATCTTTATTCTCCCTCCCTCCCTTCCTCTCCCAGAATACTTCAGTGATGTTGAAATATTCAGCAACAGAAGAAGTTTTCATTAGAAACCGACATTTTGATACCCTTTTAAAAAAGTTTGTGATTTTCAAAAATGCCTGATTCCAAAAGAGGTCAAGGGAATAAATCCCATTGAAATTCAATGGATTTGGTCATTTTATTCTCCTTCTTTAAAAACTCCAGTTTTAGGTAATTGGAATTCCAAATCTCAATTAAGTAAAACATGCATTTTTATTGCTCACATGATAATTTTAAAAGCCATCAGTATACTCTGCCTCAAACAGCTCTTTGAAAAGGATCTCATATTCTGCTTGTATTGAGATTTTGCCATTATATTGAGATTCTGCCATTACATTTAAACATCCCAACATTGTTTATTCATCAAGATTTCCACTGAGACGACTCTCTCTGCATTGCATCCTTGCCATTTTGCAGCACAGAAAACAAGAAAAAAACCACTAAAACCAAGCAAACAACAAATTCCCATCTTCTTTAAAAGAGATCTTTCTCTTTGCATTTCTTCCTCTTAATCCAAAGGAAAAGCTATATATCTCTTCTTCCCTGGAGCTACACTGATACTATTAGGAGTGATCTTACTATTTTCACTGAACTTCCACACTGAAATGAGGAAGGTCTTCAGCACTGGTCAGCCTCATCTCTGATCCTGTAACAAATGTAGAGAGGTTATACAGAGTTTATAGAAGGAGGTGGGAATTCTGAGTCAAGATGTAAAAATAGCAGTCGGTATCAGTTCAGCCCAGCTGAAGCACGTGTGTCAGAAGTGTGAAGATCACGCAGCCTCAGTGTTAAACCCCACCAGGCAAGAGGTTGATCAGGGTGAGGATCACTCAGCAGTGGGAAGAAGGTGGGCCAAGGCTGATATCTGACAAAAAAAGTAGAAGCTTTAAATTGAGCACTGAATATCAGTTGCATTTCAAAGTAGAGAAATCGGTTAGAAAGTCTCATTTATCTCTCCCTAGTCGATAAAAGCACAAAGGTAAGGCGCTAATACATAGAATTTAATATGTACATTGCTTTGGTGTCAAGGTGCTCCTGTGAACATTGGGCCAAGCTATTAATCCAGAGTTATAAAAGTGATCAGAATAAAAAGTCAACCAACACTGTACATCACAAAGACTGGTTACTCTGTATTCTTTGAAGGAAGAACATTCACAGGAGGTGGACTGAATACATGCTGTAGGCAACCATTGAGTTTAACAATGAAATGAGGATTAAGGACCCTTCTCAGTGAGAACAGCAAGAGACTTCTTGCTGAAAGACACTAAAAAAGTGTCTTTTACCTGTCAAAGAAAAAAGCAAGAAGGATGGAGCTAGCACTGCACTAGCTCATTGGAGAGATTTTTCATCAGGCAATAAATGTGTCTATTTAAAACATCTGGAACATTCTTTAGTTTTATGTTTGTTGGACAGAATTGTTTGTGCAAAGAAATATATACAAGGAAAAAATTTTGTGATGTCACAGAAATAAATGAATGGCAGAAGTTATGATACACCATATTTTGTCGGACAAACAAATGGAGAGCAAAAGCATGTTGCTTAATTTAATAATTTTTAAAAAATCAAAGGATACTGAGTAAATAATTTCTGTGGCACATTGTCACTTGCCTTAATCATCTTGCATTTTCACCATAATCCTAAAGTCATCATGGCATTATAATCATCAACATCTGAGCAGACATGCTCAGCCTTCCTTTTGGCTGATGAAATAGCATAAATACTTCAAAAGAACAAGTCTATTGATTTATTCGATAGTCTACGTTAGGGTGAGATGCATTAGGGTGAAATAGGCAAATGAAGTTGCCTATTTCAATTGATAACACAGGTAAAATTGTCTAAGCTTACTAAAATCTCGTCTAAGTCTTTATAGTGTCTCAGGTCACATGGAGGCAACTCTTCTGTTCTGTGCAACATAATTTTTACCCTTCCAGTGACCAGAACTGTCTCCATTTGACATTGTACTTCGATGCACAGTTTAAACTCTCTTATATTTAAAAGAGGTTTTTTTAATAAACAGATTATTGATTTGGCATTCATAAATATCCACGTCAGAAGTTATTAAGCCTTACAGTATTACAAAAGAATGTATACAAACTGATATATCTTTGTGTGTGTGTGTGTACATAGCACATATTTTGTAAAGAAAACTGGATATCTCTATGTGGAAGAGAACATATGCTTACATATCCATTCCCATTAACTGTTATCAACTTTATATGCAAAAATTGGCTCTGGACTATATGGAAGTGGGTGAATTAATTGAAGCATAAAAATTCACCCTCAGAGACTTCTACCAGAATTTAAATCCACTTAAAATATATTTATTGGACTGATTTAAATTTCACTTCCTTTCACTTTCTTTATGTTTTAATTGTCCATGTGAACAGTGAATTGAAGTTGTGATTGATTACTTATATAGACTAACCACTTAAAGAACTATAAAATAGGAAAAGGGCTTTGTAATTACAAGGTTTCAACTGCAGGTATTAGTATTCAAGAAGTGTGAAATTTCAAGGGAAGATCAAGTCTCACAGCCATGAATTCAGAGTCTTTCTTAGTATAACTGACAAGGTAACTGTCAGGACCAGTCTTGAAAACCACAACACCTGTGAAATACCCTAGCTGTAACAGTGGTTAGTGCCTCTTAGTTGTTCTAAGCTATATCTAGCTTTAGTTGTATATGATGTTTATTTTGTTTTAGAAAAGCATTACAAATCTTGACAGTTATAAGGTGCAAATTTACTGATTTCCATTTATTTCTTAACTGTCTGAGGTAGAAACTAATTTCTTTCAACATGCTTGAATAGCGCCTTTTAAAGAGGACCTAGATTACCCCAGGAAACATTTTATATTATGTCTAAAGAAATTAACTGCAACTATATTGTTACTATTGTGTTTAATTTCCTATGACCCTTTGACATATTTTGGATAGCACTTGGATAACGTTTTGTAACAGGAAGTGTAAACAGACTTTAATCCCAGGATGAAAGCTATGGACACATAGATACAGAGAGATGATCAGTATGTCGATGACCTCTAAAACTATAACCATTTCCAATTCTCCATGTAAATATATTTCCAGAAGCTGTTCAAAGGCACCCACCCATGACAATGTTAAGACCTGGCTAAAGCAGATGGCAGAGGGAAGAGATATTTTTCAGTAATCAGTCACTCCAGAAAGGTTTGTTCTATGAGTACTTGAAAAGCAGAATATGAGAAAGAAACAGTACACTCTCTAATAAACCTGTACACACTGACAGGATCTAATATGAAAAAAGTAAGGCCAAAACAATCATCTTCAAGCGCACTAGTGGAAAACTGCAAACATGAGACATTATATGTGGTATTATCATCTGATCACTCTTTGCTTACCTAGACCAATTTGTGATCTTAGAAAGTTTTTCTGAAGCCAGCATACACACACAAATTTGTGATCTTAGAAAGTTTTTCTGAAGCCAGCAAAGAAATAAAAAAGAAAAATATTTCTGCTTGTATAAAGGGTTTTATTCTGAACTTGTAAAGCCTCTTTGCCCTGGGCATGGCCTCCAAGCAACTGAATGTCTCATACTGTAGCTATCAGCTTGGTTTTTCAGCCTGAATCCTCTTTCTTTCAGGAGAGCTAATAATTTTCTCTTTCTTGGTTGATCTCCTAAAAATTGTGACACCTTTTTGATTCACTACTGGTCTTGTACACAGAACATCTAAGGGAATGAAAGGACATGCTCCATAAATCACAAAGCAATGGTATAAGATCTTGTTCCCCCATGTACACAAACAATTACAATAAAATTGAAAGATCAGTTTCTCAACTCCTTCTCAGCTTGTTTTGCTTTTTCTGAATAAAAGAAAGTTTTATTTTGTTTTGGTATACTGTTATTCCAGTGACTTTCTGCTGAAAATACATTACTCTGGAACAGCTACTGCCTTTGTCATTTATTAGTTTAAAGGTATTCTGAAACAGAAATTGGGTATTCAACCACCTCAGTTTGTCCATTATGCTCTGCCACATTACAGGAAGATGTCAAGTTTATATTCAACAACATTTCCTCCTTTCCGTTTCCACATCTGCAGTTTTTCAAAGGTTTGGGGTTTTGGAGTTTTTGGTGGGTTTTGTTTGCTTGCTTGCTTGCCCACTTGTTTGTTTGTTTACTGCACTATATTTTAGTTCAGTTTCACATTCCTATGAGTACAATTCACAATTCTTTCCTCTGAAAAGCAATTTAGAAAGTTAAACTCTCTGAACAAAATCCCATTATTCTCAGACACGAAAAGGCCATGAGGTTTGCCTCAATTATAGTAATCAAAGGAGGTTAAGAGGTTCCTTTTAACTCTGGAAGGAGAGTCATACTGGCTGCTGTGCCTCAGCATTGAGCTAGTTCTGCTCTTGATAAAGCTTTAATATAAGCTCTCTTTAATATAAGGAAAATACTTCTTCCTTTATTTTCACCTATGTGATCATTAACATACAGAACTACACACTATCAGCACTGAGACACAACAGAAAATGTAATATAGATAGTCCTGAAAGATATTTGAAGACAATAAAAAATCTGGATTATTTTTAATGGACAGTGATGGGGAAATAGACTTTTCTTAGTCCAATACTACAGTGCTGTGTGTCCATACTTTCATTATTAATGTACACGAAAGCACCACTGTTTTAACAGACAGGTACTTTCATTGCATGAACTGTTTTCTCAGACATATATCTTAATAAAAAATCACTGTTCCATTAATATTCCAAATGGATAAAATTCAGTCTACTTTGGAATTAGAATCAATAGATTTATGACTTTTAACTTGAGGCAGTTGAAATTTTTCTAAAATCTAACCTGACAATTTTTGAAACAAATTTATAAGACATCCTGCAACAGAATCATGGAACAGTTGGGGTTGGAAGGGACCTTTGGGGATCATTCAAGCAGGGTCACTTAAAGCAGGTTGCCCAGAACCATGTCCAGATGTCTTTTCAATATCTCCAATAATGGAGACTGTACAGCCTTCCTTTGCAACCCATGCCACTGTTTCTTCATGTTGAAATGGAACATTTTGTGTTTCAGGCTATGCTCATTGCTTCTTGATAACATGTTTGAAGTAAAAATATGTTTAAAGTCCTTGTGTCATTTGAACTTGAAGTTCAAAATAAACATAAAATTTGAAATACGTACCTCAAAGAACAAAACATAAGAAAAATATTACCTATGAAACTCACCAAGGTATCTATGCATTCAGATTTTAAGTTCCTAAAATGCAGATGATATAAAACCTGGTCTTTTTCTCTTTTCATCTACAATTTGGTTCATTTGATACAGCATATAGGCTCAAACCCAACTAATTATCTCTGTGTTCATTCTTATGATAAAAATTTTTGTGGCACTAGAAATTACAGAACACTTGTGATAATGGAGGAAATAACAATCTGGTATGTATTAAAAGTGTGCCAACAACTATATACGAAATAAAACAGCTTTATACAAGTGCCATTCCCCAAACAATCAGACCTTTCTGAAAACAGAGGTTATAATGTTAGCAGACTGACAATTGCTTAGCATGTACATCCTTTGCTTGACTATTTTTCTCAGATATGACTTAAATACAAATATCTTATGCTAAATAAGAGGATTATGAGTTTTGTACATTTAAGATATTCAGCCAGAATTATAAAATATAAGAAATGGTGAAATTTTATCATTTCCAGCAATCAAGGCATCTATTTTCCTCCTCAGAAAAGGACTTGCAGGATTTTGGACTTCCTTGAATGTGTGAGAGAATGAGATGAAGCAGGCTAAACATTGATAAGCTGCACTTTAAGCTTTTCAGGAATCAGATCTTAATACGGAGTCATGGAATAAATATTTAAGTTTTTTATGGAGATTAGAAGTCTAAATTTAGATATCCATTTTTTAAAAATATGTACCTCTGAAAGAAACTTAAATGATTAACAGTGTTTACAAAATATAAAAGCAGTTTCCAAATCCCCTACAAAACTATCAAAAAACTGTCACAATTCAAAGTAAATCAAGAAAAAGTGATTGAGTTTCATTAAAGACATAAAAAATTAATAACGTCTTTTCATTAAGGAAGTATGAAACAAAACCACGATTGAAAGCAACTGTTTCCATGGGTTATTTATAAAAATCAGCATGTAATCAAGAGGAGCTCTAGCCATTTTTCTCATTAAATATGCTGTCTGAAATTAGTTTCTCATTGAGATCTTCAGATTATATTCCCTGAAATTCAAGTGTCTGTTAATATGAAAGTGTATGAAAGCCTTCTGACAGGTCTGGTAACCATGGAAATTTAGCTGGATGCTTTGATTGGGTCTCTTTAAATGAAGGACTAAAAATGAGATGAAATGAACAGATCTATAGCTGATGTATGTTTTCTGCAGATTAATTTTCCCTATTTACTGATTTGAAAACAAACTCCAAAGTTAATTTAAAACAATTATTTCCACTGACAGGCAACTACCATAAATCTTTAGCAAAGGCAGCTAGCAGCAGGTAAATCAATTTATTCAAATATGTGGGCAGATTTTTGTGATAAAAAGGATAAACCCAATACTAAAATTTCAACAGTAGATTTTTCCTGAGGACAATTTGGCTACTGCTCACTGTTAACAGAAGTATTTACTAGGTACTATGCTGAAAGATTTCAGTTTATTTTTCAGTGATTAAACCCACAGTGGAAGTAAACATATGGAACTAAACCTCTAAGGCTTTCTGGATTCCCAATCAGGTCCAAGAGACTTTAAATGAGCAAGCATCTTCTCCCATGCTGATCACAATGGAGTTTGTGCAGGGAAAGGGCTGCAGTCCCAGGTCTCACCCTTCAGGTCATCCTGGTCCCACTGTGACATCTCTGAACCTACTCAAGACTGAAATAAAACTTGTCTTCAGGGACATTTCAGAAAATGTATGTAACATTTTCTGAAGAAGATGACAAGAAATATGCTGCTAGGGGGATTATCCATGAAGATGCAGAGGCTCATACATCCAATAGAAAGGGAAAGCATAATCATACCCAGGAAATTAGGGTCAATGAGGTATGAGAAAGAAAATTCAGGAAGTTTCTGACCTCTGTGTCTCCTACTACTCATACAGCAAGTTTTCTGTGCTTTGTGCTGAAAATTTTGGATTAGGGAAGACAGTTTCCATGGCAGTCAATGGTCTTTGAGGTTTTTTGTTGTTCATTTTCAATGCAGCTAGATACTAGACATGGCTTTCAGCAGAGATATGTGGGATTATGATCACTTTTATTTATCAGTAAAGTAAGTTTTATGATATAAATTTGGTAGGAATAGTAAAGGGATTAATAACTTGGTGTATTTTTGCAATGACTGCACTTCATTATCCCTAACAAAACCATCTTTAGCTGAGAGTGCAGTATTAAAAGAAATCTGTGAGTGAACATTAAGCACAGCACATGCTCAAGGATGAACTGGCAGTGTGATTGAGTGTGTAAAGGGTGTTTTTCAATTTTCTGCTTGATTAAAGTATCTTTTATCTGGTTTTACTCTCCTGTCACTCTGTTCATTACACTAATGTAGCAGCTCAGATTCTGAGTCAGTGTTGCTCCACTGTACTTAACTAGATGCTTTTGGTGACAGCAATTTCCAGAAACCAGTTCATCATTTATTAGTGTAAATTAGTTTCAACAAAAATTTACTAAATAATTTTGTCTATGACTGGAATATATCTTACTATCAGGTTAGAATCTCAAAATCTCCTAATGGTTATATAGTTATGGTAATAAAGTTATTTATTTTCCTATTTATTAATCTTCATATTTTTTAATGTTTAATCATTGGCTCAGAGACTTAGTTTCATCTGCAAAAATATCCCTTCTAAAAATAAATTTATAGTGAATATTTAGAAATATATTCAGAAAACAGCTAAATGCAAATCATGTCTTTCAGAGTAATGACTGAAAATTACTGAAAAATGAAACAAATAGTACACCTTGAAGAAAGAATTCTACAATAATTTTAAAGATGAATCCCAGTCCTCACATCAGGATAGTCACAATACAAATTTATTGTCAAACTCAGAGAAAATGTCACCATTCAGATTAATAAATTCTCATAGATTTTAACATTACTAGACCTCATACTTACTGCAGTTGAACATGACATTGTAAAATGGAACATTGTTGCAGACTGTAAGTCTGTAATTGGGCCTTCTGACAGTTCTGGTCAAAGCAAACAGGATAACCACAAATGAAAATGGTGCCCTGATTTTCACCTGCATCTCCAGGGGCATCCACTGTTGTCATTCACCTGTTCTGTCACAAACACTTTGGTGACACCAATGTAGGTACAGAAACTCAGAGTTTACGAGTACCACAAGTGTTCCATTTTCCTACACTTTCTGAAACTCATCTTGAGTCTCCTCTGGGGACACAATCCCTGCACCTCCTGAAATTACTCACATAAAACAACTTTCTCCTTTACAGATGGAATCTACAAAGAGTGTTAGAAGTATCGCCGACAACATTTCCTCTTTTCACATATCTTTAATTCAAGGATCCTGCAATAAACAATTAAACACGAAATTCTTTTGTTGAAATAGAGTATATCTTCATTAATTTGCTGAAGTAGGCATTTTGCCCAAGAGAATTAACCTCTTCAGTTCCCTGACTGAAAAACAAAGAGTCTGAACTTCTAAAGTGAATTCTTCTTCAATTCCTTATCATAATTCTAAGTTTGTCAAAAGTAATTTTTCCTTCAATGAATCGACTGAGGTTTGGATCTGGAATACACTCTTTGTATACAGGCAGGTACATTCAACTTTCACCTGTGACCAAATATCTAAGAGAGTTATATACACCTCATATAATAATTTTTAAAAACCATTAACTCTTCTCCAGTCTTTCATCCAGTCAGATGAATCTTGCCTTGGCATATCAGTGAAGGTTTTTTGAACAGGTAGCAGTTTTTAAATACATATTGTCCAGTGAGTCCAGCAAGGTATCATTCTTCATTCTGCCAGTGTGTTTCTCTTTAATAGGCAGAAAAGATCTATGATTGACAGATGATACATCCAAGTTATGAAATATTATTTTGTCATTGCAAGCCACATAATGGGTCTACTGGAAAACAAATAAATGAAAATAACACAACAAAAATACCCAGTCTAGCCCAGTTAATAACACATCATTATAGATTAGAAAAAGTAATTTACTACTCCTTTTTATCCCTACAACAATTATTTTATCAGTAATATCATATAATCATTAATTCTCACATTTGCATATGGATATCATTAGTGTACATAGATATCCTAATAAGACAGTGAAGACTACACCCCATTTCCACAAGTTGTCGGACTGCAAACCTTGGCTAGGAGGTTTGGAGAAATCCCAGAAAGGTGGGGAAAGCAAGGGATATTTTGCACCTAATCACTTAGCTATGCCTAGGTGAGAAGCTGAGTCAGTTTACAGGGAAAAATAAAATTATATTCTCAAGTAAGGTGCCAGCATTGTTCTCAATGATAATAATTTCTGGGCTTTGGAGATAAAGTTCTTAATTAATTCATTTAAATGATATCTTGAAAAAAATCTTAATTAGATTAAATCATTATTTCAGGAAGCAATATGCCAAATTACACAAAACTAATTAGTGTAGTGAAGAAATCGGCCTATCCACTGATTTACAGGCAATGTGGGCAGTCTTTTATCTGTAACTGTCTCTGCCAGCATGAACAGCATCTCTGTGGAATTTATCAGAGACTGAAAAAAACCAAGAATAATCTCCCTAGCACAGTGAGAACTGTTGATTTACAATAGGAAATCACTCAAAAATACTTACTAAATATGTAAGGAATAATGACAACTCAAAAAAAAAAAAGATTTATTTGAAATATCAGTTTTCTCTTGTAACCCAGTGAAAAGACTGAAGACATATTCTTTGTCCTAATAAATATTATTTTAACACTAATGGTAGTCATTAACTTGGAAGACAGGATGTAAAGTTTTCAAATTCTGATTTGTTTCTGCATATTTTAAAAAAATTAAGTTAATTTTCTGAACTTTAACTTTTCAATAAACTAGAACTGTTCTTTTAAAAGAACAGCACCAGGTCATTATTACGCAATAATTGGTTGTGTCACATCAGAAGTCATGTTGTTAAATGAAATTTACTAATGTACTTTCATTTCATTTCTAAAACACCAAAGCAAAAACAGTTTATCACCAGATATTAAAAATTAATTAAACACTTGAAAAACACACAGACAATAACAGTATCTTGCCCACAACTGTGTGATTATGGTTTCATAACAAGTAATTCACAAATCATCAACTTGAGAAGTTTGAAAAATTTAATATTTATTACTCAGCAATGAGCTGAAAAAACCCGCCCTTCTGGAAGGGAATAATACATGGAGCTTATTTCTTGTGGGTTAACCCTGGTGAGTAGCTAAGCACCACAGGGGTTCTCCCCCATTTTCCCTAGCTGGGATGGGAAGAGAATCAGAAGTGTAAAACTGTGACAGCTCATGAGTTGTCACAAAGGCAGCTTAATAGGTAAAGCAAAAGTAAAATAAGTTATTAATTTTACTATTTCTTATCAGCAGGATGATATTTAGCCATTTCTGGGCAACACAAGGTTTCATCACAAATTACACTTACTTAGGAAGACAAATTTAGTGACTCCAAACATGTCCCCTTTTTCCTTCTTCACCAGCTTTATGTTCACTTGGGATCAGCAGTGTGAGAAGGCAAAAATACCTTGATGCTGTGTGAGCACTGCACAGCAGTACCTAAAACATCCCTTTGTTAACAATTACGAATCCAAAACACTTTCCGCTTCAGTAAGGTTATAGTTTGAATTGCTCTAATGGTAGTACTAAATCAGATAAATCATTAAGGCATAAAAGCTCTTATTGGGCATTTTACAGGTATTTAGACACAGAAAAAAAAATTGCAATATAATTTGAATATTTGTAATCACTTTTAAAAATACAAGAAAACCAGGGCTTAAGTAAGCAAAGTTCCTGAAAACTTGTAACTATTATTTTTCCTACCCAGTGCCTGGGTCATCAGTCAAACACCTTTTCTATGCCCTTCATGTCTCCACGCCACTTACATGTCTGTAGTTGCCAAGTGATTTATTATTTTTATATAGTAATTTTCAGTCAGTGGCACTCATGCTCATTTGGTTGCTAGCTTTTTAGTATGGTGGTTGGACTTCTGTGGAACTTTCTTCAAAGCTTCCCTTATAAACTGCATGAGCTGCTTAAGAAAAAGGTGTGACAACTCAAGAGAGTTGATACTTGACTAAAGTGCATTCAGGAGTAATACAGAATCAGCAGAATCTCACTGATTAGTGAGACATAGCAAAGGATGAATCATTTCTAGTGTGGGAATGTGCTTGCCATAAATCACACCAAGCTAGGAGATAAAGCATCTGAAGTGGATATGAATCTTGGTTAGTCTGGAATCTCTTGAAAAAAACACCTTTCAGTTCAAAGAGAGGTTGCATTTCATGTGTTTTATCTTTCAGCAAGAGCAATTAAAACAATGGCATAATTTATAGAAGCTTAAATATTCATTGACTACTCTATATATGCTGGTGTCTGAACCTCAGTTTGTACAAATACCATTAACTTAGGTGTTCAGTAATGAAAAAAGAAATGTGAAACAGCAAAATTGGATATGACCAACAAATTAGAAAGTAGAAGCCTGCACTCATGAGCAACCATGAAACAGGTATGCAGCATGCACTGGGCCTTCTAGAGTGACAAAAACCTTGCATGATTACCCATTGATAGGTATGCATTGTGTCTGTTAAATGTTATAGCTGTTAATAATATAGTTACCTCACTGTGTATCAGTTAAAAGGTAGCCATATGGAATAAGCTTGAAAACAAAGTCGTCTAGATAAGGATGACACTTTCTGTATTTATAATACATTAATATCTCCTGTGTTTATACTTGATTTTTTTTCAAAAAAGCTCTGCCATGGTAGTCTCTTATTTTTTTCTTTCCTTTACTTGAAAGTACTATGAATCTGTGTAGCTAGCTGAATGAGTTTGACCTTCCAATTACATGTCATAGCAATGGCTGTGAGCTGCTCAATAGAGTTGATTAATACATAGTTCTTTTCCCATGAACACTCTTCAATGTACAGCAAATTCTTGCAATGTTATTTCACAAAGTTCAGATACTGGCAGCAGGTGTCAGCTGTCTTTTATAAACATTACCACTGCATTTGATATCAGCCTACACGGTAGCTGGTATGAAATGGTTTCAAAGTCTGGTGGTCAGCAAAACTTAGCCATGAGCATCATGAACATTGACAGATAAATTCCACTCATAGGCTAAGTAAAATCTGCAAAATTTAAGGAATTTCTTCCATCAAGTGTTGATTTTTGTGTAGTGGGTGATTTCTGGGAAAGACTTAATATGGTCGATCAAGCATTCCCCAAATGATCATTCTTCCAACCAGCTTTACTATTTTTCATGCTGGGCAAAGGAACTCAACTGCTAATCTAAGTGCATATGTCTAAGTGAGTGCAGTCAAAACTGTTTTGTTATTGATTTGTTCTTCAGCCCATTCTAGCTGCCCTAGATCAAGCATTAGAGGCCCTCAATCAAGCACACTGAAAAACTACATTGCAACAATCTGGTTAATACTGTTTTTTCTCATTATTGTTCTGACACACTTATTCTCCCACACTTAGATTCTCCCAGCTAGTTGTCCCAAGTAGATTATTTCTCTGTGTGTTCATTCAATGAGTTGTGTTAAATAAGACCTCTGGAGAGAGTTTTGCAGAGGGAGGAAGGGCTGATCATTAATTATATCAATTATAGGACACTACAGTATGGTCAGTATTCTCAGACTTCTGGAGGCATCTAGTGAATATTTAGATAGAGTATGTTCACTATTGGCATTAACACTTCCACAACAGCACAATTCTTTTCCTATACCATGGGACTCCCATGATTCAGTACACTGAGCACTAACTAGAGTGTCTAGGAACCCAGGTTTCTCACTACTGTTATGTATTTACTACATTTGACCTTGAATCTTTTACCCGTATTTAGTACTTTGAGATTAGTAAAGCAATAGCACCCACTAAACACTGTTATAAATTACTAATTCAAAGTATAATAAATGTTCTGTTGAGGTTTTCAATGTTGAAGTGCACATTTAACCAATTTTTCATATGCAATACTGTTTTAGTACTCCCACCAGCTCCTTTGTTAGACTGCATTATGACATTAAATGTAATTTCAGAAAATTGAAGTTATCCTATGTGTAATTGACTCCAGGATAAAAAATTAATCATTTCACAGTCCATGTTCATTTTATTTCTCTCTCTCTCTTGAGTATAATTATGTCTTTATACTGGATAGACATGAGATCTACAAATGAAATTAAGAGATTAATTACTTTCCCTGATTTCTTTGAGATGAGGTATGGCACTTGCCATAGAACAACCTAATAATATCAAGGCAGATAATTATGTATTGTTTGCTGGTTTCACTTTTAAATTATCAATAGACAGAGAATTCTCATAAGTTTTGAAAAAAATCAGAGCTCCACTTTAAAGAGCGTCTTTGGTCAGCGTCAACCATATCCTGTACTCTGGAATGCACAATACACTTGGTTCCAGGCAATAGATAAGTGACACATTATAGGGCAGAATCTCATGAACCTTATGACTTTGTGCATAAAACAGATTATTATATTAGAATGGAAAACAAAATAACTTTTTTTTGCTAAATTTTTTATAACTTTTCAAATATATTCTGTTAGTAATATTTTAACCTAACTACAATATTGATGCAATTTTTTCCAGCAACCCTAGACTTCAAGCAGCTGTTTGACACAAGAAAATATTTGGGATGCTCCGTATTGCAACAGACATTAGTTCAGTCCAGAAATTTTTGGTTTAAGTTAAAAGTGTTCATTTAAAGAAATGTGTGCATCTCCTTGCAATGCTAATCCAAACAGGCTAGAAAACTCTTATTTCTCTTGATATGGAACAGTGCCACAAAGTTTGGTGGAAAGAAAAAAAAAGAAAAAAGAAAAAAAAGAAAAAAGGTTGATACACCTTATTCCCCATGAAGAAGGTAATTGAAAGAAAAGAGAAGTTTGGACAGGAAATTGTACAAGCTCTACCTTGCTTTTCAAGCCCTCACCTTCCAGGCTGCTACAAAAACTTAAGGAAGGGGGAAGTCACCTTAGTTCTCAGTGCCTCCAGAACTTTCTTATTCAGTAGAGCAGAAATAAGCTGTTTTACAAGATGTCAGAATATACACTTTATGAAAAAAAATGAAAAAGTAGAGTCAGCTAATATAATTTACTTTTCTGAAAAGTGAGAGTGACAGTGCTGCTTGTTTGAGATGTACACCTTTATCTCACTTTGTATCTGCAGGTCAATGAGAATCCATTTGTGAGACTGTGAATCCACTTTTATGAATTCAGAATATTTCAGAAACTGTTCTTCCAGATGAATTTAATAAATATGAAAACAGCTACACCAGTCTTCAGGATGTTATTGGATGATTACTGAGTAGCTATTAAACAATACATTTTACAGTAATAATGCTAATTTCCCCACACCTTTGAAATAGATCTGCCGCAGTTTGCTTGTGTCTTCAAATCTAAGGTGGGGCCTGAAGATATACTTCGTTTCAAAAGATCCAATTTGTTATTTCTGAGATCTTCAAAATAGGATACCAGGAAGTGGCCAGTGAGATTATTGACTTCAAAGAACCCACTGCTCTCAAAGCAAACCAACTGTAAGTCTATTGTTGTTCAACTTTGGTTGCTTCCTGTGAAGATCCAAACCCTCCCTTGATTGAAACTTCTGCTTCCATTTCATTCTTGTTTATCATCACTACAGCTGTTCAGTTCAGCTCAGGGTTGTATTGTGGCTTGTTTTGCTCTTTGGTTTCAACAGAAATGAAATCCAGAATAAAGAGACAATATTGATGCTGCTTCAAACTTTTTTGTCTAGCTGAAATATTGTCTAGGACCAGAGTGTTTGAAATTGGGTTAAGGTGTGAAATGTAAAATGAAGAAGGTAGGATATACAACATATAGTTTTTATAAAATGCAGCAATTTTAACAGATTTTGTAGTATTTGGAGTTAATATTTCACATCCATCTTTCTGTGAGTCTCTGTTATGTATGTATGAAGAGTCTAATATCCATCAGAGTAATTACAAATGCCTTAAGCACTCGGAAAATCTCTGCTGTTTTGACTTTCAAAATTATTCAAATTACTTGAAAAACATTTTGAACAGAAACTGTAAGTACTTTCTGAACATAGAAACTCCTTATCAAAATAGAATCAAAGAAATAACTGCTGGAGAAGGAAAAATCCTTGGTCGCCTTTAGCATCAGAAGAAACTTGTTCTACTTCAGGCTGCCTTATACTGGCAGGGGTTCTGTGACAGTGGTTCAAAACAAACCAAAAGAAAAGCCTCATTCCTCTGCATAATGTTTCTAGTGAACTGTTAAATTTATTTTAGCACATAGAATTCCTTTGAAGAAAAATGTAGCTATTTAATAAAAATCTTCTGCTTGTAGACAGCTATGTCTATTTCAAAATATAATATACCTTTGATATTTTTTCTGGTGTCATAAAAATAATAAAATCCTGACAGATAATTTAAAAGCCTGTATTTTATTTCTTAAAAATATAGCTCAGTTGCAAGTTGGTGTAGGGATTGGGGTTGGGCTTTAATTTGGGAAAGGTTTTGCAGATTTCCGGGGGAGGATATTTGCATCATTTACTTCCTGTTTTATAGTATGACTTTTGATTTAAGTAGGAAAGCTATTTTTTTTTCTCTTCCTAAAACATTAAAAAAAAAAAAAAAAGATTTTTGAAAACATCACATAGTGAAACTTTCCGGAGAGTTTTTCTTGTAGCTTCTTTGGTGATGTGAGAATGCAGGTTAGTTTAATAGCTCAGTAGAACAGCTTAATAGGAATTGCAGACAACTTAGCAATTGTGTGCAGATATAAATTGTCTAATTTTTCACGACAGAAGAAAAAGTTTCCTACAGTTCACTGTAGGAACTAAGCCACTTTCAAAAAAAATATCCTTGGAAACAAGAGAGATTATGACCATCTTGAACAAAAGGAAAACCAATGCAGAGAGGCAAAACATTCCTAAGAGCAATAGTTTCTTGTCTGAAATTGAGTATCTGAGAAATATGGTCATGGAACAGATCCTTCTAGAAGATATTGATGCCACAATGATGGGATAAGTCACTGAGGACAGTCACATGGAAGATGGGGACATGATTCAAGACAACCAGCACTTGAATAGGCATCAACAAGGGCAGGTCCTGCCTGACCAACCTACTGACCTTCTACAGAGTGACATCAGTGGGCAAGAGAAGAGCCACAGGCACCAGCTGTTTAAATTTCTGTAGGGGCCTTCATATGGTCCCCCCACAACTGGAGAGGTATGGATTTGATTGATGGACCTGTTTGCAGCCAGAGGGAGATCATCAATGGCTCAGCATCCAGGCAAAGATTAGTGGTGTCCCTCAGGAGACCATATTTGGATCAGTGCTAGTCAATGTCTTTATCAAAGACATAGGCAAAGAGATCAGGTGCACCCTTAACAAATTTGCAGGTGACACCAAGCTGAGGTTGCAGCTGAAAAGCCTGAGGGACAAGATGCTTTTTTTTCTAACTAAAAGTAATCACTATTTAAGTTCCTCTATTAAGTTATGTTAGGAGTTTACTTTCTCATTTTTCTCATGCTTTTTCCCCCTGTTGAACATGTGCTCCTTTTCTGTGTTTTTGAAGCCTATTGCTTATGCATTCTAAAAGAATGTACTCTACCTGTTCACAAAGAGGTCTTAATTTTATCATTTTCAGTTGTTAATAATTAGCTTACATGTGCTATTTAGTTACTTTTTGGTTAATTAGGTGTTTAGGTCAGCAATTTGTAAGTCACTGATGGCCTAGTGAAGAACTCATGTTTCATATTCATTCCACAGCCAAATATGCCTCAGAGTTTCTTTTCAGGTTTCTTCATTTTTATTTGCAATAACTTAATTTTTTAATAGCTTAAAGCCTCAGCAGAATGAATAAATAAATAACTTGACATAAAAAGCATGGGGAAGCCTGTTAAGGCAACATGAATAATGAGTCATGACTTAGTCAATTGTGAAAAAGTGGCTTTTGCAGTTTCTCATGCTACAAGAATAGCAGTGATGTGATTATTGCCAGGACCACAAAAGAGAATTCTCTTCCTTCTAAGCACCACTTGCCAGGTCATCTTTAAAGCTGTATTTGGAGTCAGATAATTTTCTTCCTGAATCTAGCAGAAATTGTTTTTCTCCCTGCTAATGATGTAGAGCAGGCTTCATCTGCGATAGATGACTAAAAGGGTTGAATCCTGAGGCATGTCCTCACATTGCATAAAACTTGCCAAGCATTCTCTCCTTTTGGGGCTTGGAGCCTTCTGTTCAAATATCAGTTGCTGAAATACCCTTCAGCAGTGTTTCCACTGATAGTGTCATTTCTTTGTGATAGGCAAAAACAGCCTTGTGAAAGATGCAAGGAGGCATGGGGTAAAGATTGTAAAGTTAATATTTTTTAGCAGATAAATATAAATGAAGAAGCTAAAATTTATTAAACGTTATTTCTTTGATAGTGATCTTGCTGAGCACAGAATGTTTAATTTTGAAAATCTGCTGATGGAATATGATATGTAATACACGAGAGACCAATTTGGCCTTTAGAGGAATGATTTAAACTAAGTGCATTGAGCTCAGTAGAGCACAGAGGAATCAGTCTATGCTACTCCTGAAAGCATGTACTAACAGAAGAAGAGAGTGTAGGAAGCCAAGGAAAACTGCTGAGAGAACTGCTTCAGGTCTTAGATAAGTTCCCTTGCTGAAGATGAACAGCAATTTGGTGAATTCCAGATTTGAAAGGCGTACATTTTTCAGTCAGGTTTCTCTTGAGGAAATGTGAAGCTTCAGTTCTGAATGGCATTACTGGTTGCAGTAAGTTTCTAGGCTTATTGTCAATACTAAAGGAGTTTTGGATTGTAGTGGGTTGACCTTGGCTGGATTCCAGGTACCCATCAAAGCCTCTCTATCACTCCCCTCTACAGCTGGACAGGGGAGAGAAAATATAACAAAGGGTTCCTGATTTGAAATAAGGACTGGGAGAGATTGCTCATCAATACTGTCACAGGAAAAGCAGGCTAGAATTAGACATATTACTTGAATTTGCTACTAGCAGAATCCGAGCAGGATAATGAGAATTAAAATAAGACCCTAAAAACACATTCCTCCCATTCCTTCCTCCTTTTCATCTCTGCCTTCTCCCCTCCCCCAACAGTGCAGGGATACAGGGAATGGGGGTTATACTCAAATCATCACCCATTGTTCCTGCCTCTGCTTGGGGAGAGGAGTTCTTCCCCTGCTCCAATATGGGATCCTCCCTGCAGAAGACAGCTCTCCATGAATCCAACTTGTGTCCATCCCATGGGCAACAGGTCTCCAAAAACTGCTCCACTGGAGGTCACTTTTCCACAGGTTGCAATCCTTCAGGCACAGCCTACTCCAGTGTGGGTCCCCCACTGGGTCACAAGTCCTACCAGGAACCTCCTCCAGCATGGGCTCCCCTCTCCATGGGTTTGCAGGTCCCTGCCAGGAGCCTGGTCCAGCACAGGCCTCCCACAGATTCACAACCTCCCTTCCTGCATCCATTTGTTCTGCTCTGGGTCCTCCATAGTCTGCAGGTGGATCTCTGCATTCTTGTGGAACTCCATGGGCTGCAGGGAAACAGCTACTACACCGTGGTCTTCACCACACAGGAAACACCTCCAGCGCCTCCTCCTCCTTCTCTACTGACCTTAGTGTCTGCAGAGCTTTTCCTCTCACATATTCTCACCCTTTCTTTCTCTTCTTGTTAAATATATTACCACAGATGCATTACCATAATTTCTAATTGGCCCAGCCTTGGCAAGTGGCAGATCAGTCTTGGAGTCATCAGGCATTGGCTCTGCTGGACACGGGAGAAGCTTGTGGCAGTTCTCACAGAAAATATCCCTGTAGCCCTCCCTGCTACCATGCAACTCCAACGCAAGGATAACAACAATGATACAGTGAATACATTTACAGTCAGACCCCATTTCCCAGCTTGCATTCCAGATAGTGAAAGTTGGAATCACACGTAGGTTTAAGATCTGTTTGTGGCCCTAAAAGCTGGGCAGAAAGCTGCTGGACCTGTTTGCAGCCTGTCTGTATGCAGTACGTGTAGCCATTGCAAGTGCATATTCAAAGGTTAGGACTCGTCTTTTCCTGTTTACACACAGCTTTTCTTTCTCTCAAATTCTGAGTCAGACATTTCCTTTCTTTACAAATGTCTGGGGATGCTAATTTGTTTCAGAGACAACATGACAAGACAGAACTGATGTGTTGGAAGACAGCATGAAGCACAGACAGGTGCAGCAATTCTTCTTCTAATTACTGCTTCTGCCCATGATCTGTAGTTATCACTAAGGAAGTCAATGCCTTTTAAGTCTCAAGTGATAGACAAATATATAATCATCATTTGTATGTAGACATACCTCCAAAATGGACCTCAGCCTAGTGATCCATGATTGTCATTCCAGTGAGTCACAGTTGCTTTACTAGGACTCTGTCAAGTGAAGTAAAAAAGTTTCAGTTCAGGGATAATACTGCTACCTGCTCTTTAGTAGGTTATTTCAGTGGTACCCCACAGTTTCTACAGTTTTGGATGGAAAACATCCAAAATAAATAAATTTAGAAGAGGAACCAAGAATAGATTGTAAGTGACTAATAAGCCAGTGACTTAGGCAAATATTTACAATTCTTCCACACAAAATTAATGATAACTAGGGCACATTGGGGTTTATTTTTATTTTAAGTATCAAACATTTCTAAATGATCATACATATGTTTTCTTCTTAACCAAGATAATAATGCCTTTTCAGATACAGTTAAATAGCTTCAACCCACTGTTACTTGGAAGCCCACACCAGCATGCCTCTCTATGCCCTGGTGAGTTTCCTAGATGTGTAGCACTGCATTTCAGACTGCACTTTTGATCACGTACCTGATACTGAACTGCAGAAATGCTCTGTTTGCAACAACTGTCTGGATCTCTCACTTTGGCCTTATCATTGATGAGGGGAGCAAAGCCCATGTGGATATTAGATAGTCTGACAAGTTTAAATAATCAGTTAATCAAAGTTTCTGTTTGATTCTTCTTTGCTACCTTCAGTAATGAAATAGCAGGTGACAGTCAAGAGGGAAATAACATATTCAGAGTGTGATCATGTCACAGTAAACACTACTTGTGATTGAGCACTCAAGTAATTGCAGTGTGTAGCACAATTTGTACTGGCAATCCAATAGCCTGATTATCTCAGCGTAGTCCTGGTGAGGTGCTTGTTGCTTAAATAATTTCAGAAGTAACCTAAAATGATGTTTACTTATAAAAAAAATCAGAGACTGAGGAAAGAGGCAAATACACTATATTGGAACAGAAGTGAAAACAGATTAAATGAAACAAAATAAAACAAACCCCTATCACTCCTTAATTTGGACACAGAATCAAAGCAAAAGTACAAAATATAAAGAAATTTATTAAAAATTTATAGAAAAGAAAGCTTGCCATCTAGCATTAACAAAACTGCTTCTATTAATAAGTTGGATCCCATAGACACCATGTTCTTTTGGAGAACCTGGGCCTTTTTTTAGCTTCTTCTAGACCTAAATGAGTCCCTTTCTTAGCATGTGTTTTTGGAAAGTTAAACTTGAATCAGTCAAACACAGATCATAAAAAAAAATCTGACAAAATCTTCCACCTCAATTCAAAGCCCTTTATCCTGCCATGTAACCTATAAGGCATTTAGCAGAACAGAGGGACAACAGAGTAGTTTGCATTGGAGGTGGTTCTTCTGAAAGGGAATTCCCAATGACATTACACAGAAGGAAGATGGTGGTCTAATGAATCAGCATGGGTACTTAATTCATCATACGCACATGGAATATGGTGGCTAGTTTTTGTATTTAGGATGGATACATGAACAGTAGAGAGGAATGTGCCTTTCTCTTAGGAAAAAACCAACTAAGCAAGATATTTGGGTAGTGAAGTTCTTTTCAGACTTTGAGGAGAACTGAATGATTGACCTGGAAACTTGTCACAAATGCAAGTTCAAACTACAGTTTACAGTGTCAAAATGACAGTCTCTCCATTCTTTCTTTGTTAAAGCTACTTGATACCAAAACTTTTAATGTATGGCTAGTAATTTTCTCAAATAAATGAATTCCCACTGTCTTTTTCTGAGCTATATTTTTTCTCAACAGAATCAGATTTTTAACTGTTTAATCATATATATTACCAATTTATAAAGTTTAATACTTTTCCTTTTACACTGGGGAATGTTACATTTCTACCAAAGATGGGCATACCAGTTATTTCCACCCTGCAGAAGGGTGATCATTCTGCTTTCGGGAAGAAATGCCTGAAAACATAGGAATCTTTCCCCAAAATATGAACAAGTCCATCAGCAGCCCTAGAAAGGTAAAAATGTTCAGGTAACACCTTTTTGTTGAAGTTCCATATGTTTGAGGAGATGGATAGAAATATTACAGAAAAATTTTGATCACAGTCTTTAAACATGGGGAAATTTTAGGCTGAGTGATAACAGTTAAAAGAGGAGTTCTGGGGTATCAAACATTTTTTATGTCTACAAGTGAGATTTCATAGTTTTGAGAATAAGTAGGATTGTATAAAGCAATACTCAGATTTACATTCAATTTCTCTCAAAGGGAAAGAGCCTTCAGTAAAAAAAAAGGGCAAAAAGTGACCAAATTGTTTTAGTGGCTATTGGGTGGGGTTCAAGGAAGGCTCTGGAATGACATAATACAAAAATGAACAAGAAGGTCCTTACGGTAATTACTTATTTTCAGTGTAAAATCAAATGTCAAAGGCATTTTGGCAGTAACATTTTAGCCTCATATAAATTACAGGGAAATTATGAATGTGAACACATGCCAGTAGCATTCACATTCTTACAGGTTTGTAATTTATCACTTCAGATATCAGAAACTGAATAGAATATTTTGCAATCACAGGTTTACAACCGTGACCTGATCAACGATTCTGTAGCGTTCAACCTGAAATAAAAGTTCCAGTTTAGCACAGCTATTATCTTAAATTTTTTTATCATCTTTTCCCCAAAACTCCTGCCAAAAGTATACAGACCTCAATCATCATGCAGAACTGACTGCGGTCTCAACCTTTGCTTCTAGTTACATATCCACTACAGTGACTATGCATAGCTGAAATTTTTTCATTGTAAACTCACACATTTTTCATATTAATAGGAAATTAAGAAGTGTTCTAATACCATAAGTGTACAGGCTTTATAATTCAACTATATTTCTTCCCCTGCCTTTGTTTTCATTAACAGTTCATTCCCTTCCGCAAAGAGAAAGACACAATTTGAAAAGGGTGGAATTACAATAGGGTTTAAATCACTAATTTGATTACAATACCTTTATAACAGAGGTGAGCTTTAAACAGCCCATCTTCCCCATGGATCACATCCATATAATGCCGGTATTCTAATTCCCAATGTTGATAACATTCATTAGCTGAAAGAAGTTATTTCCCGGAATGAATCTCTTTGTTGTGTTTTAGCCTTTTGCTTAGTTAAATGCTTGATAATACTTTTTAAAATTGATCCTTTAGGATTGCTTTGGATCACAAAAAGAACATTAGTTCATTTTTATCTCTTCTTGGCTATGTAGGGCAATTAGCACAAAGTCTTGGCAGACAGTTCTTCTGTTTAGAGTGATTGTTAAAAAGGTATCATGGGAATATAACCAAGCTTTTACAATACACATATGATGCAAAAAGGCAATTCACCACATACAGCAGCAAAAATCATTTATCACCAAAGCTGTCTGGAATATGTTCAGCAGCCATCTGCCAATTAAAGAATAATCTACTGCTCATCTGCAGCAGACAACACCTTTTTAGCTGGCAAGCAGGCCTAGAGCAGAGGCAGCTGAAAGGTACCTTGGTGGTTAGGAGGGCAGTTAGCTCAGCTGGGAATGTGAAAGAGACTCAGAGACTCTGTCCTTTACAGCATGGGACTATATGACTGTGGTGGTGACAAGCTACAGGGCTCTGTCCACATGACTGGCTGGAAGAGCCTTGCCCAGGGACTCGGAGCCCTTGGCCATGGCCCTCTCCAAAGGAGGGGGGCAGCCGTGCATAGCTGGGGCCTGGTGCTGCTCCCTGGGGATGGAGCTGCTGGTGGCCTCACCTGCAGGAGCTGTGCTGGGGCTGAGGCACGAAGTGACCAGGTACTGGAGCCGTGGGACTGGATAGCTTTGGGAAGGAGGGTTCTTCTCTGCCCTCAGATGCGAATTTGCATAGTCAGTAATAGCCAAGGAAGGGGAACTAGTTCCCTGAGGACAATTCAAAGTCATCTGAGCCTAGAACACCCATTAACACCTAGGCCAAATGATGGAGGTTCCCATCTGCAGGGCAGGAAGGTGTTGATCAGGGCTGCTGTCATGGGATCCTTTTCACTTGCTGTCAGACATTGCAGAGAGGCTCCCAATGCCTACACCCCAAATAGCTCCCTCTCACTGTTCCTGGGTGTGAACACAAATGACCACAAACAGAGACATGGAACAAAGTCAACAGGGGACTGCAGATTTCTGTGGTAAGGTGGAAGACATGAGAGCCCAAATGCTGTTCCCCTCCATTGTACAGGCGTCTGAGAAGAGTTTGGGTAGGAGCTGCAAATTAACAGCTGGCTGCATAACTGTTGCTGTAGCTGATGCTTTGGCTTTTATAACTATGGTCACGTCTATGGGAGGTATAAGCAAAGATGGCATTCCAAGAATAGAAGCACAGAGATTTTACTGGACAAATTTCTGATCAAATTCCAGCTCAAAACTCCAGATCCTAGAAGAGTTTAGCCCTTACAGTACTTATCATCATGCCCTGTGATACATAGAATGCCCAGTGATTATCCTGCATCATCTCACATATCTACACTCTCTAAAAGTGCCTCTGGATGCAGAGTCAGCATCTGGTCACCCAGTATTATTTGTCATTTATGCAAAAAAGAACAATTTAAGCTGGAGAAATCAAGAAAGCAGCAAATACTAAATACAAGCTTGTGGTTACTTTCCACACCCAGGACAACAGGGAACAATTCTCAGGACAACAATTATTTATATGAAATGAAGCAGCTCAAACAGGAACATTTGAAAAATACTGGATATTTTGTATTCCCACCCTTTCTGGCTCTGAATATTAGAATATTATTCCCCCCTTATGCCTAGTCCATTTTCTTTTTTTTCCCTAAATTATATAGCTGCCCCACAAGTTTCAGATCTTGCAAATGTAGCTCAGGGGAATTTTGGGCATTTAAAACAATTCCCATCTCAGAAGTTTCTTGCAGCATTCCTTATATAGCCTGATATAACTAAAAAACAACATGCAGAACTCTCTCTTATATTGTAAAATATGGAAATATGAGTGATGAGGTTAACTATGAAAACATTGAAAGTCTTAGAAAATGACAAATGCTGATCTTGGTAATTGGATGCAAACAATAAAATGCCTTCTGCAAAGCACAGGTGAATACAAGCGTAGGTAATTATTATATTTTGGTTCCCATCCCTGTAGCTATAAAATACATGCCATCAGGATCATGAAATTGGAAAACAAACTTATGTTCTAAATCAAAGAAACAGGCTTTGGTCTGAACTCCACAATTTAGAAGACATGGTATCACAAACAACGTTTATGTTCTTTGACAATGTTCACAAGCATTAGAAAATTGAAGTCATAATGAAACTGCAGCTCACTCACAATCTCTGGCCCTAGGATGTGCATTGTTGATGTGTGTGTTTTGGAAGCCCCATCTGTTACGAGCTAGGCTTTATATACTGAATAATTGCTAAATTCCAAGGAGACCAGGTGGCAAGGCAAATTAATTTGGAAAGAAATAGAAAAGTCAGGGGGGAGGGAGCCGAAAAATTGTAGGAGAAATTTAATTCAGCATTTTCTGAATGTACTGAATGAGGCCTAGTATAAAGAGAGAAAGAAAATATACAAAAAAACATAGAAAGGAAGGGGAAAGGCAAGAAAAGAAGGGACATTTTCACATCAAGACATGCTTATAGACATACTTCTTGGACCCCAAGAAATAAGAATGTCATGAAGGGCATGAAAGGCATGAAGGGCATGAAAAACCCTGAGGATTTTGCCATGAAAATTTCTCTTCAAGAATATTCATGCTCTCAATAATTATTCATATATTTGAAACATCAATCCACAATGCCATGTGTAAACCAAAACAAGTTTAGTCTTCCTTTTTGTGAATGGTTGAAAACAGCTCTAATGTGGAAAGAAGAGAGGAGGGTAAATGAAGAAAGACAGATCTATTTTAGGTTCCCAGTCTGAGTGGCACATTTCCAATTTTTCATGTGAGAAGCATTCACAAAAAACTAACCAGATAGATACAAACACCCAAATTGCTACTATAAACACAGGGAGCCCTCTGTGCAAGAAATATCTGGCAAGAACATGGGAACCCATAAAGCTGGATTAGGTTTCTTTAAAGAGCTGCTTGTGTCAAGTACATTTCTGTTGTTCTAGCCCTCATTTGCTCCTACTACCAGCAGTCTATGGGACAGAGGAGTTAGGTTAAAGTGATTTATTAAATTTTGATTATTGTACTAGTATTTTGGATCTATATAAAATATAAATCTAAAAGTTGATTACCTAAGTACAGAAGTAAATCTGTAACCTGGCAGTAAATCCAGTGCAGAAGTCTATGACACCTGTAAATTACACATACACTACTCAGATTAGGATGATTATTATCTTGCTTTGGATCCAAACATAGTCATTTAAAAACTATGAAATCAACCACAGCACAAAAGAATTTATTAGCACTTTGAAAGCATAGCAAAATGCAATATATACTTAGGTCATATTATTTTACAGAGGTATGTGCTCAGTGTGACCACCAAAAGGGCAAGGTGGTACGAGGCAACACTTTAGAGAAAGTTACCAAGCCAGAAACAAGATAATCACGTAAGTAAAACTGACTCCAGGTAGGGAAGACATGCTGCTGAATGCACAAGGATTATTGACAAGATCCAAAAAAACCCAGAAAAACCCAACCAAAAAATCCCCAAATGTCAAATAGAGCAGGAATACATGTACACTGTTTTGACTAAAGGTTCAGTTTTTCTTCTTTCCTTCAGATGTGAAATGCTGTGTTCTCATATGCAGACCGGCCCAGAAATAAAGATATCAAACAGCAGATAAATATCTGATTTGTAAGGTGTAACTGGGAGTAGATAAAAATACATGAAAGACCACACTAATTCAAATCAAGGGCCTATTTAGCTCATTATTCTGTCTCCAACAGTGGCTGCAAGTGGACCCCAGGGAAGAAGAAAACCACAGACAGCCTAAACACATGAGTATAATTTTCCTAGGTTTTTACTATTGTCAGCTCAAATTTCCTGAGTGTCTTTTTGTCTATTTACTAGCTCCCTAAAGATGCCTTTCCCAAGTGCTTGTCAGATATGCCCCTGAACACAAATATACTCTAAGTATAGGCAACATCCTTTAAAAAGCAGTTTCACAGGATTTGTGTTAATGTTATGAAAAATCGCCTAATTTGTTTAGGAGGATCCTAAGGCCCTGCTTTCTATTTTAGAAAGGACAGTGAATAATTTGACCTCCTTAAGTCTTACATTTTCATGCACAGGAGTCCCAGTCTGCTTGATTGCCCTACTTACTTCTCATCAGCCATGTTGCCCACTCTGAACTGTTTGCAGTTCTCTCATATCTCCTATGAGACTGAGGATCCAGAACTAAATACTGTACTCAGGGGGAGGGGAAACCATGGATTTTATATGACAGCACGTGTATCTTCTGTGTGTTGTCTTCCTCTGTTTTCCCACTAAGCCTTAAGAATAAATTCTTCACAGGTGCTGTATTTAAGGAGGGAAATAACACAAAGAGAGAATAAAGGATTGTAGTAGAATAACCAAGCCATGCTACACCGCAGCATAAATCAAGTACACCCCCTGTACTTCGGCTATTTTTTTTAATGTCAATAGTTCATAATTAACCGCTGATATTTATGTATTTCTCCAGTGCCCAAACTGTCCTATCCCATTCTTTGGGCTCATTTTGCATCTTTGTCAAATGTCTCTGGAACTTCTAAGTTGATATAAGATACTAGAATAGATGGACAGCAAGTCAATTAAGATGTGGCATCTCAGAAATGGATATGCAAGTGCTGCAGGATGGTACATTTAGTTATGCCTTCAGCATCTTCAGTTAATTAAAAGGACTTTAAAAAATCTGTACTAACCAAACTTTGCATTCCTTCACCTCAAAGTTAATTTCCATCTGCCAAGTATTTTATATCACTTTTATTCAAAGTTGATGGAATATGTAAAAAATATCTTAGAAAATATGGAAAATAACCTACTGTTGAAGGTTAATTTATGTCACAGTTCTGGGTAGCTTTCCTATCACCGCCTGAAGACTAGTCAAATTAAATTTTTAAGGACAGAATAAGAATGATTTTATGGGGCAGAATTCGAAGCACATTTTATCTTCCAGGAAAAAATGAGAAAGATGATCAAAGAAACAACCAATGGAGAAGTATACAAAGGTGATTTTTCAGCTTATGCTTTCAGCAAAACTTCTGAAAACAGTTGTGACATTTCTGACCAGATAGTCCACCTCTGACACCAAGAATTTCAGCAATATTAGGGCTACTTAAAATTCCCTACTTTGTTAGCTAACATTAGTATTGCCACACTTAGATGTTGGAGTTAATGTCAAGAACTTCAGTGCTTCAAACTTCCATACTTATCTGAACCCTGCTTGCCTTTTTGAGGCAAGACAAGGCTTGCAATTGAAGTTCAGGATATATTTTTCATACTTTTACAGGGAGACTTACTCATAGGCAGCAATAAAAAAAAAAAAGATAGGGCTTCTAAAGTGATACAAATGCTAACAGACCATGTAGTGAAGCAGAGTGTTTATAAATTTTCTGATATAGTTTCATCTGACTTGTGCCTATTCTTGTAAATCACAGTCTGTATTCAACTCAAGGATTCTGAAAAGGGCCTAACTCAGCTTTTACTTTAAAAATCTGAAAATATTTTTTTTCATAACAGTCAAAACTATGTTACACACAGAACAAATACACTGGAAAAAACAAATAATATGGTATATTCATTTAAGACTTTTCCTTACCAAGATAAGAATTTTAAAAGAAAAAATAATCTCAGACAAAACTGAACCAAGTAAGTACCTTTTCAAAATTAAGAAACCAAAAATATTTCCTCTGAGTTTCAAGTAATTCCAGTTTTAGAAAGCAATCCACATTTTTATATAGCCATACATTATATGTGTGTATATAGGTAGTTAGGCATGTATATGGCGCACACAGACACATATTTCAAAAACAGATCGAACACCAATTCAGGCTCTTGCTGACAAATGACTGCTATATCAATTTTTGCTATATATCATATTCCCTTTGGCCATGAGTACAGAATATCTTTCCATTAAAGGAGGTGACTATCTGTTAAAGTATTTTCTGTAGCAGTATTCCTGAAACCATACTGTGTTTTCATGTTTTGTCATAGGAGAATTTTTCCATAGTATTTGCAATGTTTCAATTGACGCCTTCATCCAGTGGAAAAAAAACAAAAACAAAAACAATTAATTAATGTGAACATGTCTACAATGTCCTTTTGGACTCAGGACCAAAGCATTCAGAACAAGTATTCTTATCCTTTTGACTTAAAGAAGCATGAAAGTGCTGAGGAACTTAAGAAGAAGGTATTTCTCATAACAATGGTAGTAAAAGTGTAAAAAAGGAATAATAAAGAGGAGATTGTATTTGTACTTGAGACAAAATCAATGTCTCTCATTCCCACTATTATGCCACATACTCAAAAGCACCAAGAATTCAGACACAAAAATGTGTATACCAAGGTGATCATATAGCATTCCAGGTTTTAGGATCCCTATTTGTTTTGGGTGCCCTGAGAAGCACTGAGCAGATTTGTGATCTTCACAACCTCTTATTCTGGATACCAACACCACCTGCCTTTCTTACAGCCCTTCTGCCATTCATTCTGCTATTCTGACAGAATGACAGATTGTTCAGTGTGTCATTCAGTGTCCTGACATTCATACCACACTGAACATTTCACTGTGTATTATCTGTGACAAAAGCATCTCCGATGACTATCCAGGAAATCTAGCTCACAGCTCTAGAATGGCAGCTCCCTGTTTGCCCAGGTATTAGAGCATGGATGCATAAAGCTAACAGAAATACATGCATTAGTTTCATACTGACACTGCCTAACTACCTAAGTGGATTATGGATTATACACTGACGCAAGATCCCTGGTGGCCAGAGTTTTGAAATCGATGTGCCTAGACTTTTGTCTTCTAAGAACACTTTTCAAAAGGTCAGGGGGATTTAAAAGTCAACAGAGCAAAGTTGTATTATAATAGAAACTGACATATTTAGTATTTCAAATAGAAAAATCTCAAAGCAATTTAGTAAAAAAGAGTAACACCAAGGACAGGAGCACCTTTTTTCAGCATCCTCCCCCCTTGCAGGAAGACGCTTGATAATAGTCCAGTGGCTCTTTGAGTCACCACTAACAATGTACACTCTGTTAAGTTCCTGCAAAAGTTTCTTCTGCCTCATACAGCCATGTTCTCTATTCCCTACTCCTCTTCACAGTTTCATGGGGTAAGCCTTATCTGTAGGATCTCATGTCATTACTCTTTCTCTCACTTTCTGCCTGCCTTTTCTAACTCATATGCCTGGAATACTTCCCTTAGGCTGTGTCCATTTCACAAGCAAAGGAGGCCTCCACATGATTCAGTTGATCCAGGGAGGAGGTGTGGTAACTAAAACCAAATAAAACAGGTACCCTCTGTCACAAAATCCAATTTCAACTGTGCTACTTACCTAAAGAAAGGCACAGCTCCAAAGGACTGGCATTAAGTGCAACCCCTACTTCGTAAGTCACAGCTGGCTTCAGATGAAAGCTGACTTGGGTAATCAGGTCTGGGACTACACAAACACAGTAAAGAGCAGCAAGACCACATCTCCCGCTATCTCCATGGCTGGGCAGCTCAGAGAGGAGCTTAATTACAGAGACAAGCAAAGACACACACATCTTTTACCCTTCATTTGATTTTACCTACTGTGCAGTTTTCTCCCACTATGCTTGGCTCCAAGGAACCTTACTTTAAAATATATGCTTGAAAACTGTAACCTCCAGGAGCAGGAGAGAGAGGGAAGGGAAGAGCAGAGGAGGAGAGATGACCAGAGAGGAAAAAGATCAGTTTGGCAATTTAAGTGCCAGTATTTTTCCATACAAATTAAGTATGAAAAGCTTATTACGAAATGAAATTATCTCTGTACAAAGCATAAGGTGACACATTCATTGGTAATAGTGAAGAAATTCAGATCATCACACAGAATATTTATAAACATTTGTGCAGAAATCTTTTATGATTGACTGTAGTGCTGGTGAAAAATATAAGCAGTTTTCATGATCTTGAACTATCAGGGAAAAAAGGGTATATATTCACAGCACTCTCTTTGTCACAATATTACTTGTGTTCAAGCATTGCTGGCAAATATTTCACACTTATGATTTCAGTCCTGTATCTACCATCACAATCAACTATTTTAAATCTTCCTCATGGCTGGAACAACTTCAGAATGATTTTTTCCTTCACCTGGTAGATGAGAGCTGCTATTACAGAGTAAGGTGAGAATTACAAAAGCACAGTGTCTTGTCACCAGGGTTTGTAATCCTTTTGCAAGACCCAGTACAGGAAAGAGGTCAGAGCAGAGCTGAAAATGAAAGAGGGACATTGTACTGCATAGGCTTCTAGAGAAGCCCCAAATTCAAAAGCAGAAAGGCAGTAAAAAACCTTTTATTTTTTTCCCCCTCCCAACCAGAATGAGCTTCCTACATCATACCTACAAGTTCAACAAAGAAATGGGATCAGGGATTTCTTTTCATATCTCAGCTTCCTGTGTGTAGCTGCAATGAACAAAGCTAAGGAATGCTGAAAACCTACTCAGTCTAGTCACCTTATTTCAGAAGGCCAAGAAATAGGATTGACTAGAAATTTAGCTTCTAAAAAGTCCACAAAACTCTTCATTTTAAGACTCCACATATGAATCCTTTTGGTGCAACAAGAACAGTGAAAAAACTAATAATAATTCAACAGTCTAAAGATTAATACTTCATGTGTTTTGACCTGAGCAATTCTCATTAATGGATCTACTTTTATTGCTCTGTTAACATCACACCTTATTGGGTTCTCAACATTATTTTGTAAGTTTGCATATTTACGTTTTTTGATAAGATGATGATCCTCTAACAGTGGTTTGAGAAAACTTGGCTTGTATATCACTACACATTGCCAATCAAGTCAAAAGCTCTTGTTCTCTACAACTCATAAGTATAAATGGCACTCCAGGATATAATAGAAAATGTGCTCTCCACACTGTCACTGGATTAGTTCAAACTCACATTTTTATGTTTTTGCAAAGTAGAAATATTAACCTGAACACACAAATTAGTACTCAAAGTAATATTTAGCAACCTGTTTTACTTAGAGTACATTAATGTACAAATGTGTACTCTAAGACACAAAATGGAACTAAATACAAATAGAAATTTCATAATGTTGAGAAAGATGCTGGCATTACCAGATAAAACAAGAGAAGTAAAAAATAAGATAGATAAATGAGAGCTGAAATGTGCAGTGATTCAGTTTTACTTAATGCAAGTGTATTAAGCTTCTGAAGTACTTTAGCAATCCAAAATAGTAAGAAGAATACTGTGAGAAAAATCAGAATATTTTTAACAATAAGATAAAAAGTTCACTTTTTTGCCTTGTGAATTCTAGGGTTTTTATTTAGTAAGGAGCTTGAACAACTTAAATTTTTTCTTATTTTCCTCCATTGTGTTCCAGAAACACTGGTTAGAAAGTTGCTGGTAAAAAAAATTACTGGTATCATAATTTGCTATGACATAATTTTTAGTGATTCCATGTTAGGGTGTGTTGGAAAACAATGTATGAGAAGAAATTATGGAAAGCCATACTTCCTCTCCTTACTCTGCCATGGTTTTATCAATGTAAGTTCTGTGCTGTTTTCACTGCAGGTCCCCCTAAGCTTGATATTAAGTTTTTCAAGCATCAGGAATAAGGACCTGGGCCATTCAGAACTGATCAAACAGGACTGACTACAATGGCCAGTAGCACGTGTGATTGTAACACTAATTCATCAAGAATCAATTTTCTTAATCTCTGATTGTAATCAATTTTTTGTCTACTGATGACCTGCATATTTTAGCGCAACTCTGAAGTTCCCCCGCAGTTTTCTCAATTACCCCCCTGCTTTGTATATAATATCTCTCATAATCAAAATGCCAGACTTTCTAATTAGTTAAAATTTAACATATATATTTGGCACAAATGAAGACAGAAAGACCCTCTCAAATAGGTTAATAACTGTAATTTACTTCTTTCTTATATTTAGCCTGCAGTCTAGATGCAGTAATTTCTAGATGACAAGACTTTTTTTTACTCCCAGCTCAGTGTATTCCAGCTTTTAATTACGCTGTAACAACAGTCTTTATGAACAGGATTTAGAGCACCAGATGCAATTTCTGCCTTTTCTGTTATTAGCATGCAAATCAATCTAAAACAGAGCCAACAATTTGTTTTTGCATTTTCTATATCACTTAACTTCAGACTGTTTGAAAAGATGGAGGGAAGAACATTGTGTTCTGTGTCACTACATAAAAGAGCTAGGTGAAAACACTGTACACCACACCATGAAATGATAATTCTCAAAACTCCTATCATACTATGCACAACTTATCCTTGGGTAGACTCCCCAAAACCTGTTTAACTGAATTGAAAACAGAAGGAAAACCTACTGGATATCTCTACCTTAATTTCAGGCTTTCATTACTTTCACACATTATATGAACCTAACCTTTATCAGTGCATGGCTTAGAGTGTTAAATTGCTAGAGGCTTGTTCTCACCTTAAGTCAGGGGAACAGACATGCCTAGACACAGAAAATGTTGTAGGATATGCAGCAAGCTTCTGGAATAAAGATCATTGTGCTGC
Organism: Calcarius lapponicus; assembly: GCA_039654755.1. Taxonomy (NCBI): domain Eukaryota; kingdom Metazoa; phylum Chordata; class Aves; order Passeriformes; family Fringillidae; genus Calcarius; species Calcarius lapponicus. The sequence continues at coordinate 30,273,532 of CM077463.1, read as the reverse complement.
AAAAATTAATTCCTTACAATTAATGGAAAAAATTTGGTGTTCACAGAACAAGATTAACTTGACCAAATATAAAGAGCTACAGCTGGTCAGATACATGCAACCTCTGTACCTAGACAAGCCAATGAATACTTGCAATAATAGTGTTATTGATTTAAATTTCAGTCTCACAAATCTACCTTGAGAATGGATGTTCTGAAATTCTATTTAATTATCTTCTGGCTAATTTTGCCTTGTTTCTGCTGTTGAACCTGAACATTTTTAATTACCAGGAATGGCTCCTGCTAAGTATTTGTTTTATTTTACTTGTTAAGACTCCAAAATATATGTAATCAATTAACATTTAAAGTTTCTCCTGAGTAACACAAATCAAACCAATTCACAACCTTCATCTATACTTTCCAGCTCAAAAACCATCTGTTTGAGAAAATACCCATAGTTCCTCAACATTGTTGCATTGTACAAGGAATTTAAAGAGAAATGTTTGTGATAGCAGGAATGTGAAAAGTGGACCAAAAGTAATCAACTGTATGAATCTTAGGTTTAGTGACCAGCAGAATGCAAGTAATTTAATTTAACCATTTTGCCACTAGAACTTTTCTTCTAGAACCTAAATTTCCAACCTTTATCAAGAGGAAGGCTAATATATTTATTGCCATCAATATTTGAAAGTTATGTTTAAAAAACAAAGAAAGACATTTCTGCGTTTTCAGTTTCATTTGCTAAATCCTAAATAACTAATGTTGTATATTAACACATAAACATCCATTACAGATGAAACTAAAGAGCTCCATAGCCCAATATTGAATCTCAGAAAACTGCCAGAAGCAGACACTTAAGGAAAATATATAGTAACACTTACTGCTTTCTATTCCTTTGGCAAATTGAGCAATATATTACATATCTCAGCTAATATTTGGTAATCTTCTCTCTGAGTTCCTTCAGAAATCCTTTGCAAATACCATTTGGTTTCAGACATTGTTGCAATCCAGTTTTAGCAATTGTTTATATCCATTTTATTCATTTGCTTAAGAATGCTGTTTTTTCTGACACTTTTATTTGACATGATTTCTCCAACTTTTCCAGAGAAAAGAAATTCTCTACTTTAGAAAAGTCCCAGTAACACACTGTGGTGGACAGACTTTAATCTTCTGTGTCTGCTTCCTCAGTAACAACCCTGTCAGCCACGAACCTGTATAGTCTCCACCTTGCTTTTGTGTCTGTTGTGCTCAAAGGCGCCTTATAGTTTTAACATCTCTGGTAAATAATATTGAAAAATATTCCTGGATGATTTGTTATGACTTTAAGTTGCCACAGTTTGCATTCTTTCCTATTTTATTCACTTTTTCACCCAAATGCTGCTATGTACACATATAGAATGTAATAGAAATGTCTTAGTACAATGCTGGTAGTCCTGCAGAAGAAGTATAATGTTTTGATTTTTTTAATTTGTTTTTAATGCAAGAATAGAAAATTCCTCTTGAGTGTGAAACAAAATGTGTTTCAATTTCTTCTTTAATTTCCATGTGTCTTTAGTGGAAACAGAATCCCTACTCTAAGCCACAAATTCTACCCTTTTCTATTGTGCTTATTGATGATTTATTTGGGAAAATACATGTAATAGACATGCATCCGATTTCATGCTATCCACTGGTTTGAAAGGAAATGCCTTTCTGTGAAAAGAAGTGATTTTAAAGATAGATAATCAAACAGTAAATGAAAGCCACATAGTACAGCGGGGATACAAAAAGATATGGAAAAATACTGTGCAAAGAAGTGATTACACCTAGAATTAATTTATTCTGTCTCATTTTCCCTAATAAAAGCAGGTCTTGTTTTTGTTTGTGTCAGGACCAAACACACGTTATCAATTACAACACAATTTCATTTGTGAATATCTCATGGCAGACCTAGCAGGTTTTCATCATCCATGACTGTGCAGGAATCTTCACTTTAAGAATTCATTGCTCTTCGTCCACCTGTTGGATATATGCATATATTCTGACTTAATCTAACAATAAAGTCTTTCTGCTTCATTGAAATCTGTAAATGCTAAACTAATTTCAGTTCAAGAACGCTGTTCTTGCTTTGTTCAAGTTATGCTTTATGCTTTTTGAAGCTCATTTCCCTACTGTAACTGGAAAGGGTAACCAACCCTTTCGACACTCACTAAGCCTCTGTCTTGCTCATCATTAGGAGCAGAGGCGTAGAACTCCTCATTAGGGCAGGAAGCATTCAATGCATCATGCTGGACTTTCATTTGCAGTGATCTTTGCTAAAAAGAAGCTCAGTTATTATTTGGCTATAGTTCATCTTTGCATCACAACAGGAGGACTACTGCCACTGTAAAGATAACTTCAAAAATTATGCCCTCACTTTGTTAGATCCTCCCATCTCCCACCGTTCTCCTAAAAGATAAATTTGGCTGGTGATTAGCAGACTTGCTTAAAGAGCAAGAAACACAAGCACAGCTCATAGTTCATCTGTATATTTATTGTGTAGCCCAATCTGTTCTTCTATCTATAAAAATCATAATAATAGTACCCACTCCTGTAAAGAACTTTAAAGCTTCAAATAAAAAATGCTGTAAAAGCTAAATGCTATTATTAAATCTTCCTCAATAAGCTGAGTATCAGCCAGAGGAACAGAAGGCTAGACACAATCCTTTGCCATCAGAAAGACTACACTAAAATGGAGGTTACTGTAAATGACAAAACATCTCAATTCGCACACAAACTTTTAACAAATTCCATCACCACTTTGACACGCATGTCACGGTATTTTTTATAAATAGACACTGTCAGAATCTGTCAGTCTTCAGAGAGATTTTCTATTTTGGAAAAGAAAACTCTATTCAATACATCTCCAGGGTTTGCAGAAGTCTTCCTGGACGCCATCACCTTAGTTTTAGAGTAGAATATCCTTGTGAAACACGCCACAGGCTATATGTTAAAAGCTGAGTTGTTGGTATTGAAAGCTACAGAGTTGGTAACTTTATAAAGGCTTTACATTACCTAAACTCTGACCAGATGAATCCCCCTGATCAGCCTGAAAAGAAGCTGAACCTTTCTCAGGAGTATACTGCGCTGCACTCTGGGAGATCTCTGGGCTGGTATCTGAGGGCTTGCCTAATAAATGCTCACAACACTGTGATGGCTTTCTCTTTGCAAAACTTAAAGGAGAATAGCCAGCTCTTTCACATGACAGAATACATTTTAAAAAATGGTCAACCTGAATTCAAGGAAAGCAAAAAGAAGCAACTTTTTACCTGGTGCATGGTTATGCTGCAGCGCTACTTGTCATACAACATTCTGAATGACAAAATTTTCCATAAATGAAAGGGGAATTTGGATGGTTGAACATAAAACAATGTGCTCAAAGCACATGTTCTCCTAAGCATGCAGAAATCACCACTGAAACATAAAGCCCCTGAAATGCAAACTGCTGGAGGCTGACACAGTGTTTAAGGGATAGTCCCCAATATATTTCCTCTGCATTAGCCATCCATTAATAATTGCTGTTGAAGACAGGCCACTGAATTGCACATACCTTCAGATTTGGCTACAGCTCTACTCATGAGTTGTGTGCTGAATCTCCTGGAAAGATTTTGAAATAAGTATTGCTGAAGTTTTTTCCCAGTATTCCACCTGTTGTCCACAGGTAGAATACTTCAAACGTCTTTTTGTTAAACTTCGTATAATGCTTGTTGACCCAGCCTTTCAACCTTCTGACTTTTGTTCATAAGGCATTTCTTCATTCTGTAGTATCAACCTCTCCTTCCAGGATGGCATGATCTGCAAACTTGATGAGTATACATTTAATGCCATCGTGAAGATTTTTTGTGAAGATTTCAGATAATATCAGAGTTAGTGAGGAACTTAACTTGTGACAAGTAACTCACTCTTTAAACAAAGGAAAGGCTCTAAAGTCCTCTCTAAAGCCTGCTCTTGCAGTGATTGTTGAAGCCTTCTGACCCCAGATATAAAGATATTTAATGGGAAATGCAAAGCCCTTTGAAATAGTTCTAAATCTTGCTGTGTGTGTACACTGGCAGGAGACAGAAAGAATGGGAATAAATAAGAAAGGGGAATAATTAACAAGGGAAAGGGTGACAGTGACCTCTGTGGAGTTAGTATTTACCATTGTGGTGTTGGTGTTTTGTCCTCGAGGGTATCCAACAGTGTTGGACATGGCACTGTTCTTGGTGCCATGCCAGGAATAAGGGTGGTAGCTGGAGACAAAGAGGTCTTTGACTCCTTAATCTCAGTCAGTCCTTGAGTTGCAGCATTCCTTTATGGGAAATACTGTCCAGGTGTGAGACACCATAATATGTGAGAGTCAGCAGACACAGACCAAATATCTAGGCATTCTAGTTCATTGGAAAAGATCAATGTCTTTTATGGTGAATGAGTGATTGGCTAGACAAGGCATAGGTAGGCTGGGAAATACTGAAATTGGTATATTTTGAGAGCAACTTGAATGCCATTGCCAGCCCTTGTAATACTGAAGAAAACCTGAAGAAAGCCAGACCACAAAGGGCGAAGAACTTTTCTAAATAATTTAAAACCACATATATATATATATGTATGTATGTATGTATAAATTGATAGTCTGACCTAGAGGAGTTACAGATCAAGAACATTCATCAAAACATCAAAATTACTGGAGAACCATTTGAGTGCAGTTTATCTAAAATCAAGGCAAAAAGAAGAAGAAATGAAAATACAATACCTCTGTGGCCTTTTTATTCTCTATTTATTCTGAGTAATGCTTATCTTTTACCTCAGACACAGTTTTGATTAAAATTAGCATTCTCAAATTGCCAATAGTTTAATTTAATATTTTATGAGACAGTACTTGACCTATGAAGGTCTTTTTGTGTTTAAATTTTGTAGAAATATGTAGCAAATGATTATCACTGCTGGCAAAATCTTTTCACATAGAACAGAATATGCCTGAAAACTGGTACAGATTAGTTTCTGATGACTGAGGAAGTGTAGTAGAGTGTTTAAAGCTGTGGGGTAGATTTAGGATGGGCAATTTACTATGGAGAGTTAAACAGTTGCACAATTACCAGGAACCCAATCTTAGTCAAGTGCCTTTCCTCAACAGAGAGAGATGCTTCAAGCATTGACAGCATCCTGAAACAGCCATTAGTGTCTGCAAGCTCAAGCTGATATATGTGTATTAATATGACCTTTCTTCACATGATATTTATATCAAATTTCTAAAATACATGCCAGAATTTGTGTCTTCAATACCAGTGAAACGAGACACTCTATATGGCTCAAAAATATTTAAATTACACCCTGCAGAAAGGCAGCTGTCCCTACAAGAGCAAAGGTAAAAACCAGTAAGGAACAGGTGGCAGTCCTTAAGTCCTCCTGGGCTAATGGAGAGCTGCATCTAAAAACACCAGTCTTTAATCCAAACACTCATAAAGAGTTTCAAACTAGACTGTGACTTTATGTCTATCACGTTGCACAGATACACAAAGTTAGAGGAAGAGATGTCTCAGTGTGGTTTACATTAATATTTTCCTGGATATGTCTAAATTATCACAAATTAGGCTTTCATTTAAAATCATCTTTTCCTCTGCTAGTGTACAGATTTATGGAGGCAAAAAGGGAATTACACTCCCAAAAAAAAGGATGACTGGAGTCCAGAATAACAAGCAGCAACTAGAATTAATAACCTATCTACAATTTACCTTGTTTCTTGTGGGCAGTACACAAAGGGTGAGACAAATTTAACAGTCCAGGTATCATGACCTGATTACTTTTGACTGACCAGATAGGCATTTTTTAGTTCAGGGCAAAAGTAATGTAGGCAAATCAGTGACAAATCTTGATGTTAAATACATGTTAACTCAAACTTGCAATGAGCTTTCATGGCTCAGATGACTTGTGGGAGTTTACTATATTTTGATTGTTTCATAACACCGTTGAAACATTTATCATCAGTATTTGGAAGAAAGTGCTAGTTCTACAGATAATTCCGTACTAAGGTGAAAGAAGACAAACTGGCAACAGTTTTTTAAAGAAGTCTCTGTATTCTTCTGATCCAGAATCCATGAAGGGTTTGACTTTCTCATTTTTTAAAGATGCCTGACAAATTGTGTCAGAGTTTAAAGCTCAGAGTTCTAAATAAAAATTACTGAGGGAATAATAATCCATTACAATGGAAAATGCACATAGAAATTACTTTGGAGGGGGACTCTACATATTTTTACTATATTAAAAGTCTACCTCAGTAGCTGCAGTGAAATTCTGTGGTATTTGTCAGACTTGGTTTTGACATGTTTCTCAGTGGTTTTTTGGAGCACTTTCTTCCTTACCTGCATATTTCACAAGAGAGATTATTTTAGACTCAGGTAATAAGATTATAATCATACTATCCTTGTCAGGTAATGTAATGAGATTTAGTTTTATGCAACTTCTGACTCTCAATTATGCTTTAGTCCTTTTACAGCAAACTCAAGTATCCATGAATGCATTACAAGGTATTGATCCTCCAGTTGATTGTGCTAAAGTTGTCTGTGGTACTCATCCAGAAACCATTTTCAATTATAGCATCAAATGAAATACCCTGCAAGAAGGATTTTGGTTTATATTATGAAAGAAATTGAAAAAAAAATAATTCTTGACACTTTGCACTATGATTTAGACATTAGGATAAAAAGATTTATATTAAGGTGGAAGGAATTTACTAGGCAAATAAAAATAATTTTAGGTCACTCACCAGAGGTATTTGGATACTGATATCCTATAAAATAGATCATTTTAGAGTAGTACTTTAAGACATGCAGGTTACCACATCTTATGTCTCTGCTCATTATATTTTTGTATCCTGCTGGGAGGAAAATTCTGTACATATATCACTCCTTCATTACTCTTTTCAAACTGCACTGAAAAATCTTCAGGAAAATTATGCAAAAAGGTATGATTGAGTTGTTACTAAATTCAGTTATTATATTCAAAAATTAACTTTTACAACCACCACCCATTTTTAATTTTTACGTGGATTCATTCACTAGCTCTAACATGACCATGATATTCTGACTGGTTGCTAAACCATGGTTGTGTAAATTCCAGACCTCTTGATAAAAATTTTTATGGAGGAATTATTATGGAGGAAAGGGCAAGTCTTCATTTATGTACCTCTCAGAAATGTTTAATATCACTTAATATCACTTGTAATATCAATATTAGTCGATGAGCACAAGTTGGAATCTTTGTTTAATAAACAAAAATTTTTAATAAAAATGTTTTAATAAAAAAGCAGTCAGAATAGTTGAAACAGTTCTACAGTGTTTTATGGCAGAAGTGGCTTTCCATTCTAATTAAATGCAAATTAAATCTTGTGAGGTGGATTAGATAAACTGGATTTAGATAATATCTAAAAATTAATCATTAGCAAGTACTGCTGTCTTCATTCGCCATGGAAGCTTTTCCTTCTTTAATCTCTCGTTCACCTGAGATATGCTGGTATCCTACAAATAGGCTACTGTAACTTTTTATTCCTTTTAACATTGACAAAGGGATTATGGAAAGGGATTATAGAAAGAGAGAAGATCAATGTATGCCAATATTTTTTCATTTTTCTTTTATTGGAGCCAAAGGGTAGGTTAGGCTAAAATATTCAGTTGACTGAAATGGAAGTGTAAGAGAGATGAGGCAGGCTAGAAAAATCAAATTTGAACATAAAGAATTGTGTTCCTTAGCAAAGAGTTAGCAGAAGTGTGATTCCATCCTATTATCTGTAAAGTATTTGGTTCTGCTGAAATCCTTACTTGTATAGCCATAACTTAGAGCAAAAGTTAACTTTGAGAGTTACCCTGCAGGAGCGGTGTTGTTTCAGAAAGGAGGAAGATCCCTGTAATTCCTGCCAGTGTCCCAGTAGCACATGAACATGGCCTAGTTAGAAAATAACATTCTAACTTTAAAAACCCCAACATAACTATATATTTTATTCTGAAGTGCACACAGTTAAGCTGAAGTGTATGATGCACACAGAGCTCACTGAAGTTGGGGAAACTATATTTCACTGGCTTTTCCAAGTACAGGCTTATCTTGTTGCACTGTTTCACTACCAAGTGCATGAAAAAGAGAATCAGAGCTGTCTGTTCCCCCTCACAATTTATACTCTTGATGCCCTGCAATGTTAAACAGGTCTAAATGTCCAGTTTACAAATTTCAAAATGCATTTGTAGTAGGAACTTCATTTTGTATTTTTTGCTAACACCTAACTTGCCCTGGATAGCTTATTGAATTGCATTTCAGACAGCTACTCTGACCAATAAAATGGTTTAAAACTTCAATAAAAACTGTTGTTGAGAAATGGTCAGTGCTACAGTCAAGGATAATTGGCTGTTTATCTTTCAGGTGCTTGTGTATTTCCATGAAGCAACAAATTGTTGGCTCAAAGACCATTTGCAGAGAAAGGGGCAAACTTGCCACACCAAAGAAAAGGATTAAAAAGTGGGAAACACTTTTGAATGCATATTGCTAGCGTGAGAGGTGCAAATATGCATGGAAGACAACAAAATAGTCACATCTTGCAGGAAGAACTAGGACAGGTTGAGCTGTCCAGCCTGACATGTTGAAACACATCCAACTTACAAAAGGTGAAACCAGAATGGGCAGGGAATACATCTCAGAAAGCCTGACATTTAGTGGTGAATTCCTAACTTCTGAGGGTAAAATGCCATAGAGTAAGCATTGTAAGAACATTGCTAGGCATATTTCCCCTCACCACCATCCTTCCCTTCCCCCCCAGAAAATAGTCAGTAGAGAGTTTGAATTAGAAGGCCAGATCACCAACAGGCATATCTGCAGCATGATGGTGAAGTGACTGTGGCAGTCTGAACTTTCAGGCATTGAACTCAAGACATAAAGCAGCTGGATGGCCGTGTGCATATACAAAGTACTCCCCACCTGGGCTGATCCACAGGAACACACCCTAGAGCAAAAAGGCAGACTGTGCAGCATGTTATGTTAGCAACAGGTTTTACCTAACATCTGGTGTCCTGCAAAGGAAGGGTGGGTCATGCAGGGAGAGTGGGAACAAAACTCTAGAGCCTAAGGCTGCATAATGTCAGGTACTCAGACACAGACTGATATCCCAATAAGTTACCTTGCAAGAAACCCTTCTTAGGGGGAAATTTTATTTAAGGTTAACTGTTTATCTAAATATCACAATCTATTTTCTTCTGATGAAAAATGAGAAAGACAAAAGGATTTTTTTATAGATGAAATATTGTTATACTTACTTATTTAGACAAGTGATACCTTTCTTTCTTTTCATATTTAAAAATCAACAGTGAATTGAAATTTAAGGAACCTAGCAAAACTTTCAAAGGGCAAGTTGTTGCTTCAATAAAGTATTTATTGTAATATCCATCTGGTATTCAATAAAACTGTTTGAACATAATAGGTCACTGCAAATATTATAAAGCTGGAATTATCTATAAGAAAAACAGACTTGCAATAGAACTGCCATTAACCCACAGTTCATTACAGGTTTAAAGCCAATGCCTGCAGCTAAGCTTGGTCTTAAGTCCCACTTAAAGGAAGAGTACTCTAACACTCATCTTCAGAGATATAAATAAGTGCTTTGTTGTAAATAAACCTGTGTGCTGAGGCTACTCTGTGCCTTGTTTGATCAGACTTTAATTGTAATTGTAGTAGTTATAAAGGCTTTGATGTTCCTGGCTGAAAAGATGAAAATGATCCATAATGTGCTTTTAAAGTATAGACAGTGAACATCTGGAAGAGTTAAGATGGAATCAGGTAGCTGACTATGATGAATCTTCTGGTTTATGATGATCATATCTGCCAGAGAGTCTGGCACTCTAGATGCTATATATAGGTAAAATGAAAAAATGCTAATCCCCATGCAATGTGAATGCATCAATTTGTACATAATTTTTCACTTTTATTACTCTTTAGGTTAACTTCCAGATTTAAGGAGTTCTCCATTTACTTTGATAAACTCAAAAAATTGTTGGAATAAATAAAGATATCACATTCAGCAATATTTTGTCCCTAATACATTATTTGAACTATATTTATTGTTCTAATGCATCTTTCACAGGGCCTTAAATTTTATCATACTCTCTGCGTAGCAGCAAAGCCATTTCCATTGCAAACTTGTAACAGTAATGGATAGCAGCCTTCCGGGGATAGACTTCTGAGAAATTTATTTCTCCTCATGTTGCTTAGCCACCCAGCGAATGAATTTGTTTCCATGACAGATAAGGATTGCAGAGATCACTTTTAAAATTACCATGGTACACCACGAAACAGCAGTAGAGAAAAAAAAAAAAGGAAAATGAAGGACCTTACCATTTTAAAATTTTCCTTTAATCCTCTATGTTCATGATGTAGAAGTGTGAAATCTGTAATTTTTTCATTAGCAGTCATTAAGAAACCTGAGAAATACAGTCTAGATAACCTTTTAGTTCTCCATAGTCTGAGTGGCTTTCTATTTATTATTTTTAAGATGCAAGTTGAGCCTGTTCTTGTCGCTGATATACACTGAAATCAATAAACTTGGATTTCTGCAAAATATATTTCAACATCAATGTTGTTAATAGAGAAAGAGTTACAACTCAAAGCCTGATTTGAGTGCATATACCTCTACTGCAAAGATTTACAAAATAGGTTTATTTTGACACAATATGACCATCTATTGACTTGAATGGTCTACTCAGAATGCATGGGATAAGTATAGATGTATTCTTAGCTTCATGTTTACACTATATACAGGTTGTATCATTAATACAAATACAAAAGACCACAAAGATGAAAACACCTCTATACCTGCAGAGGCTGTCAATTGGCTAGCCTACATTAGGAGATTTTTACACAGATATGTCTTTCCTAACACAGTATGTGGGCCTTTGCTGTCTTTCTGAGTTGGTGGTTGTGCTTCAAAGGCCATTTTGGCAGCTACATCTTAATGGCTTTCTGATGCTGCGTTGAATCATTGATCCTGCAAAGTGTGCAAGCTTTGTGACAATGAAAAAGGCATCATGTCGCTTCTTTCACACTTTCTCTTTTAAAAAGCAGAATAAAAATCTTTAAGAAAATATTTTCAGTATTTTTCATTGAAGTATTTTGAAAAGAAACCTTGAAAATAGCCCCAGAAAGCACTGGAAAGGTGAAAATCTTTCCCTAAATTTCATATTACTATTGACATTTAAGATATTTTTAACATCTACATTCCAAAATGCATGTGCATTAATTTAAACTGGAGTTTACAATTGTTATAGCAATCATCAACTTCAGAGGAAACAGAGTGCAAGGTGATGTAATGAAGCAGTTTGCTATTAATACTTGGATCCAAGAGAAAGGAAGACTAGATTTTGTCTAAATTTAAGCAATGAATGAATCACACCAGCTGCTGTCTTTGCTTACCTAGTGAATGGGTCAGCAGGAGGGATTAGCTCCCCACAGGCAATTTGAACACTGTCTCTAAATGAGCATCAGTAAAAATTTTCCTGATGTTGATTCCTGACAGAAAACCAAAGACCCAAGAACAGAAGTATCATGTAGGTAAGCTTTAACACCATCTAGCTTGACACATTTGTAGCCCAAGAAGATTTTTCCACGTACTACAGTGAGAGTGTGTATGTGCATGTGTGTGACATAGAAAAATATAATCTTTTTCCTTCAGCCATTCAGGTGCTTCAGACCTACTCTGGTATTGCTCTGAATGATTAGCCTTAGCTGTTCTAAAACATTTCTAGTAGCATAGAAAATCCTTGGCTTAAATAAAAAGCTGGACCCCAATCCCGTTTTTGTATATGTGCATGCCACTTCAGTGATACCAGTGAAATAGAATTTGCTTACCCATACCTAGGCAAGCAGGGCCTAAAATCTCTCATGATTGTTCTTCCCATAAATCACACTTTGTAGCATAATTTCCAAAATAACAAGATTATGTTAAACATTATTTTTGTATGATTGTATGGTGCTCGCCCTAGCTAATGAACTCCTTGCAAATTTGAAAGCATGGGGGAATTAAACTTACAGACCTTCAGGACATTAATGACATTCACATGGAAAATAGTGGAAGAAGGAGCACCTGTCAAAAATCACATCCAGGGCTCTGCCCTGACAAAAACAAGGGCAGAAACCTCTTGAGGTCCAGTCCCAGATTTAATTCACAGACTGACCTTTGAATTTGAAGGAGCAGCACTTTAAATGCTTTCCAAATGATTATTCCATTCTTTTTTCTAATATTTAATTGTGCCAAAAGAATGCATTTTCAACATTTTTTTTTCAAGGCAGAAATGGTTCCCTTGAATAATTTCTCGTAACCTGAACTACCTGCACTTCTGCATTTGCAACATAGGAGAGGTGTGTATTTCACAATACGGAAATAGAAAATAACATTAATTAGTTGCAAAGGCAACTAAGAAGTTTTTCAGCATAATATCCAGAGAACGTGTTGCAATGATGAAGACCATGCAGTGCATTCCTGTGACAGTGAAATCACCCCTTGTCAGCTGGGCTGCAGAAATTCCCTTTGCATTTAAATAGAGTCCTTTGCAGAAATGAAGCACAATGCATTCAGCTCTGTAAACTACTGTGGTTCTTATTCTCTGCCATGGCTAAAAGCATTTGAAGTTACTTCATAGCTTTCATTAAGACTGATCAGTTCAGGCTGTTATTTGAATCTTAAACCAAAGTCTAACAGTAATGCTAATGTCTTTCCTTTGCAGACCTGGCACTGTCTCTGCGCTTGCCAGATATTCAAGGAGTTTTCTTTTCATTTAGTACATTTATCTTCAATACTGGCTCTTTTTCTGCAGTTTTCCACTGCTTTGCTCCATTAAAAGACTATTATATGATATTCATCTATTCTAATATTCACCATTTCCCAATTTTCTGAAAACTGTCGAGTATGTAAAACCCTCTTGTTCTTCAAGAAATCCAAGTAAATTATTTAGATGGCAGATGGCACAATGACTACAGCATTGTTCTGTAGTTTTTTAATGTACCTGATCATTGAGCATTGTTCTACATTTTCTCTGTTCTGCCAGCAGAATTCTAAAGTACTTGTGGTTATTAGGTTTGGAATGCTTGATTTTTTTAAACCTCTCTTCACCCAGCTATACTTCCATGAAATGGTGTTTTTGTCAGATTCTGGTTGAAATTGTAAACACCAGCATCAGCAAGACCTGTGATCAGTTTTGATAATTTCTATTACAAAATGCTGATATAAAATTTATAAATTCTGATAAAAAATTGATAGCTTCAGCAAATACCTTTGCCATTTTATGTATCACATTTTCAAAGCTTTGTGGAGGTCAAGAAAATTATCCCAACACTTATAATCTGCAGGCACATTTTCATACCATTTTTCCCTCACTGTGCAGTTGCAGTTTCTAGTGACCTTAGTTTAACCCCCTATATTCACTCTGTTGCAGTGATCTTCTTCACCCTGCATACTCCATGTAATTTAATTTAGGACCAATTATTCTGTGAATTTCTGTTCTAATACAGATATCAGAGTTTTAGCTCTTTAAGCTGCTTTTCTTTTCCTTTCAGTAAGGACAGAATCTAAGAAGTTCTCAAGACTTGAATGACAAGCCTTTATCAGGGAAATGTGAAAACCACACTGGATTTAGAGATTCTTTACACGTTTTGAAATAGCAAGATGCTAATATCTCCTGTTTATCAAAATATTTCCATAAAATACATACTAGATTATATTTTCAGGCAAGTATGTCTTTCTGGTTGTTTTGAATATATGATTGAAAATATATTATTCAGGACCCTGGGAATAGCATGGCATTGCTGGAATTTGTCCTGGTTTAATTTATTGCCTTTTGAAATTTTTATCATCTTACCTTATTCTCTGTGTGATAATGTATTCAATTTTTTTTCTACAGATTGAAAATACTAGATTTTTTTTTCTACAAATGGCAATGATGATGTTTAATTTTCATAGATGCAGGTAATTTTCCACAAAAAAAAATAATTCTAAGCTACTCAACCTCAGTTAAGGATTCCTGATTGATTTTTTTAGGTAAATGCCCACTCCTGCTATTCTGCTGCACAAAAATTTCTCTTGATATCAGAACCTAGTCTTTCAAAGGTTTATGACTTCTATAAGACCATGAGCATTATTAACACTCATTTTGCATGACCAGCATCTCAGCATATGGAAACATCATCCTCATCATCAAAGCAATTTCAGTCTCTATTTTTCTAAACTCGCACCTAAATTAGCTCAAGACAGACAGGAAATAAAGGATTGTGTAAAGAAATAACTGGAAGATTCTCATGGCATTTAGCAAAAAACTTTGCAATGAAAGTTCAAATTAGAGCTTTAAAAACTAAAGACTTGAACATAGACAATATGCAGCTTAAGCAGTGCTGTACTTGAGTCCCAATTAATTGGAGAAGTAGAGATCTCTGTACAAGAAGAATTTTGAAAGATCATAGACAGGCTTTATATTTGACTTTGCTAAATATTCACTCACATAGTAGTGGTCAGTTCCTATGCAATACTAAGCATCTTCACTGTGTTAGTTTTTAACACTTCTAACTAAAGCAGGCATGAGTATACAATGCCACAGAAATGATACCACAAACAAACAAATAAAAACCCCAAGCAAACAAACAAACAAACAAACAAAAATCCTGACTGTTTTGAGGGAGTTTGGTTGCAAAGCAAGAGGAAACAATTAGGGAATAAAAGAGAAACAGTGAATCAAGCCAAATTTTATTCTTATTTGAATTCACAGATTTATCTTAGTTTACATGGGAGTAGATTGTTTCCCAGCGTGTAGCACTGAATCTTAATAAGGTGGATTAGTAGACATAAACATGCAGCTGTGTCATTCTGGCATCTGTGTTTTTTGCATTTTTTGTGTTGGCCAATACAGCAAAAAACTGTATAATTTTGTTTATACTTGAAAGATAGCCAAATATTAGACTAGAACACTTCTGTTTGTTCCAGAGACTCAGTTTTCCTTTCATCCTAGTGATCTTAGCCTACAGACATCAAGGGCTACCTCAATACTTATTCCAATAACAATCTACCATGCTTAGCAGCTGGAACACAGAAAAAGGGACAAAGTTTTCTGAAGTTAAAAAGAAACAATTGGATGTAACAAAGACACCAGTTTTAATTTTTTAGAATCCTCTTTTAAGAAGTTGTGTCAAGTTATCTATAAATAACAACAAAACTCTTTCAAATGCAATACTCATAAAATAAATATTTACCCTGGTTTTTAGTAATGCAACAGATCAGCAGCCAATTGCAAGTATAGCTTGCATATAAAATAAATTTTAAAACAGTATTCACATACACAGTGGGAAATAAGATAGAAATTCTTGATGGATTTGGTGCTGTCTCCTATAATACTAAAACTCAGGAACAGAAGAAGGAGAAACAATATAACTAAAATAGCTACGAAAACACTATATTTAGATATAGTCTGACTGCAGCAGATTTTCCTCATCTGTAAATCTCAGCAGGAGAAGATCCTATAAAATGATAGATAGAACACTCAGTAATGAACAGATAATCTGAGAGCAAAGAGTTGACTCTTTTTAGCAACTCTGAGCTACAAAAAATTTCATGCACGCTTTTTGCAATGGTAAAGATATATAAATAGAAGAAAAGCTCAAAAATAATTTTGTTGAGGTCCTAACTTGTCCTAATATTCATTGGGGAGAAAATTAAAAAGTTTCAGATTCTTTGGGAAGAATGCAGAATTTATTTTACCCAAATATGACAAATTACCTGTACTGGTTTGGACTGGGATAGAGTTAATTTTCTTCATAGCAAGTGGCATAGGGTTATGTTTTGGATTTGTGAGCAAAACCATGTGGATAACACAGATATTTTATCTATTGCTGAGCAGAGCTTGCACAGGGTCAAGGTCTTTTCTCCTTTCCTCCTCATTCTGTCCAACCAGCATGGAGGCTGGGGTTTGTTGAGAGTTTTGCAAAGACACAGCCAAGACAGCTGACCTCAATGACCAGAGGAACACCACAGACTACCTTGATGTGCTTGGCAATAAAATCTGGGGGAATAAGAAGGAAGGGGAGACCTTTGGAAAGAGGTGTTCTTCTTTCCTAGTCACCACTACCTGTGATGGAGCTCTGTTTGCCTGGAAATGGTGGAACACCTGCCTGCCCATGGGAAGGGGTGAATGAATTCCCTCTCTTGCTTTGCTTGAGTCTTCAGCTTTGCCTTTTCACCCGTCTTTACCAAAGTCTATGAGTTCTTTCACCTTTACACTTCTGATTCTCTCCCCCATTCCTCCCTGAGGGGATCCACTGAGGAGCCACATGTTGCTTAGGTGCCTACTGATGTTAAACCATGGCAATACCATATCCCAAAGAGATAAAAAATATGAAAAATATACATCTGTGCGGTGCCCGCAAGCCATGGTCATGAGAAACAAGTGAGGCTTCTTTTGAATTACACTGCTAGAATGTGAAGTTATTTCACCATTTTCAGAACTGAAATGTTATGGTTGATGGTTTAAACATTGTTATGAAGGACTTTTTGCCCATTATGGCAAAAATTTTTAAAGAAGCTGCAATCACTGAAGCTCTCCCCTCCCTGAGTATGACTCCTGAGGGGAACTTTCCACGTGAGCTAACCCACATAAGGGAGCATGACGTAAAATAACAGTGACACTATTTTCCAATTATCTCAGGCCTGGGGAGAAGTCAACCAGGCTGAGAGAGAAGAATGTATCCAGAAGAAAGCCAAACCCAGCAACTGTCCTGAAAATCATCTCTGGCTGGGTTTGGGGTGGGGAGGGCATAGTGCACACACTCATCCGCTGAGGCCAGGTTTGTACACGCTTCCCCATAAGCAAGGGGAGAGGAGGGGAGGTTTTGGGTGTCTGGAATAACCTCTGGTAAGAGAGAGTTCTCCCTTACACAAACTGGCTCAGTTATAACTATACACCCCACCCCCCAGGAAGGCCACATCCACATTGGACATTTCCATGAGAAGCAGCTGAGGAGGTGTCATAATTCATCAAAGACCCCCAAAGCACCTCCCAGACTCATTCCTGAGGCCTTGCACCAGAGCACTACACCTGATGCAAAGTGATGCAACAGATCTGGGGTCTGTTGCAAGACAGTGTCAAACTGCCCCCCCCCGCCAGGGAGGTACCTGGGTGTTCCCATCTGGACCAAATGTGTATTAACCCATTGAACTCTATGTTTTCCAAGACCCTCACTACCAAGAAGACTAGAGGAAGATTAACTGGACACTATAGGGACCCATGAAGTGGTGATATTTTCTACTTAATCTCCCTCTCTGTTGCTCTCTTTCTCTCCCCACACGTCTTTTCCTAGCTAACTATCACACTCTCTCTCAGTCTCTCTCTCTTTCTCTGTCACACACACACACACACACACACACACACACACACACACACATTTACTGTTAAATAAAATCCATACTTTGACTTTGGTCTCATTTTCACCTTAATCCAGGCAGAGGCATCTCTCTAAAAATTTTAATAATCGGGTCATAACAGCCATCAGCAATAAAGCTGCTATTGCCTTCTGCTAATTTGGATTTAGCTCATGAAATACCTTGGTCTAATGGTCCTGGAGTTGGAGTCTATTCACAGAACAAACACAAAATGGGAAATTGCAGTGCATAGTGTAAAATTTCCCCCAATATATCTCAGCCAAGATTTACACGAGTTACCTTTCGGGGTTATGGGAGTTATTGCTCTCTATACCCTTGTGGTCAGTCTTGTGGTGTGCAGTGGATAAAGACCAAGATGACTGCAAAGGATGGTTTTGTTTTTGGAATTAGGTGGTGAACTGCAACTGAACACCTGCTTTCAGGGGTACATATATATATAAATGAATACATATATGCACACATATGTACATAAATACACATATATATATATACACACATTTTTAGCAAATGCATACATACAGGTATGCACACATGCACACAAATGCACATGCACACTCATATGCTTATGGAATTACAAGGAATATAAGAAAAATAATATACATCATCCTAGTGGTTTTTTTTTTTTTATAACCCTATAACCATATCTCTAACCTCAATGGATACCTGGGATAGTCAAAAATATATATGTGAGACCACTACACAGGTTATTTGTCAAAAAATTATTTGAGATCTGTTTAGGTCATCTTTGGTAGTGTTCAGGGGCTGAAGGCACTTGACAACTTTGTGTAAAACAGCTTTGATTAGAAATGTCAGGAAATGTGGGACTCTGAAAATTGCTTATCTATCATATTATTTATCTTTATTGGTATGCCAAGAGTCATTAATTGGAAACAAACTAAAAGCCCAAGAGGAGATCCAGTCCAGGCTATAGAATCTTGCAATTGAATTATACACACAGTGCAGGCAAACTAATATCTTTCACATTACATGACTAAATGTGATGGCAAGTATTTATTGCACCTTAAGTTTTATACCCCTGCCCTTATAAGATGCAACACCTGACTTTTAAGAGGGCCTTGAGGACAGCAGATAAACATATGGAAATAGCCTGAATGCAGAAATATGTGCTCATAAAAGGTATTCACTGCCAGTGTCCACAAGGACTGGAACACTATGCATCCTAGATTCATTGTAAAACTTTGGTGCTGCTTGTTGATGGCTATTTTCAATGAATCAAGTGTTTGAAACTTGATTTATTGTTAGTTTTGACTCCTAAGTACTAAATAAAATCCAATCTAAAACTAAATTACTTGCCTTCTGGACTCAGATCTCACTAAACAAGTCTATTAATGACATGAATGACCAAAATGGAAAGGATTTAAGCTTCTTTAAGAACAATTTATGCAGTAATGTAAACATTCAGTTATTTTTCCTTAACAAGAAGAGTAAACAGGTCACAAGTATATAGGTCAAAAACATAGAAATCAACCTGTATTTCTTATTACACAGATCTAGAAGGCTAATTTTTCTTGCAAATAATGATTTTATTCTGTTCCATTATTTATTTGGCCTTCTGAATAGGTAAGATTGGATTTCCTTGTAGAATTGTTGATTTGTTTAGACATTAAGTTCAAATATTTGGTTAAAATTACCTGGAGCATAAACATTATTTTTCATTTCAGAATACAGCACTTCTTGGATTTTTGTTATTGTAATTTATTTAGAAAAATTGTCTTATTGCTTCATAATTTGAATGTATTTTCATTTTAGAGAAGGATGTCAAAAACTTTACAGTGATTTATATTATTGAGTCTGAAGCCTTTTTGCGTACTCAAATACCACTTTTACATGAGCAACGTTCATTATCCCTTTATCATGCTGTTGAAGAACGGCCACATTGCTGTATTTTGCTCATACCCACCTCAAGGGAAGGAAACCACAGAGCTGCTGTCTGGCCCCCACACTTCACCTTGCCAAGCTTGACTTTTCTCAGCTACTTTTTTCTGCTAGGTAATAAAATAGCTTAAATGTAAAGCAACAACTTTTCTGTTATTACTTAGACATGGAAGATTGATGAAAAAATTCTAAAATCATGTTTAGAAACAAGAAACTCCTTTAATCCTCTTAATATTATAAGGGGGTATATATACCCTGGAATAAAAAAACAGCGAAAGTGAATTCAATTTAGTAACACCTGTTTTCTTGCCTAAAATGCTTCCTTGATCAAAATTTCCATGAGGGATCAAGCCAAAGAATAGTCTAGCCCAAAATTCCACAGCAGTTAATAGCAGATATTTGGGGGGGGGGGGGGGGGGGGGGGAATGTAAGAAACGGGGCAAACATAGAATTCTCTTCCATCTTGTAAAAGCTCCCATGAATCAGTAGGTCAGTTTTAGCAGTCAAACTCCAGGGTTTTGTTCCAAAAAATGATCTATTAAGTATTTGAGCCATTTAGACCTTTGACTTTCTTGTTATTCTAAGGGTAAGAGGTCCGCAGTGTAATAATAGTTTATGTGAAAACAGTATTTCCCTTTGCTCTCCCGAGAAGTCCTCCCTCCTACTTGTGTTGGCTGAGCCTCATATCCTTCACGTGTTACAAGGAGTGAGTAATCACTCCCAATACCCCTGACACTCACTAGAGGCTGACTTCCACCAGATCAGCTTCCTGAATCTACTGGTTCTATGAAATGAGGTCATATCTTTTCTGCAGGTCTCTTCTCATTAAATTGTGACTGAGAAAACTCTTTTTTTTCTTTTTAAGCCTATTATCTTTATCTGTGCTGATCCTATATCTTGCAGTCATACTGCTGCTTTACTTCATTATTCTCCCAGGTGTTTTACTATGTAGCTTATGTTAGTTATTTCTGCAATTACTTTTTCTATCAGTTATATATATAGTTCCATGCTTGCTGGTTCTATATCTCCTTTTTATCACTATATGCTTCTTGACTAGCATATCTGTAGAACTGATCACCATGTGTTCCAAAGTTTTACAGACTCTCCACATATTACTGGCTCATATACTTGAAGATATTCCCCTGATTCTAATACTGACAGAATTCAGATGGTTTAGTTTATTATTTACCATATTGCTTAGCTCTCTTCCTCCTTCCTGATATTTCCATCTGAGTAATGACAAATTGAAATTTCCACTCTCTAGTTTCAGATGTGCTATGTTTTGGAAGCTGTTAATCCAACCACAAAAGAGCTTTTAAAGTGTATTTTATTTGCAACATCCTGCCCTAGAACAGACACCAGCAGAAATGTCACATAAATTCATGCCTTAGTTTTTTTCATAAAACAGTAGTCCAAAAGAGTTCATTCAACTAGCTATGCTATTTCATCTTCTTCAATTCATATCTTAAAAAACTTTTTTGTATATTCTTGAAATTAACAATAAAAAATGGAGCAAGTGTATCCATTTAAAAGTGCACAAACTACTAACAAATCTTTTTCTTTCATGTGCCTTATTTCTTATAATTTTGTCAGAATGCAGACAAACTGCTTTTGTTGTTTATTTTTCTCATTTTATGAACGATACAAGTAATTTAGTTTGAATACAAAAAAAACAACAAAAATAAACAAAATAACCTACAATAAGGTGTGAGCATAGATGGTCAATAAAAACATTTCATTCTCCAAATGTATTCTGAATTACAGAACTCTAAAGCTCACTGTAAGTACTATAAATCAGCAAGCATGGTGCACACAACCCCCCAAAGAGCAGTGTTTGTGTCCCAAACCTGCACGGTGCAGAGCTGGGCTCCCACTATGCACACAGCTCTCTGAGCTGGGCCAAAGCTCCCTGTACCTCCACCTTTGGATTGGATCTCTGCACTTCTGCTCTGCCTGCAGAAGCATTGCACCAAAAAGGAAATATAGCACCACTTCTGTAGCAAAGGCACAAATTGTTGGGCATTTCCTTTGCTTTAGGTCTCATACGTGTTGTGCATAAAAAAAAGTGGAGGACTTTGCAAGAACAAGTGAAACCACTAAGAACTCTTCCTCTTGACAAGGTTATACACTTCACAAGTGTAACTAAAAAAAAAAAAAAAAGCTGTACATTCAACAACTTTTCTTGTAAATGTGCCACATGTAGGGAAACTGATAAGAGCTTGATTTGATCTCCTAAGTCCGATTTGCATGATATATGTATATGCATACATTTATAAACTCTTCTGGCAGGGTTTGACATGTCCTGGCTTTGATTCTTATTTTACACTATTCACAGTGTGAAAAACATATCCCTTTTCTCTGTGTGTGTGTGGAAAAGTGAGACAACTGACAGTCCTCGTTAAGAGTCTTACAGCTATGATAGCTGTGAGGAACTAATGACTTCTCACCTGGAGCACTGGTGTTTACAAGTCCCAGTGTGTTACCCAAACAAATAAACAAGCATGACAGGACAAGCTTTGTTGGGCAGTTCATTCCTCACACTCTATGAATATAACCCTTTTACCCCTTATTCCCCCAGGATTCCTAACCAAAACTCACTTCTTTCACTAAATCTCCTATAAAATAACCCTAAGGATTTGTCTCCCAATATACTAGAGATAGTTCACAGCATTAATGTAAGACATATATACTCCAACCTTAGCAGCAGATAATTTTAGATTAACATGCTCTGTTACTTTCCTAACAGAGGTACAGGGTGACCCATTTCTCTGATGTATTTCTCCATTTGCAAAAGAGGGAACCTGGTTGTGCCTTACCAATCCTGTTCCACTCAGTGTTCCAGCACTGCTTAAGGAGGGAGCACCCAGGGGAGTCAGGCTCTGCAGCTCC
The DNA here is from genome assembly GCA_039654755.1 of Calcarius lapponicus. Lineage (NCBI taxonomy): Eukaryota > Metazoa > Chordata > Aves > Passeriformes > Fringillidae > Calcarius > Calcarius lapponicus. The sequence goes on along the minus strand of CM077463.1, from coordinate 30,251,326 downwards.
CTGTGTTCCATGGGCTTTCCAGGGATGGACTATTTCCAACAAGGAAGAGAATCAAGGAGAGTTTAGAAGTGTCCTTTGATGCAAGACATCCCCATGTTCCTCTGCATTTTGAAACAATGCGTACCAGAACCCTTATAGCAAAAATATTCATGTGTTTGAGGTCAAATCGTTCACATATGGAACTCTAACATGCTTTTTATTGTGCTGATCTTCTTATGTTTTTAACAGTAGTGGTCTCAGAATGAAAATTAATTGCTTTTTTTGTTTAACTACTGAGGAACTTAAATATAACCACAATCCAATAAACTAAATGAATACACTACTTGGAAAACTAAAATGTACAACCTGAAATTCAGGTTGACATGCTAACAGTCAAAACATCAGCAGAACACATTAAGCTCCCAACTGTCAGAAATGTGCAACTTCTCACTTTATTGCAACAAAGATGGCTGTAAGAGAGTCACTGAGACTTTAGAATTTTTATTAGGAATCCTTTCACTTTAAATCAGATGGATTGATAACCAGTTGAAATAGTGTCAAATGGCATTAATGAACAAAGTAGTTTTTAATATTTCATTGCTGTTCTCTGTATTTCCATTCTTTGTTTCTTGATTCTGAGTCAAGAGATTCATTTACCCATTTAAGAATTGCAAAGTGAAATAAACCTGTGAAATACAGTAATAAATAATTGGAATTTATTTTCTTGATAGCAAGAAAGTACACATAATTTGATATATGATATACAACTTTTTGTCTTAAAGATATCACTGATTATTTCTAGAACATTAGTTCACTTTATACTGTTTACCACAAGATGTAGAAACACAGCACTCTTAATCCTGAATATCTTCTTTATGCAGAACATTTATTAACATTAAAATAAAAACAGTGTACCGAAACTCTGCTTCAAATTAATGACTGCTATTTACAAGATGCCCTTTCTGTATCTGAAAAAAATAAACCTCCTATGAATTTCTTTACCTGGCTTCTAAGTACACTTAATTTCCATCTGAACTGTGTGTGTTCTTTATTGTGGGAGTTCACAGTTCTCCTGCATGTGGACTTTCTGGTGAATTGATAAGAGTTAAATATGCAAGCTACCACTCAATGTTAATAGGATATCTTTTCTTTACCTGCAAATCTGTCTTTTAAAAAGGCTAAATTAGTTGAGGCTATAAAATATCTTCAAACAGTAGAAGGGAAGACAGAGCCATCTATACCATACTTTCATGTGGGATCCATTTGCTTTGAAAGTCAAGATAAAATATTACTTGGTGACAATTCTCAGTAAAATTGAGTAAAATATTCACCTGTACTTTTGTTACTGCATTACAGTTACTTGCAGATTTGAATAAAGATAAATATATATATGTTATTCTACTGACAGACAACAGAATTGTGTCATAAAAAGCTTTAGTGTTTAAGTTGAAAGTGATTCTCCACTTGAAGGAAATAATGAAGACAAAATCTTTTGAAGTGGGATCCATACCATATTTTTGAAAATGGGTCAAGGAATTGAGAATTATTTCAGCACACCAGAAAAACGCAGACAAATGGAAAGCCAAGAGTGTGCACGACAAAAAATTTGTCTGCTTTGTTCCATACACCTATTGATTCTACATATAAATTGCCTTTATTTGTGTCCCAAGACGATTACCTTGCAGTTAGAGGTTTTTATTTTGATGCTACCAGAAAGTTTATATGACGGAAAGAAATGTTGTACAAGACTAACACTTCTAAAACTATATTTTTCCTAATTTGATTTGCAGCAGGAGGAATAAATATAAAATAATAAATTTAATTTAATTTAATTTAACTAAAATAAATTAAATTAAAAACATGTCTCCTGTTTTTTATGCCTTTCCTTTAGCTTTGTCTGCAATGTGTATTCCTGCTCTGCCACATTTCCTAGCAACCCAGCGCAGATATGCTACAAAAAAAGCCGACACTTTGAAACACTGGAAGAGATTGTTACCATGGCAGGCACACCTTCCAAATGTTATGCCTTGGTTGCTAATGTATAAGTATGTTGCAAAATTTCCTTGGATTAAAAAGTGAAAATAAGGAACTGGGGAACTCTTCCTTCCGAAACACTCAGGAGGCCTTATTTGGGCAGATTCACAGCGCATAAGTGAAAAATAATTAGAAGCACAAGGAAGAAGTGCATAGTGTAAGTACAGAATCTCATACATGTATTGCTATTTATTTAATCTAAACATCTGAATCTCCTATTTATTCAGTGCCCAGTAAATTAATATTAGGAAGATATTTTGAAAAAATCTGATTTCCAAATATTTGGGAAATTACTCTAATCTGTAAAATTTCAGCAATTTTTGCATTCTTCAGGTGGTGTGCCACGCAAATGCTGGGTATTAAAAGCACATGATCAATTGCTTTTTTTATATCAAACAAAAAACAAAGAGGAAAACAAGACTAGTTTTGAATTCTTTACCAATTCTTACTGTCAGTGCTGAAGAAGAAATTGTTTCTGTCAGCCATTTGCAGAATTTTTAAGGTATTTCTGCTAATGCCTCATGGCATCCAAAAGATTCAGGACTCACTGGACATCAGACGGGAAGGGGATTTGAACAGAGTAATTGCCACTTATGCATCTTTTCTTTCTTCACATTATGAAGTATGCAGGTAGTTAGCAGAAGATTAAAGAACAGCAAAGAAAAAAGATCCCGAGCTGTTCTCTCCCAGTATCATAGAATTGAACTGCGGCTCATGCTGAGAAAATTATTGTATCTTCACTCTATACACTTTCCTCCTATTATGTTATGGGGAGGAAAGCAAGTACATGACAAGTTTCACCTTCTGATCTATATATTGTGTTGTTACTCCTACAGCCTAACTCCAAGTTTTTAAAAATAGTTATCTAACATTTTCCTCCAGTAAAATCTTTATCATCAATTTGGTGTTACCAAGGAAAAACAAATGCTTCTCAAGGAAAAAAAAAAAAAAAAAAAAAAAAAGCCAAAACAAAACAAAACAAAACCACCTACACACACACAAACCAAAAAAAGCTACAAAAAAAAGCTACTCAAACCAAAGCAAACCAAACCAAAAACTTCAAGCATGTTGCAGCATTTCAACCAGACTTCAAGGACATCAGCAGCTCTTGGATTCCACCCTTGCTGAAAGAAATTTTCATTCAGAGGTTGGGTCATCTGTCTGTCAAAAAACTACATCTGTGGATATTGTGACACTAAGTGACACCTTATTTATGAGGACCTACATCTGAGCCTATGAGATCAATTTTACATTTCAAATTAAAAAGCAGGGATTTATAAACAAGAATATCAGGGTTTACAAAACTCTCATGATCTACAATGCCCTTGAAGTAATGAAGAGAAGAGAAGAGAAGAGAAGAGAAGAGAAGAGAAGAGAAGAGAAGAGAAGAGAAGAGAAGAGAAGAGAAGAGAAGAGAAGAGAAGAGAAGAGAGAAGAGGACTTTTCTAGGTTATGGTGCTCACAAAGGCCCAAACCTTCTGAAATGTGGACAAAAATTTTTCTTTTCTTTTCTTTTCTTTTCTTTTCTTTTCTTTTCTTTTCTTTTCTTTTCTTTTCTTTTCTTTTCTTTTCTTTTCTTTTCTTTTCTTTTCTTTTCTCTTCAGGGCTTTACAACAAAGTAACTTGACAAAAGCTGACTTACAAAAAGGCAACATCAGTTAGAAGGACAAAAATACAGAGTTCTGGAGTCTTTTGGGACAGCCCATAGATTTGAGCAATACCTTCTTCTCAAAAGCAGTTCATAGCAACCTAATAGAGATTTTCCTTCAAGTCAGCCTGTTTCTGAGCTCAAAAAGGGTAGGAGGGGAGATCTGACCTTTGATGAAGTTACTGTATCTTTTATTCCTTTAGTTCAAACAAAAGACTTCTGGCCTTTGAGCTGTGCTGGCTTCATTTCTTGTTTGCAGAAAATGAAAATAGGAGGCAAGTTAAAGGCATACAGAATGAAATTACTGTCAGTTATTTAAATTTTAGGGTCTTAATAACAAAAGAGTTGGGATTGAAGATAGCCCTTGAATATATTAAATGCGCGAATGGCATTAATGGATAAAAATTGAAAATAAACAGATACTGAACTGCAGACACAGCATGATTTTACTCTGAAAAATGCTGGAGATCTCAGCAATGCGCACTTTAGAATGGGTACTGCTCTTAAGTAAATAACAGGCAATAGAATGGTTCTAATGAAACAAAAAACTGAGCAAATGATTGTGTACGTTATCTTACATTTGAACTTAGATCTTTTTGTAGAGCACATTGTCAATTAGGAAAAAAAAGGATTTAACTTTACAATGACCTTGTCATTCAGATTTGATTAAGTCTGTACTGCAGTTTTATTTCTTATGGCGCCCATTACTGGCAGGGAAGACACATTATAATTATCTGACAGTACCAGAATAATTTAAAAAAATAAATTCTTGTAGCTGAATCTAAAATATACCCTTTAATTCATCACAGAAAACTGTACTGTTGCAGAAAATAAGCAGAAAAAGTCAGCCTCTATATTCAACCAACAGTGTAAATTAAGATTGTCTTTATAAGAATGCATATGGCTACATTAACTTAGTTTCTCAATTATTTGTGTATACAAATGTGTATACAAATACTACTGAAAATGAAGAAAGGTATTTACATCAGGAGCCTCAGAGGATTGTTAAACGAAGCACAGTCATTGAAGTTTCTAAAATCAAGAAATATAGCTTCTGTGCAACTGCCTTTGCATCAGCCAAAGAAGACGGAGAATTATCCTTATTTAATGGAGATGGTTGCTAGCAGAAACTTATTGCAGGTAGGTCTGGCTCTTAACATGTTCACAGCCCCAAATCCTCCACAAATGAGGGCTGAAAAGTTAGAAATCATGTTCCAGGATTGTAAATAGGAAACAGAGAATCACAAAGGAATAGTGCCATACCAAAATGAGATAGCTAAGGATCAAGGAAGCCACAGCCAGGCTCCCTGCTTCTTCTGCCTTCATGTTTATGTGGATTTGGACTACAGGAGAAATGCATCCAAAATGAATAATGACACTGAAATATTTGTGTTGTCATATCTGTACAACTGAGGAGTCAAAGTGGCCTTGAACAATGAAAGAAGCTCATGGGGAAAGAAGCTAAAGGAGAACTCTCATGCTTCACATGCTGAGCCAAGTTCATATTCTAGGGCAATTAAAGAAGATTTTTGCTGTTAAGAGTGATCTAGAACTGTACTCTGCTGGTTTGGGTGGGGTTTTTTTTTTCCTTGCAAGCTTTTTTCCAATTTCATAGTCAAGAAGAAATGAAGCCTTTAGTTTGCTAAAATAAAGACATTTTCTTCTTTAACCATGCTTGTATTTAAAAGGACCTCAGGTACTCTGGCTAGCAGAAAGCAAATTATTTCTTCAGAAACAGCAGCAATCTTTTTACATAAACTGTACAACCATGAAGAGAAAAATAAAAAATTGGAACCTTGATTTAGCAAAGAAACCCTGTACATGAGACTTTCTCTTCAGTGAGAATTCTGACCAGATTTCTGCTCTGCAGCAATACATATTGAAAAATTTTATGGATTTATAGCAGCAGAAACAAGCATTTGATGTTGATCAGACATGATATCTGTCCTATATTCATGTCAAATATGAAATTTTGCTGAAGAAATTGAAATATGAGCATTTGTCCTTTTCTCTCTGCAGACCAGACATCACTGTGCAATCTGCTATAAAAATGGTAATCTTCAGGAGAACATAAACTTTAATGTCATCTAGATTCAACTTCAGATTTAGATCCAGTTGCGCTATTATGTCATTTCTGATAGCACAGTACAAACAGATATGTTTCTGTATAGATTTTTTAGGATTTCAGTAATTTTAAGTAATATCAGATTAATATTTTCCCATGCTTATTTTTCATGTTAAATACTATCCATATCTATTAAGCTGTTGGCTTGCAAGATCAGACTTATTCTGCAAAATTAATCCATATTTTTTAGACTGTTTAATGCTCTTGAAGTGCAAGACCTTCTGTTCTAGAAATAGAAAAGTGTTTAGTCATGCATACCAGCAAAATAGCTTAGGAAACATAGTGAATACTACAACCTTAAGGTCAACAATATAAACAGACAAGAGGTACTTGTGAAAAACTGTATGCAGATATCCAGAATGGGATCTCATCAGGAAAAGTACAATCCCACTCATTGGAATAAAACTAAATGTGTGTAATGTCCTCCAGCCCACTTATTTATAGAAACATGGAATTATTTGCATTGGAAAAGACCCTTACAATCATTGAGTCCAACTGTTAACCCAGCACCCCTGTGTTAGCCCCAGAACCATGTCCCCAGGAGCCACTTCCACATGCCGTTCAAATGCTTCCAGGGATGGTGACTTCACAACTTTCTAGGCAGCCTGTTCCTCTGTTTCTGATACAGGCCAGGGTGCCATTGGCCTTCTTGGCCACCTGGGCACTCTCCTGGCTCATGTTCAGCTGGTTGTTAACCAGCGCCTCCAGTCCTATTTCACCAGGCAGTTTTCCAGCTACTCTTCCCCAAGCCTGCTGCATGGGATTGGTGTGACCCAAGTGCAGGACCCAACAATTGATCTTGTTGAACCTCACACAGTCGGCCTCAGCCCATCAATTCAGCCTGTCCAGATCCCTCTGCAGGGCCTTCACACCCTCCAGCAGATCAACACTCCCGCCCAGCTTGGAACTGCGTGTCAATGCCCTGAGCATGCATTCCATCCCGTCAGGTAAAATGACAAAGATATTAAACAGAACTGGCCCCAGTCCTGACCTTGGGGAACCCCACTAATGACCAGGTGGCAGTTGGATGTAGCTCAGTTCACCACCATTCCCCAGGCCCAACCACCCCACCAGGTTTACACCCACTCAGGAGAACACCCATCCAATCTGTGAGCAGCCTCCCTGCCTAGCTGGGTGCCTTGGTCATTCTTCAACAGCTGTTAAGGGTGTTATTAATATCAGAGTTCAGCCAGCCTGTGCAAGGAAAAGCACTTCCCTTCCAAGCACTGTCAGCTGGATCTCATCAAGCTTACTTTCAAGGGTGGGATCTGCCTTTCTTTTGTCAGCCTGGGAACACCATTCGTAGCAGAGGTAAGTGCTGGCAGACCTATGAAGACTGCAGCAGGCAGCCTATTGCTTCATGTTCTCAATGGACCAATGTGGGAAAAACAAACTAATAAATAAATAAAACTTGAAAACTAGCATTCAGACACTGTCACTTTTCCACCGCTGTTTCTCCATTGACATCATTAGCACTGATTCTGGTCAGAACCATGCTGCCCATTTTTCAGTTATCTGAGTACATCTGGGTAGAATGAGAAAAAATGTTTTAGACAGTAGAAACACTAAAACACTAGTCAATATTTTAGCAGCTCTATCATTTATTGGTGTCTCTGACTTAATGTGCATTTATCCTAAATGAAGCTGGTGAAGAGTTTCAGTTTATCTTCAATGTTGTTCAATCATTTTACACACCACCGTATGCAAAAATAAAGCAAAAAGTGTCAACCACGGTACTTACAGCCAATTAATGACAATTTAAGGGAACCAAAGATTCAGTGTTTGATCTGTAAGATGCCGTATTTAAATGCTTTAAGATTCCCTATCTAAGGTTATTAATGTAAACCATGTGAAATTAATGAATGAAGAAAAAATAAATATATAAGCATATTTTTGTTCATAGTTTAATAAATATTTTATAGTATCATGGGATAAATCAGGTTTAATGCACCCCTGGAAGTCATATAGTCCATATAAATAGAACATATATTTAGCATTTTACAACACAATTCTTTCCATAGTATTTAAACACTATTGCAGGCAAGACAACTTTCAAAGCAAGCTAGTGAATTTATAACATGGTTTTCTTCACTGAAGTCTGGTCTCAGTTCCTCACCCCTTCTTATTGCACCAAGCACAATCAGAACTTCTAAGTGCATTTTTAGAGCTGAAGGACAAAGTAGAATGTTAGCACTTAACAGGAAAGAAAATGTGCTGTTCTGTGCAAACTTGAAAATATGAGACTGATATCCTGAAATATGGAACAATAGTTTAGAAGTATTCAGAGTCTTTCTGTACCTTTTACTAAAATGAGCAAAGAAGTATTTCTTCCAAGTTGACTAGAAATTGCCACACTTTTATTTTTAAGGGAAGTGTGAGTATGTGATATTAAGATTTTAAAGCTTACAGAACCTCTTACAGGTTATGAAATAGATCTTCCTATGTGGCAAAGGATTAATTATCTTCATTTGCTTTACCAACACTAAATTCAGTAAAAAAAGATTATAGAAACACCACTATTTTTTTCCTCAGGTTTACAAAAGATTAGTTACTCTGGTAAGTGTAATTTTCTCTATTTTTTTCTTATTCAGTCTAATTACTGTAATTCAATCTTATTCTTATAACAATCTCATAGTGAAAAGATAAATTTCCTTTACGTGAAGACAATTACTATCATAACTGAGCAAAGGTAAAACATAATCTTAAATTATTTTATGTATTTTTAAAGTCTTCTTGTGTTTGTGCAAAATCACTTCTCTTGCAGCTTCCTAGTAACTATAAATTTTGACACAAATTAAAATATATCTTTGTTGTATATTTTTTTTTACCACGACGGAAATGACAATATTTTTATAAGAATGTTTATCCTATTTAAATGGAAGCTATGGGCATACACTTCCAAGCATACTTTGCTATTTCTGCCACTATCAAAAAAGTTATAGTACAATTAACTAGTTTCTCATAAGACAATCCTGCTGTGTGAAGGGTCACTTTACTATCCTATAATCTGACTGTAATATTTGACGCTTGTTGACCATGTGATTCTATATGAAGGCTATTATGTACTACCTAGAAAATATGAAGGGAAATGAAAAAATAATTTTTCATAACAAAAGACCCCCAACACTTTACGATGTATGTATGTGTATACACACACACACACACACACACACACACACACATATATATATATATATATGCACTTATATAAAATGCATGAGAGAATATGGAGGCAGTTCTAACCCCACATGATAAAATGGAAGGCAATTTATAATCAGGAGGGCATAAAATAAAAGTGTTCTTAGAAGGAAAAACAGGACAAAGTAGGAAGACACTATTGCATGTTAACCCTCTGATTGTTAAAGCTTTAAACATGAGAAAATATTATCAGTTGTCTACTAGAAGGAGATAAATACTAAAAGAAATAACAAATTGGGTCGTCTGACATATACCAGCATGTCAAAAGGGAAATTCATTACTTTTAGTAGTCTCAGCCATGAAGAAGGTTGACATTTTTGACTTTATGCAGCAAGTTATTTAAATACACACTTAGAAATTTTAGGACATTAGCACAGACTTTAAAAATAAACACAGCTCTATTGGTAAAGTGTTGAAATCTCATACTCACTTCACATCATTAAGTATGAAGCATTTCTCCAATATGCATCTTCACTACTCTGCATTCTCATCAGAGATAATAACACCACCAACTAACACTTTTATAGGGCAATGTTGCTACATATTCAGTAGCAACATTAAAAATACACTTTTCTTCATGAATTCTACTTAAGTAAGACAAATATTGTGGCTGACAGTGACTGTTACCACAGCGCTTATCACATTACCAAATATTTTAAACTTGTTTTAGTTTATGGTTTTCAAATCCACCTGCAAGAAATGACATTACTGTTGGCTTTCATTTCAACAGTGAAATCTTCTTCCATACAAATATAGAACAGGAATTTACCGAGTCATTTTGCTTGGAAGACTCATGCGTTCCACAAAAAAACATATAGAGGTGCTTTTCCTAGGCCTTGAGGGACAGGCATTATATCAAGCCTTTATATTCCTTTTTCTGTTAATTCCAGTTTTCATCATAGCCATTCTACTTATATTTCATTCAAGCAATGAAAGATAAAGAAATTACTTCACAGTACATTAATTTTATGTTAAGGGTCTAACAAGAGCTGACAAAAGAAAAAAAATTCTCGTTTCAACTGTCAGTCTGCTCACTTAAAGTGACAACCTACACTAGAGATGTCCTTGTTTTCATTTGAATTTGTATCTCTATTTTTTTAGTACATTGGTTGCAACTATGTTATTTCAGAGTAATAAAAGAAGTGACTTCTATGGACATTTACCTAATGAGATACATATTTAAAACATCAAGCAAAAAATAAAAGCACCACAGCTTTTATTTGCTTGATGAGTTTGATGAGTGATATACCAAGAGCTTTCAAAATGATGACAGAATCAAATAATCATCTGCTATTAACTTTGAGAGCACCTTAGTGTAAGTTTCTCTCCCATTAATTGACTGAATCACACAACTAGACCTGGGAATTATAGAGATGTTTTAATTTCATATTGAAATTTCCCTTTGGCACTAAATGTATATGAATTACATTGGAAGAATATGCATAAAACTTGGTTTTGAATTGGGATGAGACCATAGCTTTCCCATTTAACAGAAAATATAAGGGGCACAGGTCAGATTGTCTTTGATGGTGAGTGATAGTTTGCTAGAAATTTTATATCTTATATAGGCAGCTTACAAAATATCTGCAAAATATTGCTACAGCTATTTACTGGGATTATTTAAATTAAACATATTTTGTTAATGAACGTTGCCAAACCAAAATATCTGGCCCTGGCTTTGGGACTTCTTCTCACCCAGACACTGAGCAACACTGAGAAGGAGAACAGCTCATGTGAAACCCTGACACCAACTCCAGCTCATCAGGTGAGAGCAGCTGAAATGATTGATCTCATCCTTTAGACTCTGTAATAGTAGAGTGTACTTAAAATGCATGCAGAGTACAGTCCTTTAAATATGTGAGAGTCCTGTTTCTATTCAAATGTTGAATTGACAGCCCTGAGAATGACATTTCTCTATTGCCAGATCATACCTACAGAACTGGCAACAGCCTGGCTGTCAGTCTGGAAACTCAGCTCCAAGTTCTCATATACAATACAGTCAGTAAAAACACTGATTATTTGAATTATTCAAATCCAACTCTTATGTTCTCCATTTCAAGCAGGACTGAGCCCAGGAAATATTACAACATTACTTATTTCCCTAAACAAAAAATAAAAATAGCCCTGAATTTTAGATAAACGTCTGAAATTGGCACAATCAGTTTGTCAGTAAAGCCAAGGCATGCTTCAGCTGAAACTGCCTTACCATCTCTTCTGTCATTCACTTCTGTTCTTCCAGGACCATAATCCCCTTTCCATATTTACTTGGGACTGTTATGGAAAATGAAAGGCCCTTGGCAGATCTCAGAAACATCTCTGTTGTCAAGAAGTGCATGCAAACAAAGGCCAGGTAGGCAAGTCTTTAATCATCTTGAGGAAAAGAAATTTTTACTCATAGAGCAAGAATAGGTAACTTTGCTGCAGTACCTCAGCTGTGGTTTGAAAAATGTTCAATTTATATTTCAACATTTTACGGTTTGAGTGGAAAATAATTCCACCCGTATTTAGAACACATTTGTATTAAATGCCACTAATCAATGAAAATGAAATATTGGGACTAACGTTAGTCGAATACATTGATGATAGATGCACAGAAATGCATAACTGAATAGGCTTTAGCTATATTTGTATGGAAATTGTTATTTAAAATATACTCTGTGCTCCCTCTAGTCTATTTCTATTTTAAACACTATTAAGGAATTTTTCCAAGGGGGAAAAGGAGAATTTCTTTCTCAAATGAATTACCTTCTTCTGTGGTAGGACAATTAACATTTTTAAACACTTGCTATATTCAGTTCATGCTTTGCATGCACTATGCCAGATATTGCTTTGCAATGCCGTGCTTTTGTGCTGAGTTTTTTCTTTGAGAAACCATGGAGGGTATCTATCTATTATCTGTCTTTGGATATATTTATGGCATCATCATTGAATTTATTTTTTATGTCATTGTTTTTATTTAAAAAGGCAGAAAAAATTATTATATTATCCTTTTGCTGCACCAGCTGTATTCCTACCACACAAGACATTAAATCCAACAATTTATAAAGTAAAATAAAAATTAAAATTGAAGAGTTCCAATTTTTCCACAAGATACATCTAGGATTTGCCATAAGAAAACCAGACAATTGTATTCTTCAGCAGGAGAGTCTAGAACAATCAAGCCTCAAGCCAAGCACCACGGGATCATAGGATCCCTGCCTGGCAGGTAGCAGCCTCCACTGAATCCTGAAAGTCAATCACCTTTGAACTCAGTTTATTATTTCATCACTGCTTGCTTGCTTTTCCTTCTTCACTTTCTTTCCAGCCCATGTACTGCGCCTTACACCACAAAACTGTTTCTCAGGATGTTAAAGAAAAAAAAAAAAAAAAAAAAAAAAGAGAGAGAGAAGGAAGAAGCATGTTTTTAGTCAGGCAGAGAATGCCTAATCACAGACTCAAAGATGCCCTGGAGAGATTTCCATCTGGTTTGGTAGAGGTTCATAACTGGTTCCCAAACCAGCTGTTATCGTTATCCATCACTCACAAGGTTTATGTCATGTCCTCTGCTGCCCTTCAAGTTTTCCCAAGGCCAAGGGATTCACAGCTGCATTCCAGTCTCTGCAGACTCCTAAAAGGACATCTGCTGCTGACAGAAGCTGATACATCAGCCTGAGGACACAAAGTCCCAGATAGCACTCGCAGAATCACACGGTTTTGGGCACCCACTAAGACATCCTACAACCTTTCTTACCCCTAGTCAACAGGGATGAATTTCTCTCCTACTACTTGTTCAGATTCATAGGTGTCATCCTTCATTTTGTTTCCTTCCCCACACTTGCAATTTTTGGAGCTGGTTCTTGGCATGGAAGTAAATTCCTGATACATTTTTCTGAAGAACTGAGAGATTAAAGAGAAAGTTGTTTGGGGACTTCCTTTGTTTGCAGAGGACAGTTATGGCAGGCTCCCATCTAAGTAAACATCTCCTGCAGAGTCTGACGGGCTTGAAGGACAGTCTAACACTTCAGACCTCATGTAGCCTTATAGGCCTCATGCCCGACTTCCCAGACATGAATGGTATGAACTGCTTCTACTTAAGCTGGTGAATGAAGTTCCCAAAGTCAGCCAACCAAATTATTCTCTGTAGGCACCTTTTTGACTTTATTGACTGTAGAGGCAGTTACATGTAGCTGGTACAGAGACATCTTCCTTTGGTCATATGAGCTGCCTCTGGCACGTCCTTGTACCTGTTTCTGAGATGTCACCAATATCACCAATTTTTAAAGTCATATCCAGACCCTTTGGACTCATACTAGAGCCTACTGGGTCTATCTGGGCTGGAATTAATTTTCCTTTTATGGATAAAACAACATCACTTGGGGAGTGACTGAGGGAACACAGCTATGAAACCATTAATAAGCTGAAAGGGGACACAGCCAAGACAGATTATTCAAAATGGCCAGGGGAATGTTCCATACCATGTAACGTCACGCCCAGTGTTAAAAGAAGAAATAGAGGATGGTTGACCACCCTTTAGAGACTCATTGCCTGGCTGAGGTGGGGGTGAGGGGTTTGGGGTTTTTTCCCTCTCCTTATCTGACCTTCCTATATTCAACTGCTTCTATTTTTTTATCTTTGAGGTTTTTTTCTCTTATTCTTCCTATTTTTTTCTTCTGTGTTGCTGGGGGTGGAAGAGCCGCTGTGTTGGTGCTAGTCTGCTGTCAGGGCCAAACCACCACACAGAGAGTACAAACCATTAGATGTGCCAGTTCAAAAGGTGGGGTATGTGTCTGCCTGAGAGAAAACACAGGAAGAAGAACAAAAGAAACAATAAACAGTCGCTAGGTTAATTTCCTCTAACCTTAATGCTTTTTTCATTTCTTTTTTCTCTGAGCTTCCTTGTTATCCTAATTTATATCATTGTGCTGTAAGCTAGAGCTTTCAGTAACTAGCAATGTTTGTCCACAGATATTTTCAGCCTCTCTAAGTAAAGAAATTCATACTCATAATAGCTAAAACTCAAGTGTGAATAAGCTGTTGATTTATTTATTTACTGAGAAAAAACACGGTTGTGAAAAGAAGTTTTGCCAAATCTCTGGCATACTGGCAACTCCTGGATCCTAGCTCATTTAAACAGTTCAGAGCTGTAGTGATTTTTGTCAGTGAGTCTGAAATGTAGATAGAGTAAAATTCAAGATTTTATTCAAGTGGCATACCATGTCCCAGACTCTATCTGAATGTTGCAACTTGTGTCTGACCTGTTGTCATTACATTACCATTTACTTTTATTCTGTTCTCTCTTAGCTGCATTTGGTGTGCAACTCTATTTTTTCATGGAGCTCTTCCACAGGAAAGAAGTATGTTGGCCTCCTACTGTGCAGAAATGGCTTGTGGAAGTCAGACAAGAGAAAATTGTGTGAGTAGTTCAAGGTAGTTGGGTTTTATGAATGAATAACCTGAAATAGAATTGCTACTACTTAATTTTTATCTGTGCAATCAACACACAACAAGAGTAGGATGTGTTCATTGTGCCATGTGAAGCAATTCCCAGTTGCACCAGGGCAGCGGCTTCCATCATGTGATTGTCCAGCAGCCAGAGCTCAGCTCCTCTGCTGCATGCACTTTGGAGCTGAGTCAAACTTAGATATTTAGTATATCAAAATACAAAGAATCACTTTAAATAGCAAAAAAAAAAAAAAAAAAAAAAAAAAATCCAAAGCTGGAAATGAGATTTCAATGTAATATTTGACATTCATACAAATTATATAATATCCTTGAGAGCCAACTTGAAAGTCTTGGCTTATGCTGTGATATAATATCTTATCTACTCTCTCTTTAATTGCACCAGTTTATCTCCTTAACCTGTCAACTTTGACAAGAAATTTCTTTTTAAGTTTATATGTCTGCTATTCTTCTTATGCTGGGGCCAAAGTATATCAGCTAGACACAATAGGAATGCTAGTCACTTTATCATTACTTGTTGTACAAATACAATCTGAAACAAAATACAAACTAATTGGAAAGCAGATTTTACTGTTCAAAAGAAAATGCTTCTACAAAATCTAGGACACATTTCCTTGAAGTAAACTAAAATACAGTGAAATTAAGAGTGAGCAAAATTTTGAATTGTATTCCTGCCATGACTAGCTTGTGTCTTGTTATCTGTGTTAATGTGTCTTTGAAATTACTCAGGGAAAATAAGATTCAATACCCTTCAGAGATTTAAGATAAGACAATTTCAGACTTTGTCATTACATTATGGCACAAGTGTTGCTATTATTTGTGAAATTTCCCAGTAAATTAGGTCCTGATCAAAATATGGTACAATTCAATGATCAAAATAAAAGGTTACTTGAAATACCTCTCTTTTTATTATGAGAGTGATTCAACTCAAGGGTTTCATAAATGGCATATATTTTATATCATAACACTGAAGGAGGAAAGCCAGATTATTCTGCTCTAGCAAGGCTTCTGTGAAAACAGAATTTCTTTCTGTAAGAAGCCATCATATAGCATCTAGCCACAGGATTGTTTCAGCAGAAAAATGAAATGCTTTGGGCATTTGCCTGCCAGTGTCTCAGGTGAAGATAGTGTGGAAAGCTCCCTGGAACACAAGACAGTGGGGGAAAAGTGCTCTCTTCTACATAACCTACTGTCCACCAAAGTGTACATGAACACTGCTCTTGGGATTCTTCTGACCACATCTGTACAGGCTATTTAGATTCCTTCTATGTGAATGCACTGAAATAACCCTTTTAGAGTGATTTACCCTAAAGCTGTTCACCTTAACCTACACCTATAGACACCCATATCTCAGACTAGCCTTGAAGAGTCTTTACATGAAGTTTGATCAGATCTGGATCTTCAAGCAATTCAGATTGTCAACCTCTTTGCTTTGCAGTTATTTTGAGGCTTTGCCTGTTAACAAAATTTATCAATTCTTTGTTGTATGCTGACATAGCTCCTTCAGATTAGCTTGTGTTATTTCTTTTTACATATATTATATATGCTTTATACATATATTTTATATGCTTGGGGATGTGGGGCAGAGTAATAGAAACAATCTAGGAAAATTATTTTTTTAAATGCAGCTATCCTAAGCAAGATTCTTTCCTACACCAACTATGTACGTGGACTCTACAGTTGCTCTGCATATTCTCAGCCCTGTGCAGTCATTCACAAAATTCTAACCTTAACATTTCTGAAATACCCTGGAGGGTTCAAAGCCTGTTTATGGGATATATTCAAGGAAAGCACACAGTTTCCTAATCTGATCATCTGAATACACAACCCAGCACTAGCCCAGAGATCTGCAGCTATGTTTTGTGAAGGGAAATACCTTGTTGATTCCTCAGATATTTTTGAGTTTTGATGGGATGTGTGGTTATCTTTGCTTCTTTTTACTTGAGAAGTACTTTATTTTTTCTCAACTTCACTGCAAAGCAGAAATTTCGTAGTAGAAGTCTTCTCTGTCTGTGACTGAAGAAAACCTGTCCTATGAGCTTAATATATTTATGGCAAGAGCAGGAAAAAGTGTCCCTTGTTAAAGATTCCTCTAATTCAGATAGATCAAGATGATTCCTCAGGCATTAAATAAGGAGTTTTATCCACTTAAATTCCTGAGTTTAAAGTAAAGCAAGACACAGATCGAGCAAGCAACAGGAACAAAGTTGAGCGAGGAGACATTGGCAAAAGACTCTTGTAGACAGAGGAAAAGTACAAGTGCCTCGGGAGCTTCATCTTCTTGTTAACAGTTACTAATACCTGCACAAAATACCTCCTTTGCCTTAAGTTTCCAACTCTCACCTCCTTGCATCTCTAAAGAAAACAGAGTTGTCAGGTGGACTCTTGTACACCT
The DNA here is from genome assembly GCA_039654755.1 of Calcarius lapponicus. Taxonomy (NCBI): domain Eukaryota; kingdom Metazoa; phylum Chordata; class Aves; order Passeriformes; family Fringillidae; genus Calcarius; species Calcarius lapponicus. The sequence continues at coordinate 30,234,508 of CM077463.1, read as the reverse complement.
AATCACATCACAGAATCATAGAATGCCCTGATTTGGAAGGGCCTCACAAGGATCATGAAGTCCAACTCCTGGCCCTGTACACAACAACCCCAAGAATCTTACCATGTGCCATTGCCCAAACATTTAGCGAAACCTGTCAGGCTTAGTGCTGTGGTAATTTCCCTGGAGAGCTCCTTCCAGTGCCCAACCACATCATGAGAAAATCTTAGAAATGGCTTTTTTTTTTTCCCTTCACCCTGCAATGTATACACATAAGGGATAAAGGGTAGCCTAAATGCACGGCAACCAAATGTTATATTTAAGTGACAAATCCCTGGGTAATCCTACTAGAACTACAAGAGACCAGCAACCCCATATGGGACCACGTGCCCACCTGACACAGAACATTGTGTCTGAAAGCAAAGACTGACAAATGCCTCAGAAACCATTTTAAAACAAAGCATGCAAGGTACAAGTCATACTTCCCTACATTATTTTCCTAGATACCAGCAAACTGCAGTCAGCTCAGATAAGGCTAACGACGCCAGTGCAAGTGCACTGGAACTGCAAACAGTGTTTTATCCTCAGGAAAGTGTTGTAAGCACAGAAAAATTCATCTCCAAACAAACCAGAGGTGAATGGAACTGGGAAGAGGGAAGCATTGCCTTATTGCTGGATCAGGAAAATAAATTATTTATAAGATGAATAAAACACAACTTTGAGTCATGAGGAGAAATTAAGAACTAATATTTAGTCAGTTCCCTGCCCTCCATCTTCCCTGGGGAAAAAAAAATAAAAAGGTAAAACAAGAACAGGTTGAATGTTTGTGGATAAGTGCTTTCCACAGCAGAAAGGGCAGATTAGATGGGACCAGAGATTATTGTCTCATCCTTCTTAAGCACAACCTGAGCTCCAGTTTTAATCAGCTACTTAGTTTTACCTGCACTTCATTGCAGGTTCTGTATTAATCGGATTTCTAACAGCTAGGTTAGAAGCCATGTAGTCAAGTGTTCAAAATCTTTCAACTACACTTCCCTTTATAATTACAGATCTAGTGAAAGTGGCTCAATACAATTCCAAATTCACATGTAGAAACACAAGTTTCCTTAAAAACACTCTACCTCTGAACTCACATTGGTGTTATTGCAGAAGTAGAACATCATCCTGCAAGAATAATTAAGATACCGCTGAAGAAAGACGGGAACTGTAGCTAATGAAAAAAATGTAAATGTGGTTCATTACATATTAGTACTGTGTTACACTGAATAATTTTCCTTATATGTGTTCCACAAATTTGGCAAACATTATAATTTGCTTGTAACAGCAATAAGGAAAAATTTGTTCTTAAATGTAATACCTTTGGCTAGGAGGGCAAAGCAACAATTAACCATCTCATAAAGGCTTTTAGTGAAAAATACATAACCTCAATCTTATTGTATTTGCTGTTTCTGCTCATTAAATTGTAAATATTTTTTGTGTGTGTGAATTATCCATGTAATGTTTCCTGAATGAACCTCCTAAAGCAATATTTAATATAGGACGAAGGAGCTTTAAGTGATTATATCACATGACCCATCAACTCTGTAGAAGAGGAAACTCTGAATTCCCATTTTTACAAATATGCAGTCCAATGCTGAATACTGGAGCTAGAGATCATGATTCAAATAAACAAGGCTACTGCATTAGTCACAGGATTGATAATGCAGCATAGAATGCTTAAACATCTTCCTGCCTACACTGTAAACCAACACACCTCATTCACTTCACTGATGTTTGAGGACTTGAGGATTAAAATAAAATATTTTATTTCTCTTAGGATATGTGTTATAAAAGCAGCGATAAAAAACGAAGGTTGCCTTTCATGTCAGAGCACAATAGGTCAAAGTTTTGCTCAGCCTATGATATTTGTAACATGGTTTTCTTATTTTTGGAACAGGACTCAGTCTTGTCATGGCTAGTGATTTTCACCAACTGAAGGGCTACTTTGAACTGCTTTTGTAAACAGGATTGCATTATGTGCAATTTGCTAAGGATCTTTGTCTCCTAAAATTGGTCTAGAATTTCAACTTCACTCTCACCAGTGTGCTGGTGAAGGTGCACCAGAAACTGCATGTAGAAGCATATGCAAAATTAGGGTGGTGTAAGCTTCCCTCAGTTACTGGCTTTGGTGAAAGAATACATCTTCTACTTTATACAAATGAACCTTTGAAGAATCAAGATGCTTCATGAGCTTGTCTGGGTTCAGTAGTGTGAAGCTGCTCTAGAAATGTTTCCTCATGTGACATGGATTGTGGTGGTGGCAGAAGAGATTCATGAGAAAGGAGATCCCTCTGAAATTCTGAGTAAAAGAGACATGACATTGGGATGCATAGAAGTTAGTCAGAAGACATACAGGTGAGAACAGAAAAATGTAAAATTTTTTTCTATCCAAATTCAGTTTCCTTTCATGAAAAGCAACATGTAGGAAGTAGTCTTGAGGTGAATCCTGGATCCCAGCTTGGGAGAAGCAGAAATTTTCCCAGTTGTTATAGAAACTTTGTAACACTACTTTTAAGTCAAGCTTAGGGGTATTATTTCCTTTCCCTGTACTTCCTGATGGTAGTATGATAAATTCAAGTTTCCTTTGATCTTGTAAAATGCCCAGCATTAAGAGTGGTTTCAGGGTTGATAACAAATTTCCAGCCTCCCTGACCCCAGGGAGACAAGAGTTTCTGCAATACTGATTTCTTTCATATTCTGTCATTCAATGGTCCAAGATCCCCAGAATTGTAGGCACTTCACCTTCCTTCAACTGCAAAGTGCCCAGTCTTCAGATGGAAAGTCAGAGCTTTAGCCACTTTTTCCTAAGACAGAACAAGGATGGTAGATTTCAAATTGTTTTCTCTTTCAGATTATAACATAAGGAATTTTGGCCAAGGACAGGAATTAAAACACAAATTTGTGAGCTAAATTAAAACTTAATTGCAAGTTAAGTTATCAAAATCAGTCTTCTTTAGACTATTACAAGTTTATATTATGTTTGCTTTGAGGTTTATTTTTCCTTTTCCATTAGTATGAAATATTTGCAATTTAACTAAACATTCTAAAAGCACTTGCAAGCAAATTTCTGATATCAGATAGTGTTCGTCCTTTCATAATTGCCAGGATCATTTATGTCTCTCTCTGCTATCCCTCCATAAATCCTCCACAGTTAATGAATTAGCATTCAATTCTACTGTTTTTTCAAACTATTCTACAAGAAAAATAGAAGTCAGTATTATCAAAACCTCTAAATAAGGCAATAAATAAATTTAAAAATAATAATATATAATTGATTGATGTTCAGCGTTCTTTGGTTAGTTGTGTTAAGAACGCATAGATCTTCACTGGAGTAAATTTAAAAGGTTCTGAGAGTCACAGAAATCCAATATATTATTGGAATTAGACCATTGCAGTTCAAAATACACCTCAGAAGACTTTCTGACATATTTATTAATTTTTCCCAGGAAGGCAGAAACAATTTTTTATAGACTCAAAATCCAGTCAGACTAATAGAAAAGTCTCACCGAATCCTGAGCAAGTCATTAATCCTACACATTTAATTTAGAACCCAGTATGGTTCTGCTACTCTCAGCTATCATATAAAAAGCAGTATGATTTTCAAAGAAGTTAAACTTACATGTATCACAGTCACATTCTGATCTGCAGTGAGGCCACAGCACTCAGTATCCCTTAAATGTTTCATTTCCATTATGTAGCACGGTGGTCTAATGTTTTGTACTGGAAAGATAATGAAAAACTCAGGAGAATGAAAAGGAAATCAAAGGGAAAGGATGTGCCAAAGAGAAAAGGCAGACAGCATGATTTAAAAAACCTTTCTGGCTTGCTTGAAATGAAATGTCAAACACACTATTTCTAATGCTGCCGGTCCTCCTGCTGTTTCTGATTCTGATATTTCTTAAAGCCTAGGATGTCAAAAAAAATAAAAGAAAAAGAAAAAGTAAAAGGAGAATTTTTTAAAAACTTATATGCTCAATAACATTTAAAATTTTTCTGATAAGGTCATTATATAAGTGTCTACATACTTTATTGGGAAAGTTATTAGCTCATACAGTACCCAGACAACAAAGCTGCTAGAAGTTTGGAAATCAGTCCTTGTTTGCCTAATGTGGGACCTATTTTCCAAAGTCACTGCTATCACTCCTACCTATCTCCTAGCAACTGCTGGAAAGCCTAGCAACTGCAAGAGAATTTTTCTCATTATTTTATGTTTTTGAATCACCTTCATGGAGTAGATTCTTATCTGTGATTGCATAAAGAAATAAAGAGCTTTTAGAGCCTCTGGAGGTGATCTTTCTTAGCTCAGTTGTATGAAAGTGTATTATGTTTGGATAACTATATGCATCTACAATTGCTACAGTACTTTACTGAAACCCAGAAGTACTCAGGCAGTAAAAGGGAGTATTCAAAATGGATTTAAGTCTGAAGCTCTGCATGTGCAAATCCTTACAAAGAAGACATACCAGTCTGTCCCACAGGGCAAGCCAGGCAAAATCACCATGAGGAAGATCCCTCCTTGTTTCAGCAGCTATCAAACATCCAGGAGAACTGGGTGTGTTTAATAGATGTAATATGTACACTGTAAAAGTAGAAGAACTGAGTGAGGTAAAGAGACCAGAAGCTAGTCCCCCAAACAGAATTTCACAGTCACAAAGAGAAGAATTTCTTCAGGTCACTTCTCAGACGTCCATATGGAAATGTGCCTATGCAGAAAAGGGTGGTACTTTGAGAAACAAGCAGTGTCTTCACTTGAACTTGTTCTTACCCTGAAAGTCTCAGAATTTTAGACATTTACATACCTTCCCAGGAAAAAAACAAAAACAACAAAAAAAAATCTTATGAAATTTCCCAGGAAAAAAAGAAGAGGAATTAGAGTGGAAAGACTATTTGTTTTCAAAATTACAGCAGAGCTAAAGGGAAGCTAAAATTCAGGAAAAAGTGAGTACTAAAATGTAGTATTTTCTCTGTAAACTATTTACTCAGTAGATTGAACTGAAGGAATATAAAGTGAAGATGAGCTCTCTACAGGGGTAAGTAGATCCTTTGACTGAGTAGGTACTGTTTAAAAACAGAGATGAATTCTGATGGTGTTCCAAGGGCTAAAATATATAGAGAAACTTAAAAACAGAGTTTCAGTTAATAACATACAATTTCACACAAAGAACAGATATCATGTTATGTCTTCACCTCTGTGTGCAATGAAGCAACAAGCTTCCTGGATTTCCAGTATTTGTCCTTTCATTTCATTATAAAGCAAGGATTGTTAAATAGCTTTCCTAACTTCTTTCATTTTGTGTCATTCATACAAAATATATTCAAATTAGGGACCCCTAGTCAGAACTGTAACTTTGGAAGGCATCACAGGCATTTTCTAAGGGATTTATTCTACCTAACAATTCAACATTCAATAGAATGTGAATATAAAACTGCCTCAAAGGCATCTTTACAAGTTTAGTTTTTCCTGTTTTTTTTTTATTAGAGACACATCTGCTTTTTATTCATCCTGATCTGATTGAATGAGACATTTTTGCATTATAGGATATATGGGAAAGGAAATGACTGAATACTTTCCCAAGTATTCCTTCAGTTTTTGAATTCAGTTTTCTTAAAAGTTACTTTCATCTCAAATGGTTCTCTGTTCACTTGCAATCCTTGTTTTGAAAAACTGAAATTCCTTATACAGTATATAATTATATATATTTAATTCCACCTAGGTATCTATCTATCTAAAAAGTCAACAAAACGATGCTTGAGCCAAAAGGTTCCAAAAGGCTTGCAAAAAAATCTTATCACATAAAAATATGGGCAGAATATGTGTCTGACTATAAGGATTGGACACTTTTTGTTTAACAAACACTTTGTGATTAGGTAGAGATTAAAAATTGGCAAAAAACAGAGAAGAAAAGATAAAATTTGAAACTTACCTAAAGAAGAGAGAAAGATAGGTCAGGACAATTGCAATATGGTTTTCAAAAAGTGTTATCATATATAGAAAGAATAAATTACAAAGAGTCTATTGTCTGTTAACTCAGAAAAAGTGGCTCTAGGTCTCATAGTCTGACACTACTGAAATGCTTTTTGCCGCAGCAAAAAATAAAACTGTTCAATGAAATTTCATGAGCAGTGTCACTATTGTGACCACTGCTGTCACAAAGAACATGTTGGCGAGTTTAATTCTGAGAGTTTGTTTTCCATCACAAAGCAGAATGGGATACAGATGCTTTATCTTGTCTTCATTAATTCTGTGGAACAGAAGCACTGGCAGCTTCGAGAGCATATCCTGAAGTTCTTGAAGGGATCATGAGTAGAAGGGAGATTTCTAGCAGCCTCATATGCAGATGTTTTGCTGTGTGTCTCTTAATTATTTGTGTCTGTCTCTGCTGAGAGTCTTTGTCATTTTGAGAGACTGTTGATGCAATCATGGGTTTTTTAAGGCAGACATCCTGTTAAAAAGATGTGCTGCCTTCTGTATTTGCATAGTCAGGACCTGCCAAGTCTTCTACACATTTTTTTCCTCTAAAACCATGGCATATAACTTCAGAAATTACCAGAACATATTCTGGTAATAATTACCAGAACATATTCTGGTAATTTCTGCAGTTATATGCCATGGTTAATCTGCATTAAATTCTGACAAAAATCTCATTGTTATTCTATTTTATTTTTTTTTTCACACCAGAAGCCTGTAAATATAGAACAGGGGTCAGGAATAAATGGATGCACAACAGAGAGAACATGGAGAGAACAGGTTTTATATATCTCTGGAATCAGATTCAGAAAGGGAAATGGATATGGACAATATTGTCATGCAGTCTCCTTCACAGATGTCACTGTGCTGCCACCAGATATCAGGCTGGAGTCTGCATCCTACAAGAGCCTCCACAATGCAGAAGAAATACAGAATGGAGGTCTAGACGTGCTTTTCAGCATCTGCTGCCTGTATTATCCAAACTAAAGGGCTCAGTGGATACTCTATGAAGCATTAGTCGGAACTTTGCACGCCTTGGGATGGTTAGCTTCCTGTAAGTTGTGAGCTTCCAGGAGCCATTAGTCACAGACTGGTTTGTCAGTTTAGGCTCCAAAATTTTGTCTGACTACTCATGGTAACACAAGGCTTCCATGACTCTATGCTTCCAAAAGTTTGTCACCTGTTGCTGTCTGTTACACTTCCCAAGCATGATGCTGTCTCACCAGCCTTGAATGACCACAGCCACAAAAGCTGTGGCTTCCCAGAAGCAAAGCTGTCACAACACTGAAATTTCTCAGAAGTCATATGTCAGGCTAAAAGAAGCCCAGGAGTTAGACCATTCAGAGTATTCTCCCAGAGCAGCTGCTTCAGGTTACCAAGATCACACCAGTCTGCTCACACTGAGTCATTTTTCAGTCAGTGGAAGTTTGGGTAGCAGGCACTGGGAGGTCACCAAAGAGGAATCCTCAATAGAATGAGCAGAAATAAAATAGGGCTTGCGTCCACATGGGAACATTATATAAGACATGGGGCTGGTAAAAAATGACAAAAGACTCGTCTCCAAGGTACTTCCATACTCAAGAAGGAAATGATTGTGGTCAGGTACCTTTGAATACCAAATGCAGTGACAACAGCCAGTCAACATTGAAGACAACGCTGTGCAAAGCAAACCTTTTGAAAAACTGTGAATGTAGAGACCTAAGCAGAACCTGTTTGGATGTACCCTTTTAGAGGTGCATTACTTGCTATTGTGGTTCCATTGTCATGGAGAGCCAGGAAGGAGAAGCACAACTTATTAGCAGTAAAGACCTTTTAAATCTATTTGGAATAAAGGTCAAATCTTCCACTATGTTTATTAGGAATTGTAATATTAGTGTTGTGTGTTTCACCTGACTTCTACAGTATTTGTGTTTCACCATCTATCCCTGATAATACAATACAAAATATTTATTGCTTTGAAGGAAAAGGAAACTATCAGGCTTTCAAAGAAATGCCTGTATGGAGTATTTAAATGTATCTCTGATTGAATTATGAATTGGCAAGAAACTTTCAAGGTTAAAATGGAAAAATTATCATCTCTATTAGTGGACATTGTTAACATGCCCATTTATTAAAAAGACAAGTAGAATTAAATAAAAATGGTTTGCCCTTGGGTGAAAATTAGTGTGACTGTGGAGAGAAATTAGAATAAAGGAAGGTGATTTTCTTTTCCTTTCCAAAGATCAATTGGATTTTCTAGTGGTTCCAAGGTGCTAGACAGGTTATGTCATAAAGATCAACTATTGCTTCAGGAAGGAGAAAATTGATAGATTCATTAATTCACAAAGAAAACTCAAAATCCTCCTAAATACTCCAAGGAAGGGGGGTTGGGAGGGGAAGGGGTGGGTGGGGGCAGTAAAATCATCATAATTTCTAAGGCAATATACCTCAAATTAAAATACTTATTCTCAACCCTTATTGGATGTATTTTAAAAGCATAACTCACAAAGTACTTTAATATGTCTCCAGAAGCTTAAGTCATGCAAAATCTCTTCCATATTTTTGACAAAAAAAAAAGAAAAAGGAAAAAAGTACACCATCAAAAATGAAGTTTAAAATAGATGCAATAAAAGAAGAGTTAATTTAATGGAGCTAAATCTTCTGGGAAGTAATGAGATCTATTAATGCAGTAGAAACAACATGATTTTCTAGAAAATTAGTACATGGTTAAAGCCAGTATTATCTCGCTAAGGAAGTCCTTATACCAATTGAGTCCAGGGAATTTGTAATAAGAAAGACATTCCAGGCACTTGCCCTGAATGAAGTCGTCCAGTCTCTCAGATTTCCAGAGTAAAGACTTCATTTTTTAAGGACGACACATGCAGAAATTGCATCTAAGTCATTATTCCAATTCCAAATCTTGGTTTTTATGGCTGCCTGAAAACAGCCACTGCATAGACAACAGGCAGAGACCTCTGGTTCTAGTCCAATCTCTCTTCTGCCATTGCCTTCCAGAAAGGGTGTGAAGGACAGAAATTCTGTAGGTGGCATAGCTGTGCAAATATACCTCTTGTCAAGCAAATGCATGCAACCTGGCACTAAGAAATCTCTACATTTCTAACCTGTAAATTCTGTTTCAGGTGAAAGAGCTGAGATGCTCCAGACTAGAATAAAGCATGGTTAAGAATGTTTTGGTAATGTTGGGCCCCAGGTGCAAGATGATCTTTAGATAAAGGTATATAAAAATATGAAATAAAGTTAAAACTAATTGTTTGTGTGTTTTAATGGAAAAATACTTCGGTGTTTCCATCACCAACTGGGGCTCTGAGATTTGTAAACAAAATGAAATTCCACCAACCTGAACAGAGTTTAGTGGAGTTAGGGACCACTAAATATAGTGTCCATTGCAACCACTATAAGAATATTCCTGACAAAGACTTAATATTTGTAATGGTTTATAAAAAGTATTACTTATTTACTTATCTCTGATCATGTACATTGAAAGCTAGAATGTAGTCATTATTCACACATACTAGGCCCAGAACCACAGCACTCCTTCCCCCTTCCAAGCAAATAGAAACTGAAGATAAAAACCTGTTGGGTTTTACAGCTCTGGCCATTACATGTTTAGCTCTTACTACTTAACAGCATGAAAATGCTGAAATGTTTGGCAGGTGGGCTTCAATTTTTTCACAAATGCAAGATAATGCACATTGAAAGGGTATAAAATATTGAGTTTATGTGCACTAGAAGGTTATAAAGTAACTGGAGACATGCAGAAAGAGTATCTGTCATCAATATCAATGGTTCAGTGAAAACTTCAAGTCATCGCTAACTTTGGCTAAAGAAAAAAATATTAGGTTATACTAAGTGCAAGAGAAAATATCCTGAAAATATTTGTACGTAGAATACTTTTTATTTTTATCATGGAATATTTATGTGGCACTGCTTTTAGTTCTGGTCATGTGTTCTCAACAAAACATAACAAAAAAAGGAGGAAAAAGTGAATAGATATAAAGCCTGAGACAAACAACTATGTTTTAGGTATCTAGTCTGGAGGTTCTTGCTATGCAATGCTATAAGTTCCTTGTGTAGCTGAATGAGAGAGAAAGACAAACTAAAGACCTCAAAGTGAATAGCTTAGTCAATGAATCTAAATATGCATATTCTTTTCCTGCTGACTTAGAAATCCCTGCTGTTGCAGATGTGGTTCAAACTGAAATTTGGAATCATCATGTTTCCTCTGTCTCAAAAGTCCTAAAGGATTATCTCTGTAACACAAAATGAATGAGAAAGAAATAAGCATTACCATAACTGCTCTTGTCTTTCTTAGCTGTTATTTAAACATGAACACTGCCATATTATGTTCCAAACATGTCAGCTTATGAGCTGCTTAGAGGCTTTCTTTATATGCTAGAATCACTCCTCCTGACACAAAAAGGTGAAAATTGTACTGCTCTGCACTAATAAGGCTTGCCACAAGAATTAAACCAGCTGTAGTTCAGTCAGAAGCACAGCCTAAATTTCTGTCTTGAACCACAGATGGAAAGAGTGCCAAAGGGGTATCCTGACCAAGAGCACAGTTCTCTTCCCAAGCATACCCATGTTATTGTTAGTTTGAGGGGCAATGCTGCTGCTTCTGTAAAAGTAAGACAGCATCAATTCTGTTTTGGAAAGGTTCCTTATGAAAAGAATGTAACAATAAGATGTCTTTTATTTTCATCTTTTGCTTTATGTATCCACAAATGTTGACAGCATGATCTTTTAACCTTTGCCTATAAATATGCTCGGTGTTGCAATCTGTTCTGTGTACTATAGTTAGGATAAGCATGTGTAGAAAAGCAGGGAAAGAGGAGATGATTGGAATGAAGATGGGTAGAGAAAGTGGGCTTCTTTTCTTAGCCTAACTAGAGTTTTACACAAACCCCTCTTGTAGAAGTGTTGCACTTCTCTGCGGCTAACAGTGCATTATTTTCTGCTTGCTTGAAGACAGATTCATTCACAACATGCAAGATGATGATTGAGTCAAGAGAAAAATATTCATAGATTTGAAGGGCTTGCTTTTTGAGGCATCCATAAAGACAACATCATCCAAAATCTTAACTGGTGTCCAATAAACCAGATAGAATAGAAAATTAATTTATAGCATACAATTAAAACTAAATTTTAAATTCATTCTACTTTGGATGGATTGCAAAATTCAGATAATCACTATCATAAGAACAAATAATATTAATGTAAGCAGCAAAGATCTTTAGCCTCCAAAACATAAAACCACTGATTTTATGAGTATGCACTATAGTATTAAATTTTTATACTCACTAATGAAAAACTCAGTCACAAGCCTGAACAGTAAGTTAAGGTTATTTTTGTCTATACTATAACCAAAATTAAATTATATTTAAAGAGCAGAAACCCTAACAAAAGCCCATATATCCGTGTATGACTGTGGAGCCAATATTACTTGCTGGTAGGTGACAGATACTGTCATTATAACTGCAGTACCAGGGAAAAACTTTGTAAGCAAGTTCCTAAAACAACTTTCTCCAAACAACTCTTTGTCTCCTTATTATGTAGGAACAGGAAACAAAGATATAAAAGACAGAAGATATATTTGACAGTTATAGCAAATAACACAATTTTTTGTCTTTATGGTCATTCTCACAGTAAATTTATCTTTTGATGTCATGCTACTAGTGACATCAACACAGAAAAAAATGTCTTTTTCATTTCATCATGTACCTTTTGGCATTTGGGACCAAACTTATTTTGTTGTATACAAATCAGAGGGGAAAGATAAAAGTACACTAAAGAACAAAAGTAAGACCTAATGTGAATCTGCTGATAGTGTAGTTGCTCCCCTTGGCCTCATCCATGGCTGAAGGAGCTGTAACACAGGGGAAAATACCATGCTTTGACAGCATGTAGAAATGTGGTACAAAGAAGATTAAGCACAAGACAGATATAAGGAATTTTTTGTCTAATGTGCAGCAGCAATGTGCTTTCCACCGTGGCTTTATCACCATTGGAAAATTGAAAAGGCATACTGCGGGAGACACAAGCTCCAGGATAATAAAAATTGGTCTCCTAGAGGATGGGAAATATCTGTATGCTACACCCCAGGAGGTAAAAGTAACCCAGGTTCTTGTTAATAGCTGCCCTGGGGCAGATTAGAGTGAAGTGACACTGAATGATCAGTACTTGTAAATATATCTATTTAGAGTTTATTTTAGGACAGTTTGTTTGAAATGGAAAGCAGGTATGTAGCCATTTTAGTTATTATTATCTGTTGTAATAAGCAACATGAGAGCACAAAATTATCACTTATAAAAATCTATAAGGGAAAAGAAAGGAAGAAAAAGTAAAGGAAAAGGTGCATAATCACCACCAGTGGACCTACAATTATGTTTGTGGAAGTGATTACCTTCATCCACTGGGACTAGGGGAATAAGCCCACGAAACAAAGCCTGACGGCTTAATAAACACATAGGTTCAGGTGGGAAGAGCCTGGTACCTCCCCTGTGTGGGGAGGATATTTCAGTCCTCAGGTGGAAGGCCTTATACATTATTCTGGTGGCACTTCAAGGGTCTTTGATGGTTTATGACACCTTCTAAGACTCAAGAGCTGCCTCCCATGTCAGCGCAGGTGGGCCAGAAATGCCCCATCACACCTGCCCCTGCGTGTGGGGGGAGGTTTTACAATGGAGCAGAGGACAACTACCACGACAAAGAACACCATCCTGCAGTCTGTCTTGTCAGCCTCAAAGCCTGGCTTCACCAAAGCACACTGGTGCCTCCACAAATGGACAAATATTCTGAGTAATTAACTGCTAACAGCCCAGTCTCTCAAACTGTATCCATGCCCTAGTACACATGTTAAAAATTAAACAAATCCAGTGCTGCCATGAATTGATTAGGACCAGGAGGTCTGTTTCTCCCATTTCCAGCATATGGAACAGAATATTGGGTTCACAAAAGGCTTGATCCTGCACCTGTTTCAGTCAGTGAGGACCCATCTTTTAGTTTAGTTTGACATCACCTATATGTGGGGTTGAAAGAGTACAGCAGTTACAGCAGGAAGTTATAGCCAATTTTGTTGGGGTTTTTTTGGGGTTTCTTTTTTTAGTTTGAGACGTGTCCCTGCCTCTTATTCTTCAAAATATTATCATTTAGGGCTGAGGCCTCCAACTCCTTAGGAGGTGTGATTTGAATTACCACTCAGAGAAAAAAAAATCATCTGGTGACCTTCATCCCCTCAATTTCAATGAGCAAATTGAAAACACATATCACTTCCATTTGTTTCTATTACTTCAAAATACTTGCCCTTTTCAAGGTAGGGCTTTTGCTGCTGTATATGTTACTTTTCTGAGTATGTACTGCAATTACGGTCCAATTAGATATTAAAGCCAGTTACTAAAAGTAGTTATAAAAGAAAATAATTTAAATGTTGTAAATAAGATGTTGGTAATTGCTAGGCAAAGGTAAACTGTTTAATAACTACAAGTGGTAAACTGAAGATACCTGATGCTGAAGAAAAGGCCTTAAGCAATGAAGAGTGTCAGCTATCTTTTTCCAGGTACATCATCTGAAAATTCACCTCTAAGCCAATGAAAATGTCCATGCTATATTAATTATTCATTCAGTAGCTAAATGTTCATTCTATAAAGCCTGAATTCTATAAAGTTTTGCCAGTAAAAAAAAAAAATATTATATTGTCTCATAATTTCATCAAATGTATGTAATAACATAGACATATTTTCTTATTCTTCAGTAAAAGTGTAATCCATCAAACTCAGAGGACTCATCGTGGGGTTTCTATATCAAAACCTAATGAACATGGGCCAGGTGCTTGCTGATTGGCTTCAGACTCCCAGCCATTTTTTATTTCACAAATCTCTAAACCAGAAGCTTGTTTTTAATCTGGATATTTTTTATAATATAGTCCTAAAATCAAGGTTCCCAATTGTAGATAGAATCATCACATATCAGATCACTCAAACAATACATATTTATCAGAAAGCAGTATCTGAAGGAGAAGAGCAGAAGGACAGAGAAGCTCCAAGTGATGCTGGGTCAGAGCTCCTCACAGCTCCTCCAGAAAGAGAAAAGAAACTAGCAAGGTGTATTGACTAGCACTCACAATATGTCTTATGAATGCTTTTAATGGCTTAGGATGAAAGGTAAATATGAAGGATGAGTCAGCCACCAGTGACTGGAGAACTCCTAAGGAAAGCAATTGTCATGGCTGCTTTTGTTCTTATAAACCTGGTAAGAATTTTACTTCGCCTAATTATGACAGCAATGTGAAATGCATATTCATTATTAGCAGAATCTGAATTCCTAAAGTATCTCCTAGGCAAAAAAAAATTAAATTTTAAAAGAAAATAAAAATTCCAAGAGTGGATTTTCTTGACAGATTTTTATTTCCTCAATGCAGTTTCCAGGTTACTTATTTAAACTCACTGTTATCTGCCCATTGAGAAGAAAGAATATATTAACATTTTGAAGCATGGTCAAAATTCATGTTCTCTTTCCAATCAAAATCCTGAGGAAAATGTAAATTAAAGTTCAAAATATCATTGGTAGTCCAAGTGCTGAAAATCCAAAGAACTTTCAAAGCTCAAATCTTACAGGATAGCCCTTCTTAAGCCTCAAGAGAGGCTGAACGTTCCAAGCAGAAGGGCGTGCAAGTGAATATGTTTGTAGATAAGTTAGAGAAATTTAGGAATCTAGAGGTTAAGAATTAGAAGGAATTTGGGGAATTAGAAGCAACTGTGTTTAGATTTTCTAGAAGAATGATTCTGCAGGCCAGTTTTAAACTTTAAAACAATGTTTTGATAGATTATATTTGTTAAAAATATATGCTAGTATAAGATATTACTTAAATTTTATCAAGATTATTCTTTCCATTCAAGATGCCTAAGACTAGGCACCATCAGAAAATTAAACACCCAGATTTTGAAAATACGTGAACAAATAACAGCATGATAGTGAATTAGTCAACTTGTATGTAACTACATTTAAAGCAGAATGGAAATCAATGTTAAAATAAGTCATTATAATATTTATATAACTAAGCACTAATAAAAAGAGAGTAGTAAACTAGAAACATGCTCAGTGTGAGAAGAAACATGACCCTTTACCAGAGGCAACAGTAACTTCAAGAGAAGCAATAGCTTTTAGGCAGCATGTTTAACACAAGGCTACAAGTCTCTGGTAAAAAACATTCACCAATTAACCCTGATAATATTTTTCTAGATCTGTAAGTTTTGGCAAGAACAATTTCTCCACCTTTATTATCCAAAATTTCAGCTATTTAAATTGAATACTTTATAAACTAATTTATATTTAATGACCAGCACTCACTGCTATGGTTTAATTGACAATGCAGAGTTTGGTAAAAGGATGAACTCAGAGGTTTTTTTCCAACCTTATAGATTCTATGACTCTATGTATCTGCTATGGTCATTGATTTGCAAAGACAGAGAAAAATAGTCTTATTTTGTTTTCACTTTTGTTTCAAATTGATTTAAATTTTCTACAGCTGAGGCATTGGAATGCAAAAATCAATTTATTTTTTTAATTCAATTTAAGCAATTTTATTTTAAAGTCATATTCTTTGCATTGCATCATTTGGGATTCAAAGACTGCAGGAAAATCTTTATCTACCAACATGGGACAATTCAAGCCTTTTTAATTACAAAAGCTCTCCGGCCAGTGTTAGATTTAATTAAATCTTCTTTTTTGTTAAATTTAAGTCTAAGACCAAATTCAAGCTGACAATGCCTCTTTGATTCTTGGTCTCAAAGGGAGAACATTTCATTTGTTGTGAAGCCAAAACCATGAATGAACTATGTCTTAAATAAGGTAAATTAAAATGAAGGAAAATAATTAGCTAATAAAGGCAGTCCTTTATTTATTTTCACATTTCCTCGCTTTTCTAATTTTTCTAACACCTCACCTCAGTAAATAAAGCAATATTTTAAGGCACATAGACAAAGAACAGAAATAATAACTGCGCACTTCCGATTTGAAATCTTGAGTTACTACAAAAAGAGGGGAAATCTATCTGTGCTTAAAGTTAGAATCTACTTCAGCTTCTCAGTTTTTTGTAAAACCATGTCTGTATTCTTGAAGGAAACAATTACACACATGCACTCTATAAAAGGAGCTCAGTCTTAGCGCATCCTTTACAAATGCAAGGAAAATTGAAATAGCCAACTATTATCTGAGTGAAGGCCAGAATTTCATTCTAATATTCTTACAGAGGACATATTTCTTTCCCCAGTTCTTCTTCTGTTTCTTTTATTCATGTGGCCTTTACATCTTCACTAGAAGCTACTATTCGTTATTGCCATTTCCTCTAAGTTTTCAAACCTTACACTTCCTGCTGAGAAAATTCTTTAAAAACATCAGGACTGTTGGAAAAAATAGCCAACCAAGCTCCTTTAGTGTACAGAAATTATGGAGGGTGACTATTTTTTATTTTTCTTAAGCCATTAGATACAACTGTAAATGTCTCTTTAGATATAAACAGAGCCTTACTGATTCTGTTAAGATAAAATGTGCTGGAAAGGTGATGATAGAAGGAAAGGAAACTTTTTTCACCATTTCCATTAAAATATACTGAAGTAAGACATATTCCATGCTTGCTGTGTTTAGTGCTTTCTGAAAATAAAAGGCATCTAGAAGAGTAAATGCTGATTTGCCAGAAGACAGTAGGGTATAAGTCCAGTCAGTTTGTGTCAACCAGATTTCAGCAAGTTCTCAGAAGACAACCAGATACCTCTTCTACATGGTAAACACAAACCCCCAGCTGGGTAAACAGAAAGCATTTAATTGTATTTGCCTTTCTAATATAAAAGTATCTGAGTGAAAGATTATCCAAGATTTCTATAGACGAAGATTAAGACAGCATGACCTTCTACTTAAGAAAAAAATAAAATTAAATAAATCAGTCCATGAATGTTAACTGTTTGGACATTTGTTGCTTTTATGACTGACCACAACCTTTTGTGGAATTTCAAAAAAATTTCTGGTTGCACTGAATTCAATCAGCAGTAGCTGATAAATCTGAAATACAGGTTTTATTGAAGAATTAGAGCAGAAAGGGAAGGAGTCAAGAAAGTACAATACACAGGTTTAATTCTTCTTTCCACATATCCTATTCTGTAACATTAAAAGAGGTCTGAAAATAAAAATCTCAAAAAATTAATGCATATCTAAAAATAAACATACTACAATGTTAACAAAATCACTTTCAGAAATTTCTCAGTCGAAACAGGTATATATCTCACTGAAATTCTTTTTATTTTCTACTTTCAATGTTTGTACTGAATGCCAATCAAATACAACAGAAGAATCAGTATTTGCTGCCAATTTTCTGCTCCATTGTAAAAATTCCAGAATCATTGATTACCCACCAAGTCTTTTTACTCTTTCTATTATCTTCATAACTTTTACATTCACCTCAGAATGTAACTCACCAAAGCCAACAGAAACTTTGCAGAAAAAATGCTGTAATAATGCTGAGTACTGCAGTGTTTCACTACTAAAACTTCAGGTTTCTCCACTTAATTCTTATTAAAATAAACATTTCACAGCTTTTCTTTCAGCTAGAATGAAAAATATTTTTGGCATTAATTTAACTTCAGTAAAAAAAAGTAGGTTTTTCATAATAAAAAGAAATTATAAATTACTTGACTCAAAAGGAAACAAATCTCTAAAACAGACACATTTTTGCCAAATAGAGCAGAAGAAAGTGAGCCACATGTGCCAAGCAGGATGATAATGTAGGTAGGGTATTCTCTCCTGTAGATACCATTGATTTTTTATTTGATACAAGATATTTCTTCACAGATAGCATTAGAAATATTTTCTTTTACCCATTTCCTCCTGTCTTTCCCTCCTCACTTTCTTCAAAACTCACGTCTACCATCTTGAAAAATAACAAGTCCATCATGTTACTCCTAGATCTGTGAACAGTTTTATAAGAGTCAGAATGTAACACCTTGAAATTCTTAAACCAGGTATCTCAAGCAAAATCAGGAGTTTCCTGCACATGGTAAATTTTTGTTCTTTGATAAATGATATTAGATTATGAATAGGACATAATCACAATCTGCCAACAGCATAGTCTAAAATATTTACCCTTTATGCTCTAACTCTCCTTCAGGAATTCCTAAATAAGCACTGTTGAATTTAAAATGGCATAGGAAAATCTTAAAGAGAAAGTTTGAACTTTGCTTAACTTGTAACATTGTTTTTAAAATGTGCTGAAATATTCAGAACCATGTCTTTGCAGGTTCTGGTTAATTTGAATGGTAACAGAGGCCCTGAATTTCAGGAACAGAACAAGCACAAGGCACCATCATAACAAGATTGACAAGAATCAGCACCAACATGGGAACTTCATTTTACCATATTGTCTCAGAATTAGGAAAAGGCATATGCCCTATAGAAGAGTTTATACACACCAATAGAGACACAATACTGTTTTTGAAATTTGCTGCATTTTAGAAACAAATAGGACATTGAATAATATGAATAGCTTTTTAGTTTTTTCTCCCTGCAGTTTGCCTAAGGAAAGAACTTGTGATAATGTGGAAAGGAACTCGTATCATCACCACAGGAGCATTTGTTTAATGGCATTCATTTACATAGAAATATGCACCCTAGTAGGAACAATTCAGAAATTCAGCAAGCAGCTTGTGATTTCAAAAAACTGTTGACAATGCTAACAATTTTCAGTGGTAAAATACCTTCTGAGTAGTTTAGATTATTATTTGTTTGCATAATTGTCAT
This sequence comes from Calcarius lapponicus, assembly GCA_039654755.1. NCBI lineage: Eukaryota > Metazoa > Chordata > Aves > Passeriformes > Fringillidae > Calcarius > Calcarius lapponicus. Next base: position 30,215,739 of record CM077463.1, on the reverse strand, counting down.
ACTAAATCATTCTCTACCCACTGTTCTATTTTCTTCTGTGGTCATTTTCTCATTTTTATTAACTCTCAGGCAGCCTCTCATTTCACAAGTCAAAACTACATTTTCTAAGAAGGTTATTATTAATTGCTGTAAAAACTCACCATAAATACTTTAACTCTGCAAGTTTATACAAGACTAGAAGATATTTAGGCTCAGATGAAAAAAACCTTGGCACATATACTCAGTCATTGTACACCCAGAGGCTTCTCAGTCCTGTGATGGTGAACACTACAGTGCGCAGAGGGACTCAGCTCCAGAAGTGCTGAGTCTGGTCCTTCTATGGCAGTAAAACCAAAGTCCATTATTATCCTATGGGATTTAGGTATCCACAGAAGGATTTCACAGACAACTGTATGAAAGGACACCTAAATCAGCCAGCAGAAAAAGGCCTAAACCATAAAAAAAAAGCACTTTCTTCTGGACCTGGTCACTTGTCTGGAAGTTGGAATGATGCACCTCCTTGTTGAGAGCTCTCTTCAGGGCAAAGCACCATCTTCCGTACCTACGTTCCTATACATGGTGCTTTGTTAATGAAAATTGCACTCTTCTTCTTCCAGATGACTGTGTTGGTGATTTTATCGCAACTATGATGTCAATTACACTGCCTTCTAGGAAGGCAGATGTCTGGGCTTCACTTGCATTCCCAGTTAGAGAAGATCCAAAAGAGCTTTTCCTGGTTTCTTAAAAGACCCAGCTCCCAAGCCATTAACTTCTTTATCACTGTTGGAATAGGGAGCTTTGTACACTGTATTGGCAGTGGTAATAGTTCTGTTTGGTCCTAAAAGCAACATTCTCTCTTTATTTCTTCCACACCTGGAGAGAAAGGAGGAGGCAGTATTTAGTCATCTTTTGCAGTTCTTGTGCATATAAGAAAAGCAGTGACCATAAAGGCCAACATGTATTTCTAGGGAAGAGAACTCACCAGATCTTGCTCCCTGATAAATATCCTGTTTTAAACATTGGAAAAATAAAACATAAATCAGCTAGATCCAGTACAAAAATGAGATTTTTTTTTGTATGACAATAATGAACTGTGATTCTTATTGCCCATATTATAACGACAGCAGGCAGTAGTAACATTGAAAAGAGCTTGTTTGACCTTCTTTAAAGAAGAGAAGTGCAGAACAAAATGATTAGACAAGGAAATATTGAGCAGATTAACAAGACAATTTGCAATAGAAATGAAAATGTGATTTTCCTTATAATTGCTCTGGTGTCTAGACACAGTGCACTCATAACCATGAGTTCAGTACATTTGTTTCTACAAAATGAAACATATCTCCAACTTGTCAAATCAGAATGGCCACAAAAATACAAGAGAGGGATAATTACAATTTCTTGGACTTGACTTATTTCAAGGCCTTAAAATATACTTTGTGACACTCTCATTATATCTTGGCATTCTACACCAGACCTGTATTAATTATCTGGTTTAGCACTGTCTCTAGAGAAATAATTGTACAGCTTGATTTTTTTATGGGTTTTGAGCCCAAAACACTGTTTTTTAGTGGGATGGGACTTCTCAGTTCTAAAAGCTGTTGGGTCACTGCTTCCCTATATGAGCTTATAAATTCAGTTCTCCCCAAGGTATTTCCCTCCTGAAAAATGAAGCTGCTAATCTTTTCCTACTTCACTGAGGTGTCATGAAGATCTGTTAACATTTACACAGTGCTTGGAAAATGCAAAGCCCTGTGAGCTACATTGAGACTTGGCCTAAACAGCAAAGCTGAGAATCCTCATCCCGTCATTGTATGAGTTGCACAAAGAACCTGGGCTGGGATAGAGACTGAGTTCAGGAAAATGTTTCCTGAGAATTTCTGGCTAAAATTGTGACACCATTTACTGCTTAAATTATTTAACAGCATTTTTTCAGGTGGGAGAGAGAATATGGGGAGTAACTGCAGCATATAAATTCTCCTGTCTCCAGTACAACATTTCAGAAAGATATGGCAAATACAAAAGCAGAACTAAAAAAAATTTTTTTTTAGAAAAGAAACACCACAGAATTAAGTGAGTTTAATTCTCTAGTTTTGAGCAATATGCACACCACAACCTTTCTATTTTGCTCTTGTTAAGAAAAAACATATATGGCCATATGCCCAGAGGGTTTTACTTGTGGTTTTTCATTTTACTGTGAATCAACATTTGGAATACAATAGATAAAAAGAGAATTGTAGCCCTTTTCAAAATTATAGGAGATTCTTCCTAATGCTACACAGAAAAAGAATTTGTGAGTTTTTTCTAACACTTATTTTATCTGCTTCCCTCTAGAGGCCCAATCCTTCTGCTTTTACACACCAAGTAGCTTTAAATAGATCTTTCTGAAACCAGTATGCAAAATTCTTAGAAGAAATGTCATCCTTCATGTTCTTATTCCATTAAAAACACAATAGGGAAGAAAAAATATTTTTACCTTCTAGCCTAAGAAAGTGAAGAGTAAGAAAGGGAGGAAAACCTCCTCTTTTCCCTACATTTTTCAAACCCAAACACAATGCGAGATTAAAATGACATTGAAGTATAAATAAGTGCTCTTTGACCAAAACTCATAAAAGGTGAGATCCAAAAATAATGTACCAAAATGAAGCACTTTGAGGAGGGATTACAAAAATGAACATGTTTCACTCAGCTCTCAATGCCACACCCTAAACAACTGCTATCACAAAATTGGGATACATAAGTACCAACACATAAACCTCGACCGCACTTATCTGCTTATCTGCTAACAGCCTCAAGATTAAAGCACTTCTCCTTCTTCCTCACAGAATCAGTAAATAGTGGAAATACTATGGAAGTCAAAGATTAATATTGTCATAAATTCTAAGCTGGTCTAGTTTATTCTGATGAGCCATACATTTCTATATCATCCATCACAGTATGAAAACACTGCTATTTTTTGTTTTCTGCAGCACTGTCTTCCAATATGAACAAACAGCAGATTTGAATATAATATTTTATGAATTTTCCTCCCAGTACTAACCATTGTGTGATGCTGAAATAGTAGTTTATTGCAATCTTCATGAAACATAATGCAGTTATAATGTACATGTAACAAGACATGTAATAAATATATTTGAAAATCTTGATGACACAGTATGTTATTTCTTGGTATTTATATTAGACCATAATGTCAAATGTGGTATTTCTGAGATACATATTGTAAAGATTACTTTATGGGAATTAGTGTTCAGAGAAGCTATCATATAAAAACCAGCAATGTACAAGGAAAGCAGTTACACAGAGCTGATGTGAAAAAGCTGCTTTTATACATTGTATACTGAGATGCTAATGACTTCAGAGACTACTACTTAGCTCAAAAGATGGGCTCCATCCTAGTGCTCTTTGTGCTTGCCTATGCATATTTATAGAACTTCCAGTGGCTTAATTCAAATGATCTGGGGAACCAAGATATCAATGCTAACTATTAAAAGAGATTAGACCATTTGACAGCTTCTCATGTCATGTAAAGAAAGACATCTCCTTGAAAAACACTGAAAATAAACCAAAACCATTTTAAATATAGGCCAAAACAAAATGCTTTCTTAATCCCTGCACTTCAGAAGCAATTTTGCAAATAATAAGCACTGAAAATGCTTCAGGAAGTGCTATTTTGTGTTTCTTCCACTTTATGTTTCACCTAAATGATTTTCCCTTTGCACGTCAAAAATTATTTTAGCAGCATAAGAGCCATTGCCCTATATGAATATCAGATATCAGATCAGTGGACTTACAGATGTATTATGCTGCTTTAGAATCATTGCATTGCATCAGAGGAAAGATTTAGTTCCAGCCTACTGGATATCTATCTCATCAGCTCTGACAAAGCAGCCACTTGAAAAATCCACATATCTTGATTGCTATTGCTTAAAAGGGCTGACAGGCTCTGGTCTTAGGCACTTTTCAAGCTTTCTATTTGCAAAGTTTTTAACGGGACATTATTTGTTACCAGCCTTTAAATTCTGTAGCTATTAGCTTTTGAGGCATATATTATTGGCAAACAAATGCACATAAAATGCTCTAACTAAGAAGAAAAAAGAGACTATTTATTTTCCTTTTTTAGACATTTAGCAATCACTGTCCATTGGGAAAGGTATTTTTTCTGGTTTCTTGAGATTTGTATCGTTTGAGAACAAAGCCTTCCCTTCCCATGCATCTGGAGCTCCCTCTAGTGAGTCAGCAAACAGGATGAAACCTCTTCCTGACACTTCCTCAGCAACTAAATAATGAACACACACATTTTTCAGCAGCCCACCTCTTCAGAAATATTAATTAATTTAAAACGTGAAGCCCAAACTATTATAGAGGAGTATCTATTGGTTTCAGATGGGAATAGATTAAATTGGGTAAATGTAATCAGTCTCAATGGAAGAAAAATACATGAGAAAATGCTATAGAAATAAAAATTAACATATACTCAAGAAATCATCAGATTTATGACCATTAAGGGTGAAGTAATATATTAAATAGCTTTAATTGTTTGTTGTTTGGGGTTTCTTTTCTACTTTAAAGGAGACAATTCTGTACTATAATCATTAGCTGGCTAAAGGTTAAATTTTCACACACCAGAAATACCTAACAATTTCCTCAGATATTTTCTGTAACATGGAAAAATTTTCTGACTTACTACAGTTGTCCTCTCAGTTCTTTTCCTCTTAAATCTGTTGTCTTCTTATACAATCAACATCAATGCTGCTGCATAACTAGAACAGCTGAAATAGCTCCCAGGAGATCCACAGCACTGGGCTTGAAACCCTTGCACAGCCTGCCAGTTCTAATTCACAAACTGGAATTCATGATAATCCTCAACAAGCCTCAGAGCCACATCAGCCTTGCTTATTTATTACTGTATTTTGTAATATTGAAAATTGCAGCGTATTTACTTCAAACAATGAATTAATCACATTCCAGAATTGGGATGTGATCCAGCAAACTTTTATTCTCTTGATTAATCCTTAATCATGCTAAGAATCCCTTTAGAGCAGTGAGAGGAACAAGCACATGGCTGACAGTTTCCTGACCAGGCTCTCAAATCCATCTGGAGATGTGGTCCTCTAGGAAATACTGATTCTTGGAGCTGAATCCACAATAAAAGTGCTTTTGACAGACATTGTCATAGGGCTTCCCTATAGATACAGAAGTCTGACCATGCATTATTACAAAGTCTTATAAAAGTTTCTAGGGAAGAACAGCATAGTCATCTCAATCTGAGTATTGGGACAACAGAATAATTTGTCATAGAATTTCAGACTTTCAGAGAAAAAGCACCTTTTTAACACATAAAAGGCTTCTTCAATGCAGCACACTCAAAAACCCTCTAATAAATTAAGCATTTTTAACATTAAAAATAAAAATTTTGCGAATGACACCCAAGTGATGAGCAACTTGACATTTTACTTCCAATTTTTAATTTAACATTAATTTTGTAGTTCCTGTTCCGAAGTAAATTACATCCACTGTGATTTCCATTCAGTTTCATAAAAATTCAGTATAGCTATATAATTGAGGGCATTGCCTAACATTGTACAAATAATGCCTTACAGGACATATAGGATGCTTTAAAATGCACTGGAGGATAATTTCAGGAGAATAGCACTGGCTATTCAGCATACTAAGTTGTCTACCTAACTGATCAACTGCCCTGAAATGACTTCTTCTGTATCTTGTGTGTTCAGTCATTACTTTTCTACACAGTAGTGGTTGAATTATTTAAAATCTTAGTTAATTTAGACATATTTCTAAAAGCAAACCTATTTAAGATGAAACACGTTATAAATCAAAATGGTTCCCCAACATATCAATCTATCCTTGAAAATCTCAGGAAACTGTGCCAGGTATTCCATGGGTCAAAAGTAGATTTGTCCTTTGCTTAACTATGATCAAGAACTTTTCAATGGTCATTAGTAGTAACATAGGAAGAAAAAAAAGGTCTGGATTCTAGATAAATCCTAACATAAAATACCTTGAATTTTTGAAAGTATACACTTTGGGCATACTTAAGAAGGGGAGGTATTCAGCATCAGAATGAGAACACTGCTGTGTTTTGGCTAGCAGAGCACTCTGTGAGAGACTGCAATGGCTCATGGCTTAGATATTGTTGAGATCATCAGAGGACTTTTGTCCACTGTAGCAAAAGTTGCAAAGAAACTGCTCATCTGTGACCATCAAAGACCACCTCTCCCCAAACATGCCTTTTGAGGAAGGTCATAAAACACTTGTAGAAGCAAAGTGACCTGGAAACCTCGGTTCCTTTGACAAGGAAACCTACTTGCTTTGACCATGCATCTGGAATTAGGATCACAGCAGCACCCCAAACACCACCCAGGTCTGTGAAGCACAGAGCCACCACACACAGGCCACTCTGGAAGCACTCCAGCAGTTCTGAATTGTCTGCAGGTTTTGGGATTTTTGCATGGAAATAGCTTCTCTTTAAGAATAACCATTAGTGTGTTGTGCAGAACCAATTTGTGGTGCTCACAGGCCTTGAGCTTTTTTCAGGAAAGTTAGAGTGAGCTACATGCTGAGTGGCAGAAGCACTCAGACTAAACACTATTTTCTTTACTGAGTCCTTGTAGCAAAGCAGTCTTGGATTTGCTCTCAGCTGACCTAAAGTAGCCCCATTCTGGCTTATCTGAAGGGCAGAGTAACACTCAGAGCTATACACTCTTGTTTCTTGAGTAGCCAAAAGAGAATTTTATAGTATCTTGTCTTTTACAGCAATGCAGAACAGATTGTCCATGGTTTGGAGCAAACTTCAGGTTTCATAGTTTTATTACATTATTTATCCTTTCTTTTGCATTATTTGTAAAAGCTCCCATGACAATTTGGGCATTTTATTTTAAGTAATCAAAACAAATGTCTTCATATAGTTCACAATAGAATATTGCTTCATAATTGCATTGTACTATAAAATACAGCAGATATGGAAGCTAAGGGATGACATAAAATCATTGTTGATAAACTTTGCAAATGACACTAAATTCGTTGGAGCATTAAATAATCAGGAAGACAAACTGTTCTGAATACTGTATTCCCTAATTAAATGCTTATAATCCACTGAAAGTTTTAATACAGTGTGCATCAAGACGAGAAGTTTGTAAGTCAGAGACTGATGATGTGTGATGTCAAATCACTTCAATGCGACATCGGAGTGTGTAGTTAAAAAGCAACCAGGAAGGCCTTTCAGATTGGGAAAAAAAAAAAAAGGGAGCATATCCAGGATTGTGCAGGAGATAAATATCCAGTTCATCTGGCTGGATGTTGAAATCACAGATTTCTAGGGTTTTTTTACAGATTTTTGTGTTGATCTGGCAAAGCAGTCCTCAGGTTCTGGGTTTCTGGGAGGCTCACCTCCAATTTCTGTTCTTGCACCCATAGACCTGATTGCCTGTCACTGCTCCTTCCTTCCACTCACTAGCACTGACTGAGCTGAAACCTTCTGTTCCACTTATCAGAAAGCTATCTCCTCTGCTATACCTTAATTTTTTTCTCAAGGAAAGCATAAGCACTTGCTCAGCTTCCTTTCTGGAAACACTCTGCTGTGGTTTGACATTGGCCAAATGCCAGGCACCCACAAAAACCTCCCTCCCCTCTGCAACTAGACAGAGGGGAGAAAATATAATGAAGGGTTCATGAGATTCATGAGTTGAAATAAGTACGGGAGAAAACACTTCAAGGTCAAAACAGGCTTGACTGAAATATATTAAGTGAATTTATTACTGACAAAAATCAGAGGAGGATAATGAGAAGTAAAACACCTTCAAAACACCTTCCCCCCTGCCCCCCAACTCCTCCCTCCTTTGCACCAACAGTGCAGGGAGACAGGGAGTGGGGCTTTTGGTCAGTTTGACACCCAAGGTTTCCTTCCACTGCTCAGGGAGAGGAGCTCTTCTCCTGCTACACCACAGGGTCCCTCCCACGGGAGACAGTTCTCTGTGAATTTCTCCAAGGGGCTCCAATCTCATGAGCATCAGTCCTTCCAAAACTGCTGACACAAGAGCCCCTCTCATGGGCAGACAGTCCTCCCAAAACTGCTGCAGCATGGGTCACTCCTCCCCAGAGGGCAGACCTCCAAGGACAGGCTGCTCCAGCCTGGAAGCAGGGCTCCTCTCTCCACCGAGGCTCCCACTGGATCAGAGCCTTCTCCAGGCATCCACTCACTCCAGCATGGGCACCTCCCCCAGGGGCTGTGGGTGGATCTCTGCATCCTCCGTGGATCCCCAAGGGCTGTGGGTGGATCTCTGCATCCCCCGTGGATCCCCAGGGCTGTGGGTGGATCTCTGCATCCCCCATGGATCCCCAGGGTCTGTGGGTGGATCTCTGCATCCCCCGTGGATCCCCAGGGGCTGTGGGTGGATCTCTGCATCCCCCGTGGATCCCCAGGGGCTGTGGGTGGATCTCTGCATCCTCCATGGATCCCTAAGGGCTGCAGGGGCACAGCTGCTACACCATGGTCTCACCATGACCTGCAGAGGAATCTGGGCTCTGGCGCCTGGAGCACCTCCTGTCCCTCCTTCTGCACTGACCCTGGTGTCTCCAAGTTGTTTCCCTCACATCTTCTCACCTCCTCCTCTTCTCTGTCTGGAATTAACACTGTGGCACTACTTTTGCTGTGATTTCTTCTTAAATATGTTCTCACAGAAGCGCTACCACAATCTCTAATTGGCCAGCCTTGGCCAGCAGCAGCATGTCCATCTTCAGAGCCACCAGGAATTGACTTTACTGGACATGGTGGAAGCTTCCAGCAGTTTCTCAGGGATGCCGCCTCTGTGGTCCCCCTGCTACCACAAACAAGGCCATGCAAAGCCAACACACTCTCATATACGAGATAGGGGGACAGAAAATACCCCTCTTAACAGCACCCTGGCCAGGATTTTTGCCCAGAATAAGATGATCCTGAAACACCAGCACACTCCCAGAAGACTGCAGAAAAGCAAAAAGTGACCTGATGCAGTACGCAAAGAAGGAAGCAGCTGGTCTCACAATGAACTAAGGACATAAAAATACAAACAAGAGCTCAAAAGAAAGACATAAAAATGGCCCAAGCAGGAAACCAAGCTTTTAAATATGAGGATTAAAGAATTCAATGGGTCTAACATGAGACTGTCAATGTACTTGCATACTGAAAGGCTTGCAGGTAGGGGAGATTTTTCTACCTTGCTAACAAAGCTGTAGGCAGCTCTGAAGAATACAGCCTAAAATTCAGACTATTTCAATCTTGCAGCAGAAAAACAATTTGAGAGATGTGAGGCAGCTTAACACTGAAACAGTTTTACTGAGAGAGAGAGAGAGGGAGAGAGAGAGAGAATAGGCTCTGCGTGCTTGTATCCTTTAGTATTTTTTCCCTCTCTGTGTCTAGGATTCATTTGGATCATCAGAGTGCTCCCTATGGGATGTATGGGTACATAGATGTTTCTGTTTCTTTTTTGGCCCAAAGGAAGAGCCGGAGTCCCTGCATCACCTCAGAAAGCTGATAGTATTGGCAGCTGTACATTAACAGCATGTTCATCCCCAGGTCTCTTGGCTCATGTCCTGAAAGGGTCAAAGGCTTATTCTACTTCCCAAGTGTATTTTCAGGGTAATTTTTGCCTTCATCTGAAGTGTCAACCACTGTCCAGCAATGGGATATTGACAGGAGCCAGAAGGATATATTCTAAAAATTCCATTTCTCATCAGAATCTGGATTTCAAATATAATTAATAAAGTAAAATACTGATCCATGCTTCCCCTCTTATACTAAATAGATTGTGTAATCAAAGAGGTCTCAGTAAGCTAGCATGTTAACTTCAGCTTAACCTTAAGTGTATCCTTAGGATATTTCCTAAATGAAGACAGATGCAAATATATAGTTGTTAGCATTGATTAAGTATTGAGAAAAGTGTTATCTAACCCTCTGGTATACCGCCACTGACTGTGTATGTCTTGTCTATTGTGTTACATGATTTTTATTTTTTTTTGTAATTTATATCCTCTTTGCAACTGGAGTGCTCAACAGGGCTCTTCTTTTTAAAAATTAGAATTTGCCAGCTGTTCCAATGAAGTTAATTTTATGAGAGACACTGCAGTTATTTTTTATAATAAAAGTGCAGCAAAAAACATATTATCAGAACACTTGCTATTGGGCAAGGGTTTTGAGGACAGCTGGAGCATCCTTTCAGTTTTAACAATAAAAAATGAACATACTTCCAAAATCACAAAGCCATTCTTAAATAAGAGAGAAATATTTCTCATTTTTCATCTCCCAGCACCTTGCTTTAAATGAAATTTCTCCTGCAGTTTCTGAATATGAAACTACTCACTTTTCCCTACTTTTTGCATAAACATTGAACTTTTTTTTTTCAAATTTTACAAATCTTATTTTTAAAATATTTTAATTCAAAATTAATTTGATAAACTTCAGATAGGGATCCAAAATTTAGCAAGGACTTGCCTGAAGGAAAATTTTGAACCTCCAGAGGTACACTGGAAAAAAAGCCATGTCTTTTTTGTTGTTGCAAGCAGCAATATTGAAAAATTGATACCTCCCTTAAAATAGGCTATTATGGGTCATAGTCACTGGCATTTGATAGATCAAATTTTGACATAGTTGATAGGTCCAAATACATCCACTTGCATAAGGAGGATCCATCAAAAAGTCTATTGTTTCTTAAAATGACACTGTTTCAAACAAAAATTCAGATAAAACATCTGAGATGTGTTTTATTTGAAATACACTATACCAAGTTTCACTCCATAAGGACAAGAATCAGAAGATGTCCTGAGGAGGGAGAATAAATACTAAAAAAAAAGACCTATTAGATATTACAAAAAAAAATAGCATGCTCTACCTCAGCAACAGTGTTTTTATACAGTACCACTTAAATGCTATCAGTTTTATGAAGTAAAAGTCAGGCTGTATTAAGATTTACCAGAAAAATCAGCAAGAAATATAAAGTCCCTAAACATACCGTTGTTACAAAAGTTGGTTTTAGCTAAGGAAAAATAGGATAAGGAGAAGCACTAAGATTCATCAAGGTAAAAAGTGGAAACAGTTCCTGCATTTACCAGTATCAAATCAGAGTGTGATTTATTTCCCAACAGGTAAGTGTTTAAAAAAAAAAAGATAAAGCGCAAGTCAAAATAAGTAGACAGAAATATACAAAATATGGCTGAAATAGATTTTAAATATATGAACTCTATATGTAACAAAATTATGCAGTAGCAAGACTACTATAACCTCAGAACAATTCATCTTTCTATGGAAAACTATTCTGAAAAACTGGCTTTCCTGACAAGAACAATTCTGCCACTAAATTTAACATGAGGAGCATTTCATCCTGTAGATGATCTGAGCTTTGAGGTCAGGTTTGACTGCTCTGAGAGCCAAAGCACCAAATTAACAACAGATGCATACCCAATGGCTGACAGAATTTTCATGTTTATTTCTCCGTTAAATCTCTGCGCTTTGGCAGATTATGACTGCCATTGGTACTGATGTTTAAATTCTCTTCTGGTGCACAGGCACCTGATCTAATTCATGCAGAGATTATGGACAAATCACATTTACAAGCTTTTGCCCAAGATTTTGCTTATAAATTCAGGTGAAAGCATGAAAACGCTATAAGCAGTGAAGTGTCAACTTGGCAACTCCAGAGGTAAGTAAACTATCTATCAAATTCAGTTTAACCATGTGTATCTCCTACTCTGAAATTTGAAGCAGCCAGGTACCATTAAAGTACAGCATAGAAAATCATTCATCATCAGTGTTATCTCAAAGCATTAGTGGCACAGTCATATTTGGTTTGCTAATGAAGTGTAAAGGTTTCTTTTAGTTCTGGATCATAAATTTAAATTATAGCAAAAATTAAGTTCCTAAGGAACACAAAAACTTTCTTGAAAAGATTTTTGTAATGTTTTACTCTGCTTTAAACCACCAGCTTTCCCATCAGCAGACATTACACTGGAAGAGGAAGATTTTTTTATTCTTACAATGTTCCAATATAATCTGCCTGTACTGCTTTATCTAATCACGTCCCTTCTGGCCCATTAGTGCACTTGACAAAAAGGTGATCTTGTGAAAAATAGAATAATAACATCAATGAGGTCACATTTTCACAGATTTTGTCTACTTTATAAAATGAGTTTTAAAGATTTTATAAACTGGTGAAATCACTCAGTGGACATTCTTTAACTTTTAATTCAAGGTGGTATAACATATATTCTTACTATAAAAAAAATAAAGTGACTAAAATGGAGTCACCTACAAACTTAAATCAACTTGTCTGTGCCAGATGAACTTGAGTATTCAAGGCAGAACATTTTCAGGTCAAGGTTAATCCAGGTTCACCTGAAACTTCTGCTGAAGGCCTGCTGAACTGGAGGCTGGTGGACTACCATATACAAAAAGTTATTCCACCCCCTCCTTTCCAATGAAAATCCTGCAATTTAGTGGAGAGCAAATGTCCAGGGAATTCTTGTGCTGGATACCATTGGACCATGGTAACCAGAAAGCCTGGGCAAGTCTGCTCTATTGAATTTTCCTAAACTTTTTTATATATGCGTATACCTTGGACAGCACAACACTTTAGGAAAACTAACCTAAATTTAATCTTTCACTACATATATTGTCAGTTTGTTTTAAATATGCTGCCCAATAATTTCAGTCAGTGTCTTCTTGTTCTTTCACTGGGGTAATATCTGAATAAATCTCCATCTTCTATATAAATTGACATTTAATTGATATTTGGATGAATTTTCCCCTGTCTCAAAACTCTTTATCTAATCAGCTTTTGCACAGAAGATTTTCCATGTTTCTTGTGGCTTTTGTGGCCTGTCTATACTTTTTCTGCTTATCCTCTATCCCTTTGAGATATGATGAACAGAACTGAAAATAATGCTTAAGAAGCAGGGACATCCTGGATGTATGCAGCCTGGCAATGGTGCTTTCCAATTTATTCTGTTCTTCTCCAAACAGTACCTAAAATTCTGTTTGGATTTTTCTAGCTACTTATTTCACTGATAGTTACCTCTGAAAGTAACAAGATGAGATAAAAGAGGGAGAAGGTGGTTTTGACAGAACATTTCTTAAGCCTGTGTCAGTGAGTAATAATGGGTTGTGAGGAGTAGTCCCTGCCAAAAGCTAAGGCCACAATGTATTATTAATTTAATAGAACAAATGTATAGCTAATACTTGTTACGATATATAATTTGCAGATTGAAAAAGGCTTCCAACTGTAATAAGGCAGAAAGTGTTTTAAATAGCAAAGTTAATTTTTGTCTCTACTGCTAGATAAGCTATCAGTGCTCTGTTTCACTGAGGTCAGATATGAGAATTAAGGATGGAGAAAGAAAGGAAGAAGGATTTATCTTGAACTTAGAAGGCGTAAAAGCAATTAAGAGAGGATCAACTGGAAGGTAGTGGCTATGGGGAGAGGATATTCCCACCCCTCTTTAACTGGGTGGAGGCCTGGGTGGGGGTTAGCTACTGATAGGAAAGAAGGAAGGGGGGTTATTCTTTGAACCTAAGGTCCCAGATTTTTAATAAAATTTAGCATGATGTTACTAAAATAGAATGTTATTGTTTAGGCAAACTTTTCCCAGGTCTTCAATGAAGTATCTGACCTAAAGTTCTACTTAATAAATGCCATACTTTTATCATTCTCCCTGCTCAGTGATGTCACAGTATTTGTAGTGGTGTGAAGATATCAAATTGTGGGTGAACTGTCTCCTCAGAAACAGAGATCTCAGAGACAGCAGTGCAGACTCGTGTCTATGGTGCATTTGGAAGAAGTAGAACTTATGGATGGGTCATGTCAAACTGCAAAGATTTGTATGGTTGCATTTTTGGGTGCAGGGCTTTAGGATAAACCTTCCTCTTGTATTTATTCACCAGCAACATTTCTGCAAACCCACACAGCACCATATTTTTGTCTGCTTTGGAACCCCTTCACAGACTGTCCCCTTTTAGGCAGAGTTCCATTCACAACACACCTGCAATATTCAGTGTTATTAAACCTTTAAATTCTCACTATTTTCCATTTCTTTCCAAGTGTTGCCTTGTTTCTGGAATGAGTAGTCTTAAAATAATCACCAGTCTTGCCTTTCTCAAAGCTGATTTTTGCTTTGCTACACACAAAGGACATGTGTTGGGATATTATGATTATTCCTAACTTGAATGCATGGTCTTATTAATGTCAGCACTGTCTCATTGGTCTTTCTGTATTCATTCAAAGGTGTAATACATCTGGTCTAATAAAGACTTTTACAATATGCGTATGTGTATATGTGAATACATCATCCTAGTTCCCTTTACTCAGAGGAGCAGATCAGCTACTTCAAAAATAATCCCACGAAAAAATTGAAGTTTAAAGTATGAAAAAATGAATCACACTCTGAAAGAGTCTGCTCATTTCAAATAGCTGTACAGGGAGCCAAGAGTCAGAAGTCCAGTGGAAAGAATTCCATCCCTGAATCTCCTTTCTCATGCGTGAGCATTTGGCAACAGGAGATTCTTTTCAGCATATGTATTAACACTCATGTATGCACAGCAATATGATAAAAATAATAGCAGAATGCTACCTTGGGTTTAGATTATTTCTTTTCTTGCAGTCTTAGTAATTGCTTCCCTTTCTTATCAATTTCTGTAGTGTCCAGTATAATAAGCCAACAGGTCCAGTTCCATTCTGGTTGTTCTCATAACCAGAAGTGCAACATACTTAACTAACAAAAATGCATTTCTTGTAAGCTGTTGTGTGCTGTGGTTGAAAGCCACTCATACCCTTTGTCACAGTTGCAATCATTGTAATTATGTTGTTAGTGCATTAGTTGGCTTCCATCTGGAGCACAGTGTTTGTTCTCAATAGATGTCGTATGGTTGAAAGGCACCACTTAACTATGAATCACCCTTTATTGATGTAATCATTCTTACTTTGTGAACACAGATAATTAATATAAAGCTTCTCTGGATGCGGCATTGGCAGTCTCACTTTAGCAGAATTTTTTTTAATATCTTTCCAAAACACTCATTCCGTATCTTTTTTTTTTCATGCACTTTTCCAGTACCATTCCATTAAAATTTCTCATTTGAAATGAGGAAACATAAGAAGTTCTTAATTCCTTTCACCTGTTCATATGGAAAAGCTTGTGTTCTCTATAGTGACCAAGAATTAACATCTTTCTTTATGACTGTCAAATGCCCAAGGAAATCCTTACCTTGAAACCCACAATTACATTCTAGACTTTTAAGACTGTTCCCCTCCTTCTTATCTCAAAATCAGGGCTGACATGGTTGCAGTTCTCTTAATGTTGGGGACTACATTTAGGACTTTGCGCAGCCTATAATCTGTCCTCCACTGAGAACACCTCTTCATCACTCTAGGAGAGCAAGCCTGTCATTATAAAAGAGTCTCTTGGTATCAGGGTGCAGGCAGAATCTTAGTGCTTGGAAGCTCGTGTCCTCCATGGACTGGAAACAGCAAGAAAAACTTCCAAGCATGGTGCAAAAAGCTAGGGGCCTGGAGCACCCATGGCAGAAAAGGCAGGTAAATTACTGGGTGGGCTAGTGATAGTGGCTGCTCCTTGTCAAGAAATCACTAATTATGTAACTGAGATAAGTAATTTTTCCCAATGCATTATTGAATTGGTTAGTAAAACATTAGCACATTGGTTTTAACACCTACCAGCCAAGTTAGTGCTTTTTGGAAGGCTTATACACTCTAGCCCATTTTTAAAGCATTATGGAAAGGAAGAAAATAGACAGTTTAACCCTGACTGGTTCTATTTTGAGTGTAGGACACAGGTGAACTCTTTCTTCTTGCATGTAATTTAAGCTAGCTGACCTTAGAAGTGCAGTGCAGCCAAACAACCTCCCTTCTCACATCCCCTTTCTTCTCCCTTACTCCCTTGCTGCTTCACATCTGAATCGGAGCCACAGGTTCTCAGGGTAGAAACCTTGTACTTTTCATCTGCTTCATAAAGCACTTAGACAACAGTGTATAAAAGCATATTTAGCAATAAAATATAATGAGTCCATAAATGTAGGTTATGCAAGAATCAGAACATATTCACATTTTTACTTGTGGTGTTTGCTTCTTGTCACATATTTTGCTCTGAGTTTGGGCTTAGATTTTTATTTGGGGTCAACTTTGTTATCTTCATTGTAGTAAAGAAAAAGAAGAATAAGGAGAATGAATTTTCAAAGCTAGCTGGCTTTTTCTATTTGGAAAACAGTCCAATGAATTTTCCTATTGCTACAAAAGAAGCCAAAAAAGAGGAAAAAGAGTAGAGCAGTATTCTAAGACAATAATAACCCACACAGACAAAAATGAGAAAAGAAAGCCTCTAAAATCATATTTACCTCTTGTTTTCCTTTGCTCAATTCTCCAAAGACACAACAGCAACATATCCTTTAATTTAATATGTATGAAGACCTTGCAGCTGATTTTTTAAACTTGATATCACAGAATCACAGAATATTCTGAGCTGGAAGGGATCCACAAGGATCATTTTGTTTGTCCATTTGACATCAGTATTAACATTTTATCCTCTTCAAATAAGGTAGAATTCATCCCCGGTGACTCATCTTTAAATCCAGCGCTGTGACAACAGGTGAAGTCATCCCAGTATATGAGACATATTTCCTCCTACAGATTCTGTGTTCCACAGACTTAATTTAATTTGCAATTGCTTCTGATTTCCCATGGCCTCATCTCTGTCCTTCTTTCCTAGCCTCCAACCTGCCATTAAATCACCTTTTCTTTCTTTATACCCTTGCTAAAATGCATGTTTTCCTTCCTAGACTTCCAGCTTAATCTAAATAATCATATTGACACTTCAAATTACCTCACTATGTATCACTTCAAATTTTTCCTCTGTCAGAGCCTCTCAGCTTTCAGACTTTTCTATTCTCCTGTTCAGAAATGACTGGCTATTGGTTTGTTTGTTTTCCTTTTGTCTCCACTTATATGGAAGGAGGGAGGGAGGGAGGGAGGGAGGGAGGAAGGAAGGAAGGAAGGAAGGAAGGAAGGAAGGAAGGAAGGAAGGAAGGAAGGAAGGAAGGAAGGAAGGAAGGAAGGAAGGAAGGAAGGAAGGAAGGAAGGAAGGAAGGAAGGAAGGAAGGAAGGAAGGAAGGATTATTCATTTGCAAAGAGAATCCCATGCTAGAAAGAGTTCAACAAACACTGAGGTCTTAATCAGGGGAAAAGAGTAAATGAATTGAATGAAAATCACAGATAACATGCCAGAAGGGGGAAAAAAAGTGTTTTTATAAAAGGAATGGTAAAAATTTAAATAAAAAGCAAGAGGAAAATGAAATAAGGGTTGTTTGGCAATAAGTATTCATTCTAAGATTTGAACAATTTCACAGAGGCAGAAGGAAGGTATGAGACAAACACTTTGATGCCATGCCTGTTTAAAACTTTCCTCCTTATTACTTTTTGTTATTATATTATTTGACCATCTAGCTTCTTTCCTATGTAAATATTCCTTGTTGGTTTGCTTTCTTATGAGGAGGTTCATGTATTTTTAAATTTCTCTACTGGAATTCAAAGACAAATTGGGTCAAACTGTATTCCTAATCACAGTCATGGAACACCTCTAAAATGATAGTAAAGCAAAATTTCCCTCATTTCATGCAATTTTGTTTGGCATCTTCAGGACATATTGAAGACAATATACTCATTCCTCTGAGTGCTGATGTTTCTTAATAACTGTAATTCATGTGAAGCATCTGTCTTGCCATCTGTGATTACAAAGTTGTTCAGCCTCCATGTCAGTTTTGCATATACAGATTGATTTTTGAATACATATTCTGATTAATCAAAATACAATCAGTTCAAGGAATTATTTCTTGAAGTGCTGCCAGCTTACGTAAAAGAAAAAAAATCCTGAAGGAAAATTTCATTCATTGATTAAGTAACTTACATGTGAAGAAAAAGTATAAGTATATTGAATTCATCTCCAATACCTGATTGCACAAATTAAAAATAATAGTAGGTGCAATAAAATAACAGCTTAAAATTTTGTTCTGTATCCTCAAGGTATTTCTACTCCAGGAAAAAATATAACAAGTTTAAAAGTAGTAGTTTGAGGAAGCAAGATGAAGACTGAAGAGACAGTAATTGGTAAGTGGAAGAAATGCTCACCAAAAACCAGATTGTGCAAAGGAAAATCTTGACACAATTTAAGGTCAAAGAATATTTGAAGTGAGGACACATCATTTTACTATGGGAAATTGATGACAGGTTTAAATGAAAGCATTTAAAAATGTATAATTAATAGCAAACATGAATTTCCATTAATAACAAAGCACTTTGCTCTGAGAATAATGTACATTCATTTAATGACAAATATAAATTATCCTTAATCAACCACTTTTTTTTCTGTATGCATTTTTAGCATTAGCATGTCTTTGCAGTGCTTTTAGAGTGGAAGCTCATTTTAACAGGAATATCAGCAGTTTCTAGCCCAGCATTAAAATGCAGGAAAAAGAAGGGGGTATAACCACACTTTGAAAAGCTATTTCCACAAACACATGCTGAAAGTACTTTCCCAGTGATTTTAGAGTCATTTGTTGTGTTCTCTAATTGTAAGATTAACCCAGCTTTCAGAAAGGAATATTTTTAACTTGTAGTTTTCTAAGAAAGAGAAAAGGAGTAACCTAATGTACTATAAGTGGGTGTAATTCTGCTAATATACACCATATTTTAATTTGGCAAATCCAAGCTTTTGTCTACTCTGTTGCTTCCCTGTAGCAGTCAAGGATTTATACACAAGAAACACAGAATGTTTAATTTAGCAAAATTGCCATTTCAGAACAGTATAGTCAAATGTTTAACTAGAAGTGTTTGGGAAACAGATGGACTATTTAATTGTTGATTTTTTAAAAAGTCCTTAAAACAAATAAACAGCCTATTTGAATGCAGTTTTGCTTGAAATATTCTCAAGGGTATAACTGTTAATGTATGAATAAATGTGTTTACAACTCTACTTTTACTGCTTAGGCAATCTTACAAGCAGTTGAAGAAAAGTGTAAATATGACTGCATTTAACATGGTTCTTTTATGTCACAAGTAGTAATAGAATAGAAATTTTAATATCTTACATATTTGTGACTGGTATATATGTTCCTTGTGTGAAACACTCCAGATTTTAGAGGACTGCAAAGCCTCCCATGTTCCCTGCTGTACTAAGAAAATGAAAAGAAGGAAAAGTTCCTAACAGCAGCACAAAAGCTGTTTGTCTCACAGGTTCCAAGGATTAGCTACTGTAATGTAGCTCTGAACATCAACCATGAGACTGAAATGGAAGAATGCATTAATTCAATCCAGTGTAGATGTAATTTCTCAGATGTTTTCATCTTTGTCATGGGTATAAACTAGGCTAGAAGCAGACCTGGAGTAGACTATAATGGACAGTACAAGATCTCTGTAGCATTTTGACCACACTTTTCCTTCAGAGACTGCAATACACTTGTAAGAATCTTTGAATATGTTTTACACTGACCTCAGCCCCACCCCTTCAATGAATTCAGGCAAAGTAGATCAAAATGAAGTTTAGACTGAATGGGTAAGGAGACCACTTCATGTGTGTGAGAAGTACCAGATTCCTCAACCAAAGAGATCAGATTTGTGTAACTTTTTCTACAGGACAACTCAGAATTACTCATAACATTTTGACAGGAGTAGAGCAGTGTCTGCTCTGGAGGAGGCAGCCCAGCAATCATGGATGTTTACAGTGTGAGGCTGGGCAAGATGTGTCATTGAGTTGTAGGTGAGTTACCTCCTATTCCCAGTTTGGCTGCCTCTCTCATAGGCAGCTGCTCATTTCTTAGCTCAGACTAAGAGCCTTTGGGCTTCTGGGCCACTTTCAGTATGTTTCTTTTGTTTTTCTTTTTTCAGAAGACTTGTCAGAATATTTAATTTTTATTTGAGCTATATTTAAAAGTCTTTTATAAAAAATGGGCTCATTTTACCACAGAAACCATTCTCAGAGATATAAGCATGTTCAGATGAAATAAATTCTACAATCTGTTTCTTTCTATACTCATTCATGAAGTTTCTGCAGTCAACTTTAAGAAGATTATTATTCAGTCAATGACTAGTTTTATTTGTTGCTAAAACACAAACTATTCTAAATGGACTGATACAACTATGGAAACAGAGCAGGATATTTAAAATTGCAATCAGTATTTGAATCAGTCTTTGACATTATTCCTCTTGTTAATGAGTATTTAAAATAAGTTAAGCAGGTTTAAGATCACAAATATCCACAACCACCCTATTGTGCTCATGGCTGTATCTATATTCTTTGGGTTTTGCAGAGGTGAGCTCAAGCTCAACACCTCTTTTTCCGGTGTGTTTTTATGACAGCATTTCAACAGAGCTGACTCTCCCATAAAAACCCTAAATCAGGTGTGTCCTAAAGTGAATGCCTTATTAAGGTCAGCTTTTCACCCAACACAACACCTTTCCTGCACAAGCAGACTTCCTGCTGCTGCTGGGAAGCCAGGCAAGGGCATATGGAGCACAGCCAAGCTGTGAGGGTGGAGACAAAGGCAAAGGAAACAGCCAGCTGAGCATTCCTTGGCAAATATGCTACCATTGGCACCAAACTCTACTCTCCTGGCTGGGAGAGTACTTCACAAAAATCTTAGCTTTGACAAGGTCAGCTGTTCTTTTCCTTGTCATCTCACACTTGTCCACAGAGCAAAAGTTCCAGGGAATGAGACTGCAATGCTACAAGATCCCAGGGAGATCAGCATGTTCCTCCCCTTCACATCTCCTCACAAAGCTGTAGGGAGGACCGATGTCTCTTCTCAACCTCTTTGACTCCAAACTAGACTACCCCAAAGTCCTCAATTACACCTCACAGGATATGTGTGCTTCCTTCTGCCTTCTTCATATTTTCTTCCTGAGTGTACTGATACAAAAAGATGGAAAATCAAGCTGATCTCCCAAAGCCTTTACCCTGGCTAACCAGGTGACATCCTCCAATGATCATAATTTCTTTTCCTTGAAGATGATAGCTATAGGATCTTATTCATCCAATTTAATATCTGCAAGGCAAATAGCTACCTTTACCTTAGGATGCTCCTAAAATTAACATAGCAAAACAGGACTGTCTGCAATACACCTTTTACAATTTGTTTTGCACATTAATATTAAGAGAATAAACATGTCTAACAGTGTTTATTTCTCTCCACTGAGTGTTTAAAGTCTACTCAACAATGATGACCTCTCTGTCAAAGCCTCAAATTTACCTCTTTCTCACATCTGTGTTTCTACTCTGTCTAGATCAGCTGCTTTTAATTCTTGGTGTACAGGAAGAACATTGTGTTACTAACATTACCCGGGAGGCTGTATCAAAGAGATGCTCCATTGACTCCACCTAAGAACCATCATCTAGCATGTGCTAGACTGCACATACTTTCCAGAGCTCAAATTAAAATGAGCAGGAAAGGCCAGGTAAGCACAGCTCCATCTTTGCTTTTTCTAACTGCCAACCCATTCCTGTTTCTTTAGCATTTTAAGTGACAGTGACTGCTTTTAGACGAGCATCCAATTGACACTTGCATACACAGCCTGTTATATATTGGGTGTGCTGTTTAACCTTTTTTTAAATTAATATTCATTTATATAAGTCTCTGTTGACAGAATTCTTTGGTTTTCTGTTTCCCCTTGTTTCCAGTAGTTGTACTTGGCAGACTATTGTAAAGTGTCTTAATTTTCTTTAATTATAATTGTTGAGGTCTGGATAGAACCAGCTCAGCAGCAAAAGTGAGTGTAGAACAGAGACAAGTCAAATTTCTTCAAATACAATAAAAGACACTGTGGAGGGGAAAAAAAGAAAAAGGAACAAAAAAGAGGAAAAAAAGAAGGCAAAAAAAAGAAAAAATAAAGAAAATTTTAAAAATAAGAAAAAAAAGAGGTGAGAAATCTACCACTAGATGAGTAGATCAGGTAGAGCTGGGGAAACATTAACCTTCTTACTCATTTTCCTCACCCTTCATAGTAGCTCTAGTTAACACCAAGACCACTTTGTTTGCCTCTATCCAACATCAGCTCCAAGGCGTGGCTCAAAGGCACCATCAGCAGCTCTGCAGCTGACTGCAGTTAGGGTCAGAGGATGCTGCCTTGTTTTCCATTCCTTGGGGCTACATCAACTCTTCTTACTTCCACTGCTTGTACAACTCTCATAGAAGTTATGCCCCATAGAACAATCATTGACAGAGGCTTTCACACAGCAGCTGGGGTCTCTGGGATGCAGAAGGAAAGTTCACATCATTTTTCTAGGTCTCAATCTTTAGGACAAGATATAGTTTGCTGCACCCAAGGTATCAACCTCCAAAGCTATACCTCCTGACATTTTAATCTCCAGGCCACGATTCCTTCTCAGAAACCTGCCTTCCCTGGCAGTCCATGGGAAGGAGCTGTGGATGAGCTGAGTGCCAATGGGTAGGAGCCCCATGAGGTGGCAAGGAAGGTGCTGATGCCAGTTCTGAAGACCTCTTCAGTTCTAAAATGGAGAGTTTAGCTAGATGGACAGGGGGCTGGTAAGCATGAGGAAGAGGAGGGAGAAGCATCGTGGGTCTGTATCTGTGACTGCAAGATTAACAAACTGTTGTACACTGCCCTCAAGTGAGATGTCATTCAGCCAGATGCAGCCTCTGTTACCCCAGCACCTCATTAGCAACATGAGAACTGTTAACACTACATTTTCTGAGTCCACACTAATATTCAGCTGAAAACTCAGAATTCCTGCTATGAAAAGACAATGCTGCAATTTATGTAACGAGCCAAAAGCTGTTAAAGGTGTAGCAACAGTTCAGTCAATGAAACAAAACTAATTGCAAATTAAGCAGTGTAGCCACAGCATAACCAAGATTAGTGAAGACTGCATATGAGCAGGAAGGCAATTTAGCATCTTAGGTATAACTTCCCAAAGTTGAAAAGAGATACATGTAAACAATTTATCCCAGATATTCATCAAGAACCTTTCTGTGCCAAAAAGGAATATTAAATATATCAAATAAATAATTAAAACACTTTCTATCTGGCTTGAATTTACGTTATTTCCCACACCCTACAGTAACCAAGCAGAGCAGGGCACAGGTTTTGAGAGGACCTCAGTCTTTGCAAGGTCCCTCTCAGTCAGGCTGCCTCTTGGAAAAGACTTTTGCCTTCAAAAAGGCAGCAGTGGGGCAGCAATGAAGAATTAGGCAAGCTGAGTTGATACATGGCAAACTGTGATATGACATAGATAACATGAGTGTCAGTGAAGTGAACTACAGATGTAAATGCATTTTGAATTTTTCATGACAGTAGCAAGAAAATATCTCTATTACAAGAAAACCTGATTTTATCCAGCAGTGAGGCAAAGGATAAGCACATTTCTCTGGGGGACATATAAGCAGGGTTAGGTATGAACCTGTAGGTATGAATGCAGATCTTCCTCTTTCTTTCCAGTCCCCACTCCCCCACCCTACAAAATCTGTTATTTAAGTAGGAAAACATTAAAGACTTTAGAAGTACTCCAACAGTTTTGTATAGATTTCACTGAGAACACAAGCTTCAAAATTCTAGCCCACAGCAAACTTAAATAGGCAGGGTGGCAAAAAAGAGAAATACTCTCTAAAACCAATTTTAAATTAAATGGGTGCCTTAATTTGGTTGATTAGATTGGCAGGAAATGCTTTCCATTAGAAATCATTGATTTCCTATTTTGAAAATCTGTAAAATTAAGGTATTACCTAGGAAACTGGTGTGAAGCATTCATGCACAAAACAGCAGCCACCCACTACAAGTTCATGAGCTTGTGTAATAGCCCATAACACAAGTGCATTACCCCCACTGTAAACAGAAGCAGAAAGGCTGACTTGTTCTTGGAAATGGCTATCAATTCCCAGAAGCATTCTGAGTAAGGAAAGAGCTGTTAAGAACTGAACAAAGAGCAGTCTCTCAGGCTGCATCATTTCTTAGCATCCTGAAGAACAATAGTGAAACATCACATACAGGGAGATGTTCAGATATAAAATTGATTCCAACAATCCTTGTCCAAAGATGAGACTGTCAGTTTATAATGTCTCTGCCATATTGCCTTTTCTTTGGGAGACCTCTTGCTTCCTATCTTACTTTTTTCTTTTGCTTTACCTTATTTGCTATGTTTGTAGTTCTATCATTTTGACTCAATTTTCAGTTTCTTTCCATAAAGGCAAAGGGAAGAGGTTTGCTTTTTTTGTTCCTCTGTTTTCTGCCTTTTCACTATGGTCCTGAGCTGCTGCATTTGCCTCTCCCTTTTATTTAATGATATTAGCTTCAGTTTCTGCTTTGCTTCTGTATTGCATAATCCAGTTTCTGATGCAGCAAAATCTATCCTTTTCTGACAGGAATTTCTTTTTGACTTGTCCTCTGAAGAAATGTCTCTGAACTGTCTGCAATGACTACTTTTATTTCAGATTGTTCAACTTGTTTAGTTTTTTCAGCTGAGGTCTCTTCTTTGGTTAAAAGTCTTCTTAAGTTTTTAATTTTCAGAGAGTGCAATAGCCTCTGCTTAGAAAGAGAAGTTAAAGCCTACCCCACCTAACAAAGAGCTCCTCAGTAAACATTTACAAATTTCTCCCTTAACAAACCTAGAGAATACTGGCAGAAGGAGAAGGAAAGAAATTGTACCCACTTTTTAGGAGACAATTAAATGCCTCTGTTTCATTATATTAAATGTGATTTTTCAGACCAAATTATACCTGGGTAAACAATACTTGCCTTGCCAGGGAAAAATTCCTACAGATATACTGGCTGTTGTTTGTGATGGTTATGTCTGGATTCTTCTGATAGATATAATTTTCTATTGTGTTTCAATAAATAAATTGACCTGAACCTATTCTAAATATTAATGTAAGGCTATTTTAGACATTCTTCTTTGAGAAGCAGTGAAGTAAAACATTTAAAATACCCATGTGCACAAATTATGAAGCTCTACAATGAGACCGCTAAAAGAACAGAATGAGATATCAAACATGAAAGGAGGCCAAGGGATTAAAACTACTCAAAGCTAGAGACATTATAAATCTAACCATTGTCTGGTTGCACAGACAACAGTGGCCAGCTTTCCGAAACTAAAAAAGAAAAATAAAAAAGCTGGGATGTAGATTTCCTCTTTCAGTCTACACATTAGATGCAATAGGAAGAAACTACTCCTTCAGAAAGTGAGTCTGTATTGGTCCACAGGGATTTATTCCTCCTTCCTTTGATACAAACAGTACTGACCTCCAAAGCCAAGGGCCAAGAGACCTCCAAAGCTTAGCCTCTCTTTCAACAAATGTTCTTCCAGGATTAAACGAAAAAATTGCCAGAAAGTCTCAGTATGCCCCAGGAAATGGGAAAAAATTACTTCTCAGACCACATGGCAAACCAAAAAACGTCAAGAGTCCCTCACAAGTGTTAACAGGATAGGAAAATGAAGTGTGAAGGAGCAATACACAAAGTGGCATAAAGGAGGACACATTTGATCTCCAAATGACTGGAAGACTAACATTCAAGCAGACTGTTACGCTGACATTTTGTAAGAGACTTTGATGAGGTGACAGTTTCCCTGACTGAAATGCCAAAGTTAAGCAATGTTAGTGTTCTGCTGTGCTGAACAATTTGTGCCCACCTAGATCAGTCTCCAACATGTGAACTAGAGGTTGCCACATGGTATGGGGTGGAGGTGAGACGCAATTCTCACTTTACCCAGCACTATTTATCTTAATCTATGCAGCCTTGCATTTTTCATTGAATTTTCATCATATGTGGGGCTGATATGAAATTACTGATCCATGAATGCACATGTGGCTGCAAAATTTAAAAATGGCATTTTATTGCAAATTCAAACAATGTCCATTGTTCAAGAAATACCTAAAAGTGGCTGATATGCCTGGACAATTTAGATCACATTCAGTGAAAAAACATCTACACAGTAGAGTGTTATTCTTTTGGAATAAGTGAGACACCCATATTTACACTGAATATCAATTTTCACTGAGCAGTCAACTGGGCAGCTTTTGAATTCAACTGAAATGTACAATAAATAATTGTAAAATATGCTGCAAAATGGAAAAAAAATTAAATAAAATTAAATTAAATATGAAAAAGACAAAAATTTCCACAATGATCAAATGTCTCCTCCTGTAGGAGGGAAGCTATTGCTAACATTTCAAATACCACTCATTGCCTGCAAATGCTGGTTTGAAGCTTCTCAAAAAGTATTGTGTTTTTAAGAGAAACAAAAAAAATGTATGTAATAGGTTTGCTTCAAAGAAAGACATTGATTTTAATTGCAATTCAAAGTGTTTAATTATTCCAGATGAATGCTTGTCACAGGCACAGAGATACAAAGTTCAAAATAACATTGTCAGCATCAATCCATAGACCAAACTTTTAATTACTTACAGGGTGTACTTTGGTGGATTTTGGTTTAGGGTTGGTTTGGTTTTGGTTTGGTTTGGTTTTTCGGGGTTTTTTTGTTTTGTTTTGGGTTTTTTTTTTTTTAATTGCAATTAATTTTTTAGTCATAGCCCTTTGATGCACGCAGAAACTGGAAACTTGCCTCCTCAACTCACAGAGTAGTTCTACATTTTCACCTAAACACTGTTTTGACCATTTTTGCAATTGCATCTTTTCTTACAGCTCAATTTAAGATTTATACTATGAGCAATTACTTCTGCCCTTCACTAATATAATGAGATTTCAAGGCACCAAGATGGGATTTTTAAAGCTGTTTAGTGATGGATAAACTTTATCCTCTAAAAAAGGCAGAAAGATTTTTGCAATTTATATTCATGGGAGCAAAATTAGGCTTATGTTACAGGCTTAGGAATATTCTACCAGTCTGATGGTTTCTCTCATTTATACCAATACTGCTTTCTTGTCTAAGTTTTGTTTTATGGAGTATTTTAGAGTTGTGTCTAGTTAAGAAAGGGAAGATTTCCTTTTAAGAGGGGAGACAGTACATTTCAATAACTGAAAATAATTCTGGGTACTGGATCATATATATCCTTAACCAGAGGCTAAAATGTAATCCTCTTTACAACCATTTCCAATTGCTCTTTAACTGATGGTTCTATTCTCAATACCAGCAAATGGGCTTGTACAGTGTGCCTGCCAAAAAAGGACAGAAATAATATTAGTCAATAGTTATCACCAGTGCAGTTGATTTTGTACTGCTGGACATTTTTAAAAACACTCTGTAGACAAAAGCAAAAAACACCAACTTTTTCAATTTTGTCTCATGTTTAAACTTCCTCTTGGTGAGGTGCGTTTTGCTGCTCATTAAAAGTAAGTCCATTTGTATTTTCTTTTGCAAATCTGCAATTTCACCTACTCCCCTTCTTTGAAAGCAAATTATCATCTCCAGACCCCAAGTTATTGCAGATCATCTTTTAAAGAGCAACGCAGGAGAATCTTCTTCAGTTATTGGTACTTTGTATCTCTGTATGTGGTGCTGGGCTGTAAGGAACTGGGAGAGGGTCCACAACCAGTTAATTTGTACTGTGGGGAGGTTTTACTGCCTCACACCTTCTCTACTGCTTTAAAAACGCTTACAAAGAGCAGGTCATATAAAATGTTATGAAGACGCTGAGAAAATGCAAATCCCTTTTATGATCATTTCCATGAGGGGAATGTGCATTTTTGCCAAGACTATTTGCCTTCATTGGCACTGATAAAGATTCTCCGCTTCTTAAGATTGTCCAATATCACTCAGACATCTCATGAGCTCACAGTATCCTTAAAAAGACTTCATTAACTGCATGATATTTGGGTCAATTAACAAGGCAGCTCTCTGAGTCTCATTCCTTTTTGGCTGAATGCTACTGCTCTGTCTCAAGGGCTGTAAAGTCTCTGGGATAGCAAATACAATAATTATCAGCACTGAGTTTTGATTCATTGAACTCAAAGGATGGAATTTAACGTGGCTGAGATTTAGACAAATGCTGAGAAAACTCAGTTCTGTCACTGTTGTCACTATTGTCTGCAGAGGACACTGAAGAGTAATCAGCCCATGTATAAACACTCAGTACTGTCAACAGGAATATCACACACTTCTGAAGATCTTTGTTGCATAACAGATTTTGACAGGATAAATCCTGGGGCATTGTTTTTCTTTGGAAATTCTTCCCTTTCTTCTCTCAGTAATCATTTACCTTCTACATAAGAGCCTTCTAGCTTGAAATATAATCAGATAGATAAATTTCATAATTATTGCTTTAGCAAGTAGTGAAAGCTGTAATTGAGAATTAAAACTGAATTCTGTGCAGGAAACAATACATGCATACACATAGTTTTGGTTTCACAAACAGGCTTATGACTTACCATGACCCCAGAATAAAAGGAGATATATGTATTTTTCTACAGCAGTAAACTAGGTTGGTTCTTTTGGCACTACACATTGCAGTATTGCAAAAGAGGACCATTTTTGCTGCAGACTAGTTCAAGGGCCTGAATTAAACTTTACAGAAAATTTAATTTTTCAGTGGAAAAAGATAAACTACCCATGCCTGGACATAAATCAGTCCTATATTTTTGTGCTTCAGACAACCAAAGACAGAGTGACCAGGTACCAGGGTAGCAGAATCTCTTCCATTTCTGCAGAGGCCCCTTCTGAGAAGGTAATGAGATTGATTAACTTCCAGCATAGGAGTTCAGAGTTGTCAAAACCCAGATCACTTGTCTATGAGCAGCCCTAACTTGCTCGTTAATCCATTCTGGGGAAAAAAATGAATTATGACATATTAAATTTGGCACAAGTTATTGCTTTTTGCCAAAAATAATGAGATTTGCCATTGCACTGGAGATGTAGGTTGGAAGAGAGGTAATTCCAAGATTCCACAGTGTTTCCATGGGACTGTGAGACTGCTTCTGTTCAAAATGGCTATCCATGGAGCAGAGAGACGATGAAAAAAAGTAAGAAAGGCTATCATAGTTAAAAGATGAGGGTCAAATAAATTAGGGAGAAATAATTATTCTATTTCTACTTATGAATTTGCTATATTTTTAGAGAACTGAAGAATATTTCAGTCTTTGTTTTGGGTATGATGTAATTACAAAGATATGAAGCATAATATTTCTTGTCAGTAGTCTAAACACAGATTAGGACTGTTTTTTTCTTATCTCCAACATTAGGTTAAAAAATTTTAGAGGAGATGAAGAAAAAAAAATTACAAATTGGTACTTTTCTTCATAGCTGTAGTCTAAAGGATACAAATCAATGAATATCAGAGATTGTATAAGTGACTATGAATTGATAGTCATATCAGGAAATAAACCATGGATAACTGTAAGAGAGAATAAAAATGAATTGGCAAAGGGAAAATCACAATATCAACTTAAAGAATGAACTGAGATAGGTGTAAGAATGCATTGAAACATAGCTACTTAATTTTTCCCTGGAGTAAAACAAAAATCTCATTCATGTAGATAGCATTCAAGAAAAAAAATACCTACCATGGTTTTAGCTGATTTCTTTACAGAGATGATGGATGGATGGATGGATGGATGGATGGATGGATGGATGGATGGATGGATGGAGGGATGGATAGATAGAGAGATTAGATTAGATTAGATTAGATAGATAGATAGATAGATAGATAGATAGATAGATAGATAGATAGATCTCCAAGATAATCAAGTCCAAAATTATATTTGGGTCAATTAACAAGGCAGCCTTTTGTTTGGTCCATAAGACCACCTTGCAATTAAACCATAGCACTAAGTGCCACATCTAGTCACTTCTGGAACACCTCCAGGGATGGTGATTTCACCACCTCCCTGGAGAGCCTGTTCCAATGTGTAACCACACAGTCAGTGAAGAAATTCTTCCTGATCTCCAACCTGAACTTCCTGTGGTACAGCTTGAGGCCATTTCCTCTTACCCTGTTGCTGGTTGCCTGGGAGCAAAGGCAGATCCCTACATGGCTGCAACCTCCTTTCAGGCAGTTGCAAAGAGAGATAAGGTCTCTCCTGAGCCTTCTCTTCTCCCAGCTAAAGAATCCGAGCTCCCTCAGCTGCTCCTTGTGTATGTACACAGGTATAGATATACACCTGATCTGTTTGTTTGCTGAGAATCTTGTTTTATATTCCCTTGGTTAAAAGCTCAAGGCATTTTGAAAACTTTATTTGTTATACCATATGGCAAAATACACTTAAACTGAAAAGGGATTCTTTAACAGCTTTACTACATTAGAAAAAAAAAAACAAAACACCTCCCCCTATGCTGCAGGGAGTACCAGATAGGTTATGACAACCATTTTGATTTACGTATTTAGAAAAAATGTCAAAAGGATGCCCTGCTGTATATTCAAGGAGAGAAAAATAACTGCTCAGTGCTTAAATATATGGCTCCTTGTATTTATGAGAGTTGAGAGACACAGGTTAGAGCTCCCTCTTTCAAAGGAAACCTGAATTTGACATATCCAATAAATTCACTGTCCCATCTTGCTTATTACCTTTTCTTGGGCAGCAGCCAGTACTTAATATTCAGAGTAATAGAAAGGAAAAATCTTCCTGCTTTGCACAAGCAATTTACTTATATTATAAGCTATAAAGTTTAATAACATTGCACTACTTTCCTAGCTTGTGCAGTTCAATGACAATGATCCTTTTCTTCCTGTTTAAATAATTAAAATTATCAAAATATATGAACCAGTAACTTTCAAAATCGTACTTCACAACTTTTTATAATTAGTCATGCATACCAATCTGGGATCACATGTAAAATAGTCACACTGGTAAAAACTGAGTATCACAATCACATGGATAGAATTGCAAGTACAACAAAAACTTTGAATGGGTTCCAGTCTTAGTCATGTGTCTCATCTACCTACCTTCCTTCCTTCTGGGCCTGCCATATTCTCTGGGCAGATAAGCTATTTAGATACTTTTCTCTTTACTCCCAAACTTTTTTGGACTTTACCTAACTATGTACAGTCATCTATGGAAATTATTATTCTGGGAATGCTAATATCTGAATTTCAAATATGATCCAAGCCTGGGTGGGATCACTGAATTGCCTGGCCTGAATAAGTACCATCTTCATTCATTTTGCTGAAACTAAATTAAAAAAAAAAAGCCAAAAAGAGATCAGAAGTAGTAAAAGGAGAGGATAGTACGACTAAAGTCTTTTTGAGAAACTGAACTACTGATTCGGTCACCTATGCCTTTTATGCCTAAAGCTGGTTTGAATTTAAAACTTTTTAAAATCATCCTTGGGGTAGAAAATAAAACCTTCTTTGATTACTATCCTTACTGAAATCAGTCCATAAATCATCTCAGCCCATAACTCCTTTTCTCTTTCTAATCACATCATTCACTCTGGAGCTCTTCTATTCACCACAGATTGTTGCTCCTTTGGTCTTCTCCAAGCACCATTTTTTTTGCTGATGACTTTAACTCTCCTCCTGCGATGTCACCCTCCACTTCATGCCTTTGCCACATTATGTTTCCTGATCTCCTGCTTTCCCCTCCTTTTTACTTCTCTCCTCTTCCCTCCTCTACTCCTCTGTTTTACACGTGGGCCTGTTGATTCCCTTTGTGCTTTAAATCTCCCCCATGACTCTTCCAGTTATCTTTCCTATTACAATATTTCTTTAGTTATTTTTAAGTGTGGCTCACCTTTGGCATTATTTCCTCCATTCCTACTCCTATATTAGCAAATATTTATGACAGAAGTTCTGAGGTCAGATGAGTTCATTTTTTCTTCCTTCAGTTTTAAAACCTAATTTTTTCAGATCTGTTCCACAAGGTTGTCCTTCCACTTGTCTTTCAGGTCAATAGTCTTTGACTCAAGCTTCAGTGACAATTCAAGCTTTCAGACTTCAAACTTTACACATTCTTTTATCTCTAGGATCTCTCTATTCTACACAGAAACACACCTTGTCATACAGCCCATATTCTCCTAATATTATGTGGAGCAATATTGCTTCAAAGATGATTAATAAATTTATCTCTCCCTTTGAGTCCTGCTATTGCTTGTCCCTTCTTCATGTCAAACACAAGTCTTACCTGTCAAAGTCCTTCTAGCTGTATTCTCACTCTAAAGACTCTGGCTTGAAAAAACAGGATTGTCAGCCCTCCATATGACAGTTTTATTACATTTTGAAACAGACATTGGGTTTTTACATGTTTTCCTTCACATGTGGAAAGCCATGCATGAAGATGTTTCATCATTTTCCTCAATCAGCAGTTTATTTCATCCCACACTGATCTATCCACATCAGCTGAATTTTCTATTGCATTTCATTTGAAAGCTATTTGAAACAAGATCTATTATGGTAAAGATGATATGGGATTTTTGAAATGTGTTTCAAGGAAGGAAATATGATGTGACTACACTATCCCACTAGGAGCACACAGGGCTCAGATACAATGCTTCCTGTAGAGCAAACTGGGGAATTGGGTCTCACTGTTTCAACAGGGAGAGTGCAGCATGTGCTCCCACATCCTTTACTCAATATGAAAAGCAATAAGCTATTTGCCACTTTTGCTCTCAGTGCAATGCCACTCCTCACAGCAATCCATGCAGCTGGGGCAAATCACAACTTTTTGCTATGCCTGTTCCTGCCTCTTGCTTCCCAGAATTCTCCCATCCTTTTTTAAATCTCTGCTCTGATGGGTGCAAGTTAGTCCAAAGCTATTAGTGATTCCAACTAATCACTAGTTTGTTACAGTAAACAGAATTGCACACACTTTTCTTAATGATTGTACAGATTTGGAATATTAATTAGTTTGGATATATACACACAAGTAAATTATCAAATTTTCCCTGAAAAATGCAATTCCCTAGCTGTCTCAATCCATCCAATATATCAAAAAGCAATTACTCCCTATAGCCTTCCAAAAGCACTTTATCTCTCTTTGAAGATTGTATCAGAAAAGTTCCAGCAGCTTTAATGGTATAGAAGTGAGCTGCTGCCACTTCTTAGTCAAAATCCCCATAGGACACAATACACAAGCATCCACAATGTGAATCCAGTGTGCGGTCAAGTGATTGCATATTAAAATGTCTTTGTAGAACTGTGTGGTCACTCAAATATAAATCAGAACTGTGATTGCTTGCTGAGTTTTATTACAGTGTGTCAGGATGACTACAAGAAGCAAGCTTCCAGTCTGCTACCTTTTTGAAAGTGCTGGCAACCTTTCCCTCCCTGTTGCCATCCAGCAGTGCTTACTGAGCTGTAGCACAATCAAAGTGATACTTTACGTGTGGAGTACACTAAGAGTTAATTCAACTATATGGCTTTCTTTGCAGAAGAATGCACTCAAATATATCTGTGTAATGAAGATTTTTATATTATACAATGCTGCAGAGCTATCCCCTTTATAACAATGAACTATCAAAAATAAATCTCTCACCTCTCTTATTTAATTCAAGCTGGGAGAAAGAATGAAGATGAGATAGGGAAGAACAGTAGCTGTAGAAATGAAATCAGTTTGGTACTGCTGAAAGATCATTAAAGAGAGCAATATGGAATAAATTAATTGTGCTATAGCTGATACCATGGCAGCTTTTGGCACTTACCTGGAGCCTGCAGAGACCACTCCAGGACTATGGGAGCAGTATATCATATCCAAGGCCATTGTACTTTATTTTGTTGTCATTCTATGCTGTCAAGAGCAGGAACACATGTTTCAGGAAATTAAATATGAAATATTCTGGTGTCAAAGCCTAGACTATAAACTATCATTCCTACTTTAGCTGCTCAGAATGCTCAAACAGGAAAGTTCTTTGTTGCAGAAGTACTTGGGGTATTTTTTCATGCGAAAGTATGTGGTTTCATTTTCAACTGTATACTAGCTTATTTGTCTGCTCGATTAAGTGATACAGAAAATATCCAAAACACTTAGGGATTACAGCTAACATTAGATTTACTTACCATATTTGCTCCCAGACAGAGACAATACAACAGAGAATGCAGTCACTGTATAAAAGCCAGTGTTTCTTTCCTGTGATCTGGAAGATTTAGCTTTCAGAATATTTTAATTTTAACTCATTTGCAGAAACAGGAGACTGATCCTCTTTCTCTATGTAAGTGATTATGTTGCGAACAGGGAAAAAGACTTTATCTCATTCACAATAACCAATTCAAGAATGCTGAACATAATGGGGTCCTACAATATCTTCCTAAATCCTCAGTATTTTTCTGCATGTCCTTAACTTAAGCAAGTAGACTTCTCATTTATAGGTGGGATGAGTCTTACTCTGACACAAAAAGTTAAAAAAAACCTACACAAGTAAAAAGTATTTTCAAAAAAATCAAATTCTTTTGAATTTTAATCCTGCTCTCTATGCTGTCACTGGACTCTTA
Source organism: Calcarius lapponicus (assembly GCA_039654755.1). Taxonomy (NCBI): domain Eukaryota; kingdom Metazoa; phylum Chordata; class Aves; order Passeriformes; family Fringillidae; genus Calcarius; species Calcarius lapponicus. The sequence goes on along the minus strand of CM077463.1, from coordinate 30,181,394 downwards.
TTGAAACAAGAAAGAAAATCAAAAGAATTGCAGAAATTACCTCTATTAATTCTTTATTAACAGTATTTTAGTAGACTTAAGTGGAATTGGATTGTGTCTGAGATTCTTCAAGGACTACAAAGAGCCATCACAATCTTCACCAGGCAGGAGATTTTAAGGTAAAAGCTACTTTTAGTAATAATAAGTAAAAATAGACAATTATTATTATTTCCCTGAGATCCTCTAGAAAGGGATGCTGCAAGGATCAGAGTTTACTCTTAACAGCTTTATTGGATTGCAGAATGTTTCTTTTTAAGAAGAAAGAAAAAAACAAATATATGTCCAGACACACACCATATTCTCTAGAAAAACCAGCTTCCTGTCTGGATTTATGGGAGGTTTTATGACAGAGAATTACAAGCCTGGATGTTAAAGGTCAAATTCTACCTTCCAAATTTGTAATACCCAGACCATGCCAGTGCTTTGCTAGCTTTCTACATCAATTCAGGAAGACAAAATTTCATCAAATACCTTCCACCCAAGGTGCAGGCTTGGATGGCTCATTTCCTTCATCAGCCCTAGGATAAAACAACAGGATAGACTCATCCAAGTGTTTGAAAATACAGTATATGTGTAATACAGTATATAATTGCACACCTAAATGTTCTGCCATGTGCATCAGCTTTTCCCTCTGCACAGGAGTGTTTCTTAGGAAGTCTATAATGCATACCAGAGCACTCCTCTTTGGAAAGCTTCCTTTGGAAGCATCTGTGGATTTGGACCAGAGATGAGCTGAAGAAAGTGTCAGAAATTGGCCAAGATCTACCAAGTGCTTTGCTGCCAAAATCCAGTCCCTGTGACATCACATCACTTTCTGCCTTTAAAGCTGCATTCTAATCCATTTTCAGCACTAAACACACATTTGCTAAGCCAGGAATGTGTGATGGGATTTGTGAGAAAATCAGAAGAGTAAAAGAGAGCGAATTTGTGGTTTAGTAGGTAAAGCAGAAGTCATGCACACAGGCAAAAGAAAAACAAGAGATTCATTCAGCACTTCTCATGGGCAGGCAGGTTTTCAGCTCTCCCTTGCAAAGCAGGGCTCCATCACACACGTAACAGTGTGATTACCTCTATCCCAGTCAAAACCAGCACTGTAACAAGAGGCATACTCCTTCATTGAAAAGAAAGTTAAGAACAAATCAGGTGGAAGGCACATCTCTCATACCTCTTTTCCTCCCAGCACTGTGCAGCAAGAGGGAAGGGAGAAACTTGGTGGGACAAGTCTCCTGGTGAGGGGCAGGTAGGAAGTGAAGGTAAAAAGAAAGCTTTCAACAGGCCAAGAGTATGTCCCATAAGGAGTCTTCTGAATGTTGATATCTCACAAGTACCTAAACACAAAACCATCTGGAAAGTAAAGATGCATATTTCTGTCTAATAATAAATGAACCATGGAAATCCTCCCTTCATTTAATTAAATTAGAGAAGAAAATCCATAAATTACTTCTTGAGGCTTATGTCCTCTATCAAAGGTAAGAGGAACAAAAGCCTTAAGCATCAAAATGTGTTTAGCAAATGTGCCTAAGCACTCTGAAGGCTCTGAAATGAGCTATTCAGGGGGATTATGTGCTAGAAAATAAATTCCACTTCCATATAATACTGCTTTGCCTTACCTGCCAAAATCCATAGTGCCACCAGACCTTTCCAAGAGTACATATTCCCTTCATTATCCCATCTGATAATGGGTATCTGCAATATCATGACCCTGCTGTAAATATCTTTTTCAAATTGAGAGTCACTACAGAATATTTTCATAGAAAAGAAAATACTGTACAAACATCTGAAAATATATCAGCTTAACTATAGTGTAGTACAGTAGCACAGACTTATTAAGGCCATCAGGAAATTTAAAGAAAATCCAGCAGTGATTTTCAGTTCTGTTTCCAGATGAGAAGGAGACCCTAGATACTGAGACATTATTCAGTCAGTATCCAGAGACCCTGGGGACCTAATTAGCTCAACACCCAATACATGTTGCCTATAAAAGCAAAGACAGTGTATAATCCATGTGTGTGTAGAGCAGACTTCTTGCCTACAGTCTTTAAAGTTGCTAATACCTTTAGGAAAGCCTGGTTTTACGGGAATGATAGAACTGATTGTTGGAATACTATTTTAGAAGGGATTCTGTTTTATAAGCAGTGTTATAAAAGTCAAAATAAATATGAAGGACATATTCCAGATGGAAAGACGGGAAGAATTACATGCAATCCTTGGTTAGCTTAACTATTAACAGGTCCCTACTTCTATTATGGTTTTTAATAATTTGCCATAAAAATCAAAGAGAATGTTGTACTGTATCTCAGTCATGCTCTGCTTGGTAAGTAATTGTAGTTTGGCTTTCCAACCAGCATCTGGGGACATTGTGCTGCTATAACACATTCAGGGAGTGGGAATTGGCAGGAAGTTTACTGGCAACACAGAATCTAACAGATCATTGACTTTATCCCTTTTTCTCCAAAATTAGTTATAAATTAGAAACAAAAATTGAAAAAAGTGCTATATTTAGAACACAGATTGTTCTGCATTATTATTCTATATTTCCTCTTCTCACAGTTTTCAGAGTGAATTAAAAGAAATGTTGGTCTGCAAATTTGCTATTTACTTCTATGCCAGTCAAAACTTACAACGTGAAATAGCCCAATGCAATATGTATTCAGTATGTATGTTGTATAGGACCTTAAAAGTACTAATGGAAATAGGCATGTAATTTTAAATCATTGTTTACAGTTATTAAAAAAAATATAAAATTATGTTGCTCTGAGATGATACCTGTATTCGTAGGCTGGATTTAAAGTAACTAGCTGTAATGCAGAACGCACAGCTTTATCCAGCCATTGACCTGAGGTCAACAAATTACCTTCTCAATGATGAAAGATTATGCAATTTTTCCCCTGCGTGTGTCCAGTATTTCCGGAGGTAAAATGGTTTTTATTTATTTATTTATTTATTTATTTATTTATTCAAACAAAAAAACAACACCCCCCCCCCCCCAAAAAAAAAACCACACCAAACCAAGAGGTTTTGATCCTTCTGATATATGGATTGAAGCTCCTTTGAAGTGTGGCTTCCCACAGCAGTTGAAATCCTTTTTTCAGTGCCTGAACTCAGGTTCTTTTGTTTTATAACTCAGTTTTTGACTTGAATGCTTTTGCCAGCAAAAAGCTCTCTCTTGTTACCAAGGAGGTCTTCCCTCTGTGGACTAAATTAGTTCAGTGGAGCAAAAGTGAAGGACATCTGTAATAGGAAATGCTCCCCTTTTCTAAAGGAGGGTTTTTGTGAAATGCAAAGTCGCCTCCTTCCTTGTACAGTGATCTGGTGGCTTTCTCATAGCCCAGAAATGGGTAGCACTAGAGACAAAGAAAATTGTTCTGAGCCAACCAAATTCTTCCTGTATCTTTTTTCTCCTGAGAAGACATCAGGAAGATAGTTGGTAGCTTTCAAGCTTAGCATACTTTGAAAACAATAATTAGCTTAGCCAATGATTGCAAAGATTTCACTAAAGACCTTTTTGTACAATTCTGATCTCAATACTATGGAGGAGCAGTTTGTTCCTCTATATGAGAAGAAAACTGACAGTACTTTAAATTTCATCTTGAAAACTTTGGCCCACATCTCAGGAGTTTATGACAGTGTGTCTTTGATGTGGGAAAATGTGATGTAATTACATGGCCTTTTCATTAAAATAATGTGCTCTTATGTTATTCTAAATGACTTTTGAACCTTTTCCTTGAAAGAAGTTGTGTCATTCTCTAATGGTTTCTGTTTACAATCAACATATCTGTTATCTGATCACAGCTGAAGGTCTTTATGGCGTAAGTCAAAAGAGCTGTCTATGTCTGTGCCAAGGGCACTGCTGCACCCTGGTTCCTTGCCAGCATCATTTTCTCTTCACTATTTTCCCCACAGCTTGTCTGTTGCAGAAGCTGGACGCACCCAGTTTGCCTGGAACATATCTCTTCAAGTCTGGTGAGACCACACTAGACTGTTCTTGAGGAATGGAGAGTCTGCTAGGCCTCTTGTAATGGCAGCGTTTCTACAGACAGTAAAAAGCAGGTTAAACAGGTGCTCATTCCCCAAAGAGACATAGCCAGTCACCTCCTAACAGACATGCCACCCAGTGACTCACTAATCTATCACAGAATAGACATTGCTGGGAGCTTACAGGCTTTGGCTCTATTATGTCTTGAAACTCAAGAGAATTGGGGTCACAGGAGGGGATAGTGAGCCTCTAAGCATAAATATCCTCTCTGGACAATTCCATATCATTCAAGGCAGACATCTTTCAGAGAGTAAAATTGTTCAGAAGATTCAATGAAGCAACTGCAGAAATTGAGCTAGGAACTGGTTAGCTGCCATCTGCACCTGCCTCCACACAGATTAAGAGGAACCTGAGTAAAATTATAGCCTCCCTAACCTTCAAATTCTTATCCAATGCTGTGGGGATGTAAAAAGACAAACAGTAAATGCACAGCTGTGATAGGTTGCCCCTGGCTGGATAACAGGTGCCCAACAAAACGGCTTTATGACTTCCTTCCTTAGCTGCATGGTTAGAGAAAATAGAACAAAGGGCTTTTGGGTTGGTATGAGAGAGAAGATCACTCAGCAGTTACTGTCAAAGGGCAAACAGACTCAGGGAAAAATTATTTCTTTTTTTACCAATCAAATCAGAGTAGTATAATGAGAAATAAAAAAAAGGAACAATTTAAAAGCATGCTCCCCACCACTACTCCCATATTCCCAGACTCAACTTTACTATCAATTTTCTCTGTCACCCCTCTCCAGAAACTCACAGGGACTGGGATCTAAAACTAAACCCCAGTTAAGAAGTTGCAACTCTATGTGTTTCCATTGCTGAAAAATGTTTTAGTTCATCTGATTTGCTTTCATCTCACACTGTTCCTTAAGAAGAAAATATGATCTTTTTCCACACCATTACGATGCACTAACCAGATATGGGCTTCCTGGAAACTTTTGATTTCAGAGAATGTGGAACAGACCAGAAATCTATATTTTGTCTGTAAAAACCTATAGGACAAACTTAAAAATAGATAATCATCAGTGAAACTGTAAGTACCCGCTTTTATTTAATTTTGGTGGGGTTTATATCATTTTTTTGGCTTCTGCTTGTATCCTGCTGTGCTTCCATAGACAAGCGGCTGTATCTCTCTCATTCCAGTGAAAATTTAACGCTAAATCACTGTTCTGTTGCTGGACAGTGGAATCCTGAAAGAAATGCTCTTCATGATGGATTCCAGTAATTTTTGACCCTCAGCTTTCCTCAGAGAGCCACATCAACAATATTGATAAGGCTTCATATTACCATCTCAGGAACATAACAAGGTTAAGACAATTGCTGTGTCAGCAAGATGCTGAGCTTTTGACTCATGCCTTTACAAAATCAAGGTTGGATTATTGCAATTTATTGTTGGCAGCTCTCCCAGACTGTTCACTATGTAGGGTGCATTTCACACAAAACTAAGCAGCCAGAACATTCAAACACTAATACAAAATTACCAAATACAACAAGCAGTAATATCACCAGCAGACATGTGATGTTGAAGTCCTGATCTGGTATAAAGAAACAGTGAAACAAGTAATTGTGTGTAAAAATTGGGCATAAGCAGAAATTATTTAATATAAGGGTTATCTGCTTGTCATTTTAGAAGGTAACTCACTCTTTCTACCACTATGTCTTTGACAATACCTTGGCCCTTTCACTTCTGTAGAACGTCTAATTATACTGACCTCTAAGTTTCTGTTTCATCTAATTTTAGATTTTAATATCTAACTAATATTTTTATCTTGATAGCAGTATCTTGGATGGATTGATCATTAGAATATCTTAATCCTTACTATGCCCTGTATTTTTAGATTCAAAGTTATAACAATAATAATAAAATTATATGTAAGATGTGCACTCTTTTTTAAGTTGATCAGCTGTTCCTGGGACACTGTTGGGTTTAAAAGTATTAACTCACCAATATCTGAAATAGCCTAAATCTATTCAGCACTTTCCATCTCAAGATGTGAAAATGTTTTACAAATAATTATATATCCATGTACACATAATTTATATTTTTGCAAAATAGAGTTGATACTATTTTGCCTCTTAAAATTCTCATTAATAATTATATTAATAATAATAATTAAAATAATAATAATAATAATAATAATAATAATAATAATAATAATAATAGTAATAATAGTAATAATAGCAGGAAAATAATATCATAGAGGTCCAAAAAGAAAGGACTTTGAGTTTTGTGCCACATATATAGTTGCAAATAAAAAAACAACTTACAGAAAGGTTGTTTTATTATTTTAAATATAGCAGAATATAAATTTCAGTGAAGACATTTTTGGTTTGGTTTAGACTTTTAATAAGCATGGCAAAAATAAAGTTAACTATATAAAGTCTAGCTGCTCTGGTTTGCCTATACAAGTTATACAAAATGATTATAGTTTTTTACTATTGCCAATGCATCCCTTTCTAGTTAATAGAAACACCATGCTGAGTTCCTAAGGATCACAGAAATACCGAATAATTTATGTTTGAAAGGACCTCTGGAGGTCACGTAGTCTGACCTCCTGCTAAGAGAAAGCCTACATTAGGTTTCTTAGAGCCTTGCCCAGTCTTGTTATGATTATCTCTGAATTATGAAGACTCACAACCCCTGGACATCCTCCTCCTCCAATGTTTTACCACCCTGGTGGTACAAAAAGTTCTTCCTTATTTCTAGTTAGAATTTCCCGAGCCCAACTTGGGTTCTTTGTCTCTAACTTTCCAATTAAAGAGTCCAATTAGATAGCTGAAGAAACACAAATAGCACCTTTTATTCTTCTATACTTTCAGCTGGACAAACCTGCTTCTTACAACTTCTCTTTATACCTCTGGGCTCTATCCCCTGATGTTGATGGCCTCCTGTAGCCTCGCTGCAGAAAGTTTTTCTTGCTCTGTGGAGTGCCAGACCAAGGGCAATACCCCACATGGGGTCTCACAAATACCAGATGTCAATCATTTCTCTTGACATCTTAATGACACTTGCTGATACTTCCTAAGATACACCTAATTTTCTTTGCAGATGCTTCTTTGATTGTGTATAAACCCTGTCCCAGATTTGCCTCTCTGTTCAATTCCCTTCCCACAGACTGAGTCAAACCACTGGTGAGATGATAACTTTAAATTCTGTCTATACTCATGAGAAGCATCAAGCTGAGTTTGGGATGGGATGAGAAAATGAGTATACTATAAAGCTGGCATGTGTCTTGAGCTCATATGCACACGCTGGAATTACGACTTTTAGTGCTCAGCTTGTTCTTGCGATGGTCTTTGCAGACTCCCTGAGGATCAGGTCTGGTAGGCAAGGGTTAATTTTGAAAAATAGGCTACTCTCCATTGTTGACTCTGTGTGTCAAATATTTTGAAGCACACAGAAGCTGTGTGATCCCATATACATATTTTTCATTAGCATATTTAGTATAGTGGATAGTGTAGATCATACCTGGAGATAAATCTGTGTAAAATTTGTGAGTGTTAATGGTCTTCTTCTAAAAGAGCACTGACAAGGGTGTCTCCAATCGCCCTGACCTCTCTCACACAGATGTTAACATTTTCCCTATATGATAGAGCTCTAATAATCTGTTCCCTGCTGGTACCTGGCTCTGCTCCACTGGTCATGATCGCTCACTTTCTCTGAATTTGTTTCATCATAAAAAAAATGAAGAAATTAAAACAGGACCATCCAACTATGAGATAAAATTTTTGTCCATAAAATTGTGTCCTTGATTTTAAATAAAACATTGACTGTCTGCTTTATTGTATCTAACAACAAACAAACAAATAAACAAAACAAAACCAAGTCATTAAGCTTCAACAGTCTTATGATTCTTGCATTCACCAATGAAATTTTTAATTGATGAGGTAACAATTGAGCAATATCCAAAATTTAAAAATTTGTTCTTAAATGAAGATCCAACTCAACACAAAGTCATTCAAAAAGGTTTAGGCTTGAACACTTACTTAAGAAACTCCCTGTCTCATGCCCACATTGCAGGGGATACAGAAATAAATTTCCACTCAAGGCTGTAACTACTAATATTTCCAGGTATCCTTGTACCACTTCAAAGGCAGAAATATAAACCCTCTATCTAAAGATGCAACAGAGTGATACCTTTTATTCTAAGTACACATTGACAGCAATTTCATGTTTGAATTGTTTTAGTTAATTTTATGTGATTTATCACGATATTAGAGAATAGGTACTTTTAAACCCACTTGACAATATGACTTTTTAATACTGAAGTTTTACAGTGGCACCTGTAATCACTTACATAGTGGCAGCAAAATTATTAGGTAATTCTTTATCAAAGAGACACTAACAGCCTCATCAGAAACAAGTTTAATTTTAAAAGACAGCACTTGTTATATCACCAGTGAAAGAATTTGTATGACAAATTTCTAATGGATAATATATTCCTTGCAGAAGAAAAATGCTTGAAAATATTGAATAAATCAGGAAAAAAAAAGTAAGGACTTTCACATAATTCTGATTATTTCTGTAAAAAGTTTCCTTCTGAATGACAGAGCATTTAACTGCACAAAGAATTTCTCCTGGATTGCCAAAAAATTGTATTCTATTTGCTGTCTGTATGGCAGTTGTCTCCTGTTAAGTGGGCTGTTTTCCTTATCGCTTCCACAACCACTCCTCCCTCGTGGGAGACATCTGCTGATAACAGGCTATTGAATGTCACTGCATGACTGACAAGAACTATAACACCCCATTGTGAGATGCTCTGCCCAGAGGGAGGAGCCAAACGTTTTTACCCGGTCATAATCTTGAGGTTCTGGAACACCAGCAGAGCTTTCTCCGCTGGATTTCCCAGTGGAGCAGCTGCTTCTTCCACTGGATCTTCAGAGGAAGACTACGCCTTTCTACAGGATCCTTCTTCCAACAGAAGCACACCTGACGCTCCAGGAGGACTGCAGCCACAATTCCAACTGGACTGCTACCAACACCCTGACCAACAGGGTGTCAGGTTGTGTTCTGACTCTGTCAGTGTTGTTTTACTGCATTGTTTAGTTTATCTTTTTATTTTCTTCCCTAATAAAGAACTGTTATCCCTGCTCCCATATTTTTGCCTGAGAGCCCCCCTTATTTTCAAATTTATAACAATTTTTTAGCAGACATCTGTCTTTCCAAACCAAGACAGAATTGCAAAGATTACACAGTTGTCCTGTTCCTGTAAATTTGTGTAGATATAATATCCAATATAAAATATCTGGTTATTATGTAGACTGAATTAAGTATCTCAAGTATATTACAATGAAAGGTTTTAATAAGATCAGTCTGATTTTGGATGTTGTGGAGGATTTCTTTCAGCCCTTGTCCAGATAGTTTTTATGCAGATTAAAGAAGCTAGGCTGATTTTTCTCATGTGCCTAACACACACAGAGCTACGCTGGATGCTGAGAAAACTATGCTATTTCTTCTTTGCATACAAACCACAGCTAAAGCATATTTTGTCTCTACCTATTGTAGAGACAGAAGTATACAGAAGGATACCTAGAAAAACTTCTTTACTCCAAATATGCAAAACAGTTACTGAAGGTAAGCATTTCAGTTTTCTTAAATAGGGAGAGATCCTGATAGCAAATCTTGTAGCTGTTGCCCATCTTATCACGTATCTGGAGTAGCCCAAAAATAAAAAGAAACCTCTTTTACTTGTGAGATTTTCTGAGATTTTTGAGAGCTTAGAACAGATATATCGAGATTTGATAGCTAGTCCTTCTCTAATTCAGAGGTGTTTTGTAGGTCTCTCAATGTCTTTCAGAGTTACTTAATAAATTCTTCGCTATGAAGGTGGTGAGGCACTGGAACAGATTGCTCGGAGAAGTTGTGGATGTCTCATCCCTGGAAGTGTTCAAGGCCAGGTTGGATGGGTCTCTGAGCAAATTGGTCTAGTGGGAGGTGTCCCTGCCCCTGACACAGAGATTGGAATGAGAAGATTTTTTAAATCCCTCCCAATCCAAACCATTATTCTATAATTCTATGATTCGTGTCATCTTTGCAGCCCCCCTCCACAAGGAACCAGAAATGTCTGCTTGATGCAAGCTGAAATGCAACACGATGGGAAGAAACTCTTTGACCATTCTGATAAATTGTCCTAACAGAGCAATTTCAGTGCATCCCCATAGAGCCTGCTGCCAGTCAGGAATTTGATATTAGTGCTTTATCTTACCAAGCACCAAGCACTGGTCCCTGGACTCAGTAGACCTCTGTCAAGAGCCAAAAAAAATATTAATTTGTACCCTCATTGCAAGAAATGTCTCCAGATTATATAAATAGAACAACAATCCAAAGTTTTCTCACTATTGTCAGTATATATTAATTGTTAGAATACTAACCCCCCTTCAGATGACCAACTTATAAATAGAATAAATAAAAAAGCAAGTGAGAAGATATTATGTTACAGTAAATTATAAAATAAAACATAAAATAAAATGTAAATCAGTCATACTTATGTCCTTGCAGATAAGGTACTTTGAGTTCTTTCCACCAAAAAAAAGAGATTTCTGGTACTCTTGCTACATGTAAAATGCTAGTCATAATCTGCACTCTTAAGATTGAAGTGACCTTTTACTGGAACCATATTTGATGATTTTGTTTCAATCTTCAAGTCAATTTAGTTTTAAAGCAGTAGCCATACAGTTAGACCAGTCTGCTGGTTTCTGAATTTATTCAATATGATCTTTTTTAACCATCTGGACAAGTTCAGGTTTTATTTTATTTCTCTTTCCTAACGGGCCTTCTTTTACTGCATGCAGTTTTGGCAGGATACCAGTGACTGTATCTGTGAGGTACATTCTGTCCAGAATGCCTGGTAGCCTGTTAATCATTTCACATGTTTGTTTAAAAAATGGCCTATGAATCCTCTTCAGAAATGATCTATAAGTTCATTTGCTTATCTGCATTTGCAGACTACCCTCAAGTCAGGCTTAAGCTATGTGTATGGTGGGTCTGCCCATGGAATTTAATATAGTCACTGAAATTCAGAGCTAACTTCAAAAGATAATAGTTTATCACTACCTTACCTGCACTATCAGGCAAGTGAAAAGACCTGAAATCTAAAATAATGTACAATAGTCAATACAAAATCAGGTATCTAAATTGAGCATTTGTGCAAATTAAGTTTAAAATGTCAAGTGCATAAACATTTAGCATAACTTAAATATTTACTGCAGTTTTTAGCTAATGTGTTTAGATTACACCAATTACAGTCATCTCTTATTGGGCCTTAACACTGTGGTGCAGCTGGCATGATCTAACAGCCTAACTAACAATTTATTATGTATCATAGCTCAGCTTGGATTTAAAGTACTATTGGTAGGGTTATAAAACTGCGGGGTTTGCTTTGACATAAATCTGTATTTTATGGATAAGAGGTGTATCTATTCCCTTTATTATCTACTAAAATATTTAGAGTAGAACTCATGAATATGTTTATGACATTCAAAAATTTACTAGCTGACATTTATTCCTTGTGTGAAATTTGTATTTGATTATGAAAATGTAAGAGAAACTACAGTCATTAGTTGATTTACACAATGGAATTGCTTGGGCAGATTTCTTATGTGTCACGATAACATTTAAGGTATAATAAAAATAGCAGTTACTTTATTGCAAATTTTTCAATTTAATCTTCTGAGGAGTATTTTATTGGCCATGTTTGGAAGATGACCTTTACCTGCAAGACACTTTCAACAGGAAATGTCAAAAAAGAATACAAATTACTTTTACAGCACATTAATAGTTTATAAAATTTATTTTGGATCATTTAAGGAAACCCATATACTACATAAACACCCTGCTATAACAGAGGTGTTTGACACTTCAGAGCACCATGAAAAGGAATTTGATTCCTTACAGATCATAAAGGAATGGAAGTAGTAGGGGTCAAACTGTGACACTTCACTAATTTTAATTTGATCCTAATTTTATGAATGTATGTACTTACTATAATAGAACAGAGAAGTAAGATGATGTTAAGTGTGAGACATCAGGATGTGTCTCTAGGTACTGCATCCTCTCAAGGAGTGCACTGACTGCATCAAATATCTTGAGAACTCTGCTCATGAAAATACTTCTATATATGAATTAAAAAAAAAAAACATTCTTATCTAAAATGGACCCAAAGCAAGGCAGTAGAAAAGGATCTAACTATATTTCTCCCTGCTCTTAAATCCAAGTTTGACAGCTTTTCTACAGAAGTTTTGCCAGAGATGGAAGTAAAGCATCTAATTCTGGGCTAGAAAAATTATTTGTCCGAGATTTTTTTTTCTTGCTGTGGATACTCTAGATCACTTAATCTGAGTGATTCATCCTGTTCTCCATTCATAGCTGGTAGAAAAAAATAAGCACTATTAGGGCACAATTCACCTAGTTTTGAAATAGGTAGCTTAAATAATTCTAATCTCACTCTGAAAACACGTAGGTATCTACTGGGTACAAAAGAGACCTAAACTCAAATGTAGATGTTTTTTATTTGGTTATCTAAATATCTCTCCTCCTTTATATTCAATGGGAGAAAGATTAAGGAACATTTAGTAAATAATCCTCATGGGACATACAGTATTTTTTTTTTTTCACAAAACAGTGGAATTATCTAGTGCAAAAATAGGCTTTTTAAAGTATATTAATAATGAGAGAAGGTCTCAGGAAAATATCAGTCTCATACTTGTTGAAGATGGCCACCTGACCAACAGGGACTAAGAAAATGCAGAAGGATTCAATGTTTTTTTCCAACAGTTTTTAAAGTTATTGGTAGACCCTGGTCTGCTCGGTCACCTGAGGTGAAGCACCATAACTGTGGGACTTTTGACTAGCTTTGAACCCTGAAACTGTATGAGCTGAATGTTCTTAATTCCACAGGACCTGATGGATTTCATCCTGGAGTACTGAAGGGGATAATGGATGTTACTGCATGACCCCTCTCCATTATCCATCATCCAATGTCTTGGAAGTCTGGGGAGGTTCCTGCTGGGTGGAAGCCAGCCAATGTTTTCTCAGTTTACAAGGATGGCATAAGGAACTCAGAAAACTACAGGCCTGTTACTCTAACCTTTCTTTCTAAAAAAATCATGAAGATCATACTGGTCCTGTTGAAATGCATTTAAAGGACAATGCAATGGTCAAACTCAGTCAATATGGGTTCACAAAGGGAAAGGGCAGTTTGCCTTGCAGAGGGATCTAGATAGATTGGACCATTAGAGTATGGTTAATGGGATAAAATTCAATATTGAATGACAGATTCTGCAGGTAGGATGGCATAACACCAGGCATAAAAATGAATTGGGAGAGGAGCAGCTGGGAAGAAGTCCTGCAAAAAGGGCCCTGCAGGTGCTCTCTGACAGCAGGCTCAACGTGAGTCAGCAGCATGTCCTGGCAGCCAAGAGGACAAACTCCATCCTGGGGTGCATCAAGCACAGCATCACCACCTCATCAAAAGAGTTGATTATCCTGCTGTATTCAGCATTGAGTGCTGTGCACAGCTCTGGGCCCTGTTAATTGAGAAAGAGGCTAAGTCCCTCAAATATGTCCAGAGGAAGGAAGGAAAGCTGGTAAAACTGGTGGAAGGAATACCCTATGAGCAGCAGTTGAGGACTTGGGGTTTCTCTAGTTCAGAGAAAAAAGAGACTAAGGAGTGATCTCATTGCTTTCTGTGCCTTGCTGAGGAGGGAAGATGGGGAAAGGAAGGTGCTGAACTCTTCTCCCTGGGATTCAGTGATAAGATTTATGGGAATGGTTCAAAGCTGTGTCAGGAGAGGATCAGACTAGATTAGGTAAAATTTCTTTACCAAGATGGTGGTCAAACACTGGAACCGGCTTCCTAGAGAGGTGGTCAATGCTCCAAGTCTGTCAATGTTTAGGAGATAATTGGAAAATGCCCTTAGTAACACAATTTAACTTCTGTATAGCCCTAAATTTGTCAGGCAGCTGTAGTAGATGGTCATTGTACTTCCCTTCTAACTGAAATAGAAGGAAATAACTCTCTTCTCTTCTCTTCTCTTCTCTTCTCTTCTCTTCTCTTCTCTTCTCTTCTCTTCTCTTCTCTTCTCTTCTCTTCTCTTCTCTTCTCTCCTCTTTTCTCTTTTCTCTTTTCTCTTTTCTCTTTTCTCTTTTCTCTTCTCTCTTCTCAAGTGTTCCAAGGTACTCCTTTGCAATTCTTTTGGATTAGGTGTCCTTTCTCATTCCCTTGAAAAGTTCAGTTGCTGTATTGATTTAACTATTAGGTCAATATGATTAGATAGCATGTAGTTTTGGGAAATACTGCGTCTTCTTTGTTCTTTCAGTTACTTCAGGGCACAAGTGTTTTACTGCATTTAAATAATCCTTCACATGTCTATGTTTTTTCCTCTCAAGTATTGATATGGCTGTTCAATGGCATAAAATGTGATGCTGAAAGAGAAAATGGCAATTATTTGGCTTAAAAAGAGCAGTCAGAAAGTTCATGTGAAGAAAGGCCTTTTTCTAAAATTTATAAGTAGTAGAATTGTAACGTTTTTTATTTTAATCAATCTTTTGAAGAAACTGCTGTTTGTTGCACTCCCAGTGAAGAAAAACCCCATATACAGAAATGCTTTAAGCCTAAAATCAGTGATCATAAAACAGTCTCCCTTTGGTTTAACTGCTAAGTAAATATCAAGAATTTTCCTTAAATTTAATGTTATGGGAAAACTAATGGAGAAAACAGTCAAGAAAAATTTAGGTTGGATATGCAACACAGCACCACTATCAAAATACCACATAATTCAAATGAAAAGAGGTGTGCAGAACCTGACACCTTGTTTAGAGAAATACATAATGAGTAAAGTACTTCTGCTTAGTGGAAAGGGTTGAAGATTCTGAAAGTAATTTAATTTATGAATGTTATTTTCATTTTCATACTACTCAACTGAAAAACAGAAGGAAAGTTAACTTCATTGTCTTGGTTTTGTTCAGCCCATATCCAATACCCCTGGAGTGTCCACTCCAACCCTAAAAGAACTAGGGGTGCTCATGCTTCAGAAATGCTTTATCTGTTGCATCAAAATGTCTCTTGTGAATGAAGCCAAACTCCTGCAGAGCAGAATAAGCTCACAGACAGAGACATGTAAGGCTGATACAGCAACAGGGGGAAGGGACACTTCACTAAAGATCTGCACCATCTCTCACCTCTCAAGACTAAGGAAGAGCCATAAATTCAAAACAATTTCAGCCTCCAAAGAGGTTCTGACCTATAATTCTTTATTTCACTGGACACCAAAAACATTTGACTTAGTGGAAACACTAGTTTCATGACACAATATTGATTTATGCTAGTTTCAGCCGTAGAAGGCAATGCTGTGTCTCTCGTTAACTGCAGTCCAAACATTGTTTCTTCCCCTTGCCCCTATGTCTCATGGATACCCGACACCTCTATTCCTTCTTGGTTTTCTTATTAACATAACTAAGTTAAACTGAGAATAATTATTCCCAGCCTGCACTTAGGTTGAACTTTGTTACTTCTACGCCTGAATGGCATCTGGAAAGCTTATATGCCTGACAAGTTCTGCTTTTTCTTCCAGGTGCAGCCATGTGTCTAGTAAAAAACAATGCTACTTTATATGACTTGTCCTTTTTCTATATCTAGAGAATAATCATTGTTACACCACTACTGAAAAATGCTATTAATCCACAGTTTTAAAGGGGAAATAAAATATACAAAAATCAGAGTGATTCTTATGGTGGATTTTGTGATAAAGTGGGTTTCTGTTGAAATGTTGTATTTGATGTTGATGTGTATGACATTTCATTTATTGAATACTGCAAGCAGAGGCTAAAGGTCGTTCAAAACAACTTTCAGTGTTCTCTGCTACTAGAAATCCACTCCAGGATTATAATCAAGCATTTATTTCTAAACCATCAGGGTTACAGTGGAATGATTTGGTATTTATAAGCAAGTCTCTTGTTTGCTGTATTTTATGTGTATATGTGAACACCCACAGAGTTTACACATAGGATATAATTTCCAGAGGTGATTTTTGCCCTCTGAAGAATAGGAATTAATTTTGCATGGTAGCTGCCTTTTCCCAGCAGCTAGCCTCTCCACAGCTGGTTGCTGTTTCGCTCACCCATACTTTTCTATCACATACTATTTTTTCAGCAGCCCTCTTACATGCCCAAAGAAAGAAAACATTTATCCGCAACAAATCAAAAGCTGTGAAAAAATGCTACTGAAAGTATGCTTTTTCTTGTGTGGTTCCAGAAAGCCCACACCTTATCTCTTCAGATCTAACTGTTGCGAAGGCATGGGTGTAAGACTTTAAGAAACAAGAATTGGAATTATGTTTATTATGACAAATAATATCAAAATTAAAGAAATTATTACATTAAATAACACAGCTGTCCTATTAAGAAACTTTTTGAAAGAAAGCTTTATATGAAGTATTGATATGCTTTTGTTTCCTTGTTTATCAGAACTTTTTAGCCATATCTGTAGCTGAAGTAAGCAGAGCACAGCTGCTCCAAGACAAAGATTTCAATACAGAAAGTGAGATTAGAAAGAGCTTTTGAAAGTTTTTTTTAGATAAGTCTCAAATATCAGTGCACAGAAAGGACTCACTACCTTCTGCTGTTGAACCTATAGAAAAAAAAATACTTGTAATAGTTTTTATACATATTTTTGAAAGACTGAAGTGATTGACAGTCGCTGTAATGCTTGAAGAAGTTCTGAATGATAAGTGAGGCTGAGGACATTTAAAGCTTTTCTTCATTTTAATTAACTGATGGTAATGATAGATGTAAGCTCAAGGCAATGACATTATCCCTTCAGGCAAGGACAAAAGTAGTCTTGTTTGTTCCAGTATAGATAAAGATTTGATTTGCCTGTTTACCATAGGAGAACTGACATGAACTTTAATCATTCAATTGATGAATTAAGAGATGCAAGGCTGTAAGAAATGCATAATTTATTCTAAAAATTAATAGATGTCATAAGCATTGAAAATCACACTGTATTAAATGGCCCATAATGCTTTCCAAACCATTTTGATCACCAAGAAAGTGATAATAACTTAATGGTTACTCTCTAATGTATTATACAGGGTCACAGAATCACTTGTGAAACTTGTCAGTCCAAGGAGTCTTAGAAATTACAACTGCTGCAATAGAGTTAGCTGGAAGGATTTTTTGCTTCAGGTGTGTCTGCACAGCATCCAGCAACTTAACTGAAGTGGCATGGAGAGTTGGCTTCAAGATAAACCCCAGACTGTGCACCCCAGAGCTAAGGCATGGGCAGGCACTGTGTTCTGTCCCCCCTACCTGTGAAGGAGCTCCAGCAGGAGGGAGGAGCAGGCAATCAAGGAGAGGTATCTCTGCAAGACTGGTTAGGTCTCCCACATTAGTCCCTTACCCTCCTGTATATGGCACATAAGACTTTTATATCATCAAGATACATCTTCCAAGGAAGAAAGGATGAGATGGACAAAAGGAAAATTGAGCAGAATATTAAAAAACCCTCCAAGGGCTGTGTTTATAGCTCTTTTATTATTCAGTTCTCCTAAGAGCTGCCATTTAGCGCTAAGCATCTTGAGAATATCTTCCGTATGGTAATGACTGTCATCAGTAATAATTTTCATTGGTGTCCATGCTTTTTATGTCTTAGACGAACACCTCTGTCTGTAATTATACAGTTATAATTTCTGCAATGAGGGTGTGTAGGGGGTCTGGCTGGGATGTGGTCAGCTTTGTTCATAGCAGCCAGTATGATTGTATTGAATATGATATTAAGCAGTATTGATACAGGCCAACACTTCAGCTACTGCTGAGCAATTGCAGTAAGATTTTCTCCATTTCTCACTCTGCCCCACTACCAGCAAGAAGGCAGAGAGTGAGCAGGACAGCTGGCCCAAAATTACCAAAGGCAGATTCCAAGCCTTACAATATCATGTTCAGCAACAAAGAAATTGGGTGTTTGGTTTTCCCAAACACACTACTGCTTGGAGTCATACTGGGCACTGGTCTGCTTGTGGGAGGTGAGAAGTGATGTAAAGTTGCACCAATACTTATTTTATCTCATATCCTGGCAGAGTATGCAGTACATCTTTTAGATCTACCCTGAGATTAGCAATAATTTCCAGCCTCATAAAAATAATATAAAAAGGAATATGTAACTGACTGTAAAGATTTCAACAAGAATTTTATGGAAAACTTTCATATTTAATTAAATTATTTATTTCTAGAATATTGTTGAAGTATAGACTGTACTAGTAAATTATTCTAAATTATTCCTTTAAAAAAATTAATATTTTTACACTTACACTAGCGGTGACTTTGATTATCCAAGTAAGCTGCTATTAATAAAAGTGGATTAAAACTGGCAATAGTGTTAGGATGCAGTGTTTTTTTCTAACATTTCTAGTGGAAGTGGGATTATTTCAGATTTCCATTGTGGCTATTTATAGGACACTTCAGACTATTAATTTTTTTCCATGTCTCAAATTTTCAGGAGCCAATGCCTTGTCGACCTTTACTTTCAGATTCAGGACAACCTTATTGTCACTTAGTTGCTGATTTCTCATAACACTGAAGTTTATTTATTTGACACGAGTGGAGATGAATACGTGTATGTTTTAACTTATAAAGCTTAAAACTTATAAATTGTATAATATTTTGCTTTGTTCATCTAATGGTTCCATTTCAGTGTATGTAATCCTAGCACATCATTTTCAGCATTAGGTGCCTGCTCTACATCCATCTTTACTGTACAGAATAAAATGTGTTAAAGTGATGCAGCAGCTTTCTGGCCACAGAGAGCAGCAAGCACAGCCTTTCCCAGGATTATCACAGGGAAGGCTGTGAGAAAGAATGAGAGAGAGAAGAATGAGAAACAATTCTTATCTCTACTTGCTGCACCTGTTGTGCACATGTGGAATGTGTTATGGAGATTTGTTTACCAAAGGGTGATTTCCTAATTGGACACTGGATGGTGTTTGGATTCATTGACCAATTAGGTCAAAGCTGTATGGGATTGCCTGTAAGGCTTACTTAAGAGTTTCTTCATAGGTATAGTCTAGTATAGCATGATATAGCATGATGAAGTGATTGATCAGCCTTCAGCAATCATGGAGTCAATGCTAATTATTACTTGTCTGGGGGCCTGCGGCAACATTAAAGGGCTCTGTAATCACAGCAAGTGAGGATAAGATCACAGACTAAATTTTACCTGTCCCAGTAATATGATTCTCAGGTCAGAATGTTATTTCACACTGTGTTCTGTCCCCTGTCATGGCAAATGAAGCCTCCCTCTCAGCCTCATAATGCTTCTCTTGATGAGGCAACTGCGCCACATTTCCCCATCTTATCTATGTTAGTTCCTTAATGTGTATTTCTCAGAGGAGAAAGAATGTACTTCCAGTATTATGTTCTCATAATGCTGCATCCTGAGGTTTTCTCCAATCACAGAATTACAAGCCATTTCTCTGTAAGAGTTTGGTACTGTCTTTCACACCTCAGTTCTCAAATCCCCTTATATTTCATATTTAATTGCAATAGTATCACTAGCAAGAATCATGTATTTAACATTTCTGCAATATTGAGTCCCCTTTCTCTTTCAGATTTCATGATTCTAAACTTAAATTTCCTACATTAAAATTCTCCTGTACTCTCTGCTATGCCAAAGATTTGGTAATTATGCCATCCCTTTCTTTGCTTTGCCAAAATGTAGCAACAAAAGTAAAAATCAAGGAAACAAAAAAAGAGGTAAGAAAAAACACCACACATATTATTAAGGATAAAACCATATTCTACTAACAACCTACTATTATTTCTTTACATTAAAAAAAAAAAAACCAAACAAAAACCCAAAACATGAATGTGACTGAGAAGCTGCAAAAGCAAAATTGAAAAATACACAAATACTCCTTGACAGAAGAGAGTTCAAGGAATTCCATCAAAAGGCAAAAATCCACAAACAACCGCCACCACACTCCATGATCGTAAGAGGCACTTACCCATAAGTGGGTAGCACATGTATTATCCCTTAGCTGATGGGTGTGCAGGGCTGCTTAGCCTATAAAGAGACACCAATATAAGGAATGCTACAACCCCGTGTAGCATTCCTTATTTTCATCTACCCTTAAGAATGAGGGAGGGAAAAGGGGATAATGACAAATTTAGAGCAATGCAACAAGAAAATACACCATTTTTTACAGAACTAATCAAAAATCCAAATACCAGTATCTCATATAGGCCAAGGTATTCTACACTTCAGCTATGAAACACTTTGGCCTGTTATTCCACAAAAAATTCCTGTGGATAAAGAGCTTTTGTAATAAGAAAAATGTGCTCCCAGTGTGGGTGAGAGTATTGCAGTCTGATCCTTGGTGTGTTAGAATATATTGAGCAGATTGAGAACACCACCTGTTCATAATATGTGGAAACTTGACTAATGACTATAGTCTACTTTATCAGGGTAAATTTTAATGGGAAATGCTTGGAATCAAATTCGTTTTTGCTTGCAGGCATCTTGTAGGGTCAGTAGGGTGATGAAGTGATAGTGGTTAGAAATTCTGAATCAGTTTAATCTTTAATAATTCTGTATCATACTGTATGCTTGCATCTATACTATTTTAATAACAATGGAATAGAAAAAATATTACACAGGAGAATTAAACAGAGAGATAGTATATGACTATGTAATTTTAAATAAAAGGGACCCACAGCTATTTATGAACTCAGAAAAACTGTGCCCTTTTTAATGGAGAAATACAGAACATTCCCCACTGACTCCATTAAAAGTAAGTCCCCTAAGGCACTACAAAACTAAATATTTTTGTACAACCCTTCATAGTCAGAGCTGTAGTGTATGTGAAAATAGGCCTTGGGGCAGTAACACACATCACCAAATTCCCCTCTGTGAAAGCAGGTTGGAATTGTATTTTTGGGCATACACATAAAACAGAATGATGGCTGTTCTATTCAGAATTGAAGCTATGTTTTGTTTTCATTTTTTAAAGTTGCTTTCAAGATGTTGGGGTTGGTTTTATGAGATATTGGCTAATGTCAGCATCAGTAATCTCATATCAAAAGGGCTCTGCTTAGATCTGACAGTGGAAAGGGAAAACTTGATGGATGTAATGTTTGTGGAGTGGTAGCAAAGAAGTGCAGATCTTTGTTGCTCTATTCCTATAGTCAGTTATAAAAACAAGTCTGAAGAAGCTTTGTAACTGCAGTAGCATCATACATATTAATCAGACAGAATCAATAACCTAATCCTGCTTTCCTTTAAGAAATGCTAAAGGTCCCATAGATTTCAGTCACAGCTCAGTGTAGGTTCTATAAATATAATGAGTGAAAGAACTTTGAAAGTGAAGGAGAGATTACTGTTATGTCTTCTTACACAAAAAGATGAGACTGTGTACTGTTTTCAGAATAGAATTTATAGAAATGTCAGCAAGAAAGAAAATGAATTTTATATTTGTTGCAAAATATGTGAACCAATTGCATCCCTGATAAAAAAAAGGGAGATTATGGGTGGGACTGATTTCTGGTTTCTTACCAAAGGATTATCTCCTGTGCCATGAAGTTCTTACTCTTTAATGTTTCATGTGTCAAATCATTTTGAGGTCTGTAAGCTGTTCTTTGCCTAGTTTCAGTAAAATAACCACAGAAATTAAGTAAGATGATCCTACATAAAGTGTGAATGTAATGTTACATCTGGCTTACTGAGATCTATTTAGAGAAGAGTTTTGGAGGAAAATAGCCTGTAAGGATTTATTCTCACCCATCTTCCTTTTCTTCCAAGCTGTCAGCATGGAAAACAGAGTAGCCCTGAAAAGAAGCCATTTTTTTGGGGCCTGATGTCCTTTTTTCCCCTGTCCATGTCTTTTTCACTTTTTTTTTCCCTTTTGCTTTTAGACTTTGTATCAAACTCTAATATTATAACTGTTTGGACAAAAAACTTAGCTGATTGAATTAGAATACTAGAATAAGGCCATTTAATGTAGCCTAGCCCCCAAAGATTTAGTTCCTTGGAGTAGTCACATATATCAAGCTACCTACATACACTTACAGGGCACAGGAAGGCCTTAGGAGTACTGACTTAGGTGTGCATACAGGTATCATTTTTACATATATCCAGACTATGGACCAAGTGTTGTGTCTCTTCTGACTCAACTGACTTCCACTGGCAAAAAAAATATGTGGCACTTAGGCAGGATGTGAGCAAAAACACTTTTCAGAAGCCCTTTTTCTCAGGGTGACATGGGAAGAAGGGTTATGGGCTCTAACTGCAAAACACACTTTAAGTGGAAGTAAATTAAAGCTCTGTCTAATAACTTTGTCAACCCAAAAGTGTCCATAGAGGGATTAGGGTGCCATACATCTGTAAAGGCCAAATGTTACCTGGGCAATGTACCCCTCAATACCTGGGGAATATACCCCCACTCCCTTCAATACCACTAAACATCAGTGGGGTCCCTAGGAAATCAACAGCTTTGTCTATGTATTTGAAAAGCTTCAAATCAAAATCATAGACTAGTTTTTGTCAGCTAGAATTGGGCCCACCTTGGTTGGTTGAGATATTTGTGATCATTAATATATAAATATTTATGGTGTATAGCAAAATAATTGCTAAAATTGTTTTTTTCTGGTACGGGGAAAATCTTGTTTAAATTTTAGCTTTAGCTGTTAATTTTTGGATTGAAAAAGCTGTTGACATCTAGAGATGTCAACAAACAAAAAAGGACTAAGCTTATGGACTGTTAGAGCAGATAATTTTAAGCAGATGACAGAAGTTAACATAGAAATGATCAAGCTGGATCAGGAAAAACGTTAGTGTATTCATAGACTCTGTCTATGGTGGTAGACAATAGCAGATATCAGAGACAGATATAAGAACGCGACAAGCAGTGATACTTTGCCAGTATAGCCTCAAGCTAAGTTCAGGAATCCCAGGCTAGAGAGGCAGTTATTACCTCATTAGCTGGTGAGGAATTTTTCTTCTATTAGTTCATTCAATTAATTTCAAAATCTACATCAAAATTTTAGCATCCACAATGCATCATGTTAAATAATCTTATACAAACTTGCGCTGGATCAGCCTAATTTCACAGAAGCTGTTTTCGGTTTATGAAAAGGAATTTTAAAAATCTCTGAATAGCTTTTTCACGTCCCTTAGGATTCTACAGACATTGCTCATATTCTTTTTGTAACCATTTTTTCCAGGATAAATCATGTCATCCCCTTAGCAACTCCTCACCCTGAAGCCACTCAGTCTGTTCAGCTCCCCTTCCATCCTTGTCTGAGGAAGCAGTAATACAAACAGTCCCAAGATCTAGACATGGTTTTTCTACAGTGGTAGAATGCCATTTTCTTGTTTATTTCCTGTTCACATTTTGTGATTCAGTTTACTTTGCTGGTCCCTGCTCAGCAGTGTATATTTCCATTGAAATACTCTAATTATTTTTCCTAAATGGAAATCTTTATCTCATGCATATTTAGTCCAGTATGATATATAGATTTTTAAGAACTTTTTCACATTTTTTATATCAATTGAAATGGAATTTTACATACTGTTTTCATTCTCTAGTTATTATTCATTATCAAGGGATCCTTTTAAAGCTCTCAAAAATTG
This sequence comes from Calcarius lapponicus, assembly GCA_039654755.1. Lineage (NCBI taxonomy): Eukaryota > Metazoa > Chordata > Aves > Passeriformes > Fringillidae > Calcarius > Calcarius lapponicus. Next base: position 30,157,706 of record CM077463.1, on the reverse strand, counting down.
AGCTTTCTAATAACTTAGCAGCACCACCAAATTGTTAACTGATGTTTCATTTCCTTTTCAAGGATATTTGTAATTTCATTCCTTTTTTCTTTTAGCTTGGATATATAATGAAACTGTAAATCAAACATTAAATTTTATACTAAGCCAATACAGTGTTTCATATTAACAATGGATTTGACAATCTTTCATCACCCCATGTTTAAGGAATGGAGGGCTCTTCAGTTTCCTTATTTTGAAGGTCTGCCACATCAACTTCTTAATAAATTATTAGCTCATTTAAATTCATTAGCTGATTTTATCCCAATTTAACACAAATTAAAATCTTCAAACTAAGCTTTTTGTATGCTTGTCAGAAAATGGCCATCAGAAATTCATGTTCTTAAAATGTCAGGTAGAAATAATTCAGTAAAATCTTAAGTGAGATTATCATTTTGTAGAATAAAAAGGTAAAATAATAGCTGGGTTCTAATCATATGACTAGAGCTCCAAAATCTACTTGAGCTGGAACTAAAAGAGGTGTGTAAGAAATGTTGTGATTATTTTCAATGGCTTGGAACTCATCAGGCGTATTGGTCCTACTCTAAGTCCGTGCACAAACAAAGCAAGAGAAGAGAAATATCTAAATCTTAATGGCTGTGGTATGGTGCCTTCAGAGCACATAAGTGATGGGAATTAATGTGTGCACTGAATGCAGTCCAGACTCCTCAGCAGTGAGTAATTAGGACTAAACTATACTACATTAAGGACCATTAGGGGCTAATACTCCTCTTTAGCCCAGTTTTACTGGGAAATTTCTTTCGCATTACTTCCTTCTGTTCACAGGGATAAAACAAAGAAGCAAAAAACCCAACAAATAAATCTGATGGAATAGATTAAAAAAAAAAAGATAATTAGGAACAAATTTATATTTCTGTGCTAGTTGCCTTAAAGAAAGCACCAATGGAAAGCTTTTGGAGATAGAAGGGTCAGTGGAAGGGGGAACAAAGTGGGTGAAGGACTGGTTGCCTTGTTCACACGTTGTTAACACAGCTGTGCCAACAGACGGAGAAAGATACCCTAAACTGGGTAGATATCTCTCCTCATAGAAGAAGTCAGAAAAAGGCTATGATGTCCTCATTCACCATTTGTTCTCATCACAGAGAAGTTACTAGCCCTTTCTTTGGCACTTTGGAAAAAGTCACAATACGGTGAGACAACTTACTATTTTAAAATTAGCTATGAGCTATATGATTGTGTTGTGGAGATATATTTTATATTCATGTCTCAAATTTGATGCAAATCAAATTTGTTACAAGTTTGTTGGGGTTCCTTTTTTGAGTTTTCCATGCCTGAAGCTTCCCAGGTCCTAAAATAGCAATAAACTCTCCTGGGTTTGTATAATTGTGACAGATTGTAAATTCTATAGTGACTTTGAGGAGAATGTCAAAGCATGAACATAAAGTATTCATTTGTGACTATTACTTTCTAGTGATGGTGACATTTTAAAAAGTCTTTAGTGGTTATCAGGGGATAAACTGATGTTCACTGTCAAAGTAGTTCACAAGTTGACAAGTACTACCCCTTTTTAACCTTACCACCCTTTAACAGATGGAGAATTCCTAAGAGGTTCTCTAAGACCAGAAAAATCTGACATAACATGCTAGGGAACCCGCCTATCAAACAAGGGAGGTCTTTGTGCCAGTGCCAATGTTCCACTTCAGCTAGCCAATATCTGCTAATAGTGTCTGTTCTTGGAAGGAGAAACTCTCTGTCCTAAACCCACTAAGACCTTTATTTTGGGTAAATGCAAAGTATTTAAAAATCTTAATAGGGTACTCTAAGTTTATCAGTTGTACACATGGATGCTCTCCACTGAGCTACGTATTCAGATTTTAATTTCTCTCCCCTTAGACATGTACTGTTTTGATTTCTACTGCAACTTGGTTGAATACTCTTCTTCCATTTACTATATTGCAGAGAATATGTGAATCCATATGTATATATATATATATATATGTATGTATGTATGTATGTATATATCCATGCACTGTATTTATTCATATATATGTATATATCTCAGTTTGGCAACTAGGAAATACAGGAAAGAAAGTAAAACAATTTTATATTCTATACTGTGAATGTGCTTTTTTTTGAGGATTAAAGGATCCTGAGTAAAAAAAGGAGGATAAAAAAGCATGAGAAGGATTACTGATATTTCCAAATATGCCTGAGCAATTCAAAAGCATGAGGTTTATTTTCAAGAATGGATAAATGGGATTTTGAAACCTTCTAGACTATTTTTATAATCATTGCTGGAGTGGAGGAAAAGTAGAAATTGCTAGTCACAATGTCCATCATTCACAAAACCTGGTGTGAAACTTGGTAAAAAAAAGCCAAAACAGGTACTTCTTGTGCTACTTTGCAAAGTCGTCTTTTTATTCACTTAGGCCTCAAAAGCAGAAGATTAACTTAGAATAAATGTTTTACCTATGTCCAATAAAAATTAGAACCTTGCATTAAATTTCTCTTAATGCAGGTTTTATACCACATACTTTCTCTTAATGTAGGTTTTCACTTGTCCTGGTGTGGCCTTGCTAGATAACTTCACTACTAGCTCCCTCTATTTCAGTCTTAACTGAATTAGGATTTTCCCTAGAGAAGACAAAGAGGATGTACTGTAAGTTCAATAAAATCTCCTTTTATTTTCCAAAACTTGAAAAGGGCCTTTTTCATCAGCTGCCTTAAAAAGTGAAAGGTACTTGGAGAACATAGGTAACACACCCTTCTTGTGTGACAGCCAGCTCAACAGTTCAGATGGAAGAAATCATGAATACCAACACCCAAGCACATATCTAAGCATCAAGAATTGGGGGGAGTGTCCTCCTGGAGGGCTAGCCTCTTTTCTCAGAATATAGAGGAAGCTAAGAAAAGCACTGTATATCTGACATTTATATGGATCACGTTAGGTAAGATCAATAATTCCTGTCAGTCTGTGGCCAGTGGATCACTGCAGAGAAAACGTATCTCTGAAAGACTTCCTTCAAAGGTTTCCTTCATAGATTTAGACTAGAGTCAGATTAGCAGCTGCTTTTCAACTTGTAATATTTGTTCAGGCAGGATTTTCATAATGGAAAGTATTTCCTATTCTGCTCTCATACTGAGATGAAGATATTGCCCTGATTTTCTGAAATTGAAAATTAAGGTTAAGCATCAACCTGGATTACCCTAAGTGACACAGGCAATTTAGAAAATAGTAGGCAATTTGGTGATATCCTTCTCTCTGTGGTATCTGAAAGAACCACATTTGACACGCAAATCTCAATTAATTCAGAAATATATATTCTTCAGGAACTCTTCTGACATATTTCATGTTCTCCTGTCACCTGAGAATATTTACATTGTAAACTAAAATATTATTTCCCAGTGTTTTTCCACATTTCTTTAAGTCAGTTGGAGCATATGCCAATTGTTCTTCTTGACTAAATAGAAGCCTTCATTGAAATGAAAGATTAATGGCTTTAATCTTTTTCTAATCTGTTAAGTTTTCTCTTATACCTATTCTTTTTAAACAAGATGATCTGCAAATATTAACAGGACTTCTTCAAGGAATGAATGCTCATTCTTTTGGTCTATGCCTGTTTTCCTTTTTACCATGGTAGCATGCTAGCAAAAAGAAGGCTATCTGTGGCACAAGTCTGTGTTTCATGTAACAAAGAAACAGCACCTAATCCCTTTTATTTCTGCTGGATTCCAGTGACTTACTTTGCAGACTTATTGTAAACCACTGAAAAAGTTGCACAGTGTATTGTGCATTGCTAAGACCTCTAAATTAACTCAGCACTTTCAAACAAGCAATATTATTTATTGGATTTTTTGGCTATTATATTACTACTACAGAATGACTGTTCTCTGAGGGAATTTGGATCCTACACAGACTTAAATTTTCACACCTTTTGTTATTTTCCCTATATTTTAGAGTTACATACCCTGTAAAGAAAGGGTGGAATAATAGTATGAATGGCACAATTATGGAATAACATGCGCTTTGCAGTACGTATTATGATGTGTTATGACATACTTATTGATAGCTACTGACAGGAGGAAAAGAAATTGATGATGCTATCTGATGTTATCATGGTTAAAGCTTCTCTCAACAATACCCAGGAAATATCTGTTAGTTATACGTAACATTTTAGGGGACTGTACCCTAATTCTTCATCCAACATTTCTTCCAGACTAGAATTATAATGTACCATGTACTTTAGTTGTCATGTAGAAAAATCTTCCGATCTTATATTTTATACCTTTGCAAGCTGAAAGGTTAGGATTAAGTTATGATGATAATTAAAAATGCTATGGAGGACTATTATACTAAGACAGAAATATTGCATGCTAGCTTCATTCAGAATAAAGAAAAGTTAAGATATTAAGAATTTAATTTAGTGAGCATTGGCTTTGTTTTGTACACTAAATTCACTTTTCCTAAAGAGACAGCCTACATATGGTTACTGTGTAGTAAATGTCCACATAGAGAAGTATAATAACTTTCATTCTTAACTATGTACAAAAATAATTACATTATCTGATTAAAAAATTATATACTTAAATACAAAGATATCAAAGACTTATTTTAAACAGACTTGAAAGAAGAAAGCTCAAGAAACAAATTTCTTTGATTTCCTTGCAGGCTGAGTTCTGCACTGCCTTACATGCTTTTTATCTGCAATAGTTGTACTACAGACTTCTACAGCAGCAAGGTAGCCCTAAAAACTTCTGTCAGTTATGAAAGGATAGGACTGAGCTTGAAACCATCAGAAAAAAAAAAAAAAAAAGTGAAGTGACAGTGAAAAAACAGCCCTTGCATTTGCACTATGCTGCTTGCTGGCTGAGATGCTAAGGCTGCATCTGAGAAGTTGAAAGCACAAGGAAGTTCATGATGAGTTTCCTTCCTTTCCCCTTTATGTTTTCCAGCTTTTTAGTCTATAAAAAAGTTGAAGAAAGCACCTGTGTTTTTCCAAGGCACAAGATATGCATTTGCAGACTGAGCGCTGTCCTTCACTGACACTGAAAAACAAAATCAAAATATTTCCTAAAAGGCATCTTCCAACACAAAGAGGCATTCAGTCAGAGGAACACAAAGACCTCATTACACGAGGCTGACTGATGGAAGCAGTGCCCCTACCATCCCACACAATTTACATGTGTGAAACTGAAGCAGATTCACAAAGGACTGTTTCTGCCACATGCTGTAGCAGAAGACATATAGAAAGTTTTCATAACTGTCTATATGTCTTTTCAAATTTATAGATCTCAGTGTAAAAAACACCCATTACAGCCACCTAACTCAACATAAAAAAGAAACATGCAGCTTTTCTCACAGAAATTTATGGGGAACTTGTGGGTGATGAACCCACATTATGTATTCCTCTATAGGAACAGCATATAGGAGCTAGCATATAGGAAACTATAGGCTTAAGCATTTTTTCTTTTCAGCACTATGGGAAGAATTTCATATTTAAAAACCTATGCAAAGCCTACTGGAGCCACAAAAGGAAATGCACGTGTCTACATCAGAGATAGTGATTTTGGTCCCTTCACAGAAGCTAATGAAAGCAAATAGACACTCTGATGGCAGCTGATCTCATGCCAAAATAAATATCTAAAAACAGTTATATGAATCATGCTTGGAAGTGCCTTTCTTTTCATCAGCTGTAAGAGAGGCTTGGGATGAATAGTTCAGATATATACCTCCACAATCCACACATCAGAAGTCAGATGAAATAAAATCCTCCCAGAGAATTTTTTTGCAGACTGCAGTGGAATTTCATTCAAATCTGTCCTTACATGGTTACTGTATAAGATTGGACTTGACAAAAACAAATTCTCTATATATGGAAAATAGAAAAGGTCACCTATAGCTTCGGGAGTTGATGGTTTCTACTACAGAAAATTTCTGAAATGAAAAAAAAAATCATATAATGCTATCATAACAGAGAAAATACTGTCTAAAATAATCCTACAAATTTGTTTCAGTGAAGAACAGATAACAAATATGCAGCTGCAAAATGCATTAAACCTGCTGATTTGTAGCAGGTTGCAAGATATAACTGATTTTTCACAGACTACAAAATATTTGTGTTTATAATAGTATCTTTTGAAACAATATTTAGTATCTTGCAAGACATAGAAATGAAAGTATTCAGGTGATCTACATGTTTCTTCTCTAAACTGGAATGTTTTTACTTTCTTCCACATATTGTCTGTAAATGTTATGTGAGATTGACGATTTTAAAGTCAATGCCCTATACCAAAGACAAAAAGTATGGTGATATGGCGTTCTGCTCAAGAAATATCCGTTTTCATGTCCCTAATGTTATCAAAACTTGCCTTGCTTTAAAAGCACTTAAAATTAACTACAGAACTTCCTTTGTGTACTCACATCTTCATAATTTACAGTCTACCTGATAAACTGAGAAAATCATTTCACATCAGGTTAAGCTTGTTTAAACAATTTCATCCTGGTTTATTAAATAAAATAGGCTTGTGCAAGATCTCCAGTTAAAATGAAGAAAAGACTCTGCAGTTTCAGAGTAATCATAGTAATGTCTGTTGTTTTTATGTATTGATTGGAGGAAAAATCAGTGTTCTATTTTAGAACTGCAGAGGAATGAATTTTCTTAAAACTCAGAGCTATATTTTTCATGAGTAATGTATGTTGCTGGAGCCAATACTGTCCAATTTATTAGCAATGTGATGCTCAAAACTTAAATCAACAATATCAATCCAGGAATGTTAATTACAGAGCAATATTGCAAACTACCATGATTATTCAGGATCAAGAGTTAGTTATACCACAGCAAGTAATTCAATAATTCAATTTTTCTTTCCTTTTTAATTTTGAAAGGATAACCATAACACAAAATGGCAATCATTACTGTGTATCTGTGTATGCTGTTCCAGGGTAAAACCCCTATTTTTAATTAGGGACTTAGGCTCTTTGAGGGGGCAGTTTTGTTGTTGTTGTTGTTGTTGTTTCTTGGGGTGGAGGGGGGCTGTTTTTTTTAATTTTTTTTTTTGTCTTTATTTAGAGTTAAAATAAACTTGTAAGAAGCCTAAAATCTTATGAAAACTGGAGAAAAATCAGTAGGAGCAGTTTATCTAACTGTACCATAGCTCTAATAAAAAATGAGAAACCACTGGAAAAGAAAAAATACTTAGGAACTGATTTTCATTGTAGTTTACCTGTATAAGTCTTTATGTCCCATGAACCAAAAATATGTTTCTATAATGACATAATGAAAGCTACCTTTTATATATTGAAGCCTTGAAGGCTTTGAAGTCTTATCATTTCAACAGGAGATTAATTAATTATGAGAGAGAAAGGTGAGTTTGCCACAGCTGAGGAACTGTATTAGTATTTTAGAGAATTAGCCATCTCCATCTTTTGATTAAGCTGTGCTGGGAAATATCTCTTCTGTACTATAAATCAGTAGAAGATATTTTGTTTAAACTGCAAGCATAAAATATGAAATATTTTAGGCCAGTTTCTACTACCCCAAATGATAATGGAAAATCTCCTGAAACATTCAGGACTAGCACTGTGACTTATTAGATGCCTCTCTGCCATACATATTAATTGAGAAGACATTAACTACTAAACAGAAAGCTAATTCATGGTCACAGAGCAGGCATTTGAAAGCTAACTAACACTGAGGGAGTATGGAGAGAATTTCTTTAGATAGTAAGGTACATAAGAGCTATTTTAAACACCACTAGCCTGATCTTAGGAAATAAGATGACATCTGGCATATGCTGGAAGTGTTAATGTTTAAGAGGAAGAGAACAGTAATGCTGGCACCCTTGGAATCTGAAAGGAGTTTTATGGCCAGTCTTTAAAGCTGTGTTTCAATCCTGCTGGAGGGAATGAAACAAGCAAAAATGTCTGGTACCTGCCATCAGAGGACTGACGCCTTTCTCTGGGTAATTGACAGCTCCAGCCAAGGGGCTTCAACATTTACAGCCTGTTAATCTACTGGCACTGTACAAGCTGTGTTTTAAGTAAAAGTCTGTACTCAAGTCAAAATAGAGCACAGGTGTGTGACTCATAAAGCATCTATAGGCTCTAGCTCAGAGAAAAAGGAAATTGAAATGGGATGTTCCAATGAAGAGACCATTCTCTGATCATGCCAAAACTTCTTCCACATTAGCATTGTTTATCTGGCATTTCTAAAGATTATTGACTATTTCTTACTTCTACAGTGAAATAGTTCAATTGGAGAGTTCATTCTGGTAGGGAGAGAGGAGCCAAAACACAGCCAGTGACCCAGACTACCTTGCACCAGTACTGTGCCAACAGAATCTATTTCTAATGGAAGCACAGGAACGCTGACCCACAAAGCTCCTTTTGCAAGGAACTAACACTGAAAACAACAGGTCAAGGGATGAAGGAGGGGATCCATGGAGGAACCAGATTTTTCCAAACTCTCAAAATGATTGAATCTTTCTTGTCTCAAGAAAATTCAATTTCTGTTGAATAACTGTTGCTTACAGATGTTTCCCAAAAATGAAACAGCAAGTCTTCCATAACAGGGGAAAAAAATGAAAGAGCAATTATATTTCAAGATACAACAAGCAGAAATTTTTTATAAGGTTTCTGCACCATTTAAATTTTAATATTTGCATTGTGTGGTATTATCTTCTGAGTATTATATCTAAATTTGACACACTGTCAATCTTTAAAGGAAAAAAAAGGTATCAAAGGTACCTCTAATAATATAATGTACAGGAATGCCAGAGATTTACACTTTTCAAATAAACAATCTGCAGCCTGATAAAGTATACAGACATGAAGGTGGAATTTAAAGGAAACCTCAATATTTGATACCAAACATAATGTTAGGAAATGCAGCATTCTAATATTTTAGTAGAATATTATCACCACTAAATTTTCTGTTGTCTAAAAGGTTACTACAGTTTAAAATATGTTAGCACATATTAAAACAATGTCTATATTACTCATTTCAAATACATCATGCCTTCACAAAGCACCAGAAACTCTCCATCCCTGCTGTGATAATAGATTACCAGAAATAGAGTATGTAGATTTTCATGCTTCATTGAATACATTTTTATTACATTTAATGTTATTTAAATTATTGCACAGCATATTTGAAAAATTGGTGCTGCATGCTTGCCCAGAACCCTTGATGAAAGACTATGAAATATATGCTAAAGGCCATCCAGTTATTGGCATAAATGTTGTGAAACTTTTGTCCATTATTCTTATAGTGTACATTCAACTTAATGTTTGAGCACAGCTACAAAAAAAATCAATAGAATTAATGTTGAATAAATATTTTCTTACCCAAAAAGCCCCACATATTTTAAAATTTAAAAGCCCCACATATTTTAAAACGTGAATCTGTGACTACTGAAGATAAAATGTTACAGAGTCTTTTCTAGAGACTGCTTAGATTTATCAGATATCTTCATCTCAAAACATGGAAAGAAACAGCTATGTTGTTTTTTTTTAAATCAGCACAGATAATCAAAAGAGTAAAGGCCTTTACAGGTATCTGTCACTATCCAGAATGAAACCTCCTGCAAGGCACAAAAAGGAAGAGGAATTGCATTTGCAAATTTGATTCGCGAATTTTCAGTAGCCATGAAAGAAACCTTAACAGATCAGAGAGGGTATGAGAAAGGACAACAAGGAAACTGGTTCTGAGCAGAGCAGTGACACACATATGTGAAAGCAATTCTGTTTAAAAGAACAGGATTTGGGGCTGAACAAACATAAAAATATATTTTAAACAAAAATATAAAAAATATATTTCATCAATTTGAAATTCACCTAATGGAATCAATCTCTTCTACTGTGAATTGCTTAATTATCCAAACAGATCCCCAAAAGGCTGTTTGACCATATGCAATCTTTTCACCTCTACCTTTTAGCACAGATGGACCTGCTGAAAGTCCACAGTAAGTTTGCAACATCCTATTAGTATGCAAAAACAATAAAAATAAATTATTTTAGGTGTGAATACAGCAAATTAATTCTTTGATGTTAATACTTATGTTTTTAACTGAAATTTTAAACTAGAAACTCTCATTGTTCAAATTTGCATGAAAAAGGAATGACATCTAGTGGCAGATTAAATTAGTTGCTACTCTGCCATGGTAGTAAAGGACACTGTCAGGAAATCCATCATCTGGTTGCAGTAGCATGGAGTTAAATAGGATATAATAGTAATCTTGGTCAATGTGCTTCACTGTGCATCTATTAAGACAATCACTGAGCAAACCTCTTTCTTGAGAAAAGCTATGGGTATAAATGTAGGACTCAGCCTGAGAGAAAAGAAAATACAAAAGAGGCATATTGTTGAAATAAAATATTTCAACTATACTTCTAAATGCAAAAAAAAAAAAAAAAGAAAAAGAAAAGAAAAAAAGCAGCATGAAATGTGTCTTTTTGCACTTTTTTGCATCTTAAAAAAAAGCCTTAAAACAGTCCAAGAAAATTCCTGGCTTTGCAATTTTTTCTTATTTGTGTCAATGTTAGGTTAGCCCCAGTACCCTTTCTAAAGATATTGTAGTTAGGAAAGCTTTATGATTCATGTACTTTTTCCAAAATAAGGTAATTCTTTCCTAGTCCCATTGTACAATTTAAATAGATCACTTCATAAAATTACTACACTTGTACTACCCCTTAGTGCTTTTTTAAATTTATTCTGTAAATTATGCAATAAAAAAAGAATAAACAAGACAAAGAATAACATCATCCAAAGATAATGACCGCATCAAAAATTTAGAGTAGAATATTGAAGAGATCTGTTTCTCTTCAAAATTGATGTTTTGGGAGGATATGAATTATTCTACTGAAACTGTATTTGTGGTTTATTCTCAAATATGCAGTGATTCACTGGGGCAGATTGCATGTTATGACAGGGAATACAGACTGCTGTGTTACAGCCATTTCAGATAGGGGAAGTAAAGGCAAAAGAAAATCTGATGTAGTACCAAAGCACAGCCAAATTTATCAGTTTATAATCTGCTGATTTCTCCTTTGCCTTTACAAAGCTGTAGTACTAACAGGAAACAGTCGCTGTCTTTGGTTGATATTGAATGAAACACACTGTGAAGAGAGATCAGATCCCCTCAAACCTCATTTATTGCCAAAACTTGACTTGTATTGCAGCTTTGATAAATTACAGCAATTTCCAAATGCATGATAGTGATTCAGGGAGATATGGCATTTGCTGTCATGACTGATATGCAGCTGAAGACTGTTGGAAGATTTAAATTCATAAGCGCATTACTTTTGTTGAGTTGGTTTATGTGTAGAATATTGCCAGGTATATTTTGCCTGTGTTTTAATCTGTACTTTTAGAAACATGAAGTTTTATTAACTGTTCTTCTGTACTTGGGAAAAAAAAAGAATTAAACAAGGCACCATGACCAGCATTCCAATAAGACCAGCAGACAAACATTCTTTTTGCCTTTCATCTTATTTAAATATTATTAAACTTTTACCTTGAAATTATGTCAGTGTAATTTCATGTGTAGCAGCCCAACTTCATAAAACAGATTGGATGAAAACTAAGCATTGATTAGCCTAAAACTGCTCCAGTCCTAATTAATGGGCAACCTGTAGACTAGGACAATATACTCTCTGCATCCTACATACAGGTATCCTGCTCAGTCTGTACATTTCTTCAAGATTTCCAGGTCATGGGCCCAAAAAAGTTTGGGATTTTTTGTAAAGACTTGATAACTCACTTTAAATCTGGCTGCTGGCTAAACAGGCAAGTCCCTATTTTTTGCAGGTGGTCACAGTATGAACACTGAAAGGGGGAGAACTGTTAATATTAAGTGAACATAAATAATATATGCATAGCAATATTCCTCTAAAAGAAGCCTTCAATAACAAGTTTGAAATTATTATATTAAAGCATTATTTCATAAATAATTGGAAAAATTGTGTTCAAAGTTAACCCACGATCTTTCCTCACATGGAAGTGTTCTGGATTTCACCTTTGCATTTGAGAAAAAAGACAACAGGATCCCCCTGTAGAAGCAGCTAAAACTTCAGCTACTGCCTTAATTGCTGTTTAAGATCTCAAGTCCTAAATATAAGTTTTCTAAACACAAGAACAAGAAAACAGAATTAAAATTCTGAAGGTCCTTATATCCTGATAAACTATTTTCATCCTCTTTCCAGTCAAGCTTCATTAATTCTTTCATGTCCTCATTCATCAATTTCTGTCTCCTTATCACCTTCCTCCTATCCTTCTTTTCTTCCTCCATGCTGATACAGTTCTACTCTCTTGCCTGCCCTCCATCTCTTCTTTCATCATGTCAGTTTGAATCTAAAAATTTTTCTCAGATAATGCATCACATTTCTAGGTGGTTGTGAAGGCACTTTGTCATAGATATATTAACCTGGAATGATGAGGGCACAACACCTGTTTAGGTAAGCCATTACCAAGCTTCCATTTGTTCCATTATGGATCTGATGAGTCTCACAGAGCAAAAACTGCCTAAATCTCAGCTGAAATGAGAAAGTGAAGATTTGAAGAGGTGAAATCTATTATATTAACAAAATAATACCTTGCCCGTCTCAGATCAGAAAGACTTTGGTTTCATGCATTCTGGCTGAATTTAATGTCAAGTCTTCTGCAAAATGTAATGAGACAAAAATACATTTTAGATTTCAAATGTTGAAAAGCACACATGTCAAAATTAATCAGTATCTCTCTAAATGTATTGCATCAATTAGCTCTTTTGCCAGAGCAGATAAATCCAATTGATGTTTTTGGCTTTGAACCTTTGGTTTGTACTGCTTTTGTGCTGGTTTGGTTTAGTACTGATAAAGCTTTCTTCACACAGCAGTGCTAGATTACCATTTAGTACATTGGCACACATGTTTTGGTGAAAATTAACCCTACACATTTATTTCACCAATAATTTGATTGAATTTAATAGAATTAGACCTTTTACAAACTGCATCAGAAATGTGTAAGAGATCCACACTTTGTAAAAGTAACTGCCTCCATATTTTCTCTGGATTTCCAAATACACTTAGAGAAACACTTTGGTTCAACCAGCTAACAGAAACAAACTGGCAGCTAGATAGAATCAATAAAAATTATTTAAATAGCAAACACTATGGGCTTTCAGATGCTGTAAAGACTGTGCTTCCATAGCAGCCACTAGTACAAGTTTTTCATCTGGCTTTGAAAAAAATTACTTCCATGCCAAATAAGTAGGAAGCTGTTATACAGGTCCTTTCCTTCCCACAGATATAGAAAATACATTAAAAAAGAGTTCTTTTGTTATTCTCATCTATCACGCCAGCTGCTCAGAAACAAGCTATTTCCACATCACATATCACAATTTTTTCATGTTGCAAAGACGTTTGTTTTTGAACTTCTAAAGAGCTACTTACCCCTTCCCCCAGAGATAAAATTTGTCCCAGATACAATTATGCTGAATCTCAATGATGTATCCAAAAGAAGATGTAAGCATCTCCTTTTTGCAGTAATTAGCATATTAAAAAAGCACAGATAAGGTTCTTTCCCATAATGTTTCTGGAGTTATTGCACTATTTCACACACATAATAAATAAGGCACAGTAAAGAAAAGAATAGTCTTCATTTGGAAATAATGTGAGATAGGGAAAATCCTCAGGAACTAAAAAACAATGGGATCTATGAATTGAAGCAAAAAACCAGATGAGAAAAGACCTGGATTTTATTCTTGACTCTGCTGCTTTTGACTCAACTGCATAACTTCAGCCAAGTTACTTACTAACTCGTGACATCCCATTTGTCTTGTTTGTTTTGCAGGTATTCTAAAGGGCTGACATCCCTAAGGTAGTTAGAAAGGAAAAACCCTTTTGATATATATGCAGCTAGAAGAGTGTTCCAACTCTTGGACAAAGAACGTCTAGTCACACTTTAAGATTCCTTATTTCCTTTTTCCTGGCTATGCAGCAGCTCATGATTCCAAACAAAATGTTGACCCTCTTTTCAAAGATTGTCCTCCTGAATGTGAGTTTTTGTGCTAGGCCACTTATTAGTTCTGTCAGAAGAACCCAGAAGATTTTGCAAGGCTCCCGTCACCTGTTCCCATGCAGGTTGCTACAAGCACACTCCAATGCACTGGCCTGTTGCACAGCCACCAGCACTGTGGCATAACATGTTCATCCTTCTGAAAATATCATCTGGATACTCAGCTGAAGATCACCATCTTGAAGCACAGTAATTCAATACTGTGGTATACTAATACAAGGCCTCCATCTGAGCTTTATAGTTTATTAGCCACATGCATATTCTATGCAGAGACTTTTAAAAAACACAATTTTTACCTAATAGGCTATAATGACTCCTTCAGTGCCTTTATAGTAGACTACATAATTTCTTCTGACTTCATGGATCATTGACATGATAGATAAATTCTTCTTTCATTCTCCTGCAGGCACATAACTTCCATTATCATTACTGAGACTTACAAACACATACTGAGAAGAGAACATAACCCTTATTGGTATTTGTTACCCAAAGCAGCCCATTTGAATTAACCTCTGTACTAAAAAGCAGCCAAGGACAGATACTAACAGATTGTTCCATGGTATCAGCTATCTGTTGTGTATTTAATTTGTTATTTATTAGCACCATCATACTTGAAGAAATTAATAGTGAAAAAATCATTAGAACACTGGACAATTAATTTCTAATTCCATGTCTAGAACTAAATTGCTATGTGACTTTCAACAAGTAGAAACCTCTTTAATATTTGTACAATAAGGATAGTGCTTCTTACAATGTCTCTCTTAAAGGGGCCTTGCGATGATTAATTGATATATGTTTGCAAACAGCTATTAGATTGTTAAACAAAAGACAGTGATTGTTAAACAAAAGAGCTCAGACTACCCCCATAGGCATTTTCACAATACAAATTCTAAAAATGACGACTAAATAAAGCATTGTTACTTACATTGTTAACACCACTAACAACAAACAAAAAAACAGATGTTGAAAAGGCTTGCCATTTTTATAATAGAAATAAAGGTAGGATAATGTGTTGTGCTTGGCCTTTGAGATAGAACAGACAAAATAGTTTTGTTAACGGAATCCTAAAATTTTGAACGCACTAAATCATTTTATTAAAATGAAGAGCAGAAAACAGAGCTCTTTAAGCACTTCAAGTCCTCAAAAATGCATTTGAAGTTTAGTTTCAATAACCAAAAAACCAACAAAGTAACTAATTGGGACACTAAGTAGCTTATGGGCACACAACTGCACGTAGCTGACAACAAAAATGAGCTTGTGCTGGAAAAACTTGGATAAACTAGGAAGATAAGTGGGCTTTTCTCTTGGAACTGTTTCCTCAAATTCATGTTTATTAGTACTTATTTTGTTTTATAAGACTGAAGAGTCTGTTATCATCATATGAAAATCACCATAAGAAATGTTTTATTAGAATGATGGCTTGGTTCTGTCAATAAAATATGTTCCTCTTATTTGTTTCTTGATTCTGCTGTATGATTTTACCTTCAAATATATGAGACGTTGATTCACTTATGTAAGTTTCATATTGCAGTTTTTGATAGTTTACTGCCCTCTCATATAAGGTGAGCATAAATCATATAGATTCTATCTTCTTGTTGCATTACAAAGTAGAAAGTTCTTTAATTTTTTTTCAGAGAGTAGGAAGATAGAACAAAATCTTGAATGAGTCAAAAATAATATATAGTGTTTCCAATGTTGCCTAATTTCTCTTTGGCATATGTTAAAGCTGAAATACAGCAACTCATTGTTTTAGAAGCAATGTAATTATTGAATTGGACTTATAATCCTGCAATAGTCAGCTGTTGCATTAAACAGATTGTCAGAGTACAGTAAGGCTTTAGCTATGTTTCAAGATTGCCCTAGACTCCTATGGCAAGAAAAGTTAATGTCAGTTGGTTGCTCTAATCCTAATTTCCTAACAAGGAAAAGTATGCAATAAGAAAGAACTTACTGTGCAAGAAAGATCAGTCCAGGTTTCTTGACATATGGTCAGCTTGGGAAGTCAGAGAACATCACTCACTTGACCTCATGCTAGCCTCGGATTCAAACACACCTTCTGAAATGTTTTTCAAAATTATTGTGTGAATACAGCAGGGGCAAATGTATTTGCAAACAAAGTTTAAAATAAATTCATTCTCACAGGCAGTTGCTGATGACCAAATGTATCCCTAACATAATAACATGAAAACCTACACCAGGGATGTTGATTGACAAAGAACACATCAGTCAATGAGAAGAGGTGGCACTTTTACCTTATTGTGAACTTTGGAAAGAAAAGAAAGTCAGAAAAAAAAAAAACCCTCATTAAATTGTCTTCAGTGATCTGGATGCTGGAAAAGCAGGAGTGCATTCTTGGGCAGAATTCTTCCCAGCACATAACAATCATTTGTGCATCCTCAGTAAAATTGTTCCAGAGCGTGGCTGCAAGGGAAAAATAAACATTATCAAATAGGATGAAAAATTAAGAAAAAAGATACCATCTCTTGAGTGGTGAAATATGGTTTGCAAATGCTTCATGTAACTAGAGGTCTGAAGATAGTTTAGGGGATGAAATATTTTGTTTAGATGGGACAGACTGCCCCTTACTTCCTTTTCAAAGCTTTGGTTAGGGAAAGGACAGGCAATATAAATTCTTTTCCCTTCTCAAAAGTCAATCTTAACTAGCTCCTGGGAAAGCATGTGCATATGGCACACTTCATCTCCTTTATCCTTCCACCTTCAGTTCCTTCAGAGATGGGGAAGCTCCACAGTCCTATCTGAAGTGAAGAGAGTAAAACTGTACTTTGTAAGATCTGACATTTATTTAAGATCTAAGAAGTTAAAATGCCAGTTTCCCCATCAGGGGAACAGCACAATCCATTTCAAAACATACAGTATACATTCTTGCTTCTGCTGAGTCTTTGCTAAGATACCAATTTAAATGACACTGGTCCAAAAGTGATATTGCTAGGAGTGTGTAAGGTTCAAATTAACTGATATTTAATTGGCTGAAATGACCTGATGCCCATGCTATTTTACTGAAGGAATTAGAGATAAAATATTGTTACCACTGCAGATCCATCTCTCAAGAAGGGAGCACGACAAATATAAAAGCTTTTCAACCCTGCAATAAAGTGTCAGTGGCAGACAGAGTAATCCAGAAGCATTGTGTGTCTCTGAAAAGCTTGCCCATTTATAATGAACTATTCATCAAATAAACATCAATCTTACATGCATGTTCAGAATGAGAAACGCACATTGGCTGATACCATGGGAATGAGTAGAAACATGGAGGGATTTCCTTGATTAATGGGAGTAGTTGCATTGCCTCCCTTTTTTATCAAGCATGGCTGCTCTCCATAATGCCTAGTTTTCCATGACATTGTGCTTGTGGCTTTTTTGATCTTAGTTTCTTAGTTTTGTACAAGCATGTACCACATGTGGATTAAACATCGTTCAAATTTTACATTTGTTCTCTAGTTACACTTAAGCATACATATGAAATCTTGCATATTCACTCTCCAGCAGTTTTTCAAGCTTTTTTTCTTCATAATAATAAGTAAGATTAGTTCTAGATGGCTCTGACATTTTATGTAGGCAGAAAATGGAACGCCTTTATTACCTCCTTGGGGATGTTTTCTTCTTCACATATGGCCTTCTACCTCCCATTAACTTTAATGGCATTTCCTCCTTCCAATCCACAGGAGAGCAAATACATCTCTAATGTATGTAATCCTTTGTTCAAGGACCACAAGCTAGAAGAAGAATTATTCAGGAGCACTTTCAGAACATAAGGATATACAGTAGTAGATTCTTCAAACCTAAACATATGTATTTTGACACCTTCTTTTTATATGTGTTACAGAATCCTGGGGAGAGACAGGCTCAAACTGAAAGTGAAGGGGAAAAAAATATAACCATACAAAAAAAAAACCCACGAGAAAAACCCCATATCATTTTAAAGAATATTTTCTTTTCATTAAAAGTGTCAGAAATAAAAAGGGAAGAAAAATGTTAATCTGCCACTCTTCAACACTGCAGTATTACTCACTACATCTTTCTCTGTAAGGAACCACAGCAAAATCAACGTAATGCATCCAAAAACTAACATGGAAACTGGTAGAAATTTGCCATAGCTCCTCATAATTATTTTTAATTCCTGTGATAATAATGATTCATTCTTTTCCAGAATCCTACATCCAAGCACTCTAAGCTTTAATTACATCAACTCTCACAGTCCATCACTGAAGTTCGTACCAACACACTCATTTTACAGAGGAAAGAAGGACATGCTTTTCTCCTCTTGAGCTACCTAAAAAGGGCATCTGAGTATTGAAAAGCTCCCACAGGGATTCATTCAAATGCTCTTTCCCTGATTAATCTACTTGAGGTAGGACTGTATCTGCAGAATTGCTCCTACCTTCAGGAAAATGGGAAGACTTGTAGAGATTTGCCTGACAGAATAAAATTGAAGGCAGCTTTCCTTTGTGGGATAATGTGCTTACAAAGTCCTACTGTGTAAGGGAGCTATTGTAGCATTGAATAGTCACAAGAGAACAAAATAGGTTTTTATTTCAAACTGAAGGGATTTATTCTTTATTATACATGACTGAAAACCACTAAGGGAATAACTTTTTTTCTTTTATATAAATTGGCTAAATATCTTGATAATTTTTTTTGTAATTACATTACTACAGAAAAATTGATCACTGATATGTTAAATGTAGTTTTATTAGATTTGTCTAAAAAGAACAGGTAATTGTTATCTAATTTAAAACTACATGACAAAATGACATTGCCTACAACCAAAACAAAACCTCATAAAATAAATCTATAATGGTTTTTTAGACCAAATCTGTCATGAAAAAAAGACTTCAGAATTGCACAACTCTCTAGCACAATAATAACAGAGCTCTCCAAGCTGTACACACTAATTCTGAAAATAGTTTAGTCCCTGTATTTTACCACAAAGCACTCAGTACTCTCAGTATTTCAATACCCAAAAAAACCCCAGGCTTCTGAAGTTTTTCAAGGAAAAAAGAAGCATACTCTAATTGCTGGCTCAACATTGCATTGATATCCATGAAAACACTTCTGGAATTTTTGGTGTTGAATTTGCTCTTAAAGACAGATTATGTTAGTGTTATTGGGAAGTTTTTATGAAATTTAGTAATTTTTCTTCAATGATTTCCTGAACTAAGGCCACAAACCTTAATTCTACTAATAATGGAGTTTTTAAAATACACCTTCTCTTGTAATTCTGCAATAGTCTCTTCAAATCAGTTATTCCCATGAATGTACCTACGGGTAAACTTAAATTGAAGCAGTATTTTGAATGCATATCAAGGCTTTTGAATACAGTAATTGTAAATCTCTGCTTTTAAGACTGGAATTGCATTCATGCAGAAACAAAATAAAAACTATAGTCAGAAACTAAATTGATTTCTATGAACATAAAAGCATCAAGGAGTCAAAAAAAAACAAATCATCATCATGGCTTGATGAGCCCATACAGCAGGTGTTTTGAAACTCCACATGATTTTCAACTCTAACCCTGTGCAATGACAAGAAATCGATGGTATAATGTTAATGAGGCCAATCACATTGATATGGGAGGATAACCTTTGAATCTGTCAAAGCCATTTTGTACAGAGATAAGTGCTTAATCCTCTAAATTCAGACCACAGCTCCACTGCTGAAAACTTCAACATTTAGATAGACACCAAAATTATGATATTTCTAAATAATGCCTCACTGTTACTGTTTGGAGAGAGTTTTAGGAACAATTTTTTTGCATGTAAAAACATTCATGCAAATTAAGAAGTAATAATTGTAAATGTTGGTAACAGTAAAAATTTAGCTACCAAAATCCAGCTCTGATAGAAAATTACTTTTGACCATAAGTGCATTTTCCACTGGAATGTTCTCATTGATTTCCTATTCCTGCTTGAATCCAATAGTCAGTGTGAGAAATCCTAATGACATAACTTGATTTGCATCAATTTATTTTCTCACGTTGTCTTAAAATGTTTAAGTTTCCTCTGTCTCAATGACCTCTTTTCTGATCTGCTGTGGTACTTCAGGGCAACAGCATTTTGACTTTACCATTTTTTCATCCTTACATAAAAGAGAAGATCTCCATTTAGATGTATACACATAACAGTGTATTGGTATTTTCCTCAATAACTAATGAAATTCCCACATCACCGTCTGTCACGGATGGCAGAGGTTGACCTGAGAGCTGGGTCCACAGAGGACAGTTTAATATAACAATCATGATATATTAAAAGCAAAGCTCAGAGTAGCCCAATGCATCCAGGTGATTTCTCCCAGAAACACACATGCTAGGTGACCACTCATGCCATTCTACGTGCTCAACGTCTGTGCCACCGCGCACCAGGGCTCCTCTGAATGGCTGGCCTGGCAGTTTACCTAAGCAAAAGTGAAAGTATGTGCATGCATAAACAAAGAGAAGGAAAAGGTTTTATTCTTGACTTTTCATCAGCATTCACTCTCTGGCCGCTTCCTAGGAATCTCCCCCCCCCTTTTCCTCATTTTCTTAGCTTTTATACCTGAGCTGACATCCCATGGTACGGAAAATCCCTTTGGTCAGTGGGGTCAGCTGTCCTGGTTGTGTCCCCCACCAGGACCTTTACACACCACACCCCCAGCCCACGGGGGAGGCAGTGGAGGGTGTGGAAAGCTGGGGGGCCAGCGCAGGTGCTGCAGCCAAAACTCCAGTGGGTGTGCTATCAGCACCTTCCCAGCCACCAGGGCACAGTAACAAGGGCTACAACATACAAGGGTATTAAAATAAATAAATAATTTTTTTCCTCAATTATATAATTGGAATATTCAAAAGATTACAGCCCATGGTACTACATATCCCTTCACTCGATCCCCTGGATTGATTCCCTGTTTGCTTTAGTTTTTCTCAAATGGCATATAAAATACTAAGATTAGTACTATTTTCTTGGTAAGGTAGCAAGTAAGGTAGCAACTTTTCCTCTCAAAAAAGTTGATTGAACTGGGTGACTAGCTCAGCTAGTCAATGAGAAATAAACACTGGAGGGTGTTTAAGGACAAATTCCTTGTTTTCAGCTATAGTGGTAAATAAAGAGCGAGTTACAGTCTCGTATTTATCTAGGAATCTTAACCTTAGGAAAGGGATTTGTTGGTGTGAATTTATGTCTTTTTCAGAAGTCAGTAATGTAAACCATTTCCACACACTTTTTTTTTCTCTCATTTTAATCCATATCTCTGAATAAGCTTTCATGCTGTTTTGCAGCATGTTTCACCCAAACTGCATGGTGGTACAGCACTGTGTGTTACGTTGCAAGGCTGCCTACCTTGGAAAGCCTGTTTAGTACTGATATACAAATCCTTGTACCCTGCTTTTGGGCGAACACCATGTCGAATCCTTGTTGTGTTGTCTGGGATAAAAATGTATGTGAACATGGAAGTAGAAAATTAAATTTTTGGAGTGTGTACACTTTGACAGTAGCCTTTCTCACCAATTAAAATTCTCTGTACTGCCTAATTGAAGAACTTTTGGATTTTTACGCTACATGAATACAAAAATTGCTTTAAAACACACAATGTTCTGCAGGATTATTGTAATTTTTTAAAAATTTATTTCACTTTTACCCATCTAAGCTAATAACATGCTTTACAGAACAACAGGTCTCCAATGTTCTGCAGGATTAATGTAATTTTTAAAAAATTTATTTCACTTTTACCCATCTAAGCTAATAACATGCTTTAGGGAACAGGTCTCTTTTAGATACTAGGATTCCCAACTGACACTTAGCTCTCTATTTTCCAGGGCAGTACAAAGCCCACACACTTGGAATATAGTCATCTTTCAGAAGGAGGGTGTACAAAAATCAGCTCAACAGAGCTGTCAAATGTTCTGTGTCTGCTCTGACTATTATTCCTTTGTTTTGAGGGCTTCTAGGTGATCAGAGATGCCCTGCCAATGCCAGCACATCAGCAACAAGGAACATCACTCCCTGGATTCCCTCCCTAACCTACAGAAACACAGGAAAGCCCCTTTCCATCTTGCCAAAAACCAAAGCACCTTGTAAAGACTAGGAGTAAAAAGCTCACCTTCTACCAGAGGCTTCTGACTATTCCTGATCAGCCCTCACTCTGATGTGTGCACTGGCTACATCAAGGGTTGTTAGACCACAAGAATGGCTTAGGAGTGTCAGGACCTGAACATCTGCTGTGTTAGCCTAAAACAAATCTGGATTAACTTGGATGTTCTCATGTAAACATACTCCCTGATCCACCAATACTTACTAAGGCCTTCTGCAGCCATGCTTGCCCCTGTAATGGGGCCCTATAATCAGCAGTTCTTTCAGCCTCTATAGGCCCAGAAGCCTTTGTTTCCCTTCCAAGAAAAGGAAATTTCTCCTTCTCACATGATCCTGTTGAATAAGTGTTATGTCTAGTATGTAATGCTCTATAAAATGGTCTGAAATGCTCATATTTCTTCTGAACTAGCTCTCTTTTGTCATTTTCTATTCCTGGCTGGTGGGATTGCTAAAACACCTATTTTCTCTCAAGGTTTTCAGCCAGAGACTTGTCTGCCTTGGTGCCTTTTAGAGTACTTTGTTACATTTATCTTAGAGTTTGTTCTGCTTTACTGATTTGCCATAAATCCAGTTAATCTCAAACTGCCTAAACTGCTGCGTGATTCATTTATTTATTTATTTGTAATCCATTTATATTCGAATTCCAGAACTGAAAAGATACTCCATAGTTTCTAGGTTGTTTTCTTTTTTGTGGGCAGTTTTGTTGTACAGATGGGAAGGTTTTTAAATAATGTTCTTTATCACTGCTTTGCCTGAGTATCATTTAACCTTTTAATACTCCATATTGTCTTTAAAATATTTTCAACAATTCACATGTAGTACTTTTATTCCCTAAGGAATAATAGACCATCATCCATTACATTTTCTCTCTGCAAGGACTGAAAGTGTGTATTAGCAATAACAATTCTACCAAGTATTCAGACTAACCACTTCTAAGGACAGACTTATTTCCCTGAGTATTTGGTTTATAGGATAAATCAATCTTAGAATAAGTCATGATAAATCAGCCCTTGAAGTTGAATCAGACAGAATTGACAGAGGTCAGTCAATAAAGTCCATAACTTTCAAATATCATTCAGATATTCCCCTGCACTTGAACCAAGAATATTTTTTTTTCTCAAAATTTCTAAAGAATCCTAAAATCTACAGAACAATAAGCAAACAAAAATAAAATTGTGAATGTGTAAGATCAGGTTTAGGGCAGCAATTGGTTTTAATTTTCACAGTGAATTATTCCACAGGTTAAAATATGGCTGCTCTCTTAATCTGTCTTTAAAAACACAATAAGTCTGCATAACTAAGAAAGCTGCTATTTGACTGGCTTGGAGAACATTATGGTGTTTGAGTCTGTTATGTTCAGGCATTTTTCATCACCATTCCACAAGCAGGTTTTTTTGCAAGGGTTCAGTCCAAAATTTATCTTTCTTTACTGCTTCAAAAAACCTTTATTTTGACAGGGACATTCAAGTCTTTTAATAGTTGTAGAATATTTCCTATTGGTTCACTGATCCCAGTCTGGTTTACCAGCTCATATTCTTTACTTCTTTTTATTTTGTGAATATAATTCCATTCCTGTCAATATCTTCAAGGCCCTGTCAGTATTTTCATGGGCTGCTAAGCACTTATTATCAGTTACAATAATGTTATTAACACTTTCTTTGCCTCTTGTTCAGACTATATGCCTGCTTCAATGAGATTTTATTTCATGTTAAAATCATGAGCCTTCTCATGAGCACTTAGCTCTATGTCTCAACAACGTAATATACAAAAGAAGTAAGGTCTAGCAATATTTAGAAAACTTTCTTTGATAAGGAGGTTTTCTCCTCAGTGAAATAACAAGTGAAATATTTTGAGATATTTCTGAAGTTCAAAATGAGAAGGATTTTCAATTTCACTGGCATTAGACAATAGGAGATCCAAAATCCACAGCCATTTGAGATCAGAAAAAGTTTATTTTACTTTTAACAGTTTGTTTAATAGATTTATGGGTAGTTATTAATTTTTAAAACTAGAACATTAAAAAATGCACTTTGCTTCCTACTTAAAGCATTTGTCATTTACCTTTTACATTGCAGTATTTTACTACCTAGTATTCTGTACAGAGAAGAAAATTAAAACATGGATAATACTCAAATATATCTTAAAACCTTCTTTGGAGCTAAGATATTAATTTCCAAAGCCAAAACAAGAAATTATTTCTCAGATTATATTTTTACCTTAGCCCCTGTGTTTAAGATCTGAACAATGGTGCTCTCCAATTATAAAGGTTTTTGATGTGTCCAGTTTCTGTAGTGAATAGAATGGTGTTGAACATATGACAATTTTGTAAAAGAAAATCACAATGTTATATGTAGGGGTTTAATTTCCATTAAATTTCTAAAACTGATGTTCTAGAGAGGCAAATGGAAGATTTCATTTAGTATTTGCTAATTTGCAAATAGGATGATTTTATTAATGAACTGTTACAGTATCCTCACCTACTTCCAGTCTTCTGAGTGATAATGCTTCTTTCAATTCTCAAGCCACACAAATAAACAAAAATGTACATTTGCATTGTCTAAATTGTGGTGTAAGTCCTGTACTTAACACAAGTTCCAGCTCTTTGACTGTCATAAATACATCTTAAGAATATAAAATTATGGCAAGTTCACAACATGCTGAGCAAGAGGCTTTATAAAATGTAGGACATTAGAAACATTTTAGAAACATGTAAATTTAGATGCATTTTCTTTCTTCCAGTGACAGTCTTGTTTACCTCATTAATAAACTTATTGAAGAAGATTCCCATCAGACATTGTGGTTGCTTTGTGCTACCCATATGTGTAAGAACTGAACTTTCCTAAACAGAAAAAAAATTAAAACAACTATGGTAACGCTACTTTAAACACACACACACACACACACACACACAATATTTTTTCAAAATCCTTTCTTTTTACAGGTATTATACTTATTGGAATTCATGACATACCACCTATTAAAATTTTCATCATTCATGTAAAGTTTTTGGCATTAAGGGCAATATTTTCATCTATCAAAATGCACATTATACTACTCAGCACAATCAAAAGTAATGTAAAACTTTAAATATTTAGAATTTCAGGATTTTTTCTTCATGTCCAGAGTTGAAGTTTTGCTGATACTTCTCCTTCTGTCAACAGAGACTTTAAACTCAATCGTTTCATGGTCGCTGTGGCCAAAATGGCCACCAGTCTCCACTTTGCTCACAAGATCTGTGAGCAGGCAGCAGATCAAGGAGGCATCTTTTCTCTTCAGCTCCCCTAGTACCTGCACCAAAAAGTTATCATCCAGGTATTTCAGGAGTCTTCTGGACCCATTTGTCACAGCTATGTGGTGCTCCCAGTTAAACTGAAATGTTCCCACTTAAGTGGTGTTCCCAGAAAGTTGAAGTCTCCTGTAAGAACAGGGGTTATTGATTTGGAGATCTCCTTTAACTCCTTTGAGGATAATTCATTGTTCAGAGAAAACCAGACTTTGTATCTTCAAAATTTATATATTTCAGAGAAAGGAAGCCACATTGTGAAAGTCAAAATAAATTTAAGTCCACAGCCAATAGTTTTCTTCCAAAGCAATCCTATATCCCAATGTCACTGAACTCCCAAAATTCAGATTGAGCTTTTCCATCTCTTCACTTCTGTTCTCTCCTATCTTCAAGTACAGCCAGCCCTTGACCCTAAATGCAAAGCTGAAACATTACTGCTTCTTCCTATGTTTACATGGAGACTTAAGATTTATCCATCCTGAGTTTCTGGAAGAATGACCAGGTATTCTGAGCATCATTTTCCCCACAAGCCATTACTATTTTTTGTATTGTGTCTGTGTGTCAAAACCCAAAACTCAAAGGTTGACTGCAAAACTCATCCAAGTTCATACTGTTGTGCAGTGGAAGTGTAATGAAAAATACCACAAAACAGGGCAGTGTTACTCTGATGTGAAGCAGAGGTCAGGGCTTTTCTTTCTCTCTTTCTTTCTTTCTTTCGAGGGAAAAGAAACCTATACTGTTGTAAAAAAATCATGTAGAAATTACACAGCATCAGAGAAGTAACAACCTTCTCCCCTTTTACAA
Organism: Calcarius lapponicus; assembly: GCA_039654755.1. Lineage (NCBI taxonomy): Eukaryota > Metazoa > Chordata > Aves > Passeriformes > Fringillidae > Calcarius > Calcarius lapponicus. The sequence goes on along the minus strand of CM077463.1, from coordinate 30,131,490 downwards.
AATGAAATTAATGAAAAGCTAATAAAATCTAAAGAAAAATATAAGGAAAAAAAGGTTAGAGTGAATCTGCTTAGACAACAGTCTGAGGAAAATGATGGAGTACATTTTTTCTTAGCCTAATTCCATTCTCTATTTTTTTAACTCACTGACACCAAAGTTATTTTATTTACTCCACCATTTCCCTTTATTGAAATGTTGATTTAGCCCAGCATGCTCCATATCCTTCAGCATATTGTTTTCCAACAGTCACTGGGATCTAAACGTCAGCTTAAACTTCCGTGTTGAATGGAGACACAAATATTTTCTTGTGCTCTAGAACTGAAGCTGAGAGTTGGGATGGAGGGCAGGAATGGTGGGTAAAGAGAGAGTCCAGGAACAGATATGTCAGCATGAAAAAAGTTTTTGCCTTGAAGTTTTTTCCAGTGTGGAGGAAAAAAAGCATCGTTTTTCCGACCAGAGCAATGAAAAAAAATCTCATTGCTGCAACATGGTGCCACATCAAATTTCTCTCAGAAATGTCTTTCTTCTAGCTGCTTTCCTTCTGTGGATGTGCTAAGTACCTACCCACAGCTTTCAACCAGATCTGTAGCAGCTGTCTCTTGGCAAGATCCAATTCTGAGACACAACCATTGCACCTGGGGAAACAGGTGGTTACTCTTTCAATGTAAATTTCAGGATTCAAATAAAGACTAATCTAGAAGTTAGGAAAGCCAGAGTCTTTTGAAATGGGTGACAGAAAATGAGCCTGCTTGTCACAGAAGAACTGCTTGCCAAATTAGTTGTCTGGAAGAAAGCACAGCACAATGCAAGCCCTGGCTCTCTGTAGCCTGCAGCACTGACAGGAGCATCAATGCTGGATGAATGGCTGTCCTGTCTCAAGGTGGCCTAATTAATATTGCAAACCAGTGAAGAGTGGTACTGAGATCAAGATACTAGTTTAATTGCCACAGTTAGGTTTCTCACTCAAGATGCACAAGTTTGAGAAATCAGTCTGAATCTGAGGTAAAAAAAAAATATTTTTAGAGCCTGAATTATTCCCCCCGCTTCCTGGCTCTTTGTATCACACCCTGGTGTTGTGTTACTGGTTGCACTGGTTATGCAGCTCCTCAGTATGAGCAGAAACCCTATCCATCCATTCCAAAATCTGCATATGATGGCAATAAAATGTTTCTTTTGCTGACTTTTGTTGTGTGATTTTCACCTGAAAACTCCGACCTAGCAATATCTACCACAGTAAATACATATTGGTTGCCTGACATCTCCAGCCTGAAAATCCAATCTGTGCATATAAATTCCACAACTGTGGATATGTGACAAGCTAAACAACCTACCTATCACTTCTTTATACAATCATGTGCAAACATGTGTCTCTACTTTTCGTAGAAACATTTAATGTTTTTTTAAGGTGACATGATCTTTGTTTTCTCATGAGCTATTCAGAAATCCTGTATCAGCTAACTTTCAAACTATTACTGTCAGAATCTTGAATGACTCTAATTTCATTCTACTTTGTCTTCCTTCCAGAAGTCATTAATTAAGGACATTACTCTGAAGCGCTAGTGCCTGAACACGCCAATGAAAATTCAGTTAAATGACTCAGCTTCTGAGAGCGATTTTGTTTCTTTCCAAACAAAGCACTAGGCCTCAATGAATGCAGAAGAGCAAAAAGTTTAGAACAATCTGTTCAGATTTTGTGAGTAATTTTTAAACTTTACATGCTGCCAGTTTGTCTGTGGCTTTCTCAGTATGCTGACAGATAACCATAAGTCACTCTCTTGCTTTTTATCCTGTGAAGTTCATAAATCATTACTTTATCAGAGGCATTTGCCACTGTAACATGCTGAGTTCCTGTAACATGAATTGTCTCTCATCTTCCTATAAAATACTTTTCTAGGGAAAAAAAAACAAGGCAAAACAAAATCAAAAAACCCCCACAACAGGAACGGTTAGTGGTGGAGTAATTTTCCTGCAAGTAGAAAATATGGCTAAAAAACCCATTAGACAATCTTTGTAAGAACTGCTGCAATCCATGGCTGGGACATAAGCAAAACAGATTAGATCCACAAAGCAAATATCTTGTCGCTGTCTGCAGCGTCTAGAGAGAATGGACTGTTTCATTTCCTGGATTCATGGATCCCTAATGAAGTATAATTGTATCTCCATGATGGTTTCCTGCTAATTGAAGGAGACTACAGAGGAAACCAGCTTCTGAAAGCAAGCAGTTAACATTACTCTTTCAAGGTACTTCCAGCATTAGTTTTCTTTCAAGGTAGTTCCAGCTATTTTTTCACCATCCATTTCTTTCATCATTTCATCCTTTTAGAGAACACAGAAACATGGGAATAACAAGAATATATTATAATTTTTATAATTTATAAATATTAATCTTTTAATATCTTCTTGCAAAGCAGTACCAGTATTAATTGGATTACAAATTTTTACTTGCTTTCCTACACTGGCATAAATTCAACTTCATATTGTCATGAGATATAAGATACCACTAACTATATTCTTCTTATTCTGTCTAAACAGTTATTTTATTAAGCCATTTGTTACTGAGCCTTGCCTACTGAGATCCAGACAGAACCCTGCATGATCTCTCTCTTAACCTCCTTAACCACCTGCCTGGGGCAGAGCAGGATCATTTACTATTTCTACTTCTGACTTTTTTCAGTCTGAATTTGTTAATTACAGATGCAAAAACAAAGTCAGGCCTTTTGTAATTACTTTCCCCCCACTGCCTCAAACAAAGTCAGATCATTCTGTATCTGAGGCTACACAACAGAGATTTTGAAACTGCCAGGCTGGGTGGCATTAGCTAAATTGCCTTCTACATGGCAGTGGGGGTTAAACTTTCACACAATCGTTTCACTTACTGTGATTCAGACATTGAGCAGTATCTTCTTATTCTGTGACCACTCTGTCCATTTTTGTTACATCACAGAAATTAGCCCTAATGTGGTTGTACATGTAATTCACAGGGGTTTAACTCCCTTTACTTGGCCACAAGTGCAAGCTACCCCTCATGTCAGCCAAAGTCTATTCTGAAACATCTTCTAACTGTGTGCTTGGTTTCTATGCTGAGGAAGAGTTCATACAGTACTGTGAGTAACCGCAACTGTTTTTTCACCTTCCTTTTTACCATCACTCTTGCTAAAAGTCTTCAGACATGTCTCAGGTAAAATGACCATAAGAAAAAAGTATGCTTACATCCACTCAACTATTTTGTTTAGATTCTGTCCTGGAGTGATGACCTTTGAGTACAATAAAGTACTAATAAAAAAGCCTAACCTCTTTAGCAGCCTAAAGAAAATACATGCATTTAAGAAAATACCAGTGTTTAAGAAATGTTATTTTGTTATTTCAATTTTTGCATTTGCTGTTTCAAAATAATGCTATTTTAGCTCTGTGGAAGAGCTATACACTCTAACCATTCTGTGCTTTACAAAATGTATTTGGTAAGTATAACTTCCCTACACTTTCCAAGATGACAGTAGAAAAACTAAACCTCACTCCTTTTCAAACAGTTCAGGATTTCTCTTTTTTTTTGCAGAGGATTATGGAGATAGCTTTGACTGAATCAAATTATGCTCCAAAAGCTTTTGAAGAGAAGTTCAGTTTCTCCAGGTACTCAGAACTCTCTTCTATTAGGCTGAAGAAGCTGAAGGAAAGGTTTAATTAGGTTTGATCAAAGGGGGTCTCCTCCAGGATACAGATTTTTCTGAGGTAGATTAGAATTGGAATAATGAACATTCACAGAGTCAGTAATGTATACATTTAAAAGGAAAATAATTCTAGAATTTTGTCTTCCCTAGGAACGTGTATAACACCTATTTCTAGGTCCATGTAATTCAGTGCCACTGTACTTCATCATTTGATGGTTCTAGAAATGATTACCATCTCAATAAAATATTACATTTAGTATTTACCGTTCACAGACATAAAATGAAAAATAAGAAAAAGTAGATTACCCAACCATGACAGTAAAAAATTAGAGCCTGTGCTGAAAGTGCAATAAACACCACAGCTATTTCTTCATGGAGGGAATTTGTGAGTTTCAGTTTTTGTTGTCTCAGGTGTTTTTAGCTTACCTGGAGATGCTCTTTCACTTCATCAGCTCCCGATTCTACGGAAAGCCCAGAGCCCCACTGAAGTCAACAGAGCTGTCTTGGACCCCACAGCTCAGGTCTACTGTCAGCCTGAAGACTTAGTATCTTTTTGGCTGCCTAGCCATACAAAGCAATTCCATTGATCTGAAGCAAAAAGCTTCTTATAACTGTGATAGCTGGAATTATTACTAGCGATTTATTAAAGAGATGAAATTTTGTTTCAAAGGCCCTGGACACGTCTGAAATAGATGTTCCTGAAACTTTCCAATTGCATATTTAATACATCCATTTATCTGACAAAAAACCAGCAACATTTAATATTCAGCTTTTTCTTAAAAAAATTCATGTTCTCTGCATCCAAGTTCCACTGGGCCCCACTCCCCCCACAGAAAGGTAAGCACACTGAGTCCAAATTGCATTTGGTTGCCCTCAATCAATTAATCTGTATATCACTGCCAATTATTTGCACTGAGATATCCATTTCTGAAAAGCACATAAATTTAGGTATTTAGGTCCTCCAATTCCCTATTGCAGCAACATGTCTCTGACTACGTGTGGGAGAGGTTTTCACTTTTAGCTATCTGATTTCAGAAGTGTCTCAACCTGATGAGAGAAGCAAATGCTTTTTTTGAGTCACTGCAGACTGTAAGACTGAAAAAATGCTGAAAATTACTTTCAAATTAAATCTCAAAACTTAGCTATCAAAATAGCATCTATTCCATTAGCATACTATTGACAAGTGTATCTTCTCAGTGAGGTTAACTGTAGCTCTCTGCTCTTACAAGCCAATGTGAATGTAAATCATGCCTTACAACCAGCTTTGAAATTGGAGTATATTGTCCATTGTCACATTGGTATCCCTTTTACACATGAATTAGCATGCCCTAATTAGCTGCTTTCATCATTTAATGCTCCCATCCAAAATACAAACCACCTCAGGTTCTCTAAATTATCATCAAATCCATCATATTCTGTAAATTGTAGGCTTTATTTATAATCCTGGTCTTTGCCTCTCAAGTGAAGCAACTGATTTCCACTTTTTCATGTTCTTATTCACCTGAATAATTGACACTTACTCAAGTAACATCACAAACTCCAACAAATTATTTGCAGTAGGGGAAAAGTTCAAACACTTTTCCCATCACATCTAGTGATTCAGTCTGATCAAATTTGTGTGAGTAGGGCTGAAGAATGGCATACAAAACACAGCTGATCAATAGGGCTCCAATAGCATCAATTCTGTGGATGAATCAGTGTAAGGCTGTGATCTGAGTATGTTTCCACATGACTGTTCACTGTTTGTTCTTTTAAGTGAAGTTTCAGGGGTTCTTCAACATCTATTTCTTAATTCATAAGAAGTTTTGGGGCAGGTTTTTTAATATATTCAAGGTTTTTTGCTGGTGACGCAGACTAGCTTTATCTACTGGGCTACATAATTTCACTACTAAGCAAAGATAGTAGCCATAGGAATCTTTTCCTATAATTTCTTTACAACAGAGTTAAATTTTATTAATTAAAAAAAAAATCTGCTTCCTGTCAAAAACATTGTCCATACAGACTGTCTAGAGAGGTTGTGGAGTCTGTCTCACTGGGGATATTCAAGAATCATCTGGACACACTCCTACACAATGTGCTCCAGCATGATCCTTGATGCTTGAGCAGGGAGGTTGGACTGAAGTTCCACAGTGGAACTCTTCCAACCTGACCTATTCTGTGATTCTGTGAATAGCAAACACTAAAATTGCTGCGTAGTTTTTAAAGATTCTTTTCTGGCGTGTCAACTGTATTTTCTTTTGTTTGCAATTAATGCTAAAGATTTAATAATTTCAACAATCGTCTCCTCTGAGTCATACAAAAACCTTTTTTTTTTTAGTAAAACTGTTAGATTATGACCAGGACTGTACTGAGCTCCTTTTCAACTCATACAAAAATTGCTTCTGGAACATGAGGTAAGGTGTTTTTTGAATGGTCACCTTTCTATCTTGAAATACATGTATGTATCAAAAGTGCTGCTATTTAAATATACTTTAGTAAAGCTCCTTTCTGTAAAATGGGACAACAAATGACAGATTTTATTGGATCTTAGAGGTCCTCATGTTTTTTCCTGTCAATACTGGAAATTCAATTTGACATTATGTTATGTGAGAATTTTTTTCAGCTGAAACACAACAAATAATTGACAGTCACTGGATCTGCAAAAATCCAAGAGCACTGACTCCTAAAATAATAATGTAAATTGTAGGCTGGCTAGAATGTAAATTCTATCTAAAGGCCAGTGGGAATGACATGTTTCGCTGTGGGAATGCTGACTTAAATCTACACAAAGATATTCTCATTCAAGAGTAACTCAATTACCAAATGTATCTCTTTATTTTCTAATATTTTTTAGAAAAATACTTTGAGTTATTACGTCTTTTTGACTGTGTAAATTCATACCTTAAATATTTTTATAACTGATTAGATATATAAAAATTGATTTGGAAGGAGAAGGTGAGGCTGGGGGGGAGAGAGTGAGAGAGAGAGAGAAAGAGAAGGTGGTGTACCTTATCTGAGCCTAGGTCTGAATCCCATTTATAAGATCTCTGTTTCTAGTAGTTTAGCTAAGTAAAGAGAGGAGGGAGGCATGGAGGGAGGGAAGAAGGGAAGCTCACAGGACCCAGAATCTACATGTTTATACTTCTTTCAATCCAAGAAACTGATATATTTGAGGTAAACCAGAGAACACATCTTAATAATGGGTAAGAAAGGAAAACTTTGTCATCATTTTGCTGATGCAGAAGCCATGGCTGTTATATTTCTGAGTTCTTGCTTTTAGTGAAGAAGGAAATTTTTGAAAGCTAGATATCTAAATCAGACTGAAGATGGCTGTTCATTTCCCTTAGGTTTTATGGGACATTCTACCACAAACAAAGTTATTTTGATTGAGTCCTTCTGACTTAATATAATGAAAATAAGATAAAACACAAATTCTCACTGATGATAGCTGTTATTGTTGTTGTTGTTAGTATTATTATTATTTCTATCATTTACCAATTCTCCTGATTATTATTAAAAATAAAAAGCAACAAAAATTCCTATACTGAAAAAGACCTGTCATGACATAGACTACAATTGATGAAGCAGAGAAATGAGCTGTTAATTAATGCAGCTGAAAATCCAGGAAAAAATCCCAAAGATTCTGTTTGTTAAAAACAATTCTTGCATTTCATTTTCGAGCAAAACAAATGAATCTGTGTAGCTGAACTGTCAGACTTTAATTGCTTCAAAAGCCTAATGACAAATGGGGAGAAGTGTCAGAAATTCACATGATTTATTATCTTCCTACACTTCAGTTTCAAGCAAATGTACAATCCCAGAGGGATTCTCAACCACTTCCTGACAGGCCCTCAGCACTGAATTAATACACATGGTAAAAGAAAAGTTAATGTAGAGTATCAGAATTGATTAATGGAAGTCATGTCAGCTGTCAGTCCTCTGCAAACTAATTAGGCAAAATGCTCAAGAAAACTCCATGCTGTATATGAAGGTTGCCAGAAACTTTAAAGAGGATCATAAAAATAGCAGTAGATTATTATTAAACATAAAATAAAATTATAGAGAACAATGGGATTTTTTTGCTTCAATGTTTAATATGTATTCATTTGGGCAACTGATTTTTGCCTAGAAACTAAGATATTAGTCCTACAAATTCATTCTAGTGATTTCTGTTTGAGTTTTCTAATCTCTGGAGTAACTTTTTATTTCAAGACTTCTGATTGTTTTATAACAGAGTTCTGAAACAGTGATGAACTAATAAAGCCCAAAAAATCCTAGGTAAAAATAATCTCATCCACAGTACAAGAATTTATGTCATTAGGTTGAACTAATTCATTCAATCATGTGCCCGGACTACTGAAGACTGAAATATTTCGGCTTTCAGCATGCCCCAGAATCAAACCCTGTAACAACTGACATGCTTTCGGCCTTGAATCATGTCCAACATGGACATAGTATGCCAAGGGATGCCATGTAAATGCTTCATAGAGCAGAACGCAGAACATCTTTTTAAACATTCTGAATGTTCCTATACCCAGGCACTACAGCTGATGCTGGGGGTTTTTAAATTATTGTTACATATGTTATCTGCCCAATAAAGAATCAATAACCTCTTCTCAACATTGAAGTCTCTAGTCACAGCACAGGAACATTATCCTGTCAGAAACATTGGACTCAGTTCAGCCCCTTCATCCTATGAACAGCTGGAACCATTACCATTACTGGTACCATTACTGGAACCATTACTGGTACCAAATCTATAAAGTGCCATCTCCTCTATCACACAACAACATCATCTTACAGTATTCTCTCATGTCCATGTGAAACTGTCAGAAGTCAGCATTCACTGCAGCTCTGAACTGAGCAAAACCAATGTCTATCCCATCCATAATGCTGTTAGCTTTTTCATGTATATTCCACAAATAATCCCACGTGGGACCTTTACTGCATTACTGGAGATCAAAAGCCAAGGCTAGGGTATCCCTGCAACTTGTACCCTTATTCATGCCATGTGAAAAGGAGCTGAAGCTCATGGACAGTTTGAGCTAGTGAGGCAGATGGGCACAGGCCAATAGCTTCACGCTGAAAAAGCTTCTTAATCTGCTTGCTAATGTCTCTTCCTGGAGCAGGGTCAGCTCAGCCCTTCAATAGCTGAATCCATAACTTCCCCAGTGTCTTGCATCCCCATAGAGTATCACCAGCTTCATCAGCCCATTTCCAGTCCTTTCTCATGAGTCACATCCCAGCTGAGTCAATGTGGTGGGAGTATGTGAAATCAGAAATAGCCCTGCTGTGCTTAGAGACAGGGAGGGACCCCAGCTTGTCCTGAAGTTTCAATGCAGACATGCTTGACAGCTTGGTTCTTTCATGGCATTCCAGGTCCCATTTCTGCTTAAGCATCCCTAGGGTCCACACTTCCCTAGAGTCCACACACCTTTGGAAAAACTATTACCACAAGGAGTGGACTTCAATGCATGAGTGGAAGATATCCTTGTAGCTGGTTCTGTCACACATTTTCTTCAACCCCAGATCCCTTGTTTGTCTATTTACTCCTTCTTCAAGAGATGACACACCCAGCTCCATCAGTTCCAGGATAGCTCAGGCTCCCAGTCACCAGAGATGCCACACTAGAGAGAAACAGAAGTTCATGTTCCAGGACTTTCAAGGGAATTTCTCCCTTGAAGGGAGAAGCAAATTGATAATGGTACGGCACTCCACGAGGAGGGGCTCTGGGGACACATCCCTTCTGCCTGTAGACATTTCAGTCCATAGAGAGAGTCCAGCTGTGACAGATGAGGTGTTCACTGTGTTTTGCATGCACATGTCTGAGAAAGAGCCAGAGAGAGTTCAAGAGTCCTTTGAGGGCCTTTTCTTTGTGGTCTCTGTAAATGAGAGAAGGAAAATCCTAGACAGTAACAATTGGGACAAATTGCCAGAATGAAGTCTATGGTGTCTGATATTCTCAGGATATAACAGATTCAAACTGATCTACCTACATAAAGTTATGAATCAACAACCAAGTCAAATAGTGACATATCCATGGGGCCTGATACTTATTCAGGCATTCTGATGCTCCATTCAGACTCCAAAGTGCCAATCTGACAGGGGCTGATGTTTCACAGCATGTTTTACTTTGCCTTGCAGAGGAAGAGAGAGCTGCTCTATGAGCAGTGGGGAAAGGTGGTCATTCATATTTCACAGTGCCACAGCTTTAAACTCTCTTCTCCTCTACATATCCTCCCACAGCAGTACCCTAGAAAAAGAGGAGCTAAGAGATTATTGCCACTAATCTGGGACAGTGGACAAGAGCAGGCAAGGTTTGATGTCTGAAGCAGTCAGGGGGCCTCAGAACTCTTGGCATGACCAAGGCATCCCATGGGCCCTGATATGTGCATGTTACCAGAGCACTCTGAGGGCACCTGCAGCTCTCAAGATAAAGTCATTTAACAGGTGCCAAAAACCTCTTCAAAAGCCTAGTTCTATGATAAATTTAAACTTAATCCCCATAATCTTCATTTCTATTTCCTCACATCTTTGTGACAATATCTAAATCTAGCCAAAATGTGCTCGAAATATAAACTGCCTAACATGGTCAGAGAGGCATCAGCTTGAAGTAATTAACCCAAACAGCAGAACAGTTATTAGCTGTAGTTTCACCTACTGATGGATCATTGTTTATTAATAATAAGTATAAATATGGCTTGGAATTACAGGTGGGTCCTGCTCTCTCACTGTGGTTGTCACATTTTGCCAGTACCACCTGACCTCTTTGTGGTTCTTCTTGACTATCCTTTGAGGAAAAAGAGACAGATACATACAGCAGGGCAGTCATGGGCTACAGCCTGCTCCTATTTCACTTGACATTGATTGACACTGAATTTCCTGGAGAAGAATTGATCCATGCTCAGAAGACAGTCCTGCACATCCTGTCTGCAAAGGTAGGCTGGCAGGCACAAAGACCCCCTGTCTGTCCCCAGACATCCTGATAAAATTCCATACTGTTAAACCACAAGGGACAAACTTCAGCCCTCCAGCTCTCAATGAGCAAAATGCAGTCATGCAGTCCAATGGCTCCCTTTGCACAGGAAGGTTCAGTCTGTAAGGCCTGCCCATTGCTGGCATGGCTGCTTGATGACAAGACATAAAACTGACATATGCATGTGCCTGGATTCTGATATCCATCAGCAAACCCAAAGTATTACCCTAAATATCCTGCCAGACTTGTTCTTGCACATCCAGGCGTGTTATATTCTTCAGCCAGCACATCAGATGCTCTCAGAGTAATTATGTCAGGGAAAATAAGCAAACACTTCACAGCAGAATGGACTCATCCAGACAATCTATATAGGATTAGGTAGTTGCCAATGGATGAATATTTTTTTTCACAGAATAATCATCCTCTCTCTAATCCTCAGCTCTGTATCTTAGGGAAAACCCACAAAATACCTGCAAAAAATGAGCGTAAGAGCAAAAAATCATAATTTTACTGGAAACAGAAAACATGGGCTCAGCAGAGCTAGGTTTGGACCAAACATGTTATGATCCATAACTTAAAAATTGTCTCTCTTTCAAAGATGTAAATATCACCTTTCTCCTTTTTCCTTTTCTTTCCAAAATTGTCTACCTACTGCACAGACTAACTGAACTCCAAACATGTTCTAAAATTGTGTTTGGTTTTGAAATCTTCTGCTTTTCTTTCAGACATGAATTGTGCCCAGATGTTCATCTAACGTTTCCAAATAAGCAAAAAAATTGGCTTCTACCATACCAACTAGAAAGTAACACACTGAGGACTTATTGACTTCCATAATTTTAAAACTACTGCAGGATTTAAACAGGATTCATAGACTTTTTCTTGAACAAAAGCAAAAGGGGGGTGTTTTAGATCAAAAAGTGTTTTCTGAAGCCATAATGTCCAGATGCAAATGAGCTCTGCAGGGAGTTAATTCCTTCCAGGCTGGATACTTGTAATAATTTCACCTTATATTGACTTGATATTAAGCTGTTATCTTGAAACAATCTGTCAAAGAATTCAGTATCTATTATTTTTTTCTTCCCTATTGCACTAGAGGAAGATTTTCTAACCTGACCATTTTATGGAAAAATTGGCGCCTTTTAAAAATTAAATACAGTCTTAAAAAAAAATGAAGGTGTGACAGATGTATAAGTTGTGTACTAGGGTAATTTTAAGATATCTGCACAAGCCAGTGAAATGACATGAGGTCTTTTTACAGAGCTGACCTAAAAAAAAAAAAAAAAGGCATGTTACAAACCATGGATGCATGAATCTCAGTCAATACTAAAAGCTGGATGGTGCCTAATGAGCTGTGGGAGAACAAGGCTTGAGGGGATGTGTTAACTAACACAACATCAGACACGACTCTGCCGTCAGGGCTGACAGAAACAAGCCTGTGCTTGGTGACCAGCCAACCCTGCTGCCTGCAGCTGGCTTGTCTTCAGCTGCCTCTGCCCAGTGCCCGTGTGTAAGGCAGCGCCAGAAAGATGAAGGCTTGCTCAGCCAGCACAGCGCTGCTCCCTCTCCTCCTGCTGTGCAGGGAGTGCACAAACCCCGCAGCCCCAGAGCCTGCAGCCCCAGCCTTCTGACTCCCTCTTCAGCTTGATAGGCACTTCATTGCATCCTTGACACGGCAGCAAGAGACCTCAAGCAGAGTTTTAATTTTCCCTTCTGCCTGCTGGCCACTTACGCTGTTTAGCCCTCCAAGACCGCTTAATGGAGCTGACTTGATCAGACAACATCACCAAACAGAATATTTGTTTTCATGCAGGATGTTTAAAACACTATTTTATCCATATTTTTAAGTTCGTACCAAAAAAGAAAAAAACAGTGAGATTGCAGGTCTTTGAAACCAAATAAAGGAGCAGAAAACCAGAATATGAGCAGACAAATGATAGAGGTCTGAAATATATTCAGCTGCTCTGAATTATTCTTAATCTTGGTTCTGGCAAAGCTGTTGAGTTGGACAGGACAGGCTGGAAGCCAGGGAAAGAAATGGAATTTGAGTTAATTTTATTTCATCATCTGCAGCAAATGTTCAGGTGTTCTGGTGCAGATATTCGAGAAAAGATGTTTAGAGGATGTTTATCATAAAAGCTCATCACAGAACCCTATTTTCAATGGCAGCTAAATGTAGTAAAGTGCATCTAAATAACAAGAATCAAAAGATGCAAAGGAACAGAGTAACTAAATCATTCTTTTGTGATTGCTGACACATGGCTGCCAACCCTGCATTTTATCTCATATTCCCTCAGTCTCATTTAAGTCCTTTATTCTAGTCACTAGTGGAGAGGAGCATATTTCTTTATGAAACTATTTGCTCTTTAAACAACAAAATAATCTGTAAAGAAAAACAAAAATATAATATTTTTGTACAGACATTTACTTAACAGAAGCTACCAAATTATGACATAAGTGAAAATAAGAGCAGTTTGACTCCAGGGATTACAATACTCATTGCATTCTAATGTAGCCACCATAACATAACAAACATATCTATTATCCACAGTGCTATGATTCTTAAAATTATAGGTAATGTGTAAATCAGTTCCATGGTAAATAAAATCAGTGTATGTACACTTTTTAACAATCCTCTGAAAGGGTCTTTTCATACTTTACATTGAGAAAATTTAGCTCTGAAAAAGAAGCTTAATTTATTGACCTAAACCACACCAGAGATGTCATATTTTTATTTTCTTTTTCCTACTACAACAAGATTTTCAGCAAATTCGGCTACCTGATGTACCTGGAGAAAGTGAATTCTGCTGAGAGTTCAGCATATGCAGGAGGAACAGAGTGTCAGTCAAAACTGCCTACACAAACCTCAAAGGAGGATCCTGATCACAAACAGCAATACCAAAGTTTTGCTGGCTTGCTGTTTTTGTTGTTACTTTTACATCAGAAAAGACAAGCTTGGGTCATCCAGCCTATCCTCTATACTTTAAATTTCTCCCTACATCATTCTCACCAACACCTTGTCCTCCCGCCTGCAGTGCTGCAGGCCCCCAGCCATCCATCCCCTGACTTTGTCCTCAAGCACAGCTTCTCTGGTGCTCTCAACCCCGCAGCACGGTGGCTGCAGTGTGTCCCTTGCCATTCCTTTGGGCCCATAAGCCCCAAGCAGGGCTGTAGTGAAAATCAAATAAAACAGATCTCTGGCACGGGGCTCATGCCCTAGGAGGCAAAGCACAGTCCCTCATGTCTTTCACCCTCCACCCACACATGCTTGCTCTGTATTCTCACCAGCTGAGCAGGGCGCCTGCCAATTCCAAGCCAATCCGTACATTTCTCCATCGACTAGCTTTAGATCTCAGAGGAGTAAACCTGCCACCCCAGCAGTGGTTTAGTGGTCACATGGTGAAACTGGAACTTAACACCAACAAAAACACAGCTTTCCCACTCTCAATACAACCTGCAGCACTTGTTTTCCTAGGTCAAGTGACTAATATAAATACAGGGAAATCATTAAAATATTTTTAGAGATATTTTAAATACCTCTCAGGTGTTATTCGTCTCTTGTTCATTTTTTAAGGGTAATATCATTGTGTTAGTAAAAGCTACTGATGGAAAGATGCAGAGAAGAATGTTTCACATTTTGTAAAACAAATTGAATGCTTACCTCTCATAAATAAATTTTATTGCTCCTCCAATGCAATGAAATTTCAATTTGGTAGTAGTTAACAATTTTTCTCTAATGCAAAGCAGATGTAAAAGATACCCCCAGGGGTTGTCAAAGCAAGGTAACCATGCTCAGTGTTCCTAACTCATGTTTGCAGAGAAAGCTTGCAGCATCCAATATCCTCTTAGTTCAGGTGACCACTGATTAACAAGGCTAATTAGAGGTATTTTGCCCTGATGTGCATCCAGAAACACCCTTCTTACTGTTTAAAAACCACCACATTTCTTCTTCATACTAACATGCATGGAGACCATTCATTCCTGTTTCCTTTGCACCTTTGGGAAGTGTTATCATGTTGCCACCTCTTCTCTGCCTTCTCTGTTGTTCCCTCACAGGCCACATTTTGTGTTCTTGCAGCCCTGCCCTAGCCTTATTACATTTATCCACATCAAGTCACAAGTTTGGTATTTTTCAGACAATGTATCCTTTTTCCAGTTATTCTGAATTCTAAAGACTGTCCACCCTAGTTCTTCTAACTGCTTCCATTTTACCATCCCCCGATGAAATAAACAAGCTCTTTTATAATCTTTGACGCAAGGAGGGACTGACGCTGAAAAATGTATTTAGACTATAATTTGAAATATTTTCTCACTTTGACCAGGAACTTTTGGATGCATTTTACAAGAACAGCTCCCCAGTCCCTTTTTAATGTCACAGTAATTCCATCAAGGTAGTTTTGCCTAGGGTTTTCTTAGGAAAACAAAATATGACAGAGAACAGACCAGCTTACTAAAGTCAGATGGTTTTTTCTCTGTCTGAAAAGCCTGCTATTATTCATAAAAAGAAATTTAGTTGATGTGACTTTTTTTTTTTTTCAAATCTATTCTGGCTATTATTTGTCATTTAGCTATTTTCCAAGCTTTTTGATTATTTCTTCTGTGAACATTATAGACTCAGAGCTGAGTTGACTGGTCTGTAATTTCCTCTCTTTTTTTTTTATTATGCCTAAAGATAGGTAATACATTTGCCCTTTCTGAATGCCATCGTTTCTGAATAAGTATGGCACTGACATTTTTTCTGTTTGTTCTGGAAAAACTCTTAAAAAAGTTTCAAGGCCATTCAGTGTATAAACACTAAACTATCCAAATATTCAAACATATTCGTTCATCAGTCTGTTGTTCTGGACTTTCTGTCCCTGGTGCTAATGGTATTTACCATCTGACCAATGAACACTCAATGTGATGGCCAGTACAGGGCTGAATACCAATTTTTTCCCACTTTTTTGGTATGATCTGCAATTAGCTGTTTGGGGCAGGCAGTTAATCATTGCTTGGTCTGCTCCTTATTATCAGAGTAGTTATAAAATGTATTCCTGTTCACTTTAGACCCCTTTCCTTGCGTCTCAGTTCTTGCATTCCTGGTGCTGTGCACACAGGCCTTCTCATCCCCCATACCAGACCGTCAGTTCAACATTCTGCTCAGGCCTGGCAAGTATTCATGTTTAGTGAAGTTTCTTTCTTATCCTTGCTTTGCACAGATATTGCATTTCTTTCTTTTCTGTGGCAGAAAACTCTCCTAAAATCTTTTCCCTTGACCTTCCTTCTGCAGAAAGATTATGACCTGGCTTTTTAAAGTATGTCTATTGTCTTTATTTTTTAATCCTTTCTCCTTTCTTTTCAACTAATCATGCCTTTTCATCTTTAAATTTCCGTTTCATTTTTGTCTGTTATTCATAATCAAGAATAACTAGTTTTAATTACTTTCTTTCAAGTTCAGTGCACTGTCAAGAAATTGCTTTCAGCATGCTGCAGGAGCTTTTCAAATGGTTTGGTTAAAACTACAGCTCAGCAGACTGATGGTTGCTGATGCTCCTACAGCATTTGATCTCGGGAGTCAGCCAGGAATGCCTTTTCAGCTGCTGTTTGGCAGTGCTCCCTGTGCCCAGGATTCCTCTCTGCTCATATACATCCCCTGATTGCAAGAACGTGCACAGGATGAGAAGTTCCTGTGTCTGAAAAGAAGGAAAAAAGATACTCCAAATTTTCCGACCTAGAAATATGTGCTGCACCATCTCAAAACTCTGCAATTCAAAATAAATTTGGGCTCTCATCCTTTCTGGAAGGCTTTCCTGCCTTGCAGAGCAGAAGCAACCTGCATCCTTCATCAAGAGTTGTGCAACCTTTACTTTCTGGAGAAAATTAGGTTTTAGAAAAAACAGAACCAGCTTTAAAATTATCATTGCAGTTGACCCTTGCAAAGACTGTTGTTCAATTCTCTGCTCTTTCCATTGTTAGCAGACTTTCACTGGTGTTTGTTTATGTCTCTGTCTCCTCTGTCTATACATTCTTAACTATAAAGCAATATATTTTCCTCCTTTTATCAACCCAGACTTCTTGAGCCAGCTCTACCCTGGTATATCAATATTACAGTCATGTGAGTTATTCCATAAAACTTCTGCTATGCCCATCAGGTAACAATTTTAATTATGTGCTGAGATTTCTATGCCTGCTCTTCCTAGAGATGTAGTATTCAGCATATGCAGCAATAAAGCCTTCTGTTTAGTTTTTCAATATTTTAGCTTCTCCATTTTTATTAAATTTTTGTCCTTGCCTGGATATCATTGTACACGATGTAGCCATTGGTCTCTTTTAGCCCTCTAAATGTCCCTGAATGAGAAAACTCATGAATGTAAAATCACCAAAAAAAATTACATTGAAAATTGAAGGAAGCAATTATTACACATTTTAAACATATCAGCCCAATAGGCTTTTTATTACTTATTATAAGGAAAAGAAAAGAGACACAGAAAATACAGAGAATTTTGCTTATGCAAAATGAGTGGCTGCATGTCTACATTAACACAACAATCACACAGAGTGTTAAATTCAGTTTCCTGAAGAGAAAGCCACACTGTTGAAAGACTTGGGGGGAGAGGGAGGGGATGATGTTCATGGTGTTTATTCTCAGGTTTTTATAGTTCTTACTGACTTTCACTGTGCTAAATTAATTTAAACAGTTCACGTTCTCTTCCTAGATCACTATTGCCCTCTTTGTATTCAATTTCCAAGCAGTCAAACAAAAGTACCTTAAGACCAAAAGTACCTTAAGTTCTTTAGCCTGTAATCTCCTTAATGTCCACTAGTGACTGAATAAAAAAAGATGTTGCAGGATCTGATAAGACACTGACATAATTCCAATTCACTTCTTTTTGTTTAATTTTTGACAAGCAATGTTCCTAATAAAGCAATCCTCTCTGTACATTTTCTCTGTAGATTTTAGAAAAGAATTCCTTTTTCTCTTGATGTAAACCAGTATTACACCAAGGTAAATTCTTTAAGCAGCAGTTACAAATGAAACACAGCAACTAAATGTACAAAATGCCTGGGGACAGTTTCTGCTATTAGTCCTCTTCAGCGAGGCTGGATCAGTAGGCAGAAAAACCCCAAGATTTACAGGCTTATGATGTGTAACAAGAAAAGAGAGTTATGCTAAATTGAAAAAGCTAATAAAAAAGCTGAAGAGTTTGATATTTCTGAACTGATATCTAAGTTGTTATTGAGGCCACTGGAGTTGTAGGGGTGCTACTAAGAGAAGTTCAAGTCAGTAGTAATTAATACAGTAGTATTACATAGGCTGCATTGCCTATTCTTATTACACAAAAAATACACATTCAAGCTACTTTTTCTTGCATGCCCTTCACACTGATTCCAAATATATTTAAAAAGACATCTCCTGTGATTAAACGTAGCAGCTTTGTACTGCTCTTCTAGTTATTTGTCTTAAGACACTGTGCAAATTATAATAACCAAGATTTTCATACAGCAAAATAATCTTCTTAGTTGATTCTCCACAGGATTTATTTATTTAGCCTTATTTCTTAGGTCTTAAAATAATGTAGATAGTAACTTCTTTTTCCACCTCCCTTCCACTGACAAAAAAGGTATTCTTTTTAAGAGACCCTGAGTGCTATCATAGAAAAATCCTTTCAAAAATGCTTACTGTTAATTCAATTTTCAGATTCAGGCATGGACACATAAGGTATTCAAATTGTGCTTTTTAATACTGATCAGTCACTTTTAGAAGACTCTCTAATCTGTACAGTTATTAAGTATAATGGGATTTATTTCAATAAAGTTTAACACTAGGAATGAAAGTACATTTGGTAAATCCTATTATATCTAAAGAGATGGGCTGCATTTCCCTGTTTACTCTCTAATCCTCCTTTGTCAGGAACAACACATTTTCATTTGAGAGTGTTTGAGGGTTCTTTTCCTTGATGATCAATTTTAACATTTGAAAGCAGAGTGAAGGTTGAACATCTCCCTTTGAAGTGAGCAAACAGGATTCCCATGAAGTTCAACAAAGGGAAGTTCAAAATCCTGTACCTGGGAATAAAAAACCTCAGGCAACATTACAGACTGGAGCAGCTTTACAGAAAAGGACTGGAAGTCCTGGCAGGCACAAAATTGAACATCAGCACTGCACCCTTGCAGCAGAAGAGGGCCAAGAGCATCTGAGGCTGCATTAAAGAAGCATTGCCAGCAGAGTGAAGGCAGCCACCCTTCCCCTTTACTGAGAATGCTGAGACACACCTGGAGTGTTGGATCAATTCTGGGCTCCCTGCTGCCAGACAGACATGGAGCTACTGGAGTGAGCCTAGCAAAGGGCCAAGGAGATGGCAAAGGATTTACAGCAGCTGACATACATGAGAGGCTGACAGAGCTGGGGCTGCTCATCCTGGAGAAGGCTCAGGGAGATCCTCTCCATCTGTATAAATACCTGATGGGGGCAGCAAAGATGGAGCCCGGGACCTCAACCCTGGTGCCCAGTGACAGATGGATGAGAGACAATGGACACAAAGGAAAATGGAGGAAATTCCATATAAATACAGAAAAAAACTTCTACTGGGATGGTGCCTAGGCAGGTGGTGCATCCTCCCTTGTTGGATCTACTCAAAACCCAGCCAAAACTTGTCCCTGAGAAACCTGCCCTAAGTGCCCTGGAACTGAGCAGGTTGTTGGACTAGGTGATCTCCGAGAGGTGTCTTCCTCCAATCTCAGTGATTCTGTCACACTCTGAAATCATCCATTAACTGATCACAGATCTAACCCCAGTCTTGCAGAATCTTACCCTATACAAAGCTTCAAGACCAAGAAGGCAATCATATTGTGTCTCTACTGAAGAATATATTAGGATGATTTTTCAACAGTTTAACCTGACCAAAAATAGGTTCATTTTTATTAGAAACTCTGCAGTATTGATGCTTCTTGTTCTATTAGAATTTCTGCACATGCACAGGGAAAAAAAAAAGAAAAAAAAAACAAATGAGTAAAAAAAGAAAAACAAAACCACAAAAACAAGAGAAAAGAAAGAGGGAGGGAGGGAGGGAGGGAGGGAGGGAGGGAGGGAGGGAGGGAGGGAGGGAGGGAGGGAGGGAGGGAGGGAGGAAGGAAGGAAGGAAGGAAGGAAGGAAGGAAGGAAGGAAGGAAGGAAGGAAGGAAGGAAGGAAGGAGGAAGGAAGGAAGGAAGGAGGAAGGAAGGAAGGAAGGAAGGAAGGAAGGAAGGAAGGAAGGAAGGAAGGAAGGAAGGAAGGAAGGAAGGAAGGAAGGAAGGAAGGAAGGAAGGAAGGAAGGAAGGAAGGAAGGAAGGAAGGAAGGAAGGAAGGAAGGAAGGAAGGAAGGAAGGAAGGAAGGAAGGAAGGAAGGAAGGAAGGAAGGAAGGAAGGAAGGAAGGAAGGAAGGAAGGAAGGAAGGAAGGAAGGAAGGAAGGAAGGAAGGAAGGAAGGAAGGAAGGAAGGAAGGAAGGAAGGAAGGAAGGAAGGAAGGAAGGAAGGAAGGAAGGAAGGAAGAGAAGGAAGGAAGGAAGGAAGTGGCGGAAGGAAGGAAGGAAGTGGCGGAAGGAAGGAAGGAAGTGGCGGAAGGAAGGAAGGAAGTGGCGGAAGGAAGGAAGGAAGTGGCGAAGGAAGGAAGTGGCGGAAGGAAGTGGAGGCGGAAGGAAGTGGCGGAAGGAAGTGGCGGAAGGAAGTGGCGGAAGGAAGTGGCGGAAGGAAGTGGCGGAAGGAAGTGGCGGAAGGAAGTGGCGGAAGGAAGT